>VDFB02000008.1:374766701-374801131 GCA_007258455.2 Sequoia sempervirens | reverse complement strand
ATGCTGCTCTTGATCCTAGTGGACAGCTCTTGAGAATCACCATCATCATTTGGTGGAAACTAAAACAACTCTGTCATGCTCCTTGTTTGAAAGCATTTCTCAACTTGGTATTGCCTGACACAAATTCTTAAGAGGGCTTATTCAATTAGGTAGAACCCCCCTTGACGTCAATATTTAGATAAGTAGCTCCTTTGGTGGTCACAATCACCCTTCAAGCACAATAAAATCTACCGCTTTAGCATGGTTCCATGAATCTTGCACACAAGAGGTGCAGTAAGTGCTTTCATACATAAATCAAGGAAAATGTTAGTCAAATCCTGCAAACTCACTGTTAGATCCATCCACGCATCATTAAAAGATCATAATATTCATCATTGTTCCACATTTGGAGCTCATTTGGACCATAAACATACATGCGGGTTCAGGGGTGTGGGTTTCCCCTAGGCTGGAAGTCCTTCAAAGCAGCTAGGAGTAGGATGACCCCGAGGCCACAGAGACCTGCAGGAAGCCGCCCGCAACAAAAGTTGTACATGGTGAACTTGGTGATCAAATTGCATGTGAGGAACTTTGGCATGTGGAGAAATCAATTGTAAGGTGCTTGAAGTTACTAGGTTAAGGTTAATGCATTTGTGCGTCTAAGGCATGAGGGTGTGGGAAGGTTGAAGGATGTTTGGAGTCTCCTTCGTTAAGCTTCATCTAATGACTTCAGGTGTCTCACGACCCATTTTCACATTTTAACTTAGTCACTTTGAGCACACCAGGGATGGCGATCAAAGGGAAAATCAACTAAGGAAGATTAAGAAAGGGTGAAAATGGGTCGTGAGACACCTAAAGTCATTAGATGAAGCTTTGATGCTCTTACAAGTTTGAAGGATGCCGGCATCGTGAGGTGGAAATGTATTAAAGCTCAGTTGTTAAATGACGACGTTTAGGAGATGCTGACCTACATGCGGAGTTTCAAAAACCCAGAAATCTTAGAATTTTTTTGTTTTTTCAAATTAAGTACATGGAAGATGCATTAGAAGGGTGCCTAGACCTATTTCTAAATGATTTGGCCCATTTCAAAAAATGCAAAAATCTGTAATATGGAAGTTAGAGGGTCTGTTTCCTTAAAAATGACATTCAACACACGGAAACCTATGGACGATGACAGAGGGACGAAAAACTACAAAGAAATTCCCACGGACGGTGATAGAGGGATAGAGAACCACAAAGAAATTCCCACAGATGGAAATGGAGGGATGACGACCCACAAAGAAATTCCCACAAACAACGACGGAGGGATAGTGACCCACAAAGAAATTCTCAAGGACGGTGACGGAGGGACGATGACCCGCATAGAAATTCTCGCAGACAGCAACGAAGGGATGGTGAACCACATAGAAATTCCCATGGATGGTGACGAAGAGACGATGACCCGCATAGAAGTTCCTGCAAATAACGACGAAGGGACAAAATCCCACAAAGAAATTCTTGCAACTTCCTAAAACTTAACAAAACCTTGGTAGTTCACTTAGGCATCACAAAAAAATCCCAAATCCATAGGCAACTTGTCCCCGAAGTCAAAAAATGAAGGAAAATTTGAAGCAAGCAAGTAAGGGCCAAGTCACCAAGAGCAAGGAAAAAGTAGAAAAAAGGGGGTCCCTACCTTCAATAGGGCGTGTGTGCAAAATATGCATAAGAACTGGGGACTCAATTTGGGAAATGCTCTAGAGCATTTTGATGACAAATTGGAATCAAGAACCCAGAATCTCTAGTTTTGACCTTCACATTATGAAAAAAAATTTGAACACTCAATCAAAGGACCAAAACTGCTAGTCAACCCAACCTTCTGCATGCAAAAAATCCAAGTATGTGCATGTGCGTTAATTTCCACCCTTAAGCCGCTACAGGAACATAAGCTCCATCAAGTTAAGCTACATAGTTTATTCTAACTCTAAAAGCATTCTGGATATTGCCTCGCTACCAGGCAGGCATCCATAGCCCAAACAAGGTTGTCACTGTGATTCTCCCCAATATTGCTCTACTACCAGCTAGGCATCCCTAACCCCGATAGAGTTGCTCAGATTCTCCTGAAAGTTGTGTTTCCTTTCCTTTTGATTTTTATTGCTTTCATTTATTTTCTTTTTTTTCTTTCTTTTGATTTTTCTTTTCTCTTCTTTTCATTTCAACCCAAAAGCAATGAAGCTTGCACTCAAGGCTAAGAATCATAGTGGCACTGAAGTTGAATTTTAGATTTTTCACTTAACTCAACTTCGCAAAAGGACCTAGAATGACCTCAAGATTCTTAAAGTGTGTGAGATATGAGATTTTAGAATACATCAGGACCAAATTAAACCAACAACTTATTCCCTTTGAATAAAACATCCAAGTCACTTGGCACTAATAAAACACCCTCACCATCCACTCTAGAAACTTGATTAGAGTTTCTCAAATAAATACTTAGAACAACCCCAGGTAAATAAAATAATCGTTGCGCATGCAAACATACCCAATAGAAAATAAGGGGGACCCTAAGCAAAGAAGAAAAGTGGAAGAAGACAAAAAGAAAAAAGGAAAACAACAAGGGAACTACTTTAAAGAAGACTAATCTAAGCCAACATACTAACCTAACAAAAGCAAGAAATCAAGGTATATACATGAAACCTATACTACTCAATAACAACTATGTACAAAGATATTTACAAAGGAACACGTTTAGGCTAGCCAAACTGACACTTACACCCATTGGGATTTGTAATGCATGTGCAAGCATAATGGAAATCATTATAGTTCTAAGCTGTGAAAACTCATCCTTATATTTAGAAAAAAGAAGTTAAATATTACAACCTTCAAATTCAATAACACATTCAAGAAGAATCAACAGTTGAGGTGATTCATTAAACCCATGGTGAATCCATAAATTTTTGTCTCCCCTCATTCCCATAATCAAAATGATAAACACAACTGTAGGTATTCATAGGAGCAAGGAAAGATAGAACTTGGATGTCACCATTTGAAGTTGGCAACATTTGATAGTCGACAGAGAGCATGGCCTCATTGATCATTGTGTTGGAAGCCTTGGGAAAATGCAATGGACTGTGCAACATCCCTATTGCATGAAAAATTTACATATCACAATGAAATTGATCAGGCAATACACATTGTGAAGAAAAAAATTTCAATTCAAGGAACCTTGTAGCTAATCTCAGGCTTGCATAGGACTAGGAGAATGGGGAAATAGACACTTCTTCCACACTACCAGTGGGACCCACAACCTCTATCAGTTGTTCTTCAAGGAGATACACTTCATCTTGCTAATCTTTCGTAGTCTAGGACTCCACTTGATTGCTTCCCTCTAAAGGAAACATGATGTCCCATCTCCTTTCCCTAGTCTTGATTTGAATTTTATGATGTTCCATGTCACAGAAACATGAGATGGATAAATTTGTCCTAATGTAGCTCTTAGAGTGTGTAGGAGGATCAACAATGGTCAAGGTAGAAGGATTTCTAGTTGCATCTTATATTTGGCCAGGTATATCATCTTTTCAGGCAACCTCCAAGACATCCCTACCTTGGTCTTCCTCTCTCCTTAGCTTGTGAAATGATTTAGGATGCTCACTTCATTCTTCTTGTTCACTATCACTATAGATGGAAAAAGAGTTCCTCTCCCAATCTTAGAGCTCTAATGTTTCACCATTTGGAGGTTTAGGTAGGATATCTTCATTGCCACCATCCTTTGAAATGTATTCATCTTTAGTTTCACTATACCTTTGTGGCACAACTCCAAGTGGGAAGAAATTGGCAAGTGACACGGGCCCAGTGAGGGGATCGATATATGACAAGTGGTCTACCTTCAAAAGTCCTTCATAAATCCTATCATCCATTGCGTACAAATTCTCTACAAGAAGGAAAGACTCTTGATTTCCAATAGAAAACCTCCCCATTTGTTTTGCTTAATCACTTGGAGGCTCAAGATTGTGTTCTTCTCCCATTTCTTCCCCAACACCTTCTTGAGGACTACTTTAAACTAAGTTGTCACTTGGTTCCAGATCTTGGTCCTCTAGTTCAATTCTTGAAGCAACTATAGGAAGCTGTGCATTTGGTTGCTTCATTTGTTCTCTAACTTATTCGATGGCTTCTTGGCATAGCTTGCACATGAACTCAGAATGTGATAAATCATGGAGCCTACACCAATTTGGTAGTAGAAACACCTCCAAATCTACTTGCTGCCTCAGCTTTGACCAATCCCTTGTTAGTCTTGAAACAAGTTCATTATATCATTCCATCACTGCTTCATGATTATCACTTAGGAAGAAAGTTTGATAGTGGACTGATGCAATATGCGGTTGTTCCCACTCCTCTAGATCTTCCCTTTCAAATGATTGATCACCTTCATTCATGGAGAAGGGGTCTTCGAATCTTATTTCACTTATCCTTCATGAATATTTTTTGCTTCCATAAGGCTTTCAACCTCTTCTTCTTTTTGTTCTTTAGTAGTTATGTTGGCTATCTCAGCATATACTATCATGAATTCTGTTGATTCATCTTTTGTGTAGGGACTTTCAATTGTTAGATGCTCTTCTTCCTAAGTGGATGATTGCTCTTCACCAATGGAGAAAATGCTTTCTAATTTCCTTATGACTAACCTTTCATCAAGGCTCTCTGTTGTCCCAAGGAACTCAAATCCTTCCACTTGATTTTCAGCATTAGTGTCTATTTTCCTAGCCTCTACTTCTATGGATCTTCTTGGTTCAGCTCCATTGTGTTGTCCTCCAAATATTGACAACTCTCCTGCCTCAGTGGATGACTCCTTTTCATTGAGAGTTGGTTGTTCTAACTTGTCTAGACAACTCTTGACTTGGATGATGATGTCGACACATGATGGGAGAGTAAATTTTGAGTGAGATGCATTATGGACCCTACACCACCCGGCCATCAGTACTTCCTCTAGTCTTAGCCAAAAGGGGATCTCTCCTTGCAAAACCATCTCAATTCTGCCCAAGAATGTTAGACACTCCAATTCATTGTGTCTGTGAGTGCCATATATTATGCATTTGTCTACCAATGCAAAGTGTTGCAACAAATTCCTCAATCTTCTATTTAAATCTTCCTGCAACTAAGTGACGTTAATTTGTAGACAATGCTCCATCTTGGCTCAAATGCTGCTTGTTTGCCTTAAAATTTCCTTATTTTAAAATTCCAACATATGATGAGATCTTCTCTATCTCATATTTTTACTTGAAGATTATTTTCAACTTCCAACTTCTAGCTTTAAAGCCTTGTGCTTAGCCATTCCCTCCTTCTAGCACCAATTTTGTTGATGGTTGTTTTTGTACCTCTCAACATAGGAAACACACAAGCATGCTACCTCTCTTGAAAGGTAGAAATCTGCAAACAAGTTCTAGATTACTACCCCCAGGTCTCTCAGGTGTTAGGTCATGAAAATTCTTGGAATAGTTCAATTGGTTGATGTGATTTGCTAGTAATCACAGGGTGGCCTTTATGGTTTACAAAGCATTGTAAGTTGGATCTATAAATGGAGTTTCAAAGTGTTGGAAGTGAATGAACAGTGGCTGTCCATTGAACACAACAAGCTGAAACTCACCATTTTCATCAAATTTAGCATTCCTTTGATGCTTGGAATCCTACTATAACAAGGGGATTAAAATAAATAGAAAAAGAGGAAGGGTTGAGATAAACTAATCTAAAACTAATTGATGAATGAACAAGAACAATGGAGGATGCTATAGTAGACAGACTCCCATAAACTAAGTTTTTCTTGGCCAAAGGGAACCTACAACTACACAAAACTAGTGCAATCTCCTAAGGTTTGCAAATTTTCATGTTGTACATGCATTTCATGAACATACAATTGAACCAAGTTGCAACAATGAAATAAAGAAGCCTAGGTTAACTTTACACAACACTTTTTCATCAACAAATTCCAAAAGTATGGGAAAGAAGTCCATCGAATACTGTAAAAGAAACCATTATCAAAGCCATTCAAGAATATACAAGGTAAATCTAACATGAAAGTTGAATCATGCATGCATATTGAAAAAAATAAAAATAAACACTCAAATTCATGCAATGCTTCTCTCTATTGCTGCAAAATTCCATTTACACCAATTACCCAACACCTACAAATGAGGAGCAAGCCCCTATTTATAGTTTTCCATAGCCCAAATGAATGACCAAGATTTAATTACAATGTGTGGCCAAGATTCATTACAAGTTAGGGTTTCACCTACCCCTAATATTTCTCAATTTAAATAGGCTATTTTGTCTTCTTCTCTATTTTGTCTTGTAGCCTATTTTGTCTTTTAGTGACCATGGCACTGTAGTAGTTTTGTATTTTAGTGGATGCCTTCTCTATTGTAGCTAAAACTGCTAAAGGCTACCCTCTGTTTGATGTGTTTGCAACATTCTTTCAATCAATCAAACGAATCGTCTTGTAGATTTGTGTTACTGACAAGAAAAATTGTTGCTCCTGATCTTGGTGGAGAACTCGTGACAATCACCATCATCATTTGGTGGAAACTAAAACAACTCCCTCCTACTCCTTGTTTGAAAGCATTTCTCAACTTGGTATTTCCTGACACAAATTCTTAAGTGGGCTTATTCAATTAGGTAGAACTCGCCTTAACGCCAATATTTAGATAAGCGACTCCTTTTGTGGTCGTA
Organism: Sequoia sempervirens; assembly: GCA_007258455.2. Lineage (NCBI taxonomy): Eukaryota > Viridiplantae > Streptophyta > Pinopsida > Cupressales > Cupressaceae > Sequoia > Sequoia sempervirens. The sequence continues at coordinate 374,794,465 of VDFB02000008.1, read as the reverse complement.
ATCACCCTTCGAGCACAACAAAATATATTCCTTTAGCATGGTTCCATGCATCCTACACACAAGAGGTGCAGTAAGTGCTTTCATACGTAAATCAAGGAAAATGTTAGTCAAATCCTGCAAACTCATTGTTAGATCCATCCATGCATCATTGAAAGATCATAATATTCATCATTCTTCCACATTTGGAGCTCATTTGGACCATAAACATAAATGCAGGTCCAGGGGGTGGGTTTCCCCTAGGTCAGAAGCCATTCAGAGTAGCTAGGAGCAAGATGGCACTGAGGCCATGCAGACTCATAGGTAGCCGCTCATATCAAAAGTTCCACATCATGAATTTGGTGATAAAATTCCATGTGCGACACTATGGCATGTGCATAAATGAATTGTAAGGCACTTGAATTTACTAGGTTAAGCTTGATGCATTTGCAGGTTTGAGGCATGCTGGTGTGGGAAGTTCAAAGGATGTTTGGAGTGTCCTTTGTTAAGCAAAGAAAGTTAGAGAATGATGACCCATAGGTAGATGTTTTCACTGTAGCACCTATGGGTGCCTCAGACATTTAGGGCTAGTGCAAAAGTTTGACCAATTTAAGAGATGTGGGAAGGAGCTACCAGGATGCTATCATATGTTCACTGTTAGGAATGGTGTTGGAGCGATGGTGGTCTGCAGGTGGTGGTCTACTTAGGCGGACCTACAACGAGCTTAAGGACCTGGCGTGTGTGCCAGTATCTTTCAAATTTGGGCAAGGGAAAAGCAACTTACAGAACCTGCCATTCAAAAGGTCGGGGGTGTAAGGATGTTAGGCAATGACAATGGGGACACAACCACCCGCATGAATCAACTCACATAAAATTTTGACTCAATCGCTTAGGGCACACCAATGATGGTGATGAAAGGGAAAATATCCTAAGGAATGATTAAGCAAGTGCAAAAATGGCTCGTGAGACACCTGAAGTCGTTAAATGAAGTTTTTATGCTCTTGTTGGTTTCAAGGATGCGGTCACCATGAGGTGGAAAGGCGTTAAAGCTTGGTCATTAACTAACAGTGTTCATGAGACGATGACCTGCATGCAGAGTTTCGTAAAGCCAAAAATTTTAGAATTATTTAGTTTTTTCAAATTAAGCACATGGAAGATGCATTAGAAGGGTTCCTAGACCTATTCCTCAATGATTTGGCCATTTTTGAAAATGCACAAATCTGTAATGTGGAAGTTGGAGGCTCTGTTGCCTTAAAAATGATATTGAGCACACAGAAACCCTCAGACGACGATAGAGGGATGGTGACCAATAAAGAAATTCCAATAGACGGTGATGGAGGGATGATGAGCCGCAAAGAAATTCTCACGGATGTCAATGGAGGGACGATGACCCGTAAATAAATTCTCGTGAATGATGATGGAGGGACAACAACTTGCATAGAAATTCCCACAGATGGTGACCCGCATAGAAATTCTTGTAGATGGTGATGAAGAGACAATGACCCGCATAGAAATTCTCGTGGATGGCAATGGAGGGATGACAACCTACAAAGAAATTCCTAAAACTTCCCAAAACTCAACGAAACCTTGGCAGTTCACTTAGGCATCACAGAAACATCCAAAATCCATAGGAAACTTGTCCAAAAAGGCAAAAAATCAAGGTAAAATTGAAGCAAGTGAGTAGGGGCCAAGTCAGTAGGAGCAAGGAAAAAGCAAAAAAAAGGGGGTCCCTACATTTGGCGGGGTGTGTGTGCAAAATATGCACAAAAAATGGTGACTCGGTTGGGGAAATGCTCCAAAGAATTTCAATGAAAAATTGGAATCATGAACCTTGAATCTCTAGTTCCAACCTTCACGTTAGGACAAACAAACCAAACATTCAATTAAAGGATCAAAACCACTAGTCAACCCAACCTTTTGCATGCTGAAAATCCATTTGTGTGCATGTGTGTTAATTTCCACCCTTAAGCTACTACAGGAACCTAAGCTCCATCAAGTTAAGCTCCATAGATTATTCTAACTCCAAAATCATCCTGGACATTGCCTCTCTACTAGTCAGGAATACATAGCCCCAAATAGGTTGTCGTTGTGATTCTCCTAAACATTGCTCTACTTCTAGCTAGGCATTCATTGCCCTGGTAGAGTTGCTTAGATTCTTCTGAAAGTTGTATTTCCTTTCCTTTTTATTTTTATTTCTTTTCTTTTGTTTGTTTCTTTTCTTTTCTTTTCATTTCAACCTGCAAGCAATGAAGCTTGCACTTAGGTTTAAGAATCACAATGGCACTGAAGCATAATTTTATATTTTTCACTTAATTCAACTTCGCAAAAGGACCTACAACAAACTCTGGATTCTTAAATGGTGTGAGATATGAGATTTCATAATACATCAGGACCAAATTAAACCAATGACTTATCCCCTTTGAATGAAACATCCAAGTCACTTGGAACTAATAGAAGACCCTCACCATCCACTTTGAAAACTTGATTAGAGTTTCTCAAAGAAATACTTAGAACAACCCCATGTCAATAAAATGATCATTACACGTGCAAACATATCCAGTGAAAAACAAGGGGGACCCCAGGCGAAGAAGCAAAGCTGAAGTAGATAGAAAGCAAATGAAAGGAAAACAACAAGGGAACTACTCTAAAGAAGATTAATCTAATGCCAACATACTAGGCTAACCAAAGGAGGAAAGCGAAGTATATACATGAAACCTATACTACTCAAAAACAACTATGTACAAAGATATTTACAAAGGACGATGTTTAGGAAAGGAAAACTGACACTCACACCCATTGTGATTCGTAATGCATGCACAAGCATAATGGAAATCATTACAGTTCTAAGCCGTGCAAACTCATCCTTATATTCAGAAAAAGGAAGTTCAATATTACAGCCTTCAAATTCAATAACACATTCAAGAAGAATCAACAGTTGAGGTGATTCATTAAACCCATGTTCAATCAATAAACAACTTTGTCTCGCCTCATTCCCATAATCAAAATGATAAATACAATTGTAGGTATTCATAAGAGCAAGGAAAGATAGAACCTAGATGTCTCCAAGTGAAGGTGAGAACATTTGATAGTCGAGAGCAAGCATGGCCTCGTTGGTCATTACATTGGCAGCCTTGAGAAGATGCAATGGATAGTGCAACATTCCTCTTGCAATAAAAATTTGTAGATCAAAATCAAATTGATCAGGTAATACACATTTTGAAGAAAATTTTTTGAATGCAAGGAACTTTATACCTAATCTCAGGTTTGCATAAGGCTGGGAGAATGAGGTAGCATACGCTTCTTCCACGCTACCAGTGGGACCCGTATCCTCTATCAACTATTCTTCAAGGAGATACACTTCATCTTGCTAATATTCTATAGTCTAGGACTCCACTTGATTGCTAACCTCAAAAGGTAGCATTCTATCCCATCTCCTTTCCTTGGTGTTGATCTTAATTTTATGATGTTCCATCTCACAGAAACATGACATGGAATTTTTTTTCCTAATGTAGCTCTTGGAGTGCGTAGGAGGATCAAAAATGGTCAAGGTGGAAGGATTTCTAGTTGCATCCTATAGTCGGCCAGGTATATCATCTTTGTGGGCAGCCTCCAAGAAACCCCTACCTTGATCTTCCTCTCTCCTTAGTTCATGAAGTATGTCGAGATGCTGATTTGTTTCTTCTTGTTCACTATCATTATAGATGGAAAAAGAGTTCGTCTCCCAATTTGGGAGCTCTAATGTTTCACCATCTAAAGGTTCATGTAGGGTATCTTGATCGCTGCCATCCTTTGAAATTTATTCTTCTTTAGTGTCACTATACCTTTGTGGCACAATTTCACATGGGAAGAAATCAACAAGTGGCACAAGCCTAGTGAGGGGATCCATATAGAACAAGTGGTCTACCTCCAAAATTCCTCCATAAAGCCTATCATCCATTGCATACAAATTCTCTACAAGAGGGAAACACTCTTGATGTCTAATGGATAGCCTCCCTATTTGGTCTACTTCATCATTTGGAGGCTTGGGTTTATATTCTTCTCCCATTGCTGCCCCAACACCTTCTTGAGGACTACTTTCAGCTAAGTGGTCACTTGGTTCTGGCTCTTGGTCCTCTAGTTCAATTCCTGAAGCAACTATAGGAAGCAATGCATTTGGTTGCTCCATTCATTCTCTAACTTGTTTGATGGCTTCTTGCCATAGCTTGCATGTGAACTTAGAATGTGTTGAATCATGGATCCTACACCAATTTGGTAGTAGCAACACCTCCAAATCTACTTGATGCCTCAGCCCTGACCAATCCCTTGCAAGTCTTGAAACAATTTCAGTATATATTTCCATCACTGCTACATCATTATCACTTAGGAAGAAAGTTTGATAGTGGACTAACATGACCTGTGGTTGTTCCCACTCCTCTAGGTCTTCCTTTTCAAATGTTCGATCATCTTCATTCATGGAGAATGGGTCTTCAAATCTTATTTCACTTATGCTTTCATCATCATTTTCTCTTGCCCCAACACTTTCAACCTCTTGTTTCTATTCTTCAGTAGTTATGTCAACTGTCTCAGCATATACTATTACAAATTTTGTTGATTCATCTTCTATGTAGGGCCTTTCAACTGTTAGCTTCTCTTCTTCCCGAGTGGAGGATTTCTCTTCACTGATGGAGAAAATTCTTTACAATTCCCTTCTGATTGACCTTTCATCAAGGCTCCCTATTGTCCTAAGGAACGCATCTACTTCGTCTTGATTTTCAGCCTCAGTGTTTGTTGTCCCAGCGTTTACTTCTATGGAGTCTTGGTGCAACTCCATTGTGTTGTCTTCCAAATGTTGATAGCTCTCTTGCCTCACTAGATGACCCCTTTTCATTGAGATTTTATTTTTCTAACTTGTCTAGATAGCTCTTGACTTGGATGGTGATGTCCACACATGATTGGAAAGTAAATTCTGAGTGAGGTGCATTATGGACCCTGCACCACCCAACCATCAGTACTTCTTCTCGTCTTAGCCCATCCTTCCTGCTTAAGTGTTCTTGAACCAAATCCTTGAAAGCCTGGGCTTTCATGTTAATTAATTCTTCTTCGAGGTCTATCAAAGCCAAGGGTTGGTATATTTCCCGATAGGGGATCTCTCCTTGCAAAACCATCTCAATTCTGCCCAAGAATGTTAGACATCCCAATTCATTCTATCAACTAGTGCCCTAGATTCTCCATTTTTCTGCCAGTGCAACGTGTTGCAACGACTTCCTCAATCTTCTATTTAAATCTTCATGTATCTGAGTGATGTTCATTTGTAGATAATGCTCCATATCGGCTCAAATGCTACTTGTTTTCCTTCAAATTTCCTGATTTTAAAATTCCAACATATGATGAGATCTTCTCTATCTCAAATTTTTACCTGAAGGTGCTTTTCAACTTCCAACTTCTAGGTTTGTAGCCTTGTGCTCAGCCATGCTCTCCTTCTAGAGCCAGTTCTATTGATGGTTGTTTTTTCACCTCTCAAAATAGGAAACACACAAGTAAACTACCTCTCTTGAAAGGTAGAAATATGCAAACAAGTTCTAGATTACTACCCCAAGGTCTCTTGGGTGTCAAGTGATGACAATGCTGGGAATAGTCCAATTGGATGATGTGATTTGTTGGTAATCACAGGGTGGCCTTTATGGTTTACAAAGCATGGGATGTTGGGTCTGCAAACAGAGTTTCAAAGTGCTAGAAGTGAAAGAACAGTGGTTTCCCACTCAAAAAAGCAAGCTGAAACTCACCATGTTCATCAAATTTAGCATTGCTTTGATGCTTGGAATCCTACTCTAACAAGGGGACTAAAAGAAATAGAAAAAGAGGAAGGGTTGGGAGAAGCTAGTCTAAATCTAAGCCACAAATGAATAGAAAAAATGAAGGATGCTATAGTAAAAAAACTCCCATAAACTAAGTTTTGCTTGGCCAAGAGGAATCTACAACTACACAAAACTAGTGCAATCTCCTAAGGTCTACAAATTTTCATATTGTACATGCATTTCATGAATATACAATTGAACCAAGTTGCAGCAATGAAATAAAGAATCCCAGGTTAACTTTACACAGCAGTTTGTCATCAACAAATGCCAAAAGTATGGGCTAGAAGTCCATCAAATACTGTAACAACAACCATTATCAAATCCATTCAAGAAACTACAAGCTAAATCTAACATGGAAGTTGAATCATGCATGCATATTGAAAAAACTTAAAAGAAACACCCAAATTCATGCAATGCTTCTCTCTATTGCTACAAAATTTCTTTTACACCAATTCCCCAACACCTACAAATGAGGAGCAAGGCCCTATTTATAGTTTCCCACAACCAAAATGAATGGCTAGGATTTAATTACAATGTGTGGCCAAGATTATTTTAAAGTTAGGGTTTCACCTACCCCCAATATTTCTCAATTTAAAATAGGTTATTTTTTCTTCTTCTATATTTTTTCTTGTAGCCTATTTTTTCTTCTAGTGACCTTGGCATTGTAGCAATTTTTTCTTTTAGTGGCTACCTTCCCTACTGTAGTTGAAACTGCTAAAGGCTGCCCTCTTTCTGATGTGTTTGCAACATTCTTTCAGTCAATCAAATGGATCTTCTTGCAAATTTATATTACTAATAAGAAAACATACTACTCCTAATCTTGGTAGACAACTCCTAACAATCACCATCATCATTTGGAGGAAAATAAAACAACTCCCTCCTACTCCTTTTTTGAAAGCATTTCTCAACTTGGTATTTCCTGACATAGATTCTTAAGCGGGCTTATTCAATTGGGTAGAACTCCCCTTGATATCAATATTTAGATAAGCAGCTCCTTTGGTGGCCACAATCACTCTTTGAGTACAAAAAAACCTATGCCTTTAGCACAAGGGTCAAACCACAATAGTGGTTTACAAATTTTATGAGGAAGGAAATTTGATTTTTCTTCCTTTCCCCAAACTCAATGGGTTCGTTCGAACTCTATGGTTCGGCCGAACCACATTTTATGTTCGACCGAACATATGTGTTCAGTTGAACCATTCATTCAACTGAAGCCTAAAACACAAACAAAAAAAATTAATATTTTAAGTGGTTCAGTCGAACATGGGTTTGACCGAACCCCCTGAAATAAGGCATAAAAAAAAAAATTGAACTTGTCACTATCATTTTTTGCCTTTTTTTGCTTTCCTTGTGCTCTGTGCATATGCTGAATGATGAACGTGAACAACAAACAACAAATGGAAAACTCAACTTTATCTCTTCGGAGAACGGAAAACTCGACTTCATCTCTCCACGGTTCATCAACCCGACTTGCATATCTCATGGAGGTTTTTCAAATTCGAATTTCATAGACTTCATAATGTGTTTGTTTGTTAAATTTCTAAGCCCTAAATGCAAAATATTTCAAATTTGTTGATTTGAAACTGCATTTGTTTGAAAATTTCTAAAGCCTTTTCAACATACACTATTTCTATGATACATTTCTACTCTTTCAAAATATTAATATGCCCTGTCTATGCTTCCACATATTGCATACATTTCTACCAGGGCACCTCCAATTTCTTTGAGGCATTATATCAAATAGTTCATTAACAAATTTATTTGAGGCACTATATCAAATAGTTCATGGTAATTTTTGACGGAGTATGATAGAAATAGTGTTTCCATTATATGTACCCATATCAAACAATTCATTAAAAAATTTATTTGAGGCATTATATCAAACAGTTCATGGTAATTTTTGACAGAGTATGATAGAAATAGTGTTTCCATTGTATGCACCCTATATCAAACAGTTCATTAACAAATTTATTTGAGGCATTATATCAAAAACACTATTTCTATCATACTCCGTGAAAAACACTATTGGAAATTTATTTGAGGCATTAGATCAAATAGTTCATTAACAAATTTATTTGAGACATTATATCAAACAGTTCATGATATAAAGTTTAGGGTGCATACAATGGAAACTTGGATAAAATTCTTCATATTTTGCATTTGAGTCTTATGACATTACTCCAAAATGGTTGGTGAACTAAATGTATGAATCGAAGAATAAATTTAGAGGAAAGAAACTAGATTGTTTGAATGAAATGTATAATAAAATAGTTCTATTAGGATTAGAAGGAATGAAGGTATTATTAAATTTTCTATTTTACAACTCAAAAGAGAATAAAGAAAAGGGTGTGCCTTGTTTGTTGTTAATTTTTATTTAGTAAAAGTGAATGAGAACCATTCAAATGAAAATAAACCTCCATTACAAAAGTCTTAGGATGTCTAAATCCTAGAATGAGTTCCTCATTTTTCCTCCTAAATGGGTGTTTTATTTTTTAATAGAGTTCATGCAGGAATTAGCCCCTATATCTAGAGATCCCTATCAAACAAACACTTCATATTTGCATGAATTAAAGGATTGAACCTAAATGACATTTTAAAGAAAGGATTTATATGTTCTAGTGTCTTGTCATGGGATGCTCCAACTATTTTTATGAAAAAGAAAGATAAGACACTTTTCAAAGTTGTCTTGATTATGTATGTTCAATAAATAAACAATTAACATTAATATCCACCACCTAAAATAGATGACTTATTTTACTAATTGAGAGGGATGGCCATATTTTAAAAAACAGGTCTAATATTCAATTACAATTAACAAAGAATAAAGGAGGAATACATTCATAAGACTACGTTTAGAACTAGGTATAGGACATCAAAATTATATGTTTGAGGCAATGCATATAAGACACCCATATACAAAATAGTACAAAAGAAAGAGAAGAAATGTAAAGAATGTGTGCTTGTAATCTATACTTGAGTGCATTAAAATTTTGAAATTAAACATAAAGAATAATAGGATTTATAAATTAAATACATGAGGCTATTATATAATATCAAAATAGACTATTTTAAAGTTTAAATTATTTATATTTTAATTTTAGGGTAAATACTTTTGGTTGAATTTATGAATTACAAATAGAAATTTTGAAAGGGCCCCACCCTTTTACAAAAGCCAATAAAGAGACAAAAAATGATCAATCATATTGGCATGGAACAACAACAAGAAAAATATAGTTGTAAGTTAGAAAAATAGCATCCAATTAGAAATAATCCACCAATAGTGGCAATGTATCTAATAAAGAGGGTCATTTTCCCATAAACATTAGTAGATCTATCATTTCACAACTTGAATCCAAAATTCTTCAAGGAATTATATCTTATTGTGAACCTTATCCTTTTCCATGAATTCAAACCTAGTTCAGGTTTGTAATGCAGCTTCCATCTTTAGTTTCCAAACTTGAGACCAAATGGAATAAAGGGTTCCTATAATCTTCTAAACTTGAACCTTCTTCATATTTTTAAATTATTAGAAGAAATGCCAAGAGGTGAATGTTGCAAGTCAAGAGAATGGTAGAGGCAATGAACTCCAACTAATCCATCTATAACATGATTCTTGTCTCTACCAATCTCCTCTAAATTTCTCTTGACAAGACCTTCTAAATTAGTCATGTCTACAAGAGGACCAACCACCCCTCAATTATGCTCAAAGGGAGTCTCAACCAAATCCTAAGGTAAACAAGGTTCCATCTCATCCTTATGCATTTTGTTCAACCTTTCCTTCCTCTAAAATTCCTAAACCTATAAAATGCATAGCTATCTACACATGACAACATGGTGAAAACAAAATAAAATCCTATAGCATGACATGTTGAACCCAAATAACCAAATTCAAAAATAATTTAATCTATAAGTATAAATAGTTTGATGGTAGAAACTTTATAGATATAAAAATATGATAAATGTCTGATTATTTTTCTTTCCACTTTATAAATTTTTGATGTGCTTGGCTATATAATTGAGATGATTCACTCATAATGTAATGATAAAAATTTAGTATGTATGAAAGAAATATTTTTGAGACATCAACTTACCATTCTACATAACTCTCACATGGAAATAAGAATATTATTTTATTTTAACTAAATAAATTGTGTGTACTCTATCTTGAAAATTACTAATTAATTTTGAATTATATACTTATAATTTAAAATAAGAGCATCCTTTGTAACATGGAATAGATAGGTTAATTTTAATGAAATAAAATATGTTTTTATATAAGAAAAATTTACAAATATATGGAACTCATAATTGAGAAATTGACTAATATGTAATTTTGTATGAGAATTAAGATGCTGCTCGAATAATTTATATACCTTCTTTCAATAATTAACATTAGAAATTAATACTTGGCTCATATTGTATACCCACCTCCCAATGGTCTTGGAATGGATGCATTTAGATGGAGAAGGATTTCAAAAGGCTCAAGTTACTTGTGGACCCTCAAAGGCATGATATATAACACATGAACTTTATTTATGAAATTTGGTCTTTAGTTGTTGGCTTCTAGTATGAATGTTATCTATAAGGTGGAGTTCCTAGTTGAGACTCTCAATCTTCCATTGTTGGTTTCTAGTGTGATTATACAATATGCTCGCCAAACTGTATTAATTTCTAATGTTAATTATTCAAAGAAGGTTTTGTTTCATAAGAAGAGACCTATGTTGACATATTCCAAGGCATGTTATTATCCACAATGCATGAAACTTCTTCACATCTCTACCAAGTTCTAAACAGATACATATCTACCATTTCCATGGAGGAGATTGATGATTTAAAAAGAAAATATCATGCCATTTCTTTCTTGAGAAGTCATGTTTTCATTCATGATTTGCAACTTCCATCTTCATCCGAAAATAAATTCCGTTATCGTTATGTGCCTGATATTAACAAATCAAAACCTTCATTTGAGCATGATCGCCAACACAAAGGTAAACGAGTGGAAACAAAAGAAAGCTCGATTAATGGCTTTCAACATGTTGGTGGAAAATCTGCATCTTTTTGAAAGTGGCTTCCTAGCTTATCAGTCTTATGTTTAGTAAGGTTTTGTAATCTCCACTATTTTATGTATTTGGGTCAGGGGTATATCTAGTATGATGTCTTCTTTTGGGTATTTTGGATGCATATGTACTGATGTATTCAACCAATGTGCTTTTGTAACATTGTAATCAGACAATTGGTCATTTGTACTAGGACCTCACTGGTCTTTTTGATATTTTGTAAAATTTGTTACTCAAACTGCAACTAGGGGTTTTCTTGCTGGTTATTTCCCGTCAGTATGTCCACCTGAACCAGCTATATGTAAAATAATATTATATTTAAATAGAATTATAAGTGGTCTCCCACTTTTGCTTAAAAAAATAGTTCTTGTAAATGTCCACATCTTTTTCCTTGACACAGTTGCTATTTCTTAAAAGATTTCTTATGATTTTTCATAATGTTGGTCAATACTTTACTGTAAATATTCTATAGTCATGCTCTTAAATGTCATAAGAATATGTCATAAGAGGGTTTCATCTTATAAAGCTATAATTATATTATATTCTCTTACAACATCTTAGACACCTCCCTTGAAGCATTCAACAAATGAAAAATAACTACCAACACAAAGTGAGATGCCTCATTTCCTAATATGAGGAAAAAATAATAAATCAAAATATTAGGATGCAAGGTTGACCCACCTTTCCCAATACTTGGCTAAGTTTATCATCTATTGAGGAGTGGATCCCAACAACAATTGTGCTTAGTGCTTACTACTAATCCAAGAAATACCTATTCATTTTTTCTTTATTGTATGCCTAATGACTCCTCATCTCAAGTTAAATTGTGGGAATGGATTTTTATGCCCTCCCTATGACTAAATGGCTACAAGGAGGTGAATATGATATGGTGGAAAAAACCAAGATACAATTTGGTTTAGTTCTCATAAACTCTCTAAAAAATAATTGAATTCCTACATCCTAACTAGAAATACCATGAGGGGTTTAGATCCCATTTTAGACAAAAAAATTTCTTATATTGATCACTAGTTCACTTGGAGCAACTAAAGAGATGGTGAACTAAGGGAAACTTAGTTGTATTGATAGATTAAAACTTAGTTATTTCTGTTTCCATTGTCCCCTCTCCACAAAACACCCTTATTTAGGTAGATTCTATTAAACCTGTCTCACATATCACCTCCCAATTCTTTAAACTTTTCAAAATTCTTATTCCTCATACCTAATAATCTATCCTTCAAGCTCAACACTCCCCACCTCAATCAAATTGATCACCTTGCTTCCATAATATCCCTTTGGTTGATGTTCCTAGACCTCATCAAAATGGTAAGTGGACAAAATTGTGGAATGATGTGGTTAAATCTATTGCACTACCTTACTATGATCTTACAATAAGAATATGGCTAGAAAGAGATCTAGAATGGAAAAAAATATGGATCCAAATAGAAAAAAATAACTTATTTTGGCTTTAGTACTTACTAATAACTTTTCTACAATGAGTGGTTGCTTCCGTTGAAATAAAACTTAGAAGATTTGAACTTAATTGTGGTAGAGGAACTCAATTTATTGATAGGGTACATTGGATAAAAGGATATAAGGGATACAAATTATTTTTTAGTTATCTCAAACATATTTACATTCTCGAGAGTGGATAATATCTATCGTTCATCAAGAGAGGTAGTTCCATGACAACTCTAATGATATTAAATCCATTTTTCCTTAACATTACGAATAATTTTTAATTGATCTAGCTGAAGGAGATCCACATCAAAATATAGTTGACGAATTGATTGGCACTTGCATACCCAAAATAATTGGTCTAAAAAAATAGGCACATTTAGATAATTTATTCACCCTTGAGGGGGTTGATATTTCCTTGAAGGATTTGAATACTCAAAAAGTCTTGGAATAGATGGTTTAGCTACACAATTCCTTTAAACAATATGTCCATTCATCAAGGAGGACTCTATGAGGTATAAAAAGTAGCTTTATCAAAGGGATCCATCATTTAAATTCTATTAATCAAGGGTTGATAAATTAATTCCTAAATGAAAAATATATTTTTTTATTTGAGGGTGGATACTAATTACTCTTCTTAATACCTCCTACTATATTGCAACTAAATATATAGCTAAAATAATTGAACAGATGACACAAGAAATTGTAAGACTAGAAAAAACTATATTTATAAGAGGGAGATTTAAATTATAAAACTTGAATCTTTTTAAGGTATCTCATTAGATTCTACTTACTCTAACTTAAATTTAATAAACAACATTAAAATCCACAAAAAAAATTTCAAAGACATAATAAATTATTACAATATTATTTAAAAATCTAATTGTAATGAACATGTTATAGTAATAAATATTCAAATCTTAAATCTATGAAAATATATATAACCAAATGATCCTTAGTTTTCATATATAATTTGTGGTGAGAATGTTGAATATTATAATTTTTTAGGCCAATCTTTAGGCACTAATTCACCATTGTTAAAATGATCCTTAGTTTATTCATTGGTTTTTTTATGATTATAATTTTTTTCAAGTTCTATTAAACCAAACTCAAAATAATGGCATAGATTAAGATTCTTGTCTTTATCATAATTAGAAGTTGTATAAATTGTTAAATTATATATTTTTAACATATATAAAATTTATGGTTGGATTAGTGAGATATTTATAACAAGTATGCAATATATTTAATCATATAATTATTTTTGTAATAGAGATGAATAATTAAATAAATGCTATAACAAAATATAAGAGTTAGATAAAAGAATTAAAATTAAATATATTAATAAAAAATAGTGATACTATTATTGAGGGTAATATAAAGGGAGGTCGTCATACTAAAATAAGTCGCAAATAAAATCACCCGAGTAAGAAAAGTATTTTATTGATAATCATATTAGGGATGCTAAGATGGCAATAAATTTTTTGCAAGAAACAATGAGCTGACAAATAATAGTGTTTATGTGCTATGTAAACATGATATTACTATCACATTAACATTTCTATTATGAGTAAAGTTTAATATTATTTGTGAGTAATAAAATTAATAGAATGTTTGTATTAATTGTAGAGGGAGCCTTAATATCATTGAGTATTGTTAATACTCTTATCAATATTCATATCAATAGTTACCTTAATACTAATGTTAGCATACTTAACCTTATTAATGCTCCTCGATAATTGGATAGCATTTTTGGCAAAACCTTTTATAGATGTTGAAATATGAGAGGAAAATAAATAAATAAATGCAAACCATATAATTATTCATGTTGTTATTACCATCAAAAGTTACATATTTAGTACTTTAAATGCCATCATTGGGTCATGAGGAACTATCCTAATAATCATAATACCATATTGACCTTACTGTCAACAAGAAATAGAAGTAGGAACAACTCATTGTGGGTTACGATGACATAACCATTATAATGAGAATATTATTAGTGTAACCATTAAATTGTGATACTTGCAAATTTAATATTTAAAGTATAGTTAATAGTGAGAGATGCATTAATAATAGTATCACATTAGCAAGTTAAACCAACAAATTAATTAAAGAAAGGATGTTAATTCTATTGGAGATGGTTATTGTTGCATCATAAATGCTTAAAGCATTAATTAGCGTAATTAAAGGATTCAAAAAAAAAAATTATTGGGTTTTTCTAGTGAAAAATTATGGGCATAACAATTATATATTTTTTAACATATATAAAATGTATGGTTGGATTAGTGAGATATTTATAACAAGTATGCAATATGAAGTCAAAATTTATTAGATTTTATTCTTAATAAATTAGTTTTAACGATTCAATTTATAGCTCTATGCAATCTATAAGTTTAAATAGTTTGATGGTATCTAAACTTTATACATATAAAAATATGATAGATGTCTCATTATTTTGCTTTCCAATCTATAATTTTTTGATGTTCTTGGCTATATAATTGAGATGATTCACTCATTATGTAATGATAAAATTCATCCTCATATGGAGGATTTTATATTATCTTCCATTAAATTCATCCTCTTTATGAGATTCTTATGGAATATTGATATTCTAGTGTGAATTCTTAATTTTAGGCATATCTTAACTAGATAAATTTATGTTCAATGAAGGCAATGGAACATTTTTTTCACTTACATAATCCTATTTTGAAGTTCATTTATGTTAACAACTATTAGATTATATATTTGTATCCCCAATTATTTTCAAATAATTTTACACTAATCTTTATTTTCTTATTCTTTCTTTCATTGTTTCATTTAAAATTTGAACCATTTAAGGATGCTATATTATAGATTATAGTTGTCTTCCAATTCTTTTTAAATTTTTAATGGTATGAAATTGATGAGTAGATGAATTATTAGAACTGTTTTAGATAAATATATTCCCTATATCTAGATATATTATTTACCAAGGTCTCATTGCTTCTTTAGGTGTACATAGATATATAACATGGAAAATGAAGATACATTCCACCTAGAGAAAATTTGTTTGGAAATACCACTAATGAGATTAAAAAATTGAGAGATTCATTAGCACAGGGTGCAAACCCGGGGATATATAGTGAACCATGCATGTTAATATTGCATAGTCTAGAAAAACTAAAAGATGAACCTAAGAGGACTAGTACAGATTCCCCAGATAGAGTAGCTGTTATTCTTTCCCGCATATGGGAAGTACATGGTGACGTTCCCCCTAAACAAATACAGGATAGTGTCACCAAAGAAATGATAAAAGCCACTTGTTTTCCATTTTATCAAAATGTGCATAGGGTAAAAGCATAAAGTTGTGTCACACTTTCGGCCAAATAAATAGTTCTAAGAGAAATATTTTTGGCCAAAAAAGTTTATGTTGAATAGGTTTCGATTGAAACCACGTGTCCTATACGTGGCATACTAGGTTTCGACCTAATCTCAAAAAATTAAAATTTTCCTTTTTTCGCTTTGAAATTGGAATTTTTAATGTGTGAGGTTTCTATAAAAAGGGTTTCAAGTGAAACCCTTTCTATAGAAACCTTTCTACCAAAACTATCTATGTGGCACCCTAATTGGCAACAAACTTAGCTTTTTTCAAAATTTTCTAAAACTTTCAACTTCAATTAAGTATTTTTTCAGTTAGAATGATTTTTTTGCAAAAAAGAAAAATACCCCTTTGTAGCACTCGGAGTGGTGAATCCAAATATGTAATTTTTTATAATATTTTGATTAGTTTCAATATAT
The DNA here is from genome assembly GCA_007258455.2 of Sequoia sempervirens. Lineage (NCBI taxonomy): Eukaryota > Viridiplantae > Streptophyta > Pinopsida > Cupressales > Cupressaceae > Sequoia > Sequoia sempervirens. Next base: position 374,778,363 of record VDFB02000008.1, on the reverse strand, counting down.
TTTATTTTTAAAATAATGCAAGTAGGTTGTTAAAGTTAAAAAAGAGGCTGATTAGAAATTTTAAAAAAATAGTAAAACATATTAATTTTTTTAAAAAATATATGGGGCACAAGAGGAAAAATTCTTCTTCAAAAGGGTATAATTTGTTTTTTTTTTGAAAATGATTAAAAAAATAGACAATAGTTGATGGCCATGAAAACTGTCAAATTTTGACAAGTTTGACTTTAAAACGTTATTACGAGAAAATATACATCAAAATTTGATTTTTTTTCCATGCACAAGATATTGAAGTTACCTATTTGGAGAAAAAAAATTAGGGAGAAATGAAGTTTTTTTCAATTTATTTCTTGATAGCCCGTGAAGTCACTTTTTTTCTGAAATTTTCAGCATTCCAAAATCTATTCTTAAATTGATAAAAAAATAATGAAAACTTTTTTTTAAAATTTTGAAAAATTACAGAAATAAAATTCATCAAAAGTTATACATTTCATTAGTTTACATCATTTTGAAATTCAAAACATAAAGACCACTTTTATGCGGTCGAAGGTCAAATTTTTTTTGGTGTTGGCTGATTCCTTTATAAAGTGTGACATAGGTTTGTGCTTTTACCCCATAAGGTTAGGGGATACCAGGTCACTAGATGTGTCGATCATGCTATAGTCTCATTGATCTACCCATGATTTCTCGCAACACATGGTCTATACCCAAACAATGACAAGATTCCATTGTATTTTGTTCAATAGTTGTATGTTGAGGTCTATTTGGGCCTCAAAGTTAACTACCTTGACATTCCACCATATGCTGGTCAGGGGCGTGGTAGGATTGCTAATAGGCCCACCTATCATCGAGTAGATAGACCACCCCCAGTGTTTAGGGTATTGGTTGGTGAGAGGTCTCCTGCTCTCACCCCAGCTCTAGCCCCCATAGCAGATGAGGTTGTCGTTGCTTCCCAAAAGGAAGCAATTGACACTGTAGGTGACATTGTGGTTGTCACCACTAGGATATCTAATGATCATGTAGGTTAATATTTGATGTCCAGACATTCCCAATCCATGCCATTTTCAACACAGTGGACCACCATGGATCCTTTTATAGTGGTCGACATCCCTACTCCTACAAAGCTTGATGCACTTACAGGAGATATGGCACGCATGACTCTGCATTGTTTGGTTGAGGACATGTTGGAGGCATATGCACACATTGCGTCAGACAATGGGATCAGTATAGAGCATGTTCGAGATCATTTGAGATGCAAAGGTCTTTCAGTTCCAGGATCCCATCACTCTCAAGCGAACACTTGTGTGCATCAAGATCCACCTACAGTTCATTCGACAGCCATCTCACTGATATGTTGATTGGTTCTAGTTCATCATCACCGATGCCATCTTCCCTTCATAGTCCTCTACATTCACCATTTCTGGCATGGAATGGGATATATCAGATGGATGCAGATGTTGATTTGTCGCTTGACCGCTTGGTGGATATGGTGGAGGTGACCATTTCAGAGGACTTAGGTCATCCGATATCAGATGATGTGTATGTATGTGTGCATGTGCATGTTTCAATTCTTTTTCCATTATTATTATTATTATTATTAACTAGATATTCATGTAAGTTTATATATATATGTATATATATTGTTACAAGTGGACATACCTCATATCACTCCTAGCCTTGGTCTAGATCGTGTGCATGATTGATGTGACTCTGTGGATGAATCTGCTACCAGTGGACATGTGAGTTTTACATTTTTATATAATCACATGTGTATATTTACATGCAATATTTATGTATGCATAGATCTAGATTGATATTTAAAAATACAAGTTCATCTAAAAATAACTTTCATAAAATTTCTTTAATATAAATTATATGTATTTAACACATCCTGTACACAATTTTATTTGTAGGGCTCAACACATCCATAAGAGCAAGATCGTTCTCATTCAGATGGCCATTCGACTAGGAGTAGACATTCATATTAGGCCATGCACACTAGATTTATGATCTAAGTTACCACATGTATTTTCTTATATGATGATCTTTAGTATTTGAGATTTGATGATCTTGAACTTACATTTGCTTATATGATATACATACATTTGCTTATTTGTTGATCTTTAGTATTCAACATTTGATGATCTTTAATTTACATTTTTCTTATATGATATGTACATATATTTTCTTATATGGTATATACATACATTTGTCTCTTTGATTATAATATGTGTTATGTTTATATGTATTGAATCCCTTTACATGTATGTACATGTGTTTTCTTATGGTTTAAACATGTTTACACATAATATATGTATGCATTTGCTTTAAATATTCAATATACATACATGTTTTCTTATTTTATGATCTCTTACAACTTACATTTCCTTATATTCAATATACATTTGATCTCTAGTAGAATTTTAGGGAAATGAATGCCACTTTATAATTAAGTTCATCCATGTTGATCACAATAAATCTTTTTTTAAAAATGACTTAAGCAACATGAACCATTGAGTTGAGAACAAGATATAATCTTTTTGACAAGTAACTTGAAATTCGATTCAAATATAATTAAGAAAATTCAATTCAAATTATACCTCTATTATACGTTTTTGACAAGTAACTTGAAATTCAATTAAAATCTAATTAAGAAAATTTAATTCAAATTATACCTCTATTATACATTTTTGACAAGTAACTTGAAATTCAATTCAAATATAATTAAGAAAATTCTATTCAAATTATACCTCTAGTATACATTTTTGACACTTTAACAAAATTCTAAAATTCCTAGATATGTTGTGCATACCTATGAATATAATAACAACAAACTCCACAATGAAATAACTTGTTTGTTTACTACTTGATTCATTTAAACTAGGATCTAGTTATTCCATGTACACTAGAATAATTTTTTTCCCATCCCATATGCATATAAATAGAAGCTTATTTTCATTTTTTTGGATATCAAATTGCAAGATTAATTCTCATTTATATCACTTGGAGCATAGATTTTGGAGAAGTTTTTGCACATTTATCAAGGAGGCAAATATTGGAGCTCAAAAACTTTTCATTTTTATCATTCAAGGAAAAATTTGGAGGATAATTTAACTAAGTTGGTAGAGGACTTGATTTGAGTCATCTTTAAGTTGAAGAAGAAAATGGGACAAGAAAGAAAAAGAAAAAATGTGTCTCAACGAAAATTTTCAAAAGAAGAAGAACAAAAGAGGCATGAACAGAACTTGGAAAATTATCATAGAAAGAAACAAGGTACATGCTTGTTTCTTCTCTCTCTCACTCTCAAGTGTGTGTTTAGGAATTTTACTTTGAAAAAACATGATTATTCATTTGATGGGATGGAATCCATAATGTGCATTACTCCATCCAATAATCTGGTTAGTACACCTAAACATAAATTTGTATGTGCATACATTTTGCATTGGCTTCTTATTAAAATTAGAAATGTTTAATGTATGACCATTTTTCGACTTACAACGTACCCCAACTTAAAATGTACTCTTAAACTAAAATATTGTACATTAAATCCTTCCCTACAAACCTTGCACTTATCTTTTACCAATACCTTTGTTCAATTTTTTTGTCATCACATTATCATTGTTGAGTATTGCATCTACACAATTTTCTCTTTACTTTGTTCATGAAAAAATGATAGTGTACTTCAATACATGCTTAGTTCTCCAATGAAACCTTAAATTTTGTGTCCCTCATTATGCCACTTTGATTTTCATAATTTTTTCAACCACATTAATTATTTTATGGCTTTGCAAATTCCTATGTGCCCAAAAATGTTTAAAATCTAACTTTGCACTTTGAAAGAAACCATTATTTTTTCTTAATTATTCATGAAACTACACCTTCATGTACAATGAAGTAGCATTCTAATGTTGATATTTGGGGATCAATATCCCCTATCCAATCTACATTGCAACATTTAATTAGCTTAAGATTTTTCTAAACTCCCATTGAATTTAATCTAATGATCAATAGTTCCTTAAAAATATTTTTTAAATATTTTAATAAATGCCCAATTCTAAGCTCTAGAATTATTTGAAAATTAGAACTCAAATTATACTTAAAGCCAATGCAATGTCAGGTTTTCTAGAGACTAACACATGTATACATAAAAACTCAAGCTAGATGGTTCCTAGGAATAATAGTTATATATGATAGATTATTCTTTAAATTATGTCTTAACACACATTTGTTTTGAAGGTTTCTAACCATCATTGCACTTGAATGACTATAAATAATTTTAAATGTCCCCAAGTCATCTTGGTCATGCAAGTTGCAATGTTTATCTGTGTTAGAGTAAAGGTTTTCACTTAATTATATTAATTAAGTCACCTTTATTCTACTCTTAAGATTTCACTTTAGTTTGCATATTGTGACATTTAATAATTATATTAAATATTAAATGTCTACCTATTATGGTTTCTTTAGGGTTGCACAATCTCCTTTTATAAGGATTGATCATTGTATTTTATCCCACTCTCTGATTAATACATCTTTAATATTTCGGAGTTTCAAAACCCTCTCTTTCTTTTTTCTCCATTCTCTTCCATGTGATAGGTATCCCTTTGCATGTAGGTGTTCTTGGTTTCTAACATGGTATCAGAGGGGACCTACTGTAGCCTGTTCTATTTTTGAAGAATTTGGAGCTACGAGGGTTGGATCAGGCTTTCATAGGCTTTTCAGTTGATTTTTTGTGGATCTGGCCTACTCCATTCTTTGGGTTCATTTTGGGCTCAAACGGACTTCACCGTTGGATTCACAGCACCTGAAAACCCATATTTTCATATAAAGCATGTCCAGTTTGGCCACAGTTGCACCAAAAGGAAAAAAAATTGGCCTTAAGGTCGTACGGCCCCAGGGCACGCCGTTCGAGGTCAAAAATCTCATAAAAATAAATAAAAAATATATTAAAAAAGTTTTTTTGTGTACGCAGTTCAAAAGGTTAACACCGCCACCGCTCAGCCAAGCGGCCACCAGCAGAGGCGGCGGCCACCAGCTTTTGCCGCCAGGCTGCCACCCCTGCCAGCCGACCGCCTTGCCGCTGCCGTAGCCTAACCTCTGCCGGCCCACCACCAGGGCACGACCAGAATGCCACCAGTATGCAACCTCCGTGCCACCAACCACCTGCGCACCGTCACCTTCAACCCCCTGGTCACTAAGAGGACCAGGGGCCAAAATTTGTTTAGCCCCCAGGGCTTGAGGGGGCCAAGTTGTGCCTTTTTTTTAGCCTCTTCACTAAATCGGCTGTAAGGGTATGTGCAAGATCATTGTGAAAAAAACAGGCCCTTAAGTGGCAAAAAAATCAGAAAAATTAGTGTTAGGCAACTTGACGTAAATATTTGAATAAGTTATCTATATTATTTCAAAAATATGTAAGAATAGAATTTGTAAAAATTGAATGTAGTTTCTAAAATACTAGGTTTATTTAAAATAAATAAAATCTATTTGGTGAAAATTTGAAATTTCAATGCAGTGTACTTAAATTTCAGGGGAAAAATAAGAAGTAAGTGTCTTCTGACCACCCTAACCATAATAAAATGATAATATTTTTGTAAGATTGTATATATAAGTAGAGGACTCATGTCCGATGTGATGCATATTTTTTTGTAATTTTTTCCAAGTAAATAATTAATTATGAATTTTTATTACAACTTTTAGAAAATATAAAATCGCCCTGTCTGACCACCTTAACTTGGTCAAAACTTCATGATTTTTTTATTTTTATAATCCTATATTATGTGAAGCATAGAATGTGACGATGTTTTGGATTCAAAAAATATGATACCGTTTGAAAGTTATAGATGTTTTACAATCAACCTATCGATTAGGACTTTAGTCGTAATTCTAATAGAAAATGAATAATAATTATTTATTAAATTCAAATTAAATCATAATTTATATTTTTGGAAAGCTAAGAATCTCCTCTAAAAACCATTTTCGTTTCATTAATTTTGGGTGAAAAAAAATTCGTCAGCCACATACCCTACAAATATTGCCACTTTTTGGCGCACCATGATCCTGCACATACCCGTAACTTGGGTGTTTTTTCTCCATTTTTCAAACAAAAATAAGCATTGGAAAGCTAGCTCCATGCCCATTCTGGTGGTGCAAGAATTTTTTCAAGATTTTCCAGTTTGGTTGCATTTTTTTGCATTCAAAGCCAAAACTTATGTTTTTCACTCCCGGGGGCGTATCTTTTGCGTCCAAACTCTATTTTTCGCAAACGAATAGGCATTGTAAAGGTGTTGCAGTGATATTTCCAGATCTGTAGTCTATTTCATCAAAAAATTTACCAAGTAAATTTTATTCAGCTTTGTGTGTTTTTACACTTTGCTCAATTTCTTGGACATTCTGGCACCTACATGGGTTTTGTTTGCGTGGGATGGGTCATATTAATTTGATCTAAATTCAGTAAGGTCATATTTCTATTTTTTTTTTAGTTGAAGAGTTATCATGGGTTTTTCTACTCACCCTTCAGTTGTTATTCTGGAATGGGGTAATTATGAGTCATGGGCAAAGGGTATACTTCCACATTGTAGGTGGCTTAATATTTTGTCTTATTTGTATGATCTCATACTTGAACTAACCACTTCAGAGGGAAAGTTAGCATGGGATATCATTAGAGATCACATAGTAGGACTTATATTGTCTAGTGTTAATCATGACACTGTGTTGGCTATATCACACATTGATTGTCCTCACCCACTCTGGACACGTCTTTGGGAGATCTATGGAGACCCAAATCTCTCTCCATTCCCAAAGGATCTTGCTTCATATTGTCTCTTACCCATTTCTTGGAGAGAGAATACACCCTTTGATCATGATACTTTAGAGGAGCTTGAGTATTTAGACACCCTTACATATTCTGATGGATCAGAGGCTTGTCTCACAGTTCCTACTCTTCAGACTGAGACTTCATCAGCATCTCCTGTTGTTCCTAATTTAGTGCATCAAGGCATCATTCACCTTCCAGACATAGCTACTTTGGACTCTTATCTTGCAGACATATCTTTCTTGTTTGTTGAGTCATATATTGCAAATTTGGAGAATTATTTTGAGGACATTCATCTCCTCTACCTTGATAGTCAGGTTATCACTGTACGCCCACCATTATCAGTGCATTTAGAGGTTGTATTTCTAGATTCTCCACATCCATTTGGATTTGACATCATTTTTTTTAGTTCAGACAACGAGATTCTTCAACATCCTATCATGGCACACATCTTGAGACAGATTGGTTCATCACTCTTCACAGGGTTTCTTTGACATCGTCCTTTGGATCTGTCTCTTCCCAAGGGGAGGAATATCATTTTCTGCTTCAGGATCTCCTTTTGGATTCTACATCAGGCATCTACCATTGTGACAAGAGTTTCTTCATTGTGGGGGGTCCTTCTCTCTTTCTATCTCTCCTATGGAGACCATTGTATATGTACTTATATGATAGAAGTTGTCTATGGGGGGTATCATGTAATCCACCTCCTATCCTTTTTTCATTAGTGCATTTCATTCCTTTCTTTTCTCTCTTTTGGAGTAGATTTTTTCACATGAGGTTTTCTCTATTTCTCCACTTTATAGATATTTGGTTGTATTCGGGTACCTGATCAAGCCTAGTTGCCGGGACCCTCATTTTACTTTCATGCATTGTAGTTACATTTGCTTTTTTGCACATGTTTGTAGCTGCACTCTTGCTCATCTTAAGGGGGGGTGTTAGAGTAAAGGTTTTCACTTAATTATATTAATTAAGTCACCTTTATTCTACTCTTAATATTTCACTTTAGTTTGCATATTGTGACATTTAATAACTATATTAATTATTAAATGTCTACCTATTACGGTTTCTTTAGGGTTGCACAATCTCCTTTTATAAGGATTGATCATTGTATTTTATCCCACTCTCTGATTAATACATCTTTAATATTTCAGAGTTTCAAAACCCTCTCTTGCTTTTTTCTCCATTCTCTTCCATGTGACAGGTATCTGTTTGCATGCAGGTGTTCTTGGTTTCTAACAATCTGATCCTTGACTCCAATTCCTTAAGCCAATTATTTTTGTTTCAATATTTATGTTTGGTTTTAGTTGATTATTTGGGTTGTGTTTTATGTCCCATAAATTTTTAACTTTTTCATCTTAGTACATATTGGAAATTTATTTGAAACCTTGAAACATCTTATAGCCCAATTTTTTTGGGCTTCTTTGGATCACCTTGTTATACTCTAAGGGTTTCCTTTGCTATATCACTAGCCTAAAAGTTCTAAGTCACTTGTATGCGTAATCCTCAAACTTTGATGCTTGGCATGGAATTTGACCTATGTGTATCCTATCCTTGGCTATGCATTTATGGATTTGTTTTCATACATGTGCATGTAGTTGTTTTGCGTCTTTGGTCTTTTATTTTCATCACTTCAATGTTCTCAAATTATTTTTATGTTTTATGCTCTAAGGATTCCTCAAGCTGGAGTTGAGCCAAATCTAGATATTGGACCAAATGAATCCATTGAAGAACACATGGACCTTGAAGTTAGGGAGGAGACCCAAGTTCAAAGAATGCTTGTTGGAGAGGGGTCAAGATAACTTCCTTGTACTGGTATGGATGAGCATATAAAACTAGCACAAACTTCTCTCACTTATAGCATCATTTTTTATCAGTTTGTTTGCTTGCATCCATAAACTTCACTTATATAACATCATCTCTCAATTTTGTTTGCAAAATATTTTGTGACATGTAGGAAGGGCTCAACAAGTAGGAAGTTTTCATGCTCAGGTCGAGCCAAATCTAGACATTGGATCAAATGAATCCACTCAAGAATGCATGGTCCTTGAAGATAGGGAGGAGGCACAAGTTCAAAAAATGCATGTTGGAGAGGGGTCGGGATCACTTCTTCCTACTGGTATGGATGAACATATAAAACTAGCTGAGAAGGTGAGGAAACAAATTTCTCATAGAAATTTAGATCATTTACTTGAAATGGATATGGAGAAATTGAAATATTATGCCAACCAACCTTATAATAAGAGAAAGAGGTCAATGACTAAATTTGTAAATGGAATGATCAATCATCATTTCAATCATCTTGATACACTTGAAAAAACCCAATTGTTATCACGTTTACTTCTTCGTGATGAGCTCAAAGAGTCATTACAATTTTTGGGTGTACATTCGGCATCAAATAAGAAGAAACACATGGGATTACAAAAGGATATTGTTCAAAATGTTAAAAAGGGTTTAGATTCCATTGGGAAAGGATCTCGATTAGTGGATAAAGCCACTACAAGAAGGGTGATGTTGACATCTATTTTACATCAAGATATAGCAAGAAAAAGAAAAATGTCTGCACTTTCAACTGAAATTGGTTATAGTAGAACCACATTGATAAAATATGAGAAAAGGAGAAAGTTTTTGGATGAAAGTTTAGAAGGAAATTTGTAAATTATGTGTAGAGCTCCTTGTTCTAACAGGATTGAAGATGTTGTTAGGAACTTGGTCTCAAGTTTTTGGAATGATCAGACTCGTCCATCATCAAATACTAGAGATGTTATGAGACACAGGATTGGACCTAGTATTTATGAAAATCATATCAAACATTGGCTAGACATAAAATAATTTGAGATGTATATGAACATTTGTAATGCATATCCTCATATAAAGATTGGGGAAACAATGTTTCAAACATTAAATCCATATTATGTGAAGATAAACAAGTTTTTTGAAACTTGTTGTTGTCCTTATCATATTGAATTTGATCTCTACTATCAGGTGTTTCGAAAGATGAGAGAAGAAAGATGTGGGTTTCAAAATGCACCTCCTAAACAGGCAAGTTTGTTCATAAAGTCTATATTATGTGATCATGAAAATGGACCTCAAATAAATTGCATAAAAGGAATTTTTGAGACATGTGGAAATTTGGGTAAATTTCCTTCAAGAATTGAGGATACTGACCTAACAAAGAGAGCAAATTGCAAGAGGTAAGTACTATTTTTAGAGAGTTTATTTGTTTCAATTTCTCATAGATTGTTATTTGGATTCTCTTTGATGTAGTGTTTCATTGATTGTGTGGTTTATTAGTTATTCACATATTTTACTGACACATGTACAAGTATGTAAAGTTGCAAAAAAAATTGGGAAAGAATCCACAAGGTTGAACTATGTAGAAGAGGAGATTACCATTGGAAAATTTATGGAAAATTTTCAAAAATTGATACGACCATACATATAGCATTCCTTTTTTGCTAAGTGGCAAGCACAACAATTCCAAACATTGAGAGATACTTTCCCAACGTGGAATAGTTCTATCAGTAGTTGACTTTGTAGAAAATTACTCCTTTGTACATCAAAAGGAGATTCAAGTAAGTATTGCACTAAAGTAGATCCCACTGTGTGATGCGTAGCCAATGTTATTGACATACTGTCGAGAATTGGATAGTATTGATGAGTACAAATGAAGAGCAGAGACATAAGAAAAATATCACTTTATATTAAGTGATGATAAAGAGCGACACACTTACATCCAACATTTTCTTTACAATATTTTTTGAGAATTTGAAAGCGAGGTGTAAAATTTGAAAAGGAAAATCATTTTGTATGGTGGATGGATGTCTGACACAATTCAATTCTTACATACATTCTATGCACTTTGTAGATATCATAAAATCTACAAAATACCACATGTTTAGGTTTTTTTTGAGAGTGGGAATGGAAAGGGTGAGCATGATGGAGCAGGAGCTTGCATCAAACGAGCTTTAAGAAAGCATCAAATGAGTTATCCAGAAGATCATCTAGACAATGCACATGATGTTGTTGAATGGTGCAAGAAACATTAAATATATATTGTACAAACCTTGAGCATGAAAATGTTGCACATGTTCATATGTGTAACCTTAGGTTCATGTTTACCATGCAGGTTTTATTGTAGTGCAAGGGACATATCTAAAACAAATCAAAGTTGTTCAGCATGGGATTCATTCTGTTGACTATCAACCTGATAACAAGGTATATCAATATAGTCACTTAATAATTGCTACCACTCTACATCTTCATGCAGTTCCACATGCACGTGGCCGAAGAAAATAGAGACTAGATAGTGATGATCATCAAAAAATTCTACATGTTATTGAAGAGCAGGCTGAACCAAAATCTTTGACTTAGATTATATCCATGGTTTTCAAGTTCACTTGTAACCGTATACATGTTAAAATGAGAACTTATAGTAACTTGTACATAGTTGTAAATCATTTTGTGTAAATTACAATTATATGTACATATTTGTTCCATAGAAAATTCTTAAGTTCAAGAATCTTTGATAGCATCATCTCTCACTTTTTTTGGTTGCATGTAAACCCATATATATGCTTTCAATCCTTATTTGAAACGTAGTGAATTTTTTTAAAATCATATTTCCTAAATTACAATTATATGTACATATTTGTTCCATGGAAAATTCTTAAGTTCAAGAATGTTGATAGCATTATCTCTCACTTTTTTGGTTGCATGTAAACACATATATATTCTTTTAATCTTTATTTGAAAACTAGTAAAGTATTTTAAAATCATGTTGCCTAAATTACAATTATATACAACTTATATTTGTTTCATGGAATCCTTAAGTTTAAGAATCTTATATACAATTATATA
>VDFB02000008.1:374753938-374766601 GCA_007258455.2 Sequoia sempervirens | reverse complement strand
AAAGGTCAATCATAAGGGAATTGTAAAGAATTTTCTCCATCAGTGAAGAGAAATCCTCCACTCGGGAAGAAGAGAAGCTAACAATTGAAAGGCCCTACATAGAAGATGAATCAACAAAATTTGTAATAGTATATGCTGAGACAGTTGACATAACTGCTGAAGAATAGAAACAAGAGGTTTAAAGTGTTAGGGCAGGAGAAAATGATGATGAAAGCATAAGTGAGATAAGATTTGAAGACCCATTCTCCATGAATGAAGATGATCAAACATTTGAAAAGGAAGACCTAGAGGAGTGGGAACAACCATAGGTCATGTTAGTCCACTATCAAAATTTCTTCCTAAGTGATAATGATGAAGCAGTGATGGAAATATATACTAAAATTGTTTCAAGACTTGCAAGGGATTGGTCAGGGCTAAGGCATCAAGTAGATTTGGAGGTGTTGCTACTACCAAATTGGTGTAGGATCCATGATTCAACACATTCTAAGTTCACATGCAAGCTATGGCAAGAAGCCATCAAACAAGTTAGAGAACGAATGGAGCAACCAAATGCATTGCTTTCTATAGTTGCTTCAAGAATTGAACTAGAGGACCAAGAGCCAGAACCAAGTGACCACTTAGCTGAAAGTAGTCCTCAAGAAGGTGTTGGGGCAACAATGGGAGAAGAAGAATATAAACCCAAGCCTCCAAATGATGAAGTAGACCAAATAGGGAGGCTATCCATTAGACATCAAGAGTGTTTCCCTCTTGTAGAGAATTTGTACGCAATGGATGATAGGCTTTATGGAGGAATTTTGGAGGTAGACCACTTGTCATATATGGATCCCCTCAATAGGCTTGTGCCACTTGTTGATTTCTTCCCATGTGAAATTGTGCCACAAAGGTATAGTGACACTAAAGAAGAATAAATTTCAAAGGATGGCAGCGATGAAGATACCCTACATGAACCTTTAGATGGTGAAACATTAGAGCTCCCAAATTGGGAGACAAACTCTTTTTCCATCTACAATGATAGTGAACAAGAAGAAACAAATCAGCATCTCAACATACTTCATGAACTAAGGAGAGAGGAAGATCAAGGTAGGGGTTTCTTGGAGGCTGCCCACAAAGATGATATACCTGGCCGACTATAGGATGCAACTAGAAATCCTTCCACCTTGACCATTTTTGATCCTCCTACACACTCCAAGAGCTACATTAGGACAATTTTTTCCATGTCATGTTTCTGTGAGATGGAACATCATAAAATTAAGATCAACACCAAGGAGAGGAGATGGGATAGAATGCTACCTTTTGAGGGTAGCAATCAAGTGGAGTCCTAGACTATAGAATATTAGTAAGATGAAGTGTATCTCCTTGAAGAATAGTTGATAGAGGATACGGGTCCCACTGGTAGCGTGGAAGAAGTGTATGCTACCTCGTTCTCCCAACCTTATGCAAACCAGAGATTAGGTACAAAGTTCCTTGCATTCAAAATTTTTTCTTCAAAATGTGTACTACCTAATCAATTTGATTTTGATCTACAATTTTTTATTGCAAGAGGAATGTTGCACTATCCATTGCATCTACTCAAGGCTACCAATGTAATGACCAATGAGGCCATGCTTGCTCTCAACTATCAAATGTTTTCACCTTCACTTGGAGACATCCAGGTTCTATCTTTCCTTGCTCCTATGAATACCTACAATTGTATTTATCATTTTGATTATGGGAATGAGGGGAGACAAAGTTGTTTATTGATTGAACATGGGTTTAATGAATCACCTCAACTGTTGATTCTTCTTGAATGTGTTATTGAATTTGAAGGCTGTAATATTGAACTTCCTTTTTCTGAATATAAGGATGAGTTTGCACGGCTTAGAACTATAATGATTTCCATTATGCTTGTGCATGCATTACGAATCACAATGGGCGTGAGTGTCATTTTTCCTTTCTTGAACGTGGTCCTTTGTAAATATCTTTGTACATAGTTGTTTTTGAGTAGTATAGGTTTCATGTATATACCTCGCTTTCCTCCTTTCGTTAGGCTAGTATGTTGGCATTAGATTAATCTTCTTTAGAGTAATTCCCTTGTTGTTTTCCTTTCATTTGCTTTATATCTGCTTCTGCTTTGCTTCTTCGCTTGGGGTCCCCCTTGTTTCTCACTGGATATGTTTGCACGTGTAACGATCATTTTATTGACATGGGGTTGTTCTAAGTATTTCTTTGAGAAACTCTAATCAAGTTTTCAAAGTGGATGGTGAGGGTCTTCTATTAGTTCCAAGTGACTTGGATGTTTCATTCAAATGGGATAAGTCATTGGTTTAATTTGGTCTCGATGTATTATGAAATCTCATATCTCACACCATTTAAGAATCCAGAGGTTGTTATAGGTCCTTTTGCGAAAGTTGAGTTAAGTGAAAAATCTAAAATTTTGCTTTAGTGCCACTGTGACTCTTAAACCTAAGTGCAAGCTTCATTGCTTGCAGGTTGAAATAAAAAGAAGAGAAAAGAAAAATCAAAAGAAAGAAACAAAAGAAAATAAATAAAAATAAAAAGGGAAAGGAAATACAACTTTCAAAAGAATCTAAGCAACTCTACCGGGGCAATGAATGCCTAGCTAGAAGTAGAGCAATGTTCAGGAGAATCACAATGACAACCTATTTGGGGCTATGGATGCCTGACTAGTAGAGAGGTAATGTCCAGGATGATTTTGGAGTTAGAATAATCTATGGAGCTTAACTTGATGGAGCTTAGGTTCCTGTAGCAGCTTAAGGGTGGAAATTAATGCACATGCACACAGTTGGATTTTCAACATGCAGAAGGTTGGGTTGACTAGTGGTTTTGATCCTTTAATCGAATGTTTGGTTTGTTTGTCCTAATGTGAAGGTTGGAACTAGAGATTTTGGGTTCATGATTCCAATTTTTCATCAAAATTCTTTGGAGCATTTCCCCAACTGAGTCACCATTTTTTGTGCATATTTTGCACACACACCCTACCAAAGGTAGGGACCCCCTTTTTTTTTGCTTTTTCCTTGCTCCTGCTGACTTGGCCCCTACTCACTTGCTTCAATTTTACCTTAATTTTTTGCCTTTGTGGACAAGTTTCCTATGGATTTTGGATGTTTCTGTGATGCCTAAGTGAACTGCCAAGGTTTCATTGAGTTTTGGGAAGTTGTAGGAATTTCTTTGTAGGTTGTCATCCCTCCATTTCCATCTACGATAATTTCTATGCGGGTCATTGTCTCTTCATCACCATCTACAGGAATTTCTATGCGGGTCACCATCTGTGGGAATTTCTATGCAAGTTGTTGTCCATCCATCGTCATTCATGAGAACTTATTTACGGATCATTGTCCCTCCATTGACATCCATGAGAATTTCTTTGCGGCTCATCATCCCTCCACCGTCGTCCATTGGAATTTCTTTATTGGTCACCATCCCTCTATCGTCGTCTGAGGGTTTCTGTGTGCTCAATGTCATTTTTAAGGCAACAGAACCTCCAGCTTCCACATTATAGATTTTTGCATTTTTCAAAAATGGCCAAATAATTGAGGAATAGGTCTAGGAACCCTTCTAATGCATCTTCCATGTGCTTAATTTGAAAAAACTAAAAATTTCTAAATTTTTTGGCTTTACGAAACTCTGCATGCAGGTCGTCGTCTCCTGAACATTGTTAGTTAATGACCAAGCTTTAACGCCTTTCCACCTCATGGCGACCGCATCCTTGAAACTGGCAAGAGCATAAAAACTTCATTTAACAACTTCAGGTGTCTCACGAGCCATTTTTGCACTTGCTTAATCATTCCTTAGGAGATTTTCCCTTTCATCACTATCATTGGTGTGCCCTAAGTGACTAAGTCAAAATGTTATGCGAGTTGATTCATGCAGGTGGCTGTGTCCCCCTTGTCATTCCCTAACGTCCTTACACCCCCATCCTTCTGAATGGTAGGTTCTGCAAGTTGCTTTTCCCTTGCCCAAATTTGAAAGATACTGGTGCACACGCCAGGTCCTCAAGCTCGTTGTAGGTATGCCTAAGTAGACCACCACCTGTAGACCACCATCGCTCCAACACCATTCCTAATAGTGAACATATGATAGCATCCTGGTAGCTCCTTCCCACATCTCTTAAATTGGTCAAACTTTTGCAGTAGCCCTGAATGTCTGAGGCACCCGTAGGTGCTACAGTGCGAACATCTACCTACGGGTCATCGTTCTCTAACTTTCTTTGCTTAATGAAGGACACTCCAAACATCCTTTGAACTTCCCACACAAGCATGCCTCAAACCTGCAAATGCATCAAGCTTAACCTAGTAAATTCAAGTGCCTTACAATTTATTTATGCACATGCCATAGTGTCGCACATGGAATTTGATCACCAAGTTCATGATGTGGAACTTTTGCTACGAGTGGCTACCTATGAGTCTGCATGGCCTTGGTGCCATCTTGCTCCTAGCTGCTCTGAATGGCTTTTGACCTAGGGGAAACCCACACCCCTGAACCCGCATATATATTTATGGTCCAAATGAGCTCCAAATGTGGAACAATGATGAATATTATGATCTTTCAATGATGCATGGATGGATCTAACAATGAGTTTGCAGGATTTGACTAACATTTTTCTTGATTTATGTATGAAAGCACTTACTGCACCTCTTGTGTGCAGGATGCATGGAACCATGCTAAAGGCATATATTTTGTTGTGCTCGAAGGGTGATTGTGACCACAAAAGGAGTCGCTTATCTAAATATTGGTGTTAAGGTGAGTTCTACCTAATTGAATAAGCCCACTTAAGAATCTGTGTTAGGAAATACCAAGTTGAGAAATGCTTTCGAACAAGGAGTAGGAGGGAGTTGTTTTAGTTTCCACCAAATGATGATGGTGATTGTCATGAGTTCTCCACCAAGATCAGAAGCAACAATTTTGCTTGTCAATAACACAAATCTACAAGACGATTCGTTTGATTGACTGAAAGAATGTTGCGAACACATCAGACAGAGGAAAACCTTTAGTAGTTTTAGCTACAATAGAGAAGGCAACCACTAAAATACAAAACTGCTACAGTGCCAGGGTCACTAAAAGACAAAATAGGCTACAAGACAAAATAAGAAGAAGACAAAATAGCCTATTTAAATTGAGAAATATTAGGGGTAGGTGAAACCCTAACTTGTAATGAATCTTGGCCACACATTGTAATTAAATCTTGGTCATTCATTTGGGCTATGGAAAACTATAAATAGGGGCTTGCTCCTCATTTGTAGGTGTTGGGGAATTGGTGTAAAAGAAATTTTGCAGCAATAGAGAGAAGCATTGCAAGAATTTGAGTGTTTATTTTTAGTTTTTTCAATATGCATGCATGATTCAACTTCCATGTTAGATTTAGCTTGTATATTCTTGAATGGCTTTGATAATGGTTTCTTTTATAGTATTCGATGGACTTCTTTCCCATACTTTTGGAATTTGTTGATGAAAAAGTGTTGTGTAAAGTTAACCTAGGCTTCTTTATTTCATTGTTGCAACTTGGTTCAATTGTATGTTCATGAAATGCATGTACAATATGAAAATCTGCAAACCTTAGGAGATTGCACTAGTTTTGTGTAGTTGTAGGTTCCTCTTGGCCAAGAAAAAATTAGTTTATGGGAGTCTATCTACTATAGCATCCTCCATTGTTCTTGTTCATTCATCGATTAGTTTTAGATTAGTTTATCTCAACCCTTCCTCTTTTTCTATTTATTTTAATCCCTTTGTTATAGTAGGATTCCAAGCATCAAAGGAATCCTAAATTTGATGAAAATGGTGAGTTTTAGCTTGTTGTGTTCAATGGGTAGCCACTGTTCATTCACTTCCAACACTTTGAAACTCCATTTGTAGATCCAACATCCCATGCTTTGTAAACCATAAAGGCCACTCTATGATTACTAGCAAATCACATCAACCAATTGAACTATTCCAAGAATTTTCATGACCTAACACCTGAGAGACCTTGGGGTAGTAATCTAGAACTTGTTTGCACATACCTTTCAAGAGAGGTAGCATGCTTGTGTGTTTCCTATGTTGAGAGGTACAAAAACAACCATCAACAAAATTGGCGCTAGAAGGAGGAAATGGCTGAGCACAAGGCTTTAAAGCTAGAAGTTGGAAGTTGAAAAGAATCTTCAAGTAAAAATATGAGATAGAGATCTCATCATATGTTGGAATTTTAAAATAAAGAAATTTTAAGGTAAACAAGCAACATTTGAGCCAAGATGGAGCATTGTCTACAAATTATCATCACTTAGTTGCAGGAAGATTTAAATAGAAGATTGAGGAATTTGTTGCAACACTTTGCATTGGTTGACAAATGCGTAATATATGGCACTCACAGACACAATGAATTGGAGTGTCTAACATTCTTGGGCAGAATTGAGATGGTTTTGCAAGGAGAGATCCCCTTTTGGCTAAGACTAGAGGAAGTATTGATGGTTGGGTGGTGTAGGGTCCATAATGCATCTCACTCAAAATTTACTTTCCCATCATGTGTTGACATCATCATCCAAGTCAAGAGTTGTCTAGACAAGTTAGAACAACCAACTCTCAATGAAAAGGATTCATCCACTGAGGCAGGAGAGTTGTCAAAATTTGGAGGACAACACAATGGAGCTGAACCAAGAAGCTCCATAGAAGTAAAGGCTAGAAAAACAGACACTAATGCTGAAAATCAAGTGGAAGGATTTGAGTTCCTCGGGACAATAGAGAGCCTTGATGAAAGGTTAGTCATAAGGAAATTAGAAAGCATTTTCTCCATTGTTGAAGAGCAATCATCCACTTAGGAAGAAGAGCATCTAACAATTGAAAGTCCCTACACAAAAGATGAATCAACAGAATTCATGATAGTATATGCTGAGATAGCCGACATAACTACTAAAGAACAAAAAGAAGAAGAGGTTGAAAGCGTTATGGAAGCAAAAAATATTCATGAAGGATAAGTGAAATAAGATTCAAAGACCCCTTCTCCATGAATGAAGGTGATCAATCATTTGAAAGGGAAGATCTAGAGGAGTGGTCCAACAACCACATATTGCATCAGTCCACTGTAAAACTTTCTTCCTAAGTGATAATCATGAAGCAGTGATGGAATGATATAATGAACTTGTTTCAAGACTAACAAGGGATTGGTCAAAGCTGAGGCACCAAGTAGATTTGGAGGTGTTTCTACTACCAAATTGGTGTAGGCTCCATGATTTATCACATTCTGAGTTCATGTGCAAGCTATGCCAAGAAGCCATCGAATAAGTTAGAGAAAAAATGAAGCAACCAAATGCACCGCTTCCTATAGTTGCTTCAAGAATTGAACTAGAGGAACAAGATCTGGAACCAAGTGACAACTTAGTTTAAAGTAGTCCTCAAGAAGGTGTTGGGGAAGAAATGGGAGAAGACGAACACAATCTTGAGCCTCCAAGTGATGAAGCAAAACAAATGGGGAGGTTTTCTATTGGACATCAAGAGTCTTTCCTTCTTGTAGAGAATTTGTACGCAATGGATGATAGGATTTATGAAGGACTTTTGAAGGTAGACCACCTGTCATATATCGATCCCCTCACTGGGCCCGTGTCACTTGCCAATTTCTTCCCACTTGGAGTTGTGCCACAAAGGTATAGTGAAACTAAAGATGAATACATTTCAAAGGATGGTGGCAATGAAGATATCCTACCTAAACCTCCAAATGGTGAAACATTAGAGCTCCAAGATTGGGAGAGGAACTCTTTTTCCATCTACAGTGATAGTGAACAAGAAGAATGAAGTGAGCATCCTAAAGCGCTTCACGAGCTAAGGAGAGAGGAAGACCAAGGTAGGGATGTCTTGGAGGTTGCCTGCAAAGATGAGATACCTGGCCAAATATAAGATGCAACTATAAATCCTTCCACCTTGACCATTGTTGATCCTCCTACACACTCTAAGAGCTACATTAGGACAAATTTGTCCATCTCATGTTTCTGTGATATGGAACATCATAAAATTCAAATCAAGACTAGGGAAAGGAGATGGGACATCACGTTTCCTTTAGAGGGAAGCAATCAAGTGGAGTCCTAGACTATGGAAGATCAGCAAGATGAAGTGTGTCTCCTTGAAGAACAACTGATAGAGGTTGCGAGTCCCACTAGTAGTGTGGAAGAAGTGTCTATTTCCCCATTCTCCTAGTCCTATGCAAGCCTGAGATTAGCTACAAGGTTCCTTGAATTCAAATTTTTTTCTTCACAATGTGTATTGCCTGATCAATTTCAATGTGATCTGTAAATTTTTCATGCAATAGGGATGTTGCACAGTCCATTGCATTTTCCCAAGGCTTCCAACACAATGACCAATGAGGCCATGCTCTCTCTCGACTATCAAATGTTGCCAACTTCAAATGGCGACATCCAGGTTCTATCTTTCCTTGCTCCTATGAATACCTACAGTTGTGTTTATCATTTTGATTATGGGAATGAGGGGAGACAAATTTGTTTATGGATTCACCATGGGTTTAATGAATCACCTCAACTACTGATTCTTCTTGAATGTGTTATTGAATTTGAAGGTTGTAATATTTAACTTCTTTTTTTTGAATATAAGGATGAGTTTGCACAGCTTAGAACTATAATGATTTCCATTATGCTTGCACATGCATTACAAATCCCAATGGGTGTGAGTGTCAGTTTGGCTAGCCTAAACATGGTCCTTTGTAAATATCTTTGTACATAGTTGTTATTGAGTAGTATAGGTTTCATGTATATACCTTGATTTCTTGCTTTCGTTAGGTTAGTTTGTTGGTTTAGATTAGTCTTCTTTAAAGTAGTTCCCTTGTTGTTTTCCTTTTTTCTTTTTGTCTTCTTCCACTTTTCCTCTTTGCTTAGGGTCCCCCTTATTTTCTGTTGGGTATGTTTGCACACGCAATGATTATTTTATTTACCTGGGGTTGTTCTAAGTATTTATTCGAGAAACTCTAATCAAGTTTCTAGAGTGGATGGTGAAGGTGTTTTATTAGTGCCAAGTGACCTGGATGTTTGATTCAAAGGGAATAAGTTGGTTTAATTTGGTCCCGATGTATTCTTAAATCTCATTTCTCACACACTTTAAGAATCTTGAGGTCATTCTAGGTCCTTTTGTGAAGTTGAGTTAAGTGAAAAATCTAAAATTCAACTTCAGTGCCACTATGATTCTCAGCCTTGAGTGCAAGCTTCATTGCTTTTGGGTTGAAATGAAAAGAAGAGCAAAGAAAAATCAAAAGAAAGAAGAAAAAGAAAAGAAATGAAAGCAATAAAAATCAAAAGGAAAGGAAACTCAGCTTTTAGGAGAATTTGAGCAACTCTATTGGGGTTAGGGATGCCTAGCTGGTAGTAGAGCAATGTTGGGGAGAATCACAGTGACAACCTTGTTGGGGCTATGGATGCCTGATTGGTAGCGAGGCAATATCCAGAATGCTTTTAGAGTTAGAATAAACTATGTAGCTTAACTTGACAGATCTTATGTTCCTATAGCGGCTTAAGGGTGGACATTAACGCACATGCACATACTTGGATTTTTTGCATGTAGAAGGTTGGGTTGACTAGCAGTTTTGGTCCTTTGATCGAGTGTTCAATTTATTTTTCCTAATGTGAAGGTCAAAACTAGAGATTCTGGGTTCTTGATTCCAATTTGTCATCAAAATGCTCTAGAGCATTTCCCAAATTGAGTCCCCAGTTGTTATGCATATTTTTCACATACGCCCTGCTGAAGGTAAGGACCCCCTTTTTTCTACTTTTTCCTTGCTCTTGGTGACTTGGCCCTTGCTTGCTTGCTTCAAATTTTCCTTCATTTTTTTGACTTCAGGGACAAGTTGCCTATGGATTTGGGATTTTTTTGTGATGCCTAAGTGAACTACCAAGGTTTTGTTAAGTTTTAGGAAGTTGCAAGAATTTCTTTGTGGGATGTTGTCCCTTCATCGTTATTTGCAAGAACTTCTATGCGGGTCATCGTCTCTTCATCACCATCCATGGGGATTTCTATGTGGTTCACCATCCCTTTGTTGCTGTCTATGAGAATTTCTATGCGGGTCATCATCCCTCTGTCACCGTCCGTGAGAATTTCTTTCTGGGTCACTATCCCTCCGTCGTCTACAGGAATTTCTTTGTGGGTCGTCATCCCTCCATTTCTATTTGTGGGAATTTCTTTGTGGTTCTCTGTCCCTCTATCATCGTCCGTGGGAATTTCTTTGTGGTTTTTTGTCCCTTTGTCGCCGTCCGTAGGTTTTCGTGTGTTGAATGTCATTTTTAAGGAAACAGACCCTCTAACTTCCATATTACAGATTTTTACATTTTTTGAAATGGGCCAAATCATTTAGAAATAGGTCTAGGCACCCTTCTAATGCATCTTCCATGTACTTAATTTGAAAAAACAAAAAAAATCTAAGATTTTTGGGTTTTTGAAACTCTCCATGTAGGTCAGCATCTCCTAAACGTCATCATTTAACAACCGAGATTTAATACATTTCCACCTCACGATGCCTGCATCCTTCAAACTTGTAAGAGCATCAAAGCTTCATCTAATGACTTCAGGTGTCTCACGACCCATTTTCACCCTTTCTTAATCTTCCTTAGTTGATTTTCCCTTTGATCGCCATCCCTGGTGTGCTCAAAGTGACTAAGTTAAAATGTGAAAATGGGTTGTGAGACACCTGAAGTCATTAGATGAAGCTTAACGAAGGAGAATCCAAACATCCTTCAACCTTCCCATGCCCTCATCCCTTAGATGCGCAAATGCATCAAGCTTAACCTAGTAACTTCAAGCACCTTATAATTGATTTCTCCACATGCCAAAGTGCCTCACATGGAATTTGATCACCAAGTTCACCATGTACAACTTTTGTTGCAGTCGGCTTCCTATAGGTCTCTATGGCCTCGGGGTCATCCTACTCCTAGTTGCTTTGAAGGACTTCCAGCCTAGGGGAAACCCACACCCTTGAACCCGCATTTATGTTTATGGTCCAAATGAGCTCCAAATGTGGAACAATGATGAATATTATGATCTTTTAATGATGCATGGATGGATCTAACAATGAGTTTGCAGGATTTGACTAACATTTTCCTTGATTTATGTATGAAAGCACTTACTGCACCTCTTGTGTGCAAGATTCATGGAACCATGCTAAAGCGGTAGATTTTATTGTGCTCGAAGGGTGATTGTGACCACCAAAGGAGCTACTTATCTAAATCTTGTCGTCAAGGGGGGTTCTACCTAATTGAATAAGCCCTCTTAAGAATCTATGTCAGGCAATACCAAGTTGAGAAATGCTTTCAAACAAGGAGCATGATGAAGTTGTTTTAGTTTCCACCAAATGATGATGGTGATTCTTAGGAGCTGTCCACTAGGATCAAGAGCAACATGTATGCTTGTTAGTAATACAAATTTGCAAGAAGATTCATTTGATTGATTAAAAGAATGTTGGAAACACATCAGATAGAGGGCAACCTTTAGCAGTTTCAGCTACAGCAGGGAAGGCAACCACTAAAAGAAAAAATTGCTATAGTGCTAGGGTTACTAGAAGGAAAAATAGGCTACAAGACAAAATAGAGAAGAAGACAAAATAACCTATTTTAAATTGAGAAATATTGAGGGTAGGTGAAACCCTGACTTGTAATTAATAATCGCCACACATTGTAATTAAATCCTGGCCATTCATTTGGGTTGTGGAAAACTATAAATAGGGGCTTGTTCCTTATTTGTAGGTTTTGGGGAATTGGTGTAAAAGGAATTTTTATCCAATAGAGAGAAGCATTGCATGAATTTATGTATTTATTTTGAGTTTGTTCAATATACATGCATGATTCAATTTCCATGTTAGATTTAGCTTGAGGTTTCTTGAATGGCTTTGATAATGGTTGTTGTTATAGTATTTGGACTTCTGCCCATACTTTTAGAATTTGTTAATGGAAAACTATTGTGTAAAGTTAGCCTGGGCTTCTTTATTTGATTGTTTCAACTTGATTCATTAGTATGTTCATGAAATGCATGTACAATTTTAAAATTTGTAGACCTTAGAAGATTGCACTGGTTTTGTGTAGTTGTAGGTTCCTCTTGGCCAAGGAGAACTTAGTTTATGGGAGTTTTTCTACTGTAGTATCCTCCATTATTACTGTTCATTCATGGATTAGATTTAGATTGCTTTCTCTCAACCCTTCCTCCTTTGCTACTTCTTTTAGTCCCCTTGTTAGAGTAGGATTCCAAGCATCAAAGCAATGCTAAATTTGATGAACATTGTGAGTTTTAGCTTGTTGTTTTGAGTGGGAATTCATTGTTCATTCACTTCCAACACTTTGAAACTCCACTTGCAAACCCAACTTCCCATGCTTTGTAAACCATAAAGGCCACCTTATGATTTCCAACAAATCACATCAACCATTTGATTTATTCCAAGCATTGTCATGACCTGACACCCAAGAGACCTTTGGGTAGTAATCTAGAACTTGTTTGTAGATTTCTACCTTTCAAGATAGGTATCATACTTGTGTGTTTACTATGTTGAGAGGTGAGAAAACACCCATAAATAGGAGAGAGAGTGGGTGAGAGTGGGAGAGAGGGAGGGAGAGGGAGAGATAGAGTGGGAGAAAGAGTGGGTTTAGGGTTTAGGGAGAGAGGGAGAGTGGGAGAGAGTTGGAGAGAGTGAGGGAGTCAGAGAGTGGGAGAGAGGGA
>VDFB02000008.1:374742368-374753159 GCA_007258455.2 Sequoia sempervirens | reverse complement strand
AATATCTATTAGATATATTAATATATAATAAATATATATCGTATATCATAAGAAATAATAATTCTTAAAATTCAAATAACAGATATCCGTTTTGTATTTTAATAGGTTATACACTTAGACGAGCAACAATATATATTATATATTAATATTAATATAGTATTAATATAGTATTAATATATATATATATTATACATTACAATATAATTTATAATATATATTAATATATAATATATAATATATAATATATATTAATATATATATATATATATATGTATATGTATATAATATATATTATATATTAGTATATAATGCATAATATCTATTATATAACATATGACATTGTAGTTTATAAGACTAGAGGTAATGAATATCAATTTTTTATTTTAATAGGTTATACACTTGGACGAGAAATAATATATATTATATACTAATATTAATATAGTATTTATATATAACATATATTAAATATATTAAAATATAATATATATTATATATATTATATATTAAAATATAATTATTATTATATATTAATATATATTATATATTAATATATTTTAACATATGACATTGTAATTTATAACATGAGAGGTAACGAATATTCGTTATAAACGGATATCTGTTTCAAAATGGATATTTATTTTGTAAGTTATATAAAAAAAGGGACCATTTTGAGTATTTCAACAGTCCCTACATTCTTTCTGTCGCAAAATTTTCATGATTTTTTTCTGCATTAGATGAAATTTAGCTTTTCAAAGATTCACTAACACTTTTTTTTTCAATTCCAATCATTTTTGTGTGTTTTTTGTTTGTGCAATGGGGAGAAATAGTCAGCATAAGAGAAAAGGTAAAATGAAGCTTACAACAAATCAAATTGAAGTATATAGAGCAAAAGATGGAGAAATTCATAGGAAAAGAAGACAAGGTATGAAAAATATTCAAATTAAAGCTTCTTTTGAACCCTTAAATGTTAATTCAAGTGAAGATGAAATAGAAATTGAAAATATTGAACATCATATTGAAATGGAAAATGAAAACATTGAAATTAAAAATGAAAATGTGAACAACATTGAGAATGAAAATGTTGAAAATGAAATTGTTTTTGACAATGAAAATGTTGTTCAACATGAAAATGTTATTGAAAATGTTGAAAATATTGAAAATAGAGAGAATGAAAATGTTAATAACATTGAACTTGAAAATGAAAATGTTGATAACATTGAAAATGTTGAAAATGAACCTTATGTAACACCTAATAACAAAAGAACCCCTAAATGGTTGGTTGAAATAGATGAAAACATAATTGATAATCTTGAAGGAAAAAGGTCAGAATGAATGGTTCATTTGTGGGCTACAAAAATGTTCAATAAATTCTTTTCCAATAAGACATTAACTGAATAATGCCAAATTTTAGTGCAATTACTTAAGATTTACAAAATGATACCATTATTAAAAAAATGGAAGATTCGTCTAACAAAAAAATTAGAAAAAATAGTCTTATTGTAAAAAATTCTTTTTAATGCTCTAACCTCTATTGGAAAGACTAGTAAGGAAAAAGATAAAAGGGTTGCTCAAAGAGTGATCAAAACCTCACTAGTAAGCCATCATTTGAAAAATGCTTGTTTAATGAGACAAACTTGTATTGATTTTAACTTAAATTGTAAAACATTGAATAGAGCACTCTCAAGAAGAGGAAGAATCGATAGTGCTCTTCAAAATGATACGTGGGATTTTAGTGGGAGGCTTCTACATGTTGATAAAAATCTAATTGATAATGTAAAGATGCAAATTGAACAATATTGGAATTCTCACTCTAGTGTATCACCAAATGTAAAGGATGTTTTAAAGTTGCAAATTGGCAATCGAGATTGTACACCACATCCTAAACATTTTTTGGAATGTAGCCAAATAATTTTGTACAAATTTTTTTATCAAGAACATCCACATTTGCAAATATCACAAAGGGCTTTTGAGTCTTTCAATCCATTTTATTTTGTTCCTATTAAGGTTCATAATACATGTAAATATCATGTTGAGTTTTCAATGTATCATGAATTGTTATGACATATTCATTCTACTATGCATACTAATGAAATGTTGTAGGAATGTCATACAGTGCAACTTCCCAAGTCATCCAGGGAGTTGTTAGATTCATTTTTATGCATTAGAGGTGATGTTTGCTTATTTTATAGAGCTGATTGTTTAATTGAAACGTGTTTGCAATGTGGTAATTTATTGAAATTTGTAACATGCTTTCATGAGGGCAGCGATCATGATTTTGGTAAAACAAGTGTTGAGAAAAACAAGTATGAGACAGTCAAATGCACATTGAAGAGTGGAGGTGAGGGTTCTAGATGTGAGTTGGTTGCAAGAGAGGTAAGTATTGCTGATTTTATTTCATATTTTAAGAAAAATATTTTCTATAAGTATGCAAGGCATAGCCATAGGTCGTAGTGGTTGGATCAGAAATTTAGGATGTGTAAGGACTCTTTCCCCATTGGAACTATTATATCTATAGTTGATTTTCCTGAAAATTACACATTGCAACCACAAAATGAAGTTCAATCACAATATTATAATTCTACTCAAATTTCTATTTTTGTCCAAATAACATATAGGCATGCCCCTAATAGTACAAAAGAGGACAGGAAGATAATTAGGGAGTACCATTTTTACATGAGCGATGATAGATCTCATTCATCTAAGTTTGTACAACATTGTTTTGAAATTTTTTTTGAGTTCTTGCAAGAAAAATGAATTGCAATGGGTCAACATCTGATTTGGTCAAATAACTACATAGGGAAATTCAAGAATGCTCGCATGTTCTATTAGTTGAGCAGGATGCATACAAAGAGGGTTGTACCACATATTTGGAGTTTTTTTGAAGCTAGGAATGGAAAAGGTGAGCATGATGGCATAGGTGCATGTGTGAAGAGAGCTTTGGTTAAGGAACAAACAAAGATCAGAGGTGGTGCAACATTCAGTGATGCACATTCCATTGTGGATTGGTGTACTTATGCACTATCATGAGGAGGGACACTCGATTCACAAGTGTGTAGGTTCTTTTAGTTGGTTGAGGAGGGCACAATGGGAGATAAAATGGAATGTCAAACAATTAGAGATTCTTCAAAGATGCATTTAGTTTGAAGCTCAGATGTGAGTGCACGAACCATATGGACACAAGAGATGGTTTGTTTTTTTTATAATTATATTCAGTGTCATTGGGATTAGTGTGAGTCAAGTGAGTTGGTAGATACATTGATTCCATAACACCTAACCCCTTTATATGTAGCATAGTCCTCATTACAATATGTAATGGAAATTTCACTTGACTATGATCATCTTTTAGATGTTGTATAGCCAAGACATGTCTATGCAGTTGTAGCACTATGGGGTAATGAAGAGAGATAAGACTATTGGTTGGCACGATGTGTACAAAGATAAAAATATAACACAACCAATGACAGATGATGATGGGTTCATGTATCCTGCAAGTTCAATTTTTCTTTATCGAACTTGGTTCCATTACCATTTCATCATCGTTTAGGTTATTTACAATAATATAGATTTGTTATTCTAAGTATATTTAGATGTTGATAAAAAAGTTATGATCACACAGGTTTAGTTGTTGTTTTTGGAACTTGGTTGTGAACATATATGATTAGAAAGAATGTTATACCTACATTTGAAGACTATGAGAAACAAAAAACCATTCTTGTGTATTCACACCTTGTTATAGCAACAAATGTTAAGTTATTAAGACATCATGCTAAACCAAAAACAAAAAAACTATGGAAAATTAGTAGTGTTGATCATGAATCATTACTAGAAACTCGGAAGGCAAGAGATGACCCTACAGGCACACTTGTGTAGTGGTCTGTAAGAATCATGGTTTCCTAGAAATAGCCCTTCAAAGATTGTTGCGTTTTAGCACTTTGGACTCTTAAGGGCAATCGTCGGTCCAATGTAGCTCGCAGATATTCAACGTATTTGGGCACAAAAGAAGACCATTCCTAGTGTAAATATACCCATCTAGACATGTTTGAACAATCCGTTTGGTCATACAAGTTGCGGAATGAAAGTTGCACCACTTTGCAACTTTACACTTCTTGCATTTGACAACTTTTTCCTCAACTAAAAACTCATTAGCATGGGAAAATGCCTCCGATATAGAAAAAAATGACAAAGGTTTTTGTAGAGAGTCCCAAAATGATCCCATAGCCTAAGACAGAGAGTCTATAACCATCACAGTTTCTGAGAAATAGCACTTCAAAGATTGTTACCTTTTAACACTTTGGACTTAAGGGAAATTGTTGGTCCAATGTAGCTCGGAGTGATTCGATGTATTTGGGTGCAAAAGAGGACCATTCCTAGTATAAATGTAACCATTCAAAGATGTTGGAACAATCTGTTTGGTCATACAAGTTGTAGAATGAAAGTTGTACCACTTTGCAACTTTACACTACTTGCATTTGACAACTTTTTCCTCAACCGAAAACTCGTCACCACGAGAAAATGCCTCCGAGATAGAAAAAAATAAGAGAGGTTATTGTAGAGGGTCCCAACAAAATCCTATATCCTTAAATGGTGAGTTTGTAAGCATCACGGTTTTTGATAAATTACCCTTCAAAGATTGTTGTGTTTTAGCACTATAGAACATCTAGAAGAAACCTTGCACAAACTCTAGAGAATGTGTGTGATCATCACTAATATAAAAGAGATACTCCCTCAATACCTTCCTTTGGTCCTCTGTACTATCAGCTGCATGAATGAATGCTATGTGCACAAATATCAAAACCTGTGTGGAGTTGTAATACTATGACTGCACCTCACACTATGGTTGTAGAGTGTAGTTCTCTGCAAATTCAACCACTGATACTATGCTTCCAACTGGAAAGTTTCCTTGCATAACTTGAATTGCTTGTCCAGGAATCAGGCTCTATGGGTATGCCTTTCATACTCATACACTACCTTCTAACGAAACATGAACATAAACTAATACACTGGAATCTTTTCAATAACCAAATCACACCTTTTTGCTTGAGACCCATGTTTTGTATCATCTGTCACTATTTTATCCCTCCCAAAATCTACTAGTTTATGTCCCACCTCATTTGTGCTCTCCATATGTTGACATATTGGCATTCGTTACAAGCCTCCACAATGCTTGCATCAACCATCCAAGCATGTTGTCCTGTAGAATATTTGGCCATCCTCTATTTGACATAATTTTTTTGATAAGAACTCTCTTGAAGATTTTGGTGGGGCTTCTATGCCACAATCCTACAAAACATTGTTAGTATGCAAATCTAAACATTTAGAATAATAAACATCATAATGGTTAGTGAATTCAATATGTAGTCTACAACAACAAGTAGTGCGTGTTTGATTTATCTTGACATAAAAAGGTTTAAGCATTTCAAAAAATCTTTGAGCAATACTAATTTGAGGATAAGCATTTTGAAATTTATGAAAAAATTGGGTTTGAGTCATATCCAAAAAATGCTTTGGATGTGGCTCACGGTTCTGACTATCGATTCTCCTTCTTACGACATCCCTTTGATTCAGAGATGGCCTTGTATTATTTTGCCAATAATCTTCAATTAGTGTTCTCAATGCTTCAACAACTCTTTTATCTTTATGTGGCAGTCTTCTCGAGAATGTCCATAATTCATTTGAATCGGTGCCCTCAATTCTTTGTTGCCTTTGAATGGCTTTTGATAAAGTTTTTCTACTAATTCCCATATGTTCACTTTTCATTTTAATGAGACGAGATCTCTTTGTTTGATAGCTTACCAAAGTTGATGTAATGACACATCGGGTGACATTACTATCCTTTGAGCATGAGGTCTTAACCACACACTCATAAGAATCCATTAGATTCTTCACAATAGTGTTTTCACTTGATGCATTCGATGTTCTCAACCCAAGAGTCTTCATGATGTTTTTGTACCTTAAACCTTGCATCATTTGAACAAATAGTTGACATCTTGCAGTCTCATTTAGCCTTTCAAAGAACATTTTCCAAATCTTATCATCATATCTTCTACAAGTGCATTATGGAATCTTACCTTCCATGTGCTACAAAATATCCTCATCAATATTAATCAAACACTTTGGCTATCTATGCAAAATTCTAGGTGTTGTTCTCTTAGGTATATACATCTCAACATTATCAATTTCATCAATATTTAATTAAGGTGGGCTAGACTGCATACCTTCAACTGAGGATGGAATAGAATACATACCTTGAGGTTTGCATTGGGATGATGGCATACCTTGTTCGTCAAATCCGAGTGATGATGTACTCTCAACTTCAAATATGGTGGATGGTGTCCCTCCATATTTGCTTGTGCTTAATGGTGTCCCTTCGTATTCACTTGCAGTAGAGGGTGTGTCTCCAACTACGGTATTTCCATCTCCCCTAGCATGACTCTTTCACATTCATGCCCTTTGTGCTACCAATTTCTTTTCTCATTTTGATGGTTGAGGTTCCTCTTCAACTGGCTTGTTTTCGTTAATTGTTCCCAATTTCTACTTTTCATGATATTCCCTCATTCATTTTTTCTCTTTATCTTTGAAGGCTTGGAGATGATCATCTATTATTTTTTTCTTTTAACAGTTCATTTCTTCAGCATTATGAATAATTTTACCTATGCAAAAAGTGCTAAGTCAAGTCAAATTAACTAATAGTGAAGGGTTGTAAAAGTCTATTGGGTTTGTGCAAGATTATGATGGGCCAAAAAGTGGCGATATGATGGGTATTTGTAGAGTATGTGGTTGACAATTTTTTTTTACCCAAAATTGATGAAATGAAAAGGGTTTTTAAAGGAGATTCTTAGCTTTCCACCAATATCAATTATGCTTTACTTTGAATTTAATAAATAAATATTATTCATTTTCTATTTGAATTACAACTAAAGTCCTAATTGATAGGCTGATTGAAAAATATCTATAACTTTTAAACGGTATCACATTTTTAGAATCCAAAACATGCATCACATTCTATGCTTCACATAATATAGGACTAAAAACAGAAAAAATGAATTTCATGAAGTATTGACCAAGTTAAGATGGTCAGACATACGAGTTTTTATATTTTTTAAAATTTTTAATAAAAAATTCATAATTAATTATTTACTTGGAAAAAAAGTACAAAAGAATATGCAACACATCTAGACATGAGTCCTCTACTTATTTCTAAAATATTATAAAAAATAATTATCATTTTATTGTGGTTAGGGTGGTTAGAAAGACACCTACTTTTTTTTCCTTGAAATTTAAGTACTACTACATTGAATTTTCAAATTTTCACCAAATAGATTTAAAAAACCTAGTAGTTTAGAAACTACATTCAATTTGCTATAGATTTTATTGTTTCATATTTTTGAAATAATAAAGATAACTCATTCAATTTTTTATGTCAAGTTGCCTAACTCTGATTTTTTAAAATTTTTTGCCACTTAAGGGTTTGTTTTTTCCATGATGATCCTGCACATACCCTATTAAAGAGGGAGACCAACAGTCACCTCTTTCAAATGTTATTTTTTGAAGTTGAAGTGGTTTGTTTTAAGATGGAAACATTATAAAAGGCCATGATAAACTTGAATGGAGGATGATCTTGGATTGGGCATCCAACCAAATGAGGAAATGTTGAGTTTTCTTTAACAAAATTGTGCTTTTGGTGATTGACATTGAGTTTATGAGTTGGGTAGCATTATTTTATGTTAGATTGAGCATGATCAAGGTATATTAGGCTTGTTTGAATATTTTTCAAATTTTGGAGTGTTTGGCAAGTGCTACTTTCAATAAAACATAGGGTTTCTAAGCCTAGGGAGAGGGTTTTATGGTTTGGATGGTAAATGATTGAATCTTTGCAATCTAATGCTATAATTTGAATTTTTGATAGATATAAAGTGTTGCCTCAAGGTTTCAGGAGATTTGGACAAGTTTTGAAGATGGTCCCTTTGTAAAAGTGGGCTAATTTGGGACCTTAAAAGCATATAAAAACAAGCATTGGTGATTGTTGGATATGTTGAAAGGATCTATAATGGGTAAAATAAAGGTGTCTAAATGGTCCTAGGTCTATAGAACAACAAATTTGCATAATAAAGCTTATTAAGCAAACCATTGCTAATATTAGTATTTTTAGGCTTAATGAAGGTTTGGTGGTTTAAGGGTGGTTATGGGCATTGAAGGAAGTTGGGACTCCTAATTTGAAAATGTATAAAAACATCATACAAGCCCGAATAAAGGGTTCAATGAATTGATTTTGAGGATTTGGTGTTCTACTCAACGCCTAAACTGTGGAGTTTCAATTATTTTTTCTATGTTTTCAGTTTCTTTTTCCTGTGTACTGTCCAGTATAGGCCTCCCATGTTTAGAAATTCATAAATCACTATGGTGGTAGGTCTCAACTTGGAATTCAATCTATTTTGAGACTCCTTTGGTTTTTTTGGTGAATGAAAAACTCCATTCTTCATGATCAGCCTGTACAAACCAGTAGGGTATGAGTTTTACTTTAATTTAAAGATGGAGCCTTTCCTCCTACTATGGTGACCTGTGATTTGGAGAAAAGGCCTGTAATATGTTGTTTTCAAGTTTAATGTTTATTTTAATAGTGGTAAGGAATCTATAGGGCTGGTGATGTTATCTTAGGCTGAGAATGTGAGTTTTTGGCATGAAAAGGAGGAACCAAAGTGGTGTTTTTGAGATCTAATGAGGCTAAAGGCCTAGTGAAGGTTTATTTTGTTTTTGCAGACCCTGAAAAACTTATTTGATGCTTTGGTGAGGTTTGGAAGGCCTTGGAGTTGTGAAATATAGAAAACCCTAGATATTTATGAGAAAATTGAGGATCTTTGTATTGGAAACCTATTTGAGCATTCAAGGTCCTAAAACCTAGAAAATATTTTGTTTTGAGACCTAAGTAAAGACTTTTTTTGGATTTGGGGGTCTATTGAGAAGTGAGAAGCTTATGTGGGGAATTATACCCGATTGAGTGACTTTAACATGCTACAACTTGAACAATGTGAATTTGTTGAAAGAATAGGTCCTGATGAAATTGTAAATTGAAAATTTGTTTGTAGATTGGAGTTGTGTGTTTGTATGTTGTGTTGGTGTAATTAATATTTAATTACACTTTGCATAAGTTTACTTAGGAATATTTAATTCCTGAGTTATAGGTTTTATCCTTATCTTGTTCAGCTATCTTGTTGCTCAAGATAAGATTAAGTTTATGCATCTTTGCTTTATAAAGCAAATTATCTCTTGTAATTATTTGTACTTCGAATATATTAATTTACAAATCTCTGCTTTTTCATTTTTCTCTTCTGTGGAAGGTGATTTTTCTGGTTTGCAATCAGATCTTGGTTTCTAACATGTTGCAAGCCTCCCCCTATTGCATTAGGAGTATATTCCATTTTTTTAGACATGTATGAAAAATTTGGTAGCATAGAAAAGGCAATCAACTAGTTTGTATAACTGTTTGACAAAATACCACAATGAAAGCTTTGGAAGCATACAAAAAGAAAGTCAATTCTTAAATTTAACAAAATGCCTCAAAGAGATGTGGTTTGAAAATGTAATAGGAAAGTGTATAGAATTGTGTAATTTAAAATTTCCATTGACAACCTAAGGTTGTAACATGACAAACAAACAATTTGATCAATATGGAATAAGCAAAACAACAAAAATGAAAGCAAGACATAATAGGATGAAAGAAAATGTACAAAGACTTCACATACCTTAAAAACCAAAGTTTCAAATGGAGGAGTTCTACTGAATTATGTAGCCTTTGCTTCTTCTTTCCTCAAAATCCTCAAAAAATTGACTTTTTCAAAAGCTTGTTCCCCTCCAAACATCAATTGTATATCAGTTATCACTGTAATTCAAACTTGAATTGATATTATATGCCTTTCAATGTGAAAACTCTGCTATTTCATGCAAAAGTGATGGAAATATCATGAAAAAGGTGGTGGAATCTAAAAATCATGCATGCACACTTCACTCGATCACCAAAAAGCTACTTTTTGTTGGAGTACATGTAGAACCAAAATAATATGCAGAATGTGAGCCAACATCACAGGTATATTGTGATTTTTTACTATTTTTAGTGCAATAAAAAATGTACTCACATTATAACGTGCTCGGGTTATAATGTGCTCACATTATAACGTGCTCGTGTTATACCATGCTCGCATTATAATGTGAGCGCATTAATTATTGCTAAAATGACCATGCCTCTACTTATTCATAAAGCGCTTGCATTATAATAAAGTTGGTTTTTTTAAAGATTTATAGGGTAGAGGGTTAAAGGTAGAGGGGAGAGAGATAGAGGGGGGAAGGGCCAATGGTAGAGGGTAGAGGATTTAAGGGTTTAGGGTTTAAGGGTTAAGAGTTTAAGGTTTATGATTAAGGGTAGAGGGGAGAGAGAAAGAGGGAGTGCCTGAGAGAAAGAGAGAGACCTAAGAGAGGGAGACGGGGTAGGAGGAAGAGGGTTGAGAGAGAGAGGGAGGGAGTGGGACAGAGATAGAGGAAGAAATGGTTAAGGGTAGAGGGGAGAGAGATAGAGGGAGTAAGTGAGTGAGAGCAAGACCCTCTCCCACTCTCTCCCACCCTCTCCTGCACTCTCCAACTCTCTCCCACTCTCTCCCACACTCTCTCCCACTCTCTCCCACACTCTCCAATCCACTCCCACCCTCTCCCACCCTCTCCCACTCTCTCTCACCCTCTTCCACCCACTCCCACCCTCTCCCACTCTCTCCCACCCTATCTCCAACTAAGCCACTCTCTCCA
>VDFB02000008.1:374628690-374742268 GCA_007258455.2 Sequoia sempervirens | reverse complement strand
TCTCAAGACTCTCTCTCTCTCCCCCCCTCTCTCCCCCTCCCTCCCTCCCTCCCTCCAAACTAGAATCTCCTTCCCTCCACACACCCCCCCTCTCCCTCTCTCCATCCCTCTCAGGTCTCTCACTCCCTCTTAGGTCTTTCTCTCTCCCTCTGTCAAGTCCCTCCCACTCCCTCTCTCTCTTTCTTGTGAATTGGCCCCACATCAATAAATATATAATATATGCTATGTATTAAATATATAATATTTCATATATATACTATATACTATATATAATAATTAATATGTATACTATATATAATATATATTAATATATAATCTAATATTATATATTATATTATTATATATATTAATATATAATATAATAATATAATATATAATATAATAATGTATAATATAATATAATATATAATATAGTATATAATATATTATATATAATACATATTATATAATATTATGTATTAAAAATAATAAAAGAAAATGTAACTAAGGGATATCCATTTAATAACGGATATCCATTTTTGTTTGGTATTAACAAACCAAAAAAAATATTGGCTCAAGATTTGGTTTGGGATTGCCTCACCTGGAAATTCAACCCAAAAAATGTGTTTTTGAAAAATTGTTTAGTTTTCCGAAGTTCTCCCTTGTGGCTAACGACATTTTTTTACCCAAATTTCATCAAACGAAAAGGGTTTATAGAAAAAATTGTCAGCTTTCCACCAATATAACTTTTCCCTTGTTTTGAATTTCATAAATAATTATTATTGATTTTCTGTCTACATTACGTCTAAAGTCATGATTGATAGGTTGATTAAAAAACTTCTATAACTTTTAAACTACTTAACATTTTTTGAATCTACAAGATGCACCACATTCTATGCTTCACATACTTTAGGATAAAAAAAATTGTATTTCCTAATTTTTTGACCAAGTTACGGTGGTCAGACACAAACGTTTTAATAATTCTAAAAATTTCTAATAAAAATATTATAACTAATTATTTACATGGAAAAAAAATATGACACATCCAGGCATGTGTCCTCTACTTATATTGAAATATTCAAAAAAATATATATTATTTTTTTGTTGTACTTAGGGTGGTCAGACATACATGTGCTTCTTATATTTTTCCTAAAAAAAATTTTAGTACCACTATATTGAAATTTCAAATTTTCTCAATTTTTTTTTACTTTTTTCTAAAAATGGACTAGTAGCCTAGAAACTACATTCAATTTGCCACAAATTTTTTTCTTACATATTTTTCAAATTATGTTAATAACCTATTCAATTTTTTATGTCAAGTTTCCTAACTTTGATTTTCTGAATTTTCATTGCCACTTAGAGGCCTAGTTTGGACCCCCATGATCCTAGACTGACCCTTATATGAGAGAGGTTTCGACATAATATGGAAAAGTGTAGGAAAAATAATAGGCCCTACCTCAAATGGTCATGTGATCATCCCGAATGGTTGCTTACTAACATTTTCAAAGCCATGAATAGAAATATTATTAGGTTCTATGAGCTTATTATCCACACCAATTTTATCTAGAAGATCAATGCTACAAACATTAAGACCCGATCCATTATCTATGAGAGTACGTCTATCCCCAAATTTATTAATGACCATTATTATCATTAAAGCTTCATGTTTATTTTGGAT
Organism: Sequoia sempervirens; assembly: GCA_007258455.2. NCBI lineage: Eukaryota > Viridiplantae > Streptophyta > Pinopsida > Cupressales > Cupressaceae > Sequoia > Sequoia sempervirens. The sequence continues at coordinate 374,740,611 of VDFB02000008.1, read as the reverse complement.
ATCAACTGATGGAAATTCTTGTTGACGTAATGCAAAATTCAATTTTTTTCCTGCATACACTCAAACAAGGCTTCTACATCATTTGGTTTGACATAAGTTGAGACATCAATCTTCTCCAAAGCCTCTTAGAGCATCCCATGTTATGTATGTAATGTTTGAATTAATTCCCAAAGGGAGATCTTGGCTGGAGTAATATGAAGTTGCTCAACAAGATCATATTCTTTACTACTATGTTGAGGAAAACTAGGTGGGGGTGGAGGTTATGGGTGAGGTAATGGAATTGATGTTGATGGGACCCATTTGACCATGGATGAATGTGTCCTAGACCAAATTTCCAAGACACTTAGTTTTTGGGGCAACACACGAGCTGGATGCATTTATTCAATGATTTGTGTTTATTGAAAGTGGGAGAAATGGGCTTTGGAATACATAATTTTAGGTCATTATGGGGCCAATTAGGCTCAATAATTTAGGGGGGAAAAAAATAGTTTGAAATTGTCAAGGTATACAATTTTCTATACTACAACTATATTATATCCAATAATTAAGGACAGATAGAAGGGAGTTGGTTTATTGATTTTACTTGAATTCCCATCTTCCTTGGGTTGAACAGCTAGGTTGGTTGGTAGAGTAGTTCCTTCTTTTTCTAGTATATTATTTAGTTGCTTGAGAAATTTCAAAGCTTGTTGTAGGAAATCCCTTTGAGATGGGATGTAAAAATCCTCCCACATGGTGTCAATTAGGTTAGCTTTATTCATTCGATCAACTATATTAAAATGAGTTTGAATGACCTTAGATGAAAATCTTGGATTAGCAAGGTCCAACTTTGTTGATTGGATGACTTGTGGTTGTTCGTATGTAGCTTTGTTAATCTTACCAATGGTCTAATTCAATTGTTGCATAATTTTCCTACCTATTTTTCAAGAATCTGTTGTAGTTTAGGGTGGTTGGGAGGTTTATGCTTGACCAACTATTCAAATGATATTCCACTATGGATTACTCTTTTCCTTGACCTTGTGCTATAAGCCACTGCATTCTACATCATGCCTATTGACCAACATAGAGTCTCCTAGAAAATGATCTTTCTTATCAAAAAGTACTTGGTTTCCATCAAATTTTTGTCCTGAAGTTGAGGGTTCATTTTGAACCATTAGAGTTTGTTTAAACTCTCCATTTTAATAGGATTTTTGGTTATGTGGTTGATTGCATGGGTAACACCAATCATGTTCTTAGTTGATAAGTTATTCTAAATTGGAACAAGAGCCTTTGAAACAATTTTAGTGGCTATATTTACACTATTCAAGGGTTTGACATAATTCCATTGAATTTTCCCTTGATATGAGTGCCTTTTTTTGATAGTTTTGGATTTGAGGTTGGTAAGGTCTACTATTTTGAGATTTTTGTCTTCTTATTGTCACCAACTCATTTACAAAAAAAATAAGGCTTTAACCTCACACTATTCATTTTAAGGTATGCTAGAAGGAGATGGATGATTGGTATAGGAAATTCAAATAGGAGCCAATATGGTTCATTGAGGCAGAAACTCTAGGAATAGAGGCATTGATGGCCTTGGAGCTATTTTCCATCTTGTTTTAGATAATTTTCCTCCCTAATGGTCATGTCATATGTATTTGGTAGAGTCACTCCACCCATAGACTAAACAATAATAGTCACATCACTATTATGAGCCCTTAAATAGTATATGATTGGGAGAATTCTGAACACCAAGGAAAAGATCCTATCCCAAGTCTTTTGAAATTTGAAGTTAAAATTTGTTATGAATTCATGGGGTGCTCTATTAATTGTTGTTAGTTGTTCCACCAAGGAAAAGTGATCAAACTTGTCCTAAAATTGTTAACATAAGTTTTCACTTAACTCATCCTAGTTGTGAATGGAGTTTGGGGTATGTGCAAGATCATTATGCAAAAAACAGGCCCTTAAGTGGCGAAAATTTTAGAAAAAATCAGAGTTAGGCAACTTGACGTAAAAATTTGAATAAGTTATTTATATTATTTCAAAAATATGTAAGAATAGAATCTATAGAAAAATGAATGTAGTTTCTAAACTACTAGGTTTATTTTTAAAAAAATCTATTTCTTGAAAATTTGAAATTTCATTGCAGTAGAACTTAAATTTCAGGGAAAAAATAAAAAGTATGTGTCTGTCTGACCACCCTAACCACAATAAAATGATAATACTTTTTTTATAAGATTTAAGATATAAGTAGAGGACTCATCTCCCGATGTGATACATATTTTTTTGTAATTTTTTTCCAAGTAAATAATTAATTATAATTTTTTTATTACAACTTTTAAAAAATATAAAAACTCGTCAACCACATACCCTACACATACCCATCATATCACCACTTTTTGGCCCATCATGATCCTGCACATATCCTAGGTTGTAAATCATTGTACCACTATGTAGAGTAGAAAAATGTATCCCTTTTACATTTTCACACTTGTATGGGTGCTTGAGAATTAAATGGGCTTAATTGTACCTTATTTAGGGTGTTATAAGGTGTTTTCTTACACTTTCACACTAATCTAGGGTTTTTATTAGTTAATTGGGATTATTTATGCTTTAATTGGCCTTATTTTGTATCCACAAGCCTTATTAATGCATCTTTCTAAGATTAATCCTGATATTTACCAATATCCAATAACAATTCATGTGTTTTTTATTGTATGGCCTAGATTTAGTGATTTGGGACACATACACCACCTTGGGCATATGGGTCCCACCCAAGTTTTGGGGCCCCAATCTAGATTTCACATTAAACTATGCATTTCTTGAAAAATGTGTCCCAAGCTTAGCCTAATGGGACTCATACGCCATTTCTGGCGTATGAGTCTCACTTAGCTTAGACCTAAACTAAATTCTTGGTGGGATTTTATTCTCCTAGATATGATGTTGGCTTGTATTGTTGTAATTTTGAGGAATTTGGCATAAACGAGTGTAAATACAAGGTTACTTCACTCATTTTCTCCTAAGCTTTTAATTATTCAAGCACTATAGCAAATTTATGATTACAAGAGCATTCAAGAGTTCACTCAAGAGCCTTCAAGAGTTGATTATCAAGAATTTTGGAGCATTATTCAAGTATCAAGCATCATGTCAAAGTCACCATGCATCATGTTTTCTTTTTGAGCTAACATTTGTGATGCAGGGTTTCATGATTCAAGTGAGAATTCAAGTCAAAATCCATACCATTCAAGCAAGAGTCAAATATCTACATTCATGCTAGCCACTTCATACATGTTTGCAGCCTTTTGTTCAAAATTTTGGTGAGTTGCAACATTACATATTTTTTCATTCATCATTCCTTTCTTCTATTTTATTTCATCTCAAGGTTTGATTACCAAAATGGTGTTTGACCAAGGAAAACCCCTTTCTACTATCAAAACAACATTTTTCCCTCTCTTTAGTGTGTGATTTGTAGATCTAGGCTGGAGATACATTGAAGAGCAAGATAGGAAGTTGTCAAGTTTGCAAGTTTTTCACCTTGTAAACTATAAGATCACTAAAAGACACTTATAGAGCATAATTTAGCATCTCAAATCCAAAAATTAGGATTGGACGGAAAAGAAAAGATCAAAGATTAGATTAAAACTTTGACCCATCGAAAAAAGATGGACAAGACTGATATGCCATTTCTGGTGTATGAGTCCTAGTACAAGGACTTTTCCATATTTCAGGAGTTTCAGACTTGTCACCTCTAGATTTTTGGTCCTGCCTAGAAACCCTAATCTATAACTAAATCACCTAGCCTAGCATATGAGTCCCAAAAAGCATTAAAATTGGCATTTTTAGAATTTTGGACCTTATCCTAAGCTTCTATATATTTCCAAGTGCATCTTTGTACTTTATCAATTTACTGTTTTGGTTTTGCATCCATTTCTAGGTCATTTACTTAAGTTTTTCACATCATTAGGCTTTATCATTAGCTTTTGCATGTTACTTGTCTTTCCAAGCCCTAGCTTGGTCATGAACCCCCTTTTAGTTTTTAATCATACCCTTGGACACATTATTGTAGATCTTTTATCCTCATTCTATCATTGGATTGAGATCTCTAAAGTATCCTTGAATGAAACTTGCAAGAAGAATGGATACTCTATCTCCTAGAACATAGAGAGTCAAATTTTCTTCAATTCATTTTGGTGAACCTAGCTGTATACACCTAAAAATGTTCACATCACAATAGTCTGGTAATTAATTAAATATTTTTAATATTTAATTAAATCTCTGAATTCAATCTGCGTATAAATAAATTTTAATAATTTATTTATATTGTTCATTCTTTCATTTCGATTAACTAAATAAGTTTATTTAATCACTTTTCTTATCCATTTCTTAATTAATTAAATAAACATTACAATTTATTTATATTAATTATCATATAATCTTGGCTTGAATATTTTATTCAAATAAAGATTAAATATTCTTCTCTCCTAATATTCTTCTAAAGTCCATTCACAATTAAATATTCAAAATATTTAGTTAATTCTTCTAAAGTCTACTCACAATTAAATATTCCAAATATTTAATTAATTCTTCTAAAGTCTATTTACAATTAAATATTTCAAATATTTAATTAAATCTTCTATAGTCCTTAAATAAAAAATCAAACTCACATGAAATTAAATAAATTTATTTATTTAATATTGGATTATCTTCAACTACCATGAAACAAACTTCCAAAACAGAAAATTAATTTCTCTGTTCCTATGCAAGCTTGTTCTTGTGGGTTGAAGACAAGGCTCCATTCTTCTCTCCAACCTCCCAACATTTTCCATCTTCCTCTCAACATCTCCATCTCTCACCATTCAAATCTACCAGACAATCTCACAGCCATTGATCTTTGCCAGCCAGGCTCTTGCCTACAAAAAGCTATAAAAAGGACTGCCGAGTCTTTGAAATCATAGAGAAGCTTTCATACAGGAAAACTATAGTCAAATAGCTTTCAAGCATCCATAGCATAGTCTTTTAGCATTCATAGATTGTAGAATCATTCCATATCATGGCCAATCATCCTCATAGTTTAGTTTCAATAGCATCCATAATCCACAGCCTATGTGCATAATCTACAGCCCCTGTGCATATCCGTATCAACATTTCACTCCATCAACATATAGCATAGAGAAGTAATTTCCTTTTTTGCACACTCGTTTTGCAGGTTGCCATTCGGAGAAGCTTTGCTTACACAATCTGAGAGCAACAGCTTCAAACAAATCCCTGGAGATAGAGAAAAATGGAACGGTTCTGAAGAAGTTCTATTTGTTTAATTTTATTTCAATTTATCTTGCTTTCTTTGGTTTAATGTTTCATTTTATGTGATTTGTCTATCTTATTTTTATACACATATTTCTATCACACATTTTTGGCGCCCACCGTGGGGCTCTTGCCCCAATTTTAATATTTTATTGCAGATTTTTCTAACAGGTTATGGCTAAAAAGAGTGTATTAGCGCATTAAACACGTTTCAGCACAGTTCACACCCAATTTAGCACCCGTGACTCATCTTGTAGTGCCCGTGACACATCTTGCAACGCCCGTGACCCATCCTGCAGCACACGTGATCCATCCTGCAGCGTCCATAACAAATCCTGCAGCACCCCTGATAGATCCTACAGTGCCCGTGACAGATCCTGCAACGCCCGTGACAAATCCTCAAGTGCCCATAAACTCTATTTTAGCGCCCTTGATGTCTGTTTTAGCAATTGTAATTTGTAACTTAAATATGATTTGACAGGATCCGACGTGACCATGGACAGTAAGAATTTTAAAAGAATGAAGCAATCCTAGGATAGTCACATAATTGAAAATGAAGCAATCCTAGGATAGTCACATAATTCAAAATCAAGCAATCCTAGGATAGTCACTTCATTTTCTATTTTTGGCTAAAAAGAACTCCATGTCTTTGTGAAGCAACATCTTCACCTAGCATAGTAAATTGTTTATTTGGGATTAAAATTGAACTCTTGTTTGCTTTGCTTTAAACGGTGATAGGCCTATGCTCTCCCCTTAACTGGGTGATCAAAATTCCAAACTCATCTATTTCCTTTCATGCAATTTTAAGTTTTTATAATACCTTTTAGAGAGCCTACTCTTGTGGGAAAAAATACTCACCCAAGAGGAACGACTCAAGTGGGTTCAAGCCAAAGCTAGGCTATTCCACCCCACTATAAAATTTAAAGCAAATTTGGGGAAACCCTCTTTTGACGATAGTGTGCAAGATAACCATCCCCAAAGCCTTCGTTCTAAAGGTAGGGAGGTCTCTTGAGGGAGTATATCATTTTCCGCACCAAACGGAAACCCTTACTATGAACTTAGTGTAGTATCCAACCGAAGTTAGTTTCTGAACATCATAATAATCACAGTGCGGGGGAGGGAAGAATCTACCCCCAAGATACTCAACATATAACTGCCAAGGACTGTTTGCTCAGGGGATCCGATATCCACTTTCGTCACTCTGAGTATGCACCTGGAAAAGACAAAAACATGGGCGCCCTTTCGGGGGTGACACGGCTATGTGAGTCAACGCAGTTCTAAGATGTGGCCTATTGATTACTATGATGACCTACTTGAGTACTAAGAGTGAGTCTGTTTGAACTATTTATCATGTGTAAAACCTGTTAAAACAATTTTTGAGAAACATTTTGATCATACACTTGATGTTTAGTAGAGGAATTTAAAACAACTATTCTATAACTTGTTTGAAGTGTTTTTAAAACATTAATTCAGTTAAGATCATCCAAAACTCATGATTACCTTGATTACTCTCATGTTAAGAGATTGGAAATCCACAACCTTTGTTAAGAAATCCATTCTCAAATGGATCAAAAAGTCGAAGAAACCCCTTAGCTACAAGAAACTATTGAAGAAAAGATGATTCTTGTACCAAAGATGAAAGGTTTTACTTAAATATAGAACCTTTCTTCATCGATATCATGACTGTATTAGATGTTTCATAGATGATTATGCTGTAGAACCATTATACTCACGAGCTTTCTTTCAAAGAAAATCCCTTTCTCAAAGGCACAACCATAGTCAACGTATTCGTTTTTGTTATATTCCCCAACCTACAATTGAATATTCTACTCGTCCAAATCAATTTCTGCAATAGAGAACTCAGTCACATTAGGCATTCATCACAAAATCCATCCTTTTACGAAGCTATGATCAAACTTCATAAAGTGCAAAATCATCTTTTTCTTGATCTTTTGCTTAAATTCCTGCCAACAGGATTTTCATCCTTTCAATTAGGGAACAACACAAGCTAAAGGCTAGAAATCTTTCAAGTCATAGAATCTTCATTCTATCTTGACTTTCATATCTATCACAAATTGCACTATTTCACATTTTTGATCAAAAGTTAGTAGAATTTGGAACAAACCTTATGCCTGTTGTCACAAGATCTCGAAAACACATGGAAAAAGATGAAGGAGAAACTACCACAAGCAAAATGGGTGACCATAATGAGAAAGAAGAGGAAACATTTAATGTTGAAGAATTAACAGAAGAAAAGCTTCAAGAAGCAGAGCAAGATCCCCGATTCCATAATCTTATGGAAAGGATTTTAGAACGAAACAAAGAAAGATATTTTCTTTCATTAGCTAATCAAGGAGCTAAGTTACCTTACAATTTCAATATAGAAGGGATTAAACAGAATCCCGAAACTCCTTCTAATGATTTTAGTGCCCTTACTCAACAGATAAAAGAATCACAAGGGCAAATAAAGGAGATGCAAGGGGGTGCAACAAAGAAGTATGTTTTGGATGACATATCTCCTTATCCATTCGATAGGAGTCTTCAAATGATCCCTTTTCCAAAACATTGTGAAATCTTTAAATTTGATAGGTACAATGGAAAAACTGATCCCATTGAACATGTGAGGGATTTCTGAAATATGAGTCTAGAATTCGCTTATGACGATACCTACTTAATGTGATTGTTTCCACGAAGTCTAGGTGGGCAATCCATGGAGTGGCTTTCCAAGATCACTCCCACCATCAAAACCTTTGAGGAGTTAATAAATCAGTTTATATCACAATACGCTTACAACATCCAACACCAGATAACAATGCTTGATCTTTGTAAAGTGAAACAAAAAGTAGGAGAATCCTTCACTACATTTTTGCAAAGGTGGAGAAGGTTGTTTGTGCGATATTCCCGTCCTATTCCTGAAAAGGAAAAGATGGATATCTTCATCAATAGCCTAGATCAAGAATTAAGTTACAGGCTTAATCTTCATTGTCCTCATAACTTTGAAAAATTGATTGAAAACGCAATCACCATTGAAGGGGCCTTGGTTAAACGAGGAGTGATAAAACTTGATAATACAAGTTCATCCAACCAAAACAACAACGATAAAACAAGGTTTTGGAACATAAATAAAAATGTTGTCAATGATGGTATAGTAGATGCAAATAATCTATGAACAAGACCATCTATTTTCAACCTATCAAGTGCTCCACGAAACAATCAACAAGCAAATACCAACCAACAAGGAAACAACAATCAACAAGGACAAAACTCCAAGCAAGAAAGCATGACCAATCAAAACACCAAGGATAATCGTGGTAATTTCAATAACAATCTTGGCAATACTCAAACATCAAATCTACCAAGACTACCATTCTTTTCAAATCGACGAAATTTTACCACTTTAGGTCAATCTCTTGAGTCTGCTCTCAAGGAGCTTCTCGATAATAAGGTTATCACCTTACCACCACAAAGAGATTTTGAGCCACGAGTTAAACCACCATCATGGAATGACTCGTATTATTGTAGTTATCATCAATGTAAAGGTCATAGAACAAATCATTGTCAAGCTTTGCGAAAACTAGTACAAGATTTAATTGACAATGGAACCATTTCAATTGAAGGACATTATACCAATGACGATCATCAAGCATTCAAAGATCCTTTACCAAACTATCAAAAGGGGGAAACATCATATGCAAAAGCCAAAAGCATACATAATGTTGAAGACAATATAATCTGTCACATCTATGTAGATGATCAACGAGTTAATGTTATTAAAATCAAGGGAAAACAAGAATATCAATAGGTTAATGTGACTACGAGAGGACAAGCAAAAGTTGTTTTAAAAGGAAGTTCATCCAAGACAGCTATTCCTTCTCCAAATCATTATAATCTAGTTGATCAACTGAGAAAAACATCAGCTCAAATCTCCATTCTTGAACTTCTCAAAATATCTCCCATACACAAGAATATTCTAGAAGAAGATCTTGTAAACACAACTGTTGACATTGATCTGGATGTAAACAAATTTCAAGCCATGGTGGGACATTTGTCTTCCCCCACTTGTCTTTCATTTTCCGAAAAAGATGATGCTTCCATGACACATCCACATAATTCATCGCTTTATCTTGAAGTCATGATCCATAAACACTGAATCAGATGTGTTTTAATAGATGGAGGATCCAGTTTAAACATTTGTACCTTAAAGCTAATACATTCCTTAGGAATATCAAAAAATTCCATTGATCCATGAAGGAAAATAACTATCAAGGCATATGATGAAGAAAGAGCTTCTAAAGGACTAATAATGCTACCTATCAGAGTGGGACCTATTGTGAAAAATACATTTTGTCAGGTCCTAGATCGTGATCTTTCCTATAACATACTTTTGGGTCACCCATGCATTCATGATATGCAAGTAGTACCATCAATGTATCATCAATGACTCAAGTTTCCATATGATGGACAAGAAATAACTATACAAGCTGATTACAATAGCACCCAAACTTGTTCAAATCTTTGAGCAACTTAGGATGCCTTTGTGCTACACAATAGGGAGGCTCTTACTGCTTCTTCTAATCTACAAGGCCAACTGCAAGAATTGACAAAGAATGTTGACACTAAGCTAAATTTTAAAGACAAAGGAGTAGGTGAATATTTGCTATCTCTTTCTACCTTACCTCCTTCTCCGAGGTCACATGGTCAGCCAACCTTATCAAATAAAAATATTGCAACAGCCTCTACATCCCAAGCTTCTATGCCAATCACAAAGTTTGATGGACAATTCATTAAAGCCAACACCACTGAGGAAAAAGATGAAGATAGGGACATCCTAAGTTGGCTATACAAAGATGAAGATGAATCTCTCTTGCACATTAAGTTACCTACAAAACAATATGGTAAAGGGTACACTATCATGCAGAGAATGGGCTATGAAGGAAATGGTCCTATAGGAAAAAGAAGAGAAGGAATCATGGAGCCAATTCAACCTATTTCAATACATCCAAATGATAAAACAGGATTGGGATATGGTAAGGATACATAAGAGTCAGTTTTACAGCAAGCACAACAAACTCATGAAAGAGAATCAATTTCCGATAAACACCATGAAGATGTCACTCTACAAAAATCTTATGGATCAGTTTTCCAATTGCAGAACGGTTCAAATACTGATTCTAATGAATATGAATGGGACACCATTTATAATGATGAATTTTGGAGAGACAAACAAGTTGATACCATACACAAATATGCACCCATTCTCATACAAGGAGAAAGCTCAGGAACACAATCACTTGAATTTGATTCATGATATAACGATGACTCAGCTGAGGATGATTTAGATTTTCATGAGATTGATAATCGACAAGAGAATACCATCATAGACCTTGTCTACCATGAAAATGACAACCACATCATGACTTTGACAGCTCAAGACCTTACCCAACCTAATGATCCCATGCCTTTAGTTTATCCAGAACTTATTGATTGGGACAATGATGCATCTATTCATATCCCTACATTTCATGATGATGAGGACATTATAAATTTCCTTTGTTCCTCTAATGAGGAAAACAGTTGTTTCATCCAAGAATTTCATACTCACGATTTTGATAGGGAGGGTGTCAAGTCTCTTAGCTGCAAAATAAATGAAATAAAAGATGGATCTATTGGTGAAAACCAAAAAATGGCAGTGGTAGATCACAATAAGAGAAAAATAAAGAGTGAATCCAACAATGAAAACCTTTCTGAGGCACTGAAGGATGAGAAACTTGACACTCTTCCCAAGCATTATCACGAAAGATCTTCTATTTTGATCGAACCAACAGAATCAATCAACATAAGTACAACATAGCAACCAAAAATCTTGCAACTTGCAGCGTCATTAAGAGTCGAAGAAGTACTGAAATTCATGGAGTTCTTGAAGGAGAATCAAATCAACTTCGCTTGGTCATATGCTGATATGCCAGGGTTAGATCCTAATCTAATAATGCATCATTTATCTATAAACGCAGGGGCAAAACCTGTGAAGCAAAAACTTAGAAAAATGCATCCACATGTTGCGTTATTAGTTAAAGAGGAATTAAAGAAGCTTTTAGATGTTGGATTCATTCGGACTATTGACTATGCAGAATGGATTAGAATTTGTACAAATTTCAGAGATTTGAACAAAGCTTGTCCCAAAGATGACTTCCCTCTGCCAAACATAGACATGATTGTTAATTTAATTGTTGGCCATGCAATGTATTCATTAATGGATGGATTTTCAAGATACAACCAGATAAAGATTGCACCAGAGGATCAAGATAAAACAGCGTTCACATGCCCTTGGGGCACCTATTGCTGGAATGTAATGCCATTTGGGTTAAAGAATGCAAGAGCCACTTATCAAAGAGCAATGATGACAATTTTTCATGATATGATGCATACATTCATGGAAGATTACATTGATGATCTCCTTGCCAAATCCAACACACGAGAAGGACATCTAGAAATCTTGTCAAAAATCTTTATCAGAATGGAGAAGTTCAATGTTCAACTCAATCCAAAGAAATGTGTCTTCGGTGTTACATCTAGAAAACTCCTAGGATACATTGTTTCAGAAAAGGGCATAGAGGTTGATCCAGAAAAAGTACAAGCTATAATGGACATGCTGCCACCACAAAATATCAGTTAGCTTTGATCATTGCAAGGATGACTACAGTCCATTAGGTGGTTTATAGCTCAACTTGCAGACAAAAGATTACCATTTACACATTTATTGCATAAAAATGTCCCATTCAAATGGGAAGAAAAATGTGAAGCAGCATTCAATCAGATCAAGCAATATCTTATGGACCCACCAGTTTTAGTACCACCCGTTCCAGAAAAGCCACTCATACTTTATATTTCAGCAACAGAAGTATCCTTGGGAGCATTATTAGCACAAGAGGGTTCTATAGGCAAAGAAAGGGCCATATACTATATCAGCAGAACTTTAACAAGTCATGAATTAAACTACACTTTCATTGAAAAAGCTTGCCTCGCAATGGTGTTTGCTTCTCAAAAGTTGCGACACTATATGTTGGCTCATACAGTTAAGCTGATAACCAAAATTGATCCACTAAAATACCTTTTAAGCAAAGCTACTTTAACAGGAAGACTTGCAAAATGGGTAATGATCTTAAGTGAGTTTGACATTCACTATGTAGATCAAAAAGCTATTAAAGGACAGGTCATCGCAGATCAGTTGGCTGAAGCACCTTTACAAGAAGAAAATCCAATGCACATTGAGTTTCCTGATGCAGACGTCTTCATAGCAACAATTAAGAACTCATGGACATTGTACTTTGATGGATCTTATACGCAACATGGCTCGAGGGAAGGGATTCTTTTTGTCACACCTGAAGGGCATACCATTCCACAATCATATCAGTTGATGTTTCCTTGCACAAATAACATAGTTGAATATGAGGCATTGCTCATAGGGATAAAGATAGCCTTGGAATGGCGGATTACAAAGCTGCAAGTCTATGGTGATTCACAACTTGTCATTAATCAAATCAATGATGATTATCAAACTAAAGATGATAAGTTGCTACCTTACAAGAACATGGTGGATGATTTTAAAAAGTATTTTGTGTCAATCAAGTTTTCACAAATCCCAAGGGTTGACAATAAAGTTGCAGATGCAATGGCTACAATTGCTTCCTTATTACAACTATCAACAATTGTTTTCTCCTGTCTATGATAATCCTGAGACCCAAGTCATATGCCATTTAACTGGTTCTGATTCACCTTTATATGGTAAGACTTATACCTATTTGAAAGATAACATTTTACCTCCAGACTTATCTTGAAACCAAAAAAGGAATTTCATACGCCAATCATCCCATTATACCTTGATCGTTGATATCCTTTACCGATGTGGTCTTAATGGTATGCTCCTTCGATGTCTTGAACATGACGAATCTGAAAAAGCCTTACAAGAGGTTCATAGTGGTATTTATGGAACTCATTCAAGTGGTTTAACCTTAGCCAAGAAACTTGTTAGAATGGGATATTGTTGGCCTACCATGGAGGAATAATCTTTTACTTTTGTCAAAAAGTCTTCTAAATGCCATATCCATGGGAATCTTATTCATGCACCTACACAGGAACTGCAACCTTTCACTCTGACATGGCCTTTTTCTCAATGGGGACTAGATCTTGTTGGAAAAATTCATCCTTCATCATCAAATGGGCATAAATTCATCATCATAGCTATGGATTATTTTACAAAATCGATCGAAGTTGTTCCCTTGACAACCGTGATCGGTAAACAAATCTCTTCATTCATCCTCAATTACATCATCTACCGATATGGAATTCTTAATTCTATAATCACTGATAATGGGAGGCCTTTCAAGAATCAGGATGTCGATGAACTTTTTGATAGATTTCACATCCAACACAGGTTTTCTACACCTTACTATCCACAAGGTAATGGTTAAGCAAAATCTTCAAACAAAACAATCTTGAAGATATTGAAGAAGACAGTAAATGATGTCGGTTGTGATTGGCATGTCCAATTAAATCCAGCTTTGTGGGCATACAGAACCAATATTTGCACACCAACAGGAGCTACCCCAAATGCCTTGGTCTATGGAGCAGAAGCAATCTTACCATTAGAGGTTGAAATACCTTCGCTTAGGGTCTCACTCAAGGGATTGATAAATGATAAAGACTATAGAGTTTCTCATCTACAAGAGCTAGAATTGTTCGATGAAAGATGTCAAAATGCAGCTGATCATTTGAAGGGTTATCAACAAGTTATGTCGCGTAGCTATAATCACAGAGTTAAACCATAGACATTTCAAGTAGGTGACTTAGTCTTGAGAGAAAATCCACGTAATCAGCAAGACAAAGAAAAGAAAGGAAAATTTGAACCAAATTGGCTTGGTCCATTTGTCATCATTGTAGCATACAGTTCTGGGGAATATCAGTTATCTACATCAGAAGGGGACCTATTTGAAGAGTCGATCAATAGCATTCATTTGAAAAAGTTCTATGTCTAAATCATCAAAACTCAAAAATCTAAAAAAATCCATAAAAAGTCCTAAAAAAATCCATAAAAATCATAAAAAGTCCTAAAAAATCCATAAAAATCAGAAAAAGTCCCGAAAAAATCTAAAAAAATGAAAAGTCTTGAAAAAGTGCAATACGTGGTGAAAACCTGGCAAACAGGCTCTACTTGTGATCAAAATAAACTCCTCCATCTATTGGCTTATGTCTTGCATTCACTTTCGGCATCATCCATCCATATCTATCATCTGTATAGATCTTTCATATCCATATCATACAATGGGAATCCTTATGTTTCATCATGGCTTGATGAAATTTGTACAAATCCATAATCTTTAGGTTGTGTTTACACTGGGGGTAGCAACATAGACTGAACAAGAGAGGGGCAACGAGCTTTTCGAACATCACAAACAGACACAAGATGGTTTGCCAAAATGCAACAAACATTGCTGTATCAAATCAACCACAACATGCTTATTCAATGCCAATTAAAATCAAAACAACATGATCCAAACAAACATCAAAACAAGAACATCAATGTTGACAACCAAGTTGGATGATCTTAATTTGAATAATGTTTGACATACTTTAGGCAAGATTTGAATGGTTGATTGATTTTATATCATATCTCTGGAGCAATTCAATGATGTACTGAACTAGAAAAGCAAGGAAGGAATATGATTTTTCTTTGTCTGTTGTTTGCAAGGAAATCATTAGTACTATGCAAATTGGTCACGAGACATGCTGTACTAAGTATCATTGATGACATTTCGGAATTTGCATGGGAAACAGGTTAACTCTTGTCTGTTTATGCAAGCAATACTCAGGTCATCTCGGTTCAATTATACCTAGATGCTTGTATTAACTTGCTATATCAAAATTCATGGAAGCAATACTCAGGTCATCACTAGTGCTAACATACCCTTTGATGCTTGCATTAACTTTCAACATTTCAATGCTCTATGATGACATAAAAAGAAAAAATAAGCTCTCAGAATGGCAATATTGTACAGATACCCAGCATGGTTAGTATAGATTACATTCATTCTAGAATTTGCATTTGACATTTATAGATTTTCCCAAAAAGTTGGCAAAGTATCAAAAGTTTCATAGATCTTTCAAATAAATGACTGAGTACATTTTGACATTCATAAGAATATCATCACATACATTTTTCATACATATTTGCATCAGAAAATCATAAAAACAAAGCATACATCATAATCAAAACATTCATGGGTAGTCATAAATTGTACCATCCATCATTTCACATTCTAAATCATATCATAAACATCATGCATATAGAAAATAGATGCATTCATCACATAAGGAATCATCGCTGCATATCATATTATCTCAAAAATGAATGTCAAAATGTACAACAGATGTCAACTATGCATGACATAACATCATCAAAAATGGGATCATATCAGTGTGTATATAGACGTCTCAACAGAAAATTGATAACACATCATGCAAAATGCACTATGAAGTGCTATCCTCTAATGTTGCCAATCTCGGCTTTGTCCCACCTGCACCTAATAAACCTGCTCCACCTATCCCCGATGATGCACCTTAGGCATGTCAAGTAATGAGGTCAGTCTGCATGCGTCAATCAGATCTCTATCCACCTGTACAAGCTGTGGAATCAACCTCCATGTCTTTGGGAATTTCTCCCGTAACTGCAAGACGCCCAATCTCTCCTATTCAATAGGAAGAATTATCAAGACAAAGCAAAATCAATATCACATCATCAAGACAAATCAATCAAATCTGAATATCAAACTATTTGTTTTTCATCATCATGGAAAGCAAATTTATCAAAATCCTGTTTGTTTTTAACAACTTTAGAAGCAAACTTATCAACAAACTATTTTTTTTTTCATTTTCATGGAAAGCAAATTTATCACAATCTTGTTTGTTTTTAACAAATTTAGAAGCAAAATTATCAACAAACTATTTGTTTTTCATCATCATGAAAGCAAATTTATCAAACAACTATTTGTTTTTAACAACCTTAGAAGAAAACTTATCAACAACTATTTGTTTTTCATCATCATGAAAACAAATTTATCAAAATATTGTTTGTTTTTAACAACTTTAGAAGCAAACTTATCAAACAACTTTTTTTTTTTAACAACTTTAAAAACAAATTTTTCAGCTACTATTTGTTTTCCAACAACCTTGGGCACAAATTTATCAGACAAAACATCATCAAATCAGGGCAACACAATACACAAACAATCAATACAATGTTATGCATTTTATCACATTTTATCATTGTAGGGGCAATTTAAGTAATCGATTTTTCATCTCACATCTTTCCACGTCAATTTCTTCACATCATAAATTTTGAACGATGAATCGACATCTTAAAAATCATAAAAATCATAAAAATTCTTAAAAATCTAAAAAAAAAAATTCACAAAAATCAAAATCTTATCGATTCATCGTTCGAGGGGGCATATACCTATCAACATTCGACAGACAACATCTGGGGCAAATTTCAAAATTCTTTGAAGCAATGCATAAAACACATCACTTCAAAGAGGGGCAAAATGTATACACCTAAAAATGGTCACATCACAATAGTCTGGTAATTAATTAAATATTTTTAATATTTAATTAAATCTTTGAATTCAATCTGTGTATAAATAAATTTAAATAATTTATTTATATTGTTCATTCTTTCATTTCGATTAAATAAATAAGTTTATTTAATCTCTTTTCTTATCCATTTCTTAATTAATTAAATAAACATTACAATTTATTTATATTAATTATCATATAATCTTGGCTTGAATATTTTATTCAAATAATGATTAAATATTCTTCTCTCCTAATATTCTTCTAAAGTCCATTCATATTTAAATATTGAAACTATTTAATTAATTCTTGTAAAGTCTACTCACAATTAAATATTCCAAATATTTAATTAATTCTTCTAAAGTCTATTCACAATTAAATATTTCAAATATTTAATTAAATCTTCTATAGTCCTTAAATCAAAAATCAAACTCACATGAAATTAAATAAATTTATTTATTTAATATTGGATTATCTTCAACAACCGTGAAACAAACTTCCAAAACAAAAAATTAATTTCTCTATTCCTGTGCAAGCTTGTTCCTGTGGGTTGAAGACAAGGCTCCATTCTTCTCTCCAACCTCCCAACATTTTCCATCTTCCTCTCAACCTCTCCATCTCTCACCATTCAAATCTACCAGACAATCTCACAACCATTGATCTTTGCCAGCCAGGCTCTTGCCTGCAAAAAGCTATAAAAAGGATTGTCGGGTCTTTGAAATCACAAAGAGGCTTTCATACAGGAAAACTATAGTCAAATAGCTTTCAAGCATCCATAGCATAGTCTTTTAGCATTCATAGATTGTAGAATCATTCCATATCATGGCCAATCATCCTCATAGTTTAGTTTCAATAGCATCCATAATCCACAACCTCTGTGCATAATCTACAGCCCCTGTGCATATCTGTATCAGCATTTCATTCCATCAGCATATAGCATAGAGAAGTACTTTCCTTTTTTGCACACTTGTTCGGCAGGTTGCCATTTGGAGAAGCTTTGCTTACACAATCTGAGAGCAACAACTTCAAACAAATTCCTGGAGATAGAGAAAAATGGAACGGTTTTGAAGAAGCTCTGTTTGTTTAATTTTATTTCAATTTATCTTGCTTTCTTTGGTTTAATATTTCATTTTGTGTGATTTTTTTATCTTATTTTGATACACATATTTCTATCACACACTAGCCTTTAGAATACATTATTTCTAATTTGGATTGCATCATAGTCCTAGATCTAGCTTACATTAACTTTTCATTAGGTCTTGCAATTAGTTAATTTGCATCTAGGGTTTCTAAATCTTGCATTAGTGAAAGTGCATAAAGGTTGCATTTTTCCCTCTTGCATCATTGAAACTCACTTGAAATCTACATCTGAACTTAGTCTAGAAATCATCCAAAATAGAAAACATAACATTCACACAATTTTTTTTGAAAACGATGCAAAAACCCTAAACTGGGACTCATATGCCCCTCTAGGTGATTTAGTCCTAGTACATGTGGTTTTGCCTAGTTTTTGTGTATTTTGTGGTGATAGTTATTCACTATTTGAAACCCTAAAAAACACTAATTGAGACTCATACACCCCTCTGGGTGATTTAGTCATGTTTCAAAATTTAAACCATATTTTTTAGCATTAAAAACTCTATTTTTGTGCTTCAATTGGTTGTTATTACATTTGTGTTTCAATTTGCAGAGTTTTTGTTTCATTCCTTTCAATGTACTTAGCTTAATTTCATTTGAATCTGAATTAGACAATATCATTTATATTGTGTTCATTGCATTCATTTCTTACCCCTTGCATTAGATTTACAACTTCGTGTCTTATTGCTAATATTGTAGTGAGACGAAGTTTGAGACTCATGTCATCCTACAATAGCACAATCATCATGGATCTTTGGTTATCTAGCTCTTTCACTACTAGTGTTGATACTAGTTCACTAGGTATGGACCATACCCTTCACAACTCTTTTCCTTGAAGTAGTGTGACAAGTGTTGAGACAATGGTTGGTAGTATTCTACTATAAAAAATAATCCAAATCCATGAAGACTTAGAAAACCTATAAAATAAAGTACTAAAAACATTTCAACCACTACTATCCTTGTCATAGATAACATACACCACATGATTGAAACTGAAGGAGTTGAACTTGTGCGTAACCTAGCTCATATTTTTGGAAAACTTACTAATGATACTCAACCTTCGAACAATATGAAAATCCAAGGAGGAACACAAATTCTTGTCACAACTATTTCCTCTATTTCTACCTATACCAATCCTCAAGTTACAACAACAATGCAACCTACTAGTAATGGCATTCATACCTTGGGTATTTCTACTAGCATTCCTTGTACCTTTGTGGCATCACACATTAGATATCCTACCACTTTACCTCCCATGAGCATTCCATTTAATTTTCCCTCAAACACATAAACACTTCCATCTCAAAATGTAAACAATGATGTTGTCATAAATCAACTTTTGCAAACTGTTTCATCCCTTCAAAAGCAAGTTTCCAACATACACCAAAATAAAAATCGCCAACCTACATACTATGTCAAAAGCAATCCCTTATCCTTGGAAATATTGAGAACGTCAATACCATAGGGTCTAGATGTTCCTAGATTTGAGAAATATGGGGTGAAAGGAGATCCTTCTAACCATTTTTCCGCTTATACCACACTATGTAGTGACTTTTTCCTTGAGGATAAGCTCTTGGATAAGCTTTTCGCTAGGTCCTTGAAAAATACTTCCTTAGAATGGTTTTCCTCTTTATCGAACAACTCAATCTGTTCATTCAATGAACTTGTTGAGGCCTTTATAAATAATTTCCAAGTGCATATGACTCCTAAGTTGACCTTAGCCGATTTGATGAGATGTAAGCTTGAAAATATGATGAAAAGGTTATTGACTTCATTTCACGCTATCAATAGCTTTATTCCAAAATTGACGTAAAGATTCTTAATCCTCATCTTCAATAGATGTTCATTAAGAACATGCAAACCAAGATACAAGATAGGCTTACCATGATGAAGTTTCCTTCCTTCATACACTTGTGTATTTCTCTTCGTGATTATCAAAACTTGGTTGGTATTCGTGACACAAAACCCACCTCTAGCCGACCTAAGAAGTCTGAATCTGCAAACCAAAACAATTACCAACCTTTTAGAAAATAGAATAAAGACTTCAACTTAATCCCCCTCAACAAACAACTAAACATGTTGATTCCCAAGTGGCTTCTATAAGGAAGACAACTCCTTTTGCATTTGGAGATCTAGCTAGGAAATTCACTTCCTTGCCCGAGACCTTCCATAACATAATGTCACAAATTTTAGAATAGAAAATGATCACTTTTCCTCCCGTTGAAACTCCTAATCCTAATAATCCTTTACTTGTGAATTTTAGATTTAATGTTTATTGCCATTATCATCGACAAAATGAACATGACACAAAACATTGTAAGCATCTTAAAGATCTTGTGCAAGACCTCACTGATTCTAGTCAACTTTCAATTGGATGTGTTAATGATCAAGGAAATAAATTTGTTGCCCCTCCCAGCCAAAATTTGCAAATCTTTACCAACCCTATGTTGAATCATAACATTTCATTTGTCAAAGCTAGTGAAACTAAGAAGAATGATGTGATGAAGTTTTGGATGATGACAACATGGATACTATTGAACAAGGTCCTATGTATATTGTAAAAAAGGTTTAATTGCATTGATCAAAACTTAACCTTGTAAGGACACACTAAAAATCCTCTATACATTGCTTTCTCATCTAAAGATATTATTAGAAATGCACCGAATGGTCCTTTTTACATAGTCGGCCGAATCCCACTAATGGGATATTAATTGATCCCATCTGTGGAGAGAATGTGATCACCAAGGAATTCTTAATCTTGCATGAAATCTATCAAGAAACATATGATAAACCGAAGGCATGGATCAAAACACATAATGGTTTTGCTTGCCCTAAATCGATCACCCTCCCTTTAAAAATCGAACCGATATAATTAGATGTCTCATTCTCCATCATCTCGATGTCGGACCAATTTCATGTGAAGCTTGGTTATCCATAGCTATGCTCCATGGAATTCGTCATGTTGATTGTGCTTAAATGTTTAAAGTTTCCCTTTGACAATAAAATTTTCACTATACACCATAGTGGCTTTAATCCTTTGTCTTCCAAAGGGAACTTTTCATTAAATTTCTTTTGGCCTAAGCGTATAAAACCTATTAAACCTTGTGAGGAATTTTTTTTAAATCCTATCAAAAGTTCAAGGCGAAATGTATAGCAAGACTATCCCTTAATTGAACATGCCTAAACCTATTATTGAGCCTACCATCCTTGACGAAACCATGATTGAACCAAAAGAGATTAAAAATAACCAAGACCAACCTAAGACAAATTATTTGCCTCTCTCTTACAAAAGACCAAGAGGTAATGAAAATAATCTCATATCGCCTCCTAAGATGATATTTTTTTACAAAACTAAAGAAAAAGTGGTTGAATAGCCTCCTATGACTCCTTTCATTCCTCCCCTTAGGGAAGAAATGAAGCCTATGGTTGAAAATATTTCTCCTACACAAATACAACTTGACAATTGTACTAAAAGAAATAGAAATGCTAGAAAGCATAGGTGATAGGGAGGTTGGATGAAACAATCACTATTTCATGCTCTGGGTCTTGCTTGGAAGACCTCTAGGGTGTTTCACTCCACCACTTGAAATCTATAGGACCTCTTCCTTCTTAGGGTCCCCTGATTTCTCCTTGCCAACCCAACTATCAACTTAGATCCTTCTACCAAGTCAAGACTTGGTGCAATCTTGAAACTCTAACCTTAGCCCTTAATCCACCCTAAAGGCTACAATCCTCCAAAATCTTGAATTTAGCTTTGCAAGGGTATGGAGGTGTTTCTAATGACTTCAATCCATCCTACTTTATTTCTTGAGGGTCCACCTAGCTCCATTTCCTAGTCGCTTCCACCAAACCCTCATTTAGGCCTAAAAGGCTACTAGCCCTAGGAGCCCCAATTAGGCCTCCTTGTCCGAGAAAACAGGTTTGTTATCCAAAACTTTCCAAGAACACCCCAATCTTTTCTTGGGATTCCTGGTTGATATGCCCACCTCTCAAGGATTTTTGGGGTCTTGGGCCTCAGCTGTCCGTACAAAGCCCTAACTTGGAAATGAGCAAAACTAAGTCTTTTAAACCCTTTCCTGGCTGCTCTCAAACTGTTAAGTATTCCTCACACTAGATGGATTGATGGAGCTTCCTCCTCCATGCTATGTCTTGGAAAGACACTTTTTTGTCTTCTCCAAGAAGTAATTTGTCAAGAAATTGATTCCCCTGCAAATCAAGTGCTCTACACTATGGTCTTTCCTAGCCGGGCACTTCCCTGGCTCACCTAGGGCAAGACCTCCATAGTAGCTCCTATGTTTTCAAAGGCCCTAAACCCTACCATATGTACATACATGGACTCTAGTCACTATTCCCAAAGGGCTGTACAATTTGTACGGTGGGAAAGTGAACTAACACTCCATTCTCACAAAACTGTCTGGTTCAGACCAACAACAGTATGAAATCAAAACTATTTAAAGACAATGCTTGAAATTGAATAAAGAAACTAACTAATGTCACACAATGCTTGAAGAACAACTACACTACACTGTACACAAATTACAGTGCCATGATCAATCCATCAAAACCTCACTTCAATGCAAAAATCAGAAAATTCACTCTCAAACACAACTGCTTTTCTTGAATTCACAAAACTTCAGAACATAACAAATGCTTCCAACCCCACTCCAATGTCGAGGCATCCCATAAATAGGGTCTCTAAAATAGTTACCTTCTCCTCTGGACACACCTAGGCCACTTGTAGCCTCCAATGAGCTTATTTGCAAGAATTTGAAAAGAAACTCCTAAAAGGTCTAAAAGGTCAAAACCTCACTTGTGCAAAAACCTTAAGCCTATCCAATGGTCAACATGACCTTCATCAGATGATCAACACCCAATCAAAAATTCCACTAAGGCACAACCATAAATGAACATGAATAAATGATAAGTTGGCCTAAACAAATTGCCAAAACATGACCTTCTAGACAAACTATGGTAACCTATGGGTGCTCCTGCACCGTTCTCCCCCCGTCTGCATAAACACTAAGGAATGTGGGGAGAGATCAGAGATAAATCAATACCCTGCTTCTTGAACTAAGCTTCATCCACCCATGTAGCCTTATATTCTGGTTTGTCCTTCCATTTGATGAGATGTTCCAGGTATTCCTTATGTCGGGTAGGCTTCTTCACCCTTGATTCCAAGGTCCTCTCTGCTTGTAGCTTGTCTTTAGGAGGTAAGGCTATGTTACTAACATCCTTCAAGACATCCACACTTTTTTGATCCAAGTCAGTGACTGGTCCTTTATACCTCATCAAATCAGCCACATTAAACACTGGTGAAATGCCACATGTAGCTCCACCTTGTAGGCATTCTTTCCATATTTTGCTAACACCTAACATGGTCCCACTCTCTTCATTTGCAACTTGGTTGATGTTCCTTTATGCAACCTAGATTTGTTGAGATGGACCATGACATAGTCCCCTACTACAAATTGTAAATCTTTCCTAGACATATCCACCTTAGCTTTCAGCTTGCGAGTAGCCTTTGTAATTGTCTTCTTCACTTGCTCCTGAATCTCCTTCATGGTCTGAGAGAAATCCTTAGCATGGCCACTCCTATGCTCCATACCTCCTAAATCTCTAAGTTCACACACACCTCTTTGGTGCATTCCATACACTATTTCAAAAGGACTTCTGCCTGTGGTCCTATTCACACTATCATTGTAGGCATATTCAGCTTGTGATATGACCAAGTCCCATGTCTATCCATACTCCTTGGTGAGGCACCTGAGAAGGTTACCTAACACTCTATTTATGACCTTAGTTTGTCCATCTGTCTAAGGATGGTAGGCTGATCCAAAAGACAAGTTAGTACCTAATCTGCTCCATAGAGTCTTCCAAAAATGACTCATGAACTTCACATCCCTGTCTAAGACAATGCTAAATAGCAATCCATGGATCCTCACAATCTCTTTGAAGAAGAGATGAGCAATATAGCTAGCATCGTGGGTGGTCTTGCAAGGAACAAAGTGACTCATTTTATTGAACCTATCTACCACCACATAGACACTATCAAACCCTGTCTTAGTATTAGGGAGTCCTACCACAAAGTCCATGCTAATGCGTTCCCATGGTCTGTTGGGAATAGGTAGGGGTTGAGACAAACTTGCATTACTAGCTCCCCCCTTGGCTTTCATACAAACTACACACTACTCCACATACCTTCTAACATCCTTTGGCAACTTGGGCCAATAATAGAACCTCTGCACTAATTCCAGTGTCTTGTTGATACCAAAATGACCACTAAGACTACCATTGTGCTTCTCATGGATAAGATTATCTCTCATTGAACCTTTTGGAACACATAATTGATTTCCCTTGAAAAAAATTCCACTCTGCAATGTATACTCTGAGAATTGACTATGAAAATGATTCTCAAAATCAGAACATACCTTATATGCTTCAGAGAAGTCTTCATCTTCTCCATAGAGATCCTTGAAACTTTCTATCCCAATGCTCTTTATTTTTATCTCTTGCACTATTAGCAACCTCCTACTTAATGCATCTGCCACCTTGTTCAACTATCCCTTCTTGTGCTTGATGGTAAATGTGACGGCTTGGAGGTATTCCATCCATTTCAAATTTCTATTGCTCAACTTCTCTTGTGTGTTGATGTAACTAAGTGCCTAGTTATCAGTAAACACTACAAAATCTTTAGGTAGAAGATAATGCCTCCACTTTCTAAGTGACTATACTAGAGCATATAGTTCTAGGTCATAGGTAGAATACTTTTTCTTAGCTTCATTGAGCTTTTCACTAAAGAAAGCTATAGGCCTGCCTTCTTAGCTTAGTAATCCTACTGCAATTCCACTGGCATCACATTCCACAGTGAATAACTTATCAAAACTAGGTAACAAAAGGATGGGTTGAGTTGCCACTGCTTGTTTTAGTTTCTCAAAACCCTTCTCAGCTTCAAGAGTCCATTTCAACTTAGTTTTTAGGCCACCTTTGATTGTATCAAGTACTGGTGCACATATGCCACTAAAGTTCCTTATAAACTTCCTATAAAATTGAGCTAACCCATGAAAAATCCTTACCTCTGTCCTGGTGGTTGGTGTAGGCCAATTTATGATATCTTCCACCTTGCTTGGGTCCATCTTCAATGATCCTTGGGATACTACAAACCCCAAATACACAAGCTCTTGTTTAAAGAACTCACATTTTTCTAGGTTGATCGCTAACCTCTCCTCCTGCAATCTTTTAAGAACCAACTCCACATGCTTTATATGTTCTTTTGTTGTCTTGCTAAAGATGAGTATATCATCTAGATATACCACCATAAATAACCCTGTGAAGTCCTTAAGCACTTCATTCGTGATCCTCATGAATGTGCTAGGGGCATTTGAGAGGCCAAATGGCATCACTCTCCACTCATATAACCCATCAGTCATCTTAAAGGTTGTCTTCCACTCATCCCCATCTTTGATTCTGATCTGATGGTATGCACTCTTGAGATCCAACTTGGTGAAATACTGAGCTCCTCCAAGACAATCCATCAAATCCTCAATCCTAGGGATATGGAACCTATATCTGATTGTAATTCTATTTATAGCCCTAGAATCAGTGCAAAGTATCCACTTACCACCTTTCTTGACTGCTAAGACCAGTAGTATTGCACACAGACTGATGCTCTTCCTCATTAGTCCTTGGTCTAACAACTTCTGCACTTGTCTAGCTACTTCTAGGTTCTGATCTGGTGTAAGCTTGTAAGCTGCTTTGTTTGGAAATGAAGCCCCTGGTATGAAGTCAATTTGATGACTGATGGCTCTCTTTGGAGGTAAGGTTGTTGGTGTTCCATCACTGACTATGTCCTTGAACTTCTCAAGCAACTTCTGGAGTACTCCTGGTATGACTATTTTCTTAGTCTTATCTTCCTCCTTGGGTTGCAACATGACCACATATCCATCTCCTCCTTGTTGTAGAGTGTTGATAAACTCCTTGCCACTACTTAACAAGACACTAGGGGTCTTTGACTGTCCTTCTTCCTCATCTGATAGTGACTGTAGTTTGAATGTCTTTCCATCCTTCTTGAATGAGATATTGTTCTCCTTTCCATCATAGATGGCTCCTCTGTCATACTGCCATGGTCTTCCCAATAGAAGATGGCATGCATCCATGGGAAACACATCACAAATCAACTTTTCCTTGTACCCTCCAATGGAGAACTTCGCCGTTGTCTGCTCATTTACAAGAACACTCTGCCCTTTATTGAGCCATGTCACCTTGTAAGGATCTTAGTGTGGGGTATCTTCTCCAACTTTAACTTCCTCACTGCCTCCTCAGAGATAATGTTATCAGTAGACCTTGAATCCACTATAACCTTGCACACCTTCCCAAGTATTTTGCGTCTTACCCTGAATAAGGCTCTCCTTTGCTTTGTCTCTTCTTTGACTGGTTGTCTGATTAGAACCCTGCTAAACATCAAGTTCTCCCCCATTTCTGATTCTATGTGACTAACCTCTGGTGACTTGATACTCATAGTGTCCTCTTGAGCATATGCTACTCTCTTTTTTGTATTTGAAGAAGATGCTTTCTCCGGGCACCTATAAGCTGGATGTCCTACTTGACCACGGTTATAACACTTCATACTAGAAAAGTATGAGTTATTTCTACCTGCTCCTCTTCCTCTATTTGAACCTCCTTGAGGTCCTCTACCTCTTCCATAGCCTCCTCTAGAAGTTGTTTCACTTCCATGCTCTGTGAGTTTAGACTCTCCCTGACTTCTTTATTCAATCCCTCTACCTTGGTATCCACTTGTATGTCCTCTTTGATCTCTACCTTTACCTCTGCTCTTAAAATCCTGGTCTTGTTTCCTCTTACTCCTCTCTTCAATCTTTATAGCCAACTTATAGCATTGGTGCACTGTCTTGGGACTTAGAAGAGTCATCTCCTCTTGAATGTTCTAGTTCAAGCCGTTAAGATACCTAGCCACCTTAAGACTTTCATCCTCTGAAACATTAGACCTCATGCAAAGTTTTTGAAACTCCTCAGTATAAGAATTCACATCTTGGTCTCTTTGTCTCAAGCTCTGTCGTTTTTTATGCAATTGAATCTCATAATCATTTGGCATGTATGCTTCTCTCACTTTGGTAACCATTCCCTTCCAAGTAGAAATAGGCTTCTTGCCTTCCTTTTCCCTCTCTTCCTGAATGAACTTCCACCATGTCAAGGTAGAACCTCTTAATCTTGACTTTGACACCTTCACCTTCTATGCTTTAGTGACTCCATCACATTCAAAATGGTTTTCCATTCCCTCTATCCAATCCATGACTAGATCACCTTCCATTTTCCCACTAAACAATGGTATGCCTTCAAGTGCTTTTCCACTCAAAGCCTTCAATGCCTTAAAGAAAGGCTCTTCTTGCAAAACAGGGTCAGGTTCAGGGATCTTGTCTTCCTCTGCAACCTCTTCACTCTTGGGTACCCTACCTTCCAATCTATCACTGACCTCATCGATTTTGGTTTGCACATTATTCATTACTTGCTCAAGTTGGGCTATTCTTTCCCTCAATAGCCTATTGTCTTCCTCCTATTCTTCCACCTTCTTGGCCAATTTTTCATTTGTCACCATGTCTGTGGAACCAATAGACTCAATCTCTGACATATAATATTCTATCCCAAATCTTTTGTTGCTCTGATACCAATCCGATAGGGAGGTTGGATGAAACAATCACTATTTCATGCTCTGGGTCTTGCTTGGAAGACCTCTAGGGTGTTTCACTCCACCAATTGAAATCTATAGGACCTCTTCCTTCTTAGGGTCCCCTGATTTCTCCTTTCCAACCCAACTATCAACTTAGATCCTTCTACCAAGTCAAGACTTGGTGCAATCTTGAAACTCTAACCTTAGCCCTTAATCCACCCTAACGGCTACAATCCTCCAAAATCTTGAATTTAGCTTTGCAGGGGTGTGGAGGTGTTTCTAATGACTTCAATCCATCCTACTTTGTTTCTTGAGGGTCCACCTAACTCCATTTCCTAGTCGCTTCCACCAAACCATCATTTAGGCCTAAAAGGCTACTAGCCCTAGGAGCCCCAATTAGGCCTCCTTCTCTGAGAAAACAGGTTTGTTCTCCAAAACTTTTCAAGAACACCCCAATCTTTTCTTGAGATTCCTGGTTTATATGCCCACCTCTCAAGGATTTTTGGGGTCTTGGGCCTCAGCTATCCGTACAAAGCCCTAACTTGGAAATGAGCAAAACTAAGTCTTTTAAACCCTTTCCTGGCTGCTCTCAAACTGTTAAGTATTCCTCACACCAGATGGATTGATGGAGCTTCCTCCTCCATGCTATGTCTTGGAAAGACACTTATTTGTCTTCTCCAAGCAGTAATTTTTTAGGAAATTGATGCCCCTGCAAATCAAGTGCTCTACACTATGGTCTTTCCTAGCCGGGCACTTCCCTGGCTCACCTAGGGCAAGACCTCCATAGTAACTCATGTGTTTTCAAAGGCCCTAAACCCTAACATATCTACATACATGGAGTCTAGTCACTGTTCTTAAAGGGCCATACAATTTGTATGGTGGGAAAGTGAACTAACACGCCATTCTCACAAAACTGTCTGGTTTAGACCAACAACAGTATGAAATCAAAACTATTTAAAGACAATGCTTGAAATTGAATAAAGAAACTAACTAATGTCACACAATGCTTGAAGAACAACTACACTACACCCTACACAAATTACAGTTCCATGATCAATCCATCAAACCTCACTTCAATGCAAAAATCAGAAAATTCACTCTCAAACACAACTGCTTTTCTTGAATTCACAAAACTTTAGAACATAACAAATGCTTCCAACCCCACTCCAATGCCGAGGCATCCCATAAAGAGGGTCTCTAAAATAGTTACCTTCTCCTTTGGCACACCTAGGCCGCTTGTAGCCTCCAATGAGCTTATTTGCAAGAATTTGAAAAGAAACTCCTAAAAGGTCTAAAAGGTCAAAACCTCACTTTTGCAAAAACCTTAAGCCTATCCAATGGTCAACATGACCTTCATCAGATGATCAACACCCAATCAAAAATTCCACTAAGGCACAACCATAAATGAACATGAATAGATGATAAGTTGGCCTAAACAAATTGCCAAAACATGACCTTCTAGACAAACTATGGTAACCTATGGGTGCTCCTGCACCAATAGGCATAAACGTTGTGCTCCCACTTGAAGGTTAAACAAAGAGAACAAAAAAAAAAATCAACATCCAAACCTGACTAAAGAAATACATGATGAGTCTCCCTCTTCACTGTAACAACAACATCTTATACCACAACTAGAACATGAGTTGAATCCTTCTTTAGACATTATCATTCAACCTCCTATTATGATTAACAAGTGGATGTCGATGATGAAATTTGTAAGGCCAGACCCCATGAGCATCAATTATAACTCTTTTGATTGTTCTCTAGTTTCACTATCATTGGATGATGGATGCAATATGATAAGATATGCAATCTTTACTTGTTATGAACTCTATGGAATGTGTTGCAGAAAGTATTCTAGGTCTCTTACGTATTTCATGTTGCCTTGGCTATAGTTATGATGCTTTTCTATTAATTGTAAGTGAATGGAAAATTAAGTTTAGACCGGGAGGAATCAGGAGGGTCAAAACAAGCTTCACATAGTAGGGAATACATTTATGCAAGGTGTTGACCTATGTATGGAAAAGAAAAGGTATGGATTCACTTGACTACTTCTCCCTACCCAACTTTAATGGTTATTATATTGATCTCGGCATATTTGATTTATGAGTATAAGGTATATAATAGAATTCCATCCTATTAGTATTTATCGATATATATATATTCTCTAATTTTAGTGTTACTAGTTTTTGTAATGTTATAGAATACATGATTAGTAGTATGATGGTTTTGAATAAGTGTTGTTTATCATTTGATTTGAATATGAAATGCTATAATGATTGGATAGATAATTAACACATGTTTACACTTAAAAATATATATTCTAAGAGATTAGAATACCACTCTAATTTTTATCATTTATACTAACATATTGTTTTTGTTAAAAATTTCCTAATAAATTTATGAGTTTGATATCTAACTTGTATATACGTGTAGTTATACTTATTCTATTATCATTATAGATGAAGATAAAACAATGCAATTCATCAACACAAATGAAAGGTTATTATTGAAATTTGATGACACCAAAGAATTAATGCTTAATATCGTCAATAGTCCTTTTCAATTTACAATTTTATTTTACTCTTATTATGTTAGTGTGTTATGATTCTCATTAATGCTAGGTTCTTTCATAATTAGATTATGTTTTAAGTAAAAGTGTACGATAGGTATTCAAAGAGTTTACAAGCTTGTTTAAGATAATGATAATAATAGATATCTTCGGCCTTATAGGGAAAAAGTATGAGTTTTATCTAGGCATGCAAACAATGTTAGGGAAGGAAATTTTGAAAAAAATAAATAAAAAATAAAAAAAATCACCGTGTACAACTCATTTGAAAATCAAGAGGGAATTAAGAAAAAACTGCAGGTACTATATATGTCACTCATAATTTTATCTTTCACTAATTTTGTGACAAGGCGCAAAAGATCACGCCCCTTACTTTTAGTTTGAGAGATTTTTATCTTCTATTTTTACTCTTAAAATGATTTTTTATGGAAGAGCCCAAGGATCCACAACAGGAAATTAAGGAAAAAAGCTAGCTTTGTTCAAGAAGAAAGTAGGTTAGTTTAGGGATGAAAGGGGTCAAGCATCTATATATTATAGTCTATGTCAAATGGAAAGAAAGGAGAATGATTGGGGGGATATTTTCTTCAGAGGGCGTCCAATCCTAAGGTGATTGGAAGATGACAAGAGAGCTTGCACACAGCAGTCGAGTGTCCTAGGCAGGGACCAGCGTGACTCGAGTTGAACATGCATGATGAAAGTCGAGTGCCGAATTCATTAGCACAGTAAACAAAAATCACGATAGAGTGATGCATGCATAGAGGAAGGGTGTTTTGGAAGCCACGAGGGTCTTCACGCTTTTGCTCTAAGCCTTTGTTTCTTTGCTGAGGCACTAAGTCTTCACACCATGACAAGACAGATCGCGATTTTCAGGTAGGATATTTTCCATGTTTTAATCTTAAGTTGAAAGCATTGAGATTTCACGCCCGCAAATTGGATTTTGTCTCTATGTTTGCATGATTTCCCTTGCATATTACAATTTAGATCTGAGGTTGTTGATTTGTGTAGTGCGTCCCTTATTGGTATGCTTTTTATGTGAGCTACATGTACTATTATCATCTTCATGCCTTATCTTAGAATGAGTTTTACGAATTGTATGTATTATCATGGAAGACATAACATTTAGAGAGTTTAAATCTGTGTGGTTCCTTCAACCCAATGTACGCCATGCTTCTTGGCATCACTATATTGACCTTCATATGTTTTATTTAGTTATGCAAGTAGGGCGATCAGATTACTAGTGCGTTAATCTTCTCAATCTCCAAACAATTCAGTGCAATTCAATACATAAACTGTATTACAATCTATAAATACCTTTTTTCTTCTCATCGGCCTATAGAGGGAAATGACTTTGACGAAAAATGCATCGCGGATTAAATAGAATGAATCAGACTATATAGAGGGTATCAATCTGAAAATAGAGTGAAATAGATCAAGTAGAATCAGTGGACAATTCATTTTACACATTATCCATCTTGAAAATGATATGGGAACTCGATGAACATGTTAACTATTAGGGACATGCATTCTTTTTGGGGTAGCTCTATTCTGCGTTGAACAAGTAAACTTCTAAATTACCCTCTCTTTATTTAGTTCCTTCAAGCAAATCTGACTTAGACTGCATCTTGTTGAATAAGCTAATTTATGTGTAGTATAGTGGGAGCGTTTTAAGTAGCATATTTTATGAAGGAGATAATTCACTATCTTGCAAATGGAAAATAAATAATTTGAGTGTTGGTAAACATTATTGATATTGGTTTTATTTAGGTATGTGAAACACAAATAGTCATCAAGACATTTAGAGGGGAATTGTAAATAAAACATTACATGTGTCAACCACCTATTGCTATGGATAATGACAGTAAGCTTACACATAGGAAAATCCATTCTTTTTTTTTACCTTCTATAATCAGATTGATTTCTAATAGTTAGTTTTTGTATTACGAAGTCAAAAAGTTTCAAAACTCAAAGTTAGATGATAGGTTTACTTATATTATTGAGATGTTATCCACAAAATAATAGTTTTGTCTCTTACACCTAAATTATTCATGAAGTGGTGAATGAATAGATCCTAAGGAAACGAGAGAAGGAATAGAGATTGTGTTTTTTACATAGATTGATTTACACTCTGTTTCTTAGAGTTAGTAATTGATTTTGAAATATTTTCTTTTGGTGGAAAAATTTATTGGATTATGTTAAGATTAGATGTAATCATTTAATGAGTCAAACTAAATGGTAATTAAGGTATTGCATTATTTCTAGAAAGTAGAACTCTAGAGTAAATTATTGTTATTACCTTTATGGTAGTTATTACTAGAACATGTTAACAATGGTAATTTCTACTATGTGAGTTTAACTCTTGGTTCTTGTAGATATCCTATAGTTTCTTAGGGGAGATAATCAATCATTTTAAAAGGGTACAAATTTTTTTCTTCTCTCATTCATTTACCCTAAGAGTTAATATTAATGGAAAATATGATGCAAACTAAGTGATGTTTATTGTTTAATCCCTTTGGAGATTGTGAGTTTTTGAGGAATGTTTATCCTATTTACATGATTTTGGTCTACCCATTCTATTGTTCTCAAATGAGATCACCAGGAGAGTTGGTGTATATTTTTTTTCTTGTTTAGTTTTTCTTGAGAACACCCTATAGTTGTGTGTCAGCGATGGTCTTAGAGGTAAGGAGTTCCTCTTTTAGATTGTTATCATTATCGTTGGTGTGTTATCTTTCATAATGTGGAGTAGTGATAGTGGTGTGTGATTTAAACTGTGATCTAGGCATTTTATGAGCCTAGTAGTTATACCCTCTGTTAGCCAACCAAGTGTGTTGGTAGAAGTCTCATTTTTTTTGTCGAACTACGATTCCTCTGCGCTGTGTGTACGTAGGCAAGGCCATCCAAGATGAGCCCCCAAGGAATTAGGTCTGGTCCCTTAGGTTCCCCTATACTTTCTTGAATGCTTTATTTGGGAGTTGATCTTGTGTTGAGAATTGGTCAAATTTTTGGTATTTGTGTTGTGACCTTAGTCGTATTTTGGGGGTTAAGTTTGTGGGCATTACAAAATTTCTATGATTGACAAAGAAGTGCATAATGAATTGAATATATTTTTTTCCTCTTCTATGAGCTTAAGCAATAATTCTCCTTAGAAGAGTGTTGAACTTGGTGATGACCTTATTTCAACACTTGTTGTTGTCCCTTTGGCTAGTTCTCCACATTCCATATACAATGAACAAGATTGCGATGCAGATGACCTACTAATAGTTTGACTTGCATGTGCCTTACTAGTCTTTTTCATTATTTATTTTTCATGTTATGTTTGTGATTGCATGTGTGTAATGTGATCCCCCAGTACCATTATGTTTGATGTATCTCCCTCTTTGTGACATTCCTCTATTTGTACCTACATTCTTCTATATGTCACAAGTTTTTTTCTTTTATATTTGTCTTGTGTTTTCCTTTTAGGGATGATGCAAGGCATTGAGACATTTAGCTCTCTTCTATGTTGACCCAAAAGCTTTCCTTTATTTTTTCCTTTGTCTTGTGTTTTCCTTTTGGGGATGATGCAAGGTGTCGAGACATTTAAGTCTCTTCCATGTTGACTCAAAATATCTTTCTTTGTTTTCACTCTCTTTGTGTCATTCTTCATGTTCCATGAGTATTTGGGGAATGGTGACATTTTCAAGCTCTATAATTTTTTTGTAGGAAAGACACACTGACCTCGAATCCATGGATCCCTCATGTGTTTGGAGTTTCATTTTGAGGGAAACCCCTTTTTACTTTTCATGACATCGATTTATTTGGAAACATATGATTTGGCATAGGGCTTTCCAACTAAGATCTCATGTCCTCTTTATTGTTAGTATTTATCATTTTATAATTTAAAGTAATTTCTCACAACATGGTGTTTAGCAATTTCTTTAAAGTGGGGACATACATTGGCATTATTCTTTAACATTTTACAACTCATGTTTCATTATGTAGTCTTCTTACTTCATGATGTTATGCCTCTTTCACTTTGTGCTGACATTGGGTGTGATCTCCCTTAGGAGCATGATCTATCTTAGCATAGTATATTCCTCTTAGTGGCTTGATGTGACACACTGCATCCCCTAAGTTGTAAATCTTCTATTCTTCGATCAGTCCTCTCTTGGAGAAATTAGGCATGATGTTCCATAAGATAAGACATTAGATGAACAAAGAAAAACTCCTTTGAACATACCTTACTCTCTTTTCATATTTTTGGTTATATGGCCACCTTGCATAACACACTTTGCTTGCATATGGTGCCATCTTGTTTGTTCATGAGTTTGAAGAATACAAAGCTTTTCTTGGCTCATGAATCTTGAAGTTTATTGTTGTGTGGTGCCTTATTAAAATTTTCATGAGGTATAGCTTTGGTCTAGTTGTACGTATGGGAGTTGAACTTAAGAATGAATTTCCAATAGCCACTTGCTTGTTTGTGTGAGAACATACCGGCCGCATGTATTTGTGTCTCACTAGGGGCTCACCTAGTGGATTCCTTGGGGTTCCACTAGCCCTTGTGATCATGTGTTTAGTTTGCATAGTGGACACCATGTTCCTCTTGTGAATGTTTTTGGACAAACAACTTAGATCTGATCCATAGTGTGTAGGACAAATGGTTGAAGCTTGATCCACCCCTTTTGTTTTATTTTATTTTTCTTATCTTTATTTCTTTGGCAGTGTATGCTTGTGCCTTGTTGTTTTCTCCTTATATCATTTAAATGTGTGTTCTTTTGTGCTTATGTTGGTTTGCCATAGGATCTTGATCCTGAGGGCTTGATAATCCCTCTTGGTTGTTGTCATCCTATCTCACTATCATTGGTACAATTTTAACCCCTCTTGATGTGATTTCATCTAATTTAGTGTGAGTTTCAAGCAAGTTACTCCTCTCACTAAAGTGGGGGCTAAATTTAGTGTAGAAAAATGTATCCCTTTTACATTTTCACACTTGTTTGGGCCCTTGTATACTAAATAAACTTAATTGTGCCTTATTTAGGGTGTTGCAAGGTGTTTTATTACACTTTCACACTAATCTAGGGATTTTATTAATTATTTGGGCTTCTTTATGTTTTAATTGGCCTTATTTTGCATCCACAATCCTTATTTAATGCATCTTTCCTATATTAATCTTGACATTTACCAATATATCCAATCACAATTCATGTACTTT
The DNA here is from genome assembly GCA_007258455.2 of Sequoia sempervirens. Taxonomy (NCBI): domain Eukaryota; kingdom Viridiplantae; phylum Streptophyta; class Pinopsida; order Cupressales; family Cupressaceae; genus Sequoia; species Sequoia sempervirens. The sequence goes on along the minus strand of VDFB02000008.1, from coordinate 374,705,139 downwards.
TGGATTGTATGGCCCAAATTTAGTGATCTGGGACTCATACACTACCTTGGGCGTATGGTTCCCACCTAAGTTTCAGGGCCCCGATCTAGATTTCACATTAAACTAAGCATTTCTTAAAAAATGTGTCCCAAGCTTATCCTAATGGGACTCATACACCACTTCTGGCATATGAGTCCCACTTAGCTTAGACCTAAATTAAATTCAAATTTTTGCTGGTATTTTATTGTCCTAGACCTGATGTTGGCTTGTAGTGTTGTAATTTCAAGGAATTTGGCATTAAAAAGTATAAAAACAAGGTTATTTCACTCATTTCTCCTAAGATTTTAAGTATTCAAGGACTATGGAAAAATTATGATTATAGGAGTGTTCAAGATTTCACGAGAGCATTCAAGAGCCTTTAGGAATTGATTATCAAGAATCATGTCAAATTCATCATGCATCATGTTTGTTTTTGAGCTAACATTTGTGATATAGGGTTTCATGATTCAAGGAAACATTCAAGTCAAGATCCATACCATTCAAGAAATATTCAAAGATCTACATTCATGCTAGCCACTTCATACATGTTTACAGACTTTTGTTCAAAGGTTTGGTGAGTTTCAATATTACATATTTGGTCATTCATCATTCCTTTCTTATATTTAATTTTATCTCAAGGTTCGATTACCAAAACGATGTTTGACCAAGGAAAACCCCTTTCTACTAACAAAATAACATTTTCCCCTCTCTTTAGTGTGTGATTTGTAGATCTAGGATAAAGATATATTAAAGAGCAAGATAGCAAGAAGTTGTCAATTTTGCAAAGTTGTTACCTTGTTTACAAGATCACTAAAAGACACCTATAGAGAAATATTTAGCATCTCAGATCTAGAAATTAGGATTGGAAGGAAGAGCAGAGATCAAAGAGCATATTCATACTTTTACCCCATGAAAAATTTGGATAGGATTGATATGCCACTTTTGCCATATGAGTCCCAGTACAGGGAATTTTTTAGATTTCAAGAGTTCCAGACTTGTCACTATCAGATTTCTATTCTTTCCCAAAAACCCTAATCTAGGACTAAATTTTCTAGCCTGGCATGAGTCCCAACAAGCATTAAAATCAACATTTTTACTATTTTAGACCTTATTTCGAGCTTCTATAAATTTCTAGGTGCACCTATGTACTTTCTTAGTTTATTGTTTTGGTTTTGCATCCATTTCTAGGTCATTTACTTAAGTTTTGCACATCATTAGGTTTTTCAAGTTACTTATCATTCCAAGACCTAACTTGGTGGTGAACCCCCTTTTAGTCTTTAATCATAGCCTTGGACACCTTATTGTGGATCTCTTTCCCTCATTCTATCATTGGATTAAGATCTCTAAGGTATCCTTGAATGAAACTTGTAAGAAGATTGGATACTCTATCTCCTAGAACATAGAGAGTCAAATTTTCTTCATTTAACATTGTAATACTTTTCCTTTTAAGGATGTGGTTAAGATTCTAATAGCTACATCGTCTTCTATGATACTATATATAGAGCATATATTGGCCACATCCTGAATGTGTTCTATTGGAGTAGTGGTTGTCTCATTAGTGAAATAAGGAAAAAATTTCAAAGCATTCACTAGTATGTCATCCCTTTGGGTTAATACAAGAGGGATACCACCATTAAAAGTGACAAATAATTTTTTTCTAGGAACATCCATATAGAATTATGGCTTGTTTATATGGGTGGTAAGAGTCCTAGACTAAAGTAATCTATTGAATGGTGGTGTGGACTAATCTCTAGGAAATGGATTTATAGAACCCTTGATTGTCCTTACTAGTGATAAAGAATGTCTATTTCTTCTTCTAGAAGAGAAGAATGATATTTTAGTGTATTGAAAACTACCTCTAGAAGATGCCCTTGTTTGAATTACAGGCATGAATTTTCAATTTTAATTTTGAAGCAAGATTACTGAGTTGTTGTAGTATCACAAAAATTTAATTGAGGAGTTGACAAGTACCTTTTTGAATTCCTATTTAAGGCTAAATATGTAAAGAACAACACCACTTTCTCAAAAAATGGAAAATATTTCATTGGTCTAGTCCCACCAAGCATGCCAAAAACTGTTGTCACATAAAATTGCACTTATTTGAATGTTTTTTTCACCATTACAATGAAACAATGGAACCAACCTCAAGGTGTGGAACCTTGAAAATGATGTCAAATCCCTAGAGAAGGCCAATTTCCTCTCAATACTAGATGCAACATACTAGTCCAACCCAGCCCTGGATAACTCTACACTAATCCTAATCTATCAAACTACAAAAGGAAAAGGGAGAAGATAAAGTTGAAATTTGAAAAGATGATGATGCACCAAAGTTAAAAGATGTTTCTTCCTACTTATTATTGCACATAGTATTAATAAAACCACCAAATAAACTCACACAAATCTCTATTATGCGAGTTCAAAAGAAGTTTCATGAAGGCTAGGGATTAACATACACTAAGAGGGAAAAATTTATCCACCATTTTACCATATTTAGGAAAACATAGAAATATTCATTTGTTGAATATGAATGTACAAGAATATTTGTACAACACATTTAACATGAGAGAGGGAAAAATAGCAATTTTATTGATAGAGAGGCATAGTTGAGTAAAATAGTTAAAAAAATTAGAACATACATGTATCTAGTAGAGAAACTACATAAGAACCCTTACAATGAGAAAAATGTTCCTTATATTCATCTAAGGGTCATAGGAGAGAGATAGGGAACATGGCTGGGAAGGAAAACCTAACTAATACCCTACCAATCATGTGCAAACATGTGTACCTCAAATATCGAGATACAATCTTTCCAAAAGGGCCCTAACATCCATTCCATGCCTCCAAATTAATTAATCTATGGATAAAGAACATAAACTCCCACAAAATCTATACTGAAATGATAGCTAGGGATAACCCTCTAATAGAAAATTTTTTTGCAAACAATAAATGAAGCATGTGCATCACTTTTCTAGTTGGATTTGGTAAGAAATAAATTTAAAAACTTTATTGTAGCTCCAAGAATCAAATCCCATAGTTAGGGAAGTCGGTGCAACATTAACAATGATTCCTAGGTTGAAACGTGAAAATTCATCGATTGGTAAGAGTGGGGAATAGGGAATGGATTTGGAAATTATTGGGAGCCTAAAATCATGAAAGGACCAAATTTACTAAGGGAACAACAAGTACTAACATGACTTTTGTGAAGAAAAAGGGAAAAGAGGAATGGGGAACATATTTGGACATTTGGGAACCTAAAATCCTAAAAGGACCAAAATGTCCAAAGGGAGCAAATAGTCTCGGCTAGACACTTTTTAAGAAAAAGGAGAAATTGGAATGGTGAATGGATTTGGAAATTTGGAATTTATCCAAAATGTCCAAAGTGGACTTGAAATCTCAAAAAGACCAACATGTCCAAAGGGACCAAAAAGTCTCAAGAAGACATTTTTGAAGAAAAAGCAAAATGGGGAATGGGGAACAAATTTAGACATTTAGACTTTGTCCAAATGTTTAAAAGGAAATCAAAATCCTTAAAGGACCAAAATGTCCAAAGGGAACAAAATTTCTTAAGAAGAAATTTTTGAAGAAAAAATGGAATGTTAACGAGGAATAGATTTGGACATTATGTCCAAAGGGAACAAAAAGTTTCGATAGAACATTTTTGAAGAAAAAGGGGAATAGGGAATGAGTAAAAAATGTGGACATTTGGATTTTGTCCAAATCTCCAAAGCGAACCTAAAATCCTAAAAGGACTGAAATGTCCTAAGAGAACAAAAATTCCTAACAAGACATTTTTGAAGAAAAGAGGGAATTTTAGCTGCTTTTGACATTTTCAAATGGGTATTTAATTAAAGTGTGGGAAAGAGATACTACAACTTCTAGAGGAATATTTGAGCATGATAAACCCATTAATATTTTTGAGATCAGTTATAACTAATTGGAAATAAAAGGGGAGGTAGAACGTGGCAACACATTCATTTTCAAACTTGTTAAGCCACGAGTCCTAGGTGATGCAGTAGCATCTGAGGTTGACCAACAATCTTGCATCAACCAAAAATAATATTTTATTTTATTTTCCTAAGGTTTGGTAGGTGATTTATTTAATAGGGTAATTTACAAGGTTATACTAAAATAAATATTAAATAATTTCCTTTTTAAAGGAAGCTAAGGTAGTGAAACAACTTCTGACACTAATCTTGAGAGGAGAATAATGCAAAACTTTTAAAAATTTTAACAGTTACAAAAACTTAAATAGAAATAAACACAAATATCATGCATACCACAACACAATGATTTATGTGGGGAAAACCCTTTCAAGAGAAAAAAAACACTCTCCAAAAGCCGCCCAATATATTATTTAATAATCAGAAAGACTACAATATACTTGTAGAGCAAGCTTCTCATAGGAGTATCATCACTCAGAGATCCAGAGGTAGCACAACCGCTATTAGACACTTAGAATACATCGAAATACACAACCATAATATAATTCCTTCATAAAATAGGGCTTCATTCTAGGGAAAATCAAGCTAATAAAATAGCAGGATATGAGACATAATGATGAACAATCCAGACTTACAATAATAAAACATAAATAAAATTTTCCTTTAGGGGGTGCTTCCCCTGAGCCCCCACTAGGGCACATTGCCCCTAGACCCCAACTGGGGGGATGATCCCCTTGGACCCCTTGAGGGGGGTAGCACCCCCACGACCCTCGACAGTTGAACAATACCTTATGTATCAATAGTACCTTATGTAATTACAAATTTGAGACACATTTTCTCAACACCGTTTATTATTTAGTTGCAAATTTTTGGGAGTGGAGATAATTTAGGATGAAATTCTAGAAAATTTTCAATTTAAAAATTTAGGAAAAATGGACTTGGGTGTGGGTTTTGGAGGGAGTTATAAGATTGAATGATGCATTTAAAATTTTCCTTGATTGATGCATGCAAAGGTGGGAACCCAAGGTGAGTTGGTATGAGTTATTGTGGAAAGTGAAAGTGGCCTAAATTTGAGGAAAGGAGCCCCATTTTGGAAAATTTGGTGGGAGTTGATTTAATGAGGAATTTTTTGTATTATTCAAGGTTTTATTCCAAATTTTCCAAGCAAGAAGAGAGGCATATAATATTTTCCATGAGTTTATTTGAACCATTGTGTTGTAGGTTTTGCAGGTGTTGGTGACAAAAAATTAAGACAAGAATTAATTGTTTAAGGCTGGAATAGTTGCATGCTAAAGATTGCAAGTGGGAGAATGTTGATTTAAGTTCCATTTAAAGGAGAAATAATTTCTTTGTTGTTTGATATTTTTGTTATAAATTAACAGGAAGCCAGGTGAGTGGAAACAACTTCCTACACTGATCTAAGTAGGGAAGAGTTACAATTTTTTTGTTTTAACAACTTTAGCAATTACAACAAGAGAAGCACATATAGAATAATGGAAATAAAACAAGTACACAATATAACATACACTATATATACATGGGGAAAACACTTTTGGGTAAAAAACCCCACCCTCCAAAAGCACAATAATTCTATATTACTTCAAATAGGAGTTACAACATAGCCCAAGTATAAAGCTTCTACACAAGTACTTCATCACAAACACTTGTTCTGGAGTTAACCCGAGAACACTTCATTACTTGCAAAAAAACTATGCATTCTACAAATCAAGAAACTCAAAAAATAGAGTGATACAAGCTTTAAGAAGCATCTAGAAGGTGAGGGGAGTCCAAATCTACATGACACAATATTCAAAGCCTTAGACATGCATTTGGACTCATGTACATATTCCCTTACACCCCTTACAATGGTCAAACATGCAAATATTCTTCTTCCAAGCTTGGGTGCCTAGAATATGCTAAAAATAGCTTATGATAGATGCCTTACAACTGTCATGGAATATGTCATAGGATCCATAAGAGAATCTGTCATAACCAACTAAAAATAGTTGATTCTCTTACATCTTGTCATAACCCAACTTGGGCACCAACTTTCTCCATGCATTCAAAGATGACTTATGACACATCATAGAATCTGTCATATGTCATGTATTTCCAAGTGGGACACCTATGTCCACTTGGGATCATTATGTGTAATCCAATCACTTCCAATGGGGATGCCACCCAACCGATGGATTTGTGACATGACACCATAGACAATTAAATAATACAAATAAATTAATTAATACATCAAATTAGGACTAAGGTTGAGACACCTTAATCCCAACATTCTCTCAATTGTCAAAGACCTACTGAGAGTCATACAAAATCATCTACTTAGGGCCCCAAGGCCCATGGAATCGAACACCATCTAAACTTCTCCATGCTCACTAGTTTTGTCAGTGCATCTACAACATTCACCAAAGTGTCAACCTTCTCCAAGTTCACCTTTCCATCCTCTACCATATCTCAAAAAAAAAGATACTGGACATCGATGTGCTTTGTTTTGGCATGGAAGGTAGGATTATTTGCTAGGAAAATCACACTTTGACTGTCACAACAAACAATAATATGTCTTGCATCTAAACCAATATCGTAACATAATTTCTTAAGCCAAATGGATTCCTTACAAGCATGAGAGGCTACTATAAACTCTACCTCTGTCATGGACAATGCAACTACAACCCGTCGCTTACTCATCTAACTGATAGCACCACCAAACATCATAAAAATGTAACCACTGGTAGATCTTTTGCTATCAATGTCATCTTCCCAATTTGAATCCACATATCCTAAAATGTTCACAGAGTGTTGAGGTCCAATAGGATAACCATGAAAACATAAGGAATACTCAAAAGTACCTCGTAAATATTTGAACACTCTCTTAATCGCGTCCCAATGCACCTGTCTAGGATTAGCCATAAAATGGCTAAGGATTTCCATTGCTTGGGAAATGTCTAGTCTTGTGCACACCATCACATACATCAAACTACCAACTGTACTCACATAGGGTACTTTGGTCATTTCCTCCATCTCAGTATGATATTTTGGACAATCATTCGTAGAAAAATTCATCATGTGGATCACAGGAACAACTAACTATTTGCAATATACCATGTTGAATCTCTCCAACACCAAGTTCGCATACTTTCTCTGGCTTAACCAAATCTTTCTATTAGCTTTTTCTCTCATGATTTCCATTCCCAGAATGTACCTAGCTAAACCTAGGTCTTTCATCTCAAACTGTGCTAACAACTAAAACTTCAAATCTAAAAACATACTTTTACCATTCCCAATAAACAACATATCCTCTGAGTATAGGAAAATAATGAGAACGTGACCATTATCAGTTTTAAATTATACACAAGGGTTGGATTTGGATCTCTAAAATCCCAATGACAACACATAGGTATCAAACTTCTGATACCACATTCTAGGAGACTATTTCAAACCATAAAGAGACTTCTTCAATTTGTAAACCAATTTTTCTTTACCTTTTTCAATGAAATGCTCTGTCTAAGACATGTAAATCTCTTTCTCCAAATCACCATGAAGGAACGTTGTCTTGAAATCCATATGTTCCACTTCTAAGTCATATGCATCTACAAGTGACAACAGAAGCTAGATAGATGTTAGCTTCGCTACAAGAGAGAATATCTCCCCATAATCAATTCCCTCCACTTGGGAAAACCCCTTAGTGACCAACTATGCCTTATACTTATCAACACTGCAATATGGACCACACGTTTTCTTGAAAACCCATTTACAACCAACGGGTTTATGTCCTATAGGAAAAGGTACCAAATCCCAAGTCTTGTTCTTCTTTAATGAAGCCATCTCCTCATCCATGGCTTGCATCTAGGAATATGAATCATTCATACCCATTTCCTCTTGAACCATCCTACTCTCATCAATGTTAGTAATCAATACAAAGATTCAATTGGAATCCAATAATGAATAACCAAACCTTTACAGTTTCCGCCTAACTCATCTAGACCTCCTCAAAGGTTGAGGTTGAGGTTCTCCTTCAAAACTTTTTGAGCTACTTGAGCTCTCCTCCTCATCGGGTCCACTAGGAGTACTTGGTTCTTCTTTCTCCAAAGTAGGTGGAATTTGCACTATCTCCTTCTATTTCTCTTCTTCCTCTGGTTGTAGCTCAATAGCAGAAGGTTTCATTTCTCTGAATATTACACTTTTTCTATAGAGAACCTTTTGATCTTCTAGATCCCAAAGCTTGTACCCTTTCACACTGAAACCATAGCCGATAAAGATACACTCAACAACCTTTTTCTCCAAATTATACCTCTTCTCAATTGGAACATGTGCATAAGCTTCACAACCAAATACTCTAAGATGCATCATCAAAGGATTTTTACTAGACTACACCTCCATGGGTGTCTTACCAACAAGTGCTGATGTAGGAGATCTATTGATCAAATAACATGTAGTGGTTACCACTTTAGCCCAATTTTTTTTTTCAAGGATAGCACCACTCAACATACTACTAGCCCTCTCCATCAACGTTTTGTTCATCCTCTCTGCAACTCCATTTTTCTATGGAGTGTAGCGAGTTTTCTTATGTCTCTCAATCTCGTGCTCTTTATAGAACTTTTCAAACTCTACAAAATAGAACTCACCACCATTATCATTCCTCAAACACTTAATCTTTTTGCTAGTCTAGTTTTCTACCAAGGACTTAAACTCCTTAAACCAACTAAAGACTTCAAATTTACTTCTGAGGAAATAAAAAAATGTCCTATTATAATCATCTATAAAAGAAAAAAAATATACATATTTTGATAACAAAGGAACATTCACAAGACCAAACACATCTGAATGAACACAGTCCAAAATCCTAGAGGACTTGTGAGAACTAGAATAAAAAGAAACATAGTGTTGTTATCCATATACACAATGTTCACAAAATTCGAAATCGATATTACAATCATCAAGGCCTTCAACAAGGCTCTTATTTTTTAGGGTTCTAAGACCCTTTCTCACCAATATGACCAAGTCATTGGTGCCATAACACTTTCTTCTCTATAGGAAGCTTCATTTCCATGCAATGAGCACCCTTAGGTACCCAAAATGCACAACCATCAGATGTAGCTACAACATGCTTCTTCTTTGGACAATCTGATGGTAAGGATGAAGAATCCAAATGTATCTTCTTTGTTACATCAGAAGAAATATTGCACTATACAGTGCATGCATCAAGCTAAAAAAAAGTACCAATACGAACACCCTTAGCCAACACCATAGCCCCTCTAGTCATCTTACATCCTCCACTAGAAAAAAAAAATTGCACTCCTGAATCATTCAATTTACTTATAGAAAGAAATTTTTGTGCCAAACCTGGGATATGCCAGTCACCATCAATCCCCTTTACTCTTCCACGACGAACAATCTTCAGGTGAGAGTCATCACCTAGGTACACCTCTCCACCATCAAACTCCTCATACTTTGAGAACCAATCTCTATGAGAAGTCATGTAAAAGGATGCATCCAAATGTATCAACCACACATCACCTAATGCATATTCTACCAAGGCTACAATAAAACCTTCTCCATCATCTCGGGATGATTTCTTAGATTCAAAATCGGAGAAAGACTTATTTTTCTTCTTCTCCTTTTTGCAATCTTTCTAAATGTGACCAGTTTCACTACAATTCCATCATTTTTCCTTGTACTTCTTTCACCTTGGAATGAAAGGGAAAGGAGTCTTGAAGGTTCAACAAATGATTTTAAGGTCTTTCAATCACTATGCAACGAGGAAGTGGCAAAATATGCCAAAATAGGATGTAATGCAATAAGTTGTTCATTAATGTCAAAATGTGACAATGAGGTCTAGGGGGTAGAGTAGTTTGATTTTCATTTTTTCCTTATGAATAAGGTCTCAATTACCATTTAATATGTATTTGAAGGTTTTGAGTCATAGTAAGTTAGTTAAGAGGAATTTACAAAATCAAGTTGTAAGGGGGTGATTAAGGCCAAACATTTGGAAAATTATCATTTTAAAGTAAAAACAAAAGGGTGGTTAGGTATTTGGTCAGTTCTAATGGTAGGTTGGAGTTGATAAAATGATATAATGATGTAATTCCTTGAGATAGAGGTTGGTTGTTCAGTTTTTGGAAGAAGAACTCTCTTTTGTAAATATTGATCACTTTTTTTCATTGATTTTCCTGAACTTTCTTTCCTTGACACAGGCTTGTACAGGTTTGTCATGACTTGAGGCTATGGGTTATTACTTAAATACATGTTTTTAATTTCCTTTACATCTGGTTTGGAGGTTTAAGTCCATCATTTGTGTGTGGAGTGCAACAAGTTTTCGAGATTTCTCTATTTTCAGAAATAAGGGTTTGAGGGCCTCCTATAGATGAGATCCTCCATACACCTACTATAACTCCTCCATGACTTGGTGGATGGACTTAATTTTGTTTCTTTGATTTTTTCACAAGGACAAGAGTGTAGGGACTGAGTTCTTGAAGTGTGTGGTAAGTTTGAGGGGAAGTGTTTGTGTGGTTTATATGGAATTTGAGTTAGCAAACATATGTTTGGTGAATGTAACATTTCCTTGTGGTTCATAGTGAACTTTGAAGCTTGAGGGGACCAAAATAAACATTTCTAAGTAGTTGGTGTGGTTTGGAATAGTTGGGAGTATGTACTTTTAATAGGAGTGTCTCAAAACCCTAGGTTCCTAGGCTACAAGGAGGGCTTGTGAGTTGGGGAATAAAAAAAGCTCTTGGGGTTCTAAAACCTAGAAAATCCTTAGTTTGGAAGCCTTTCCTAAGAATTTTTTAGGTTATTTTGGGTTGGTGATCAGTGTGTAGAGGGGTTCCTTTGAAAAAAAGGGCTAATTGGGGCCTCAAAATAGTGAAAAAAGCCATTTTGAAAGAAAGATTTTGAAGGAGTCTAATGCACTTGTTGGATATTTTGTGTCTCAAAAATGGGTATCTGAATCATCCATGTGTGGGGTAAGTTTTGTGGAAATTTATTGAGTTAAAGTTTGAAAACTGGGTTCCCAGTACTACTAGAGTTAAGGGGTGAAATTGTGGAATTTGTGTTTCTAAAGATTGTTGAACTTGGAGAACTGATTGCATTGATTTATATAATCATTATAATCTTGTTGGATATCTTTTGGAGCCAAGTTTCCAATTGGAAATGGTTTGGGTCTTTTCACTCTGCATCAGTACATTAGAAGAAATATTGCACTATATAGTGCATGCATCAAATTGAAACAAAGTACCAATACAAACACCCTTAGCCAACACCATAGCCCCTCTAGCCATCTTACATCCTCCATTAGAGAAAAAAAACTTACACTCCTGAATCATTCAATTTACTTATAGAAAGCAGGTTTCGTGCCAAACCTAGGATATGCAAGACACCATCAATCCCCTTTACTCTTCCATTAGGAAATCTAATTTTGACTCTTCCACGACCAACAATCTTCAGGTGAGAGTCATCACCTAGGTACACCTCTCCACAATCAAACTACTCATACTTTGAGAACCAATCTCAATGATAAGTCATGTAAAAGGATGCATCTGAATCTATCAACCACACATCATCTGATGCATGGGATACCAAGGCTACAATAAAACCTTCCCCATCATCTTGGGATGATTTCTTAGATTCAAAATCAAAGAAAGACTTATTTTTATTCTTCTTCTCCTTCTTGCAATCTTTCTAAATGTGACTAGTTTCACCACAATTCCATCATTTTTCCTTGGACTTCTTACTAGGATACTTTGATCTCCCATGAGACTTTAAATTAGTTTTCTTATCTTTCTTTTTGCTTCTCTCTTTTGGTCTGCCATGAATTACAAGGGCCTCCTTGGCCATCTCAGAAGACTTCCTTCGCATCTCTTCAAATATTAATGAGGCAACAACCTCATACATATTGAAGGTGGAAGTAGTGCTTCTAATAGCCATTACCAAGTTATCCCAAGAGTCCACTAATGAACACAAAAGGAGCATGCAATAGTCTCAAGTTCATCAATCTTGTTTCCAATGGAACCTATTTGTGCAACCAACATGTTAAATGTGTTTAGATGATCTTCTACAAACCCTCCATATTCCAATTTCAGAGAACATATCTTCTTTCTCAGGAAAACCTTGTTTACCAGGGATTTAGCCTGATAAACATCACCAAGCTTCTTCTATAAAGAAGCATAATTTTTCTCTTCATGGACATTCAGGAGGATGGAATCAGCCCAACAAAGTCTAATAAGACCCTTGGCTTTCCTATCCATGAGATCCCAATCTTCTTGTTTCATGTATGATGGTTTGGTTCCAAAAATAGTAGCCCATAGGTCATGGTCTATGAGCATGTCTTCCATCTTGAGCTTCCAAAGCTCAAAGTTACCATCATTAAACTTCTCCATCTCAATCCTCCCAAATGTGCCTACCATCTCTTTCCTACAACAAGGTAACGAAACACAAACTTCTATGAAACTCCCACTGGAATAGAGATCAACTCAAAAAAAACTTCTAACCCAACAAAGGAACTAAGGCTTGCCAGGCTCTGATACTAATTGAAAGGAAGCCTGGTGAGCAGAAACAACTTCCTACACTAATCTAAGTAGGGTAGAGTTACAAACATTTCATTTTAACACCTTTAACAATTACAACAAGAGAAACACATATAGAATAGTGGAAATAGAGAAAGTATATAATACAACATACACCAGATATACGTGGGGAAAGCTCTTTTAGTTAAAAAAACCCCACCCTCCAAATTCACAGTACTTCTATATTACTTCAAATAGGAGTTACAACATAGCCCAAGTACAAAGCTTCTACAGTCTAAGTGCTTCATCACAAACACATGTTCTAGAGTTAACTTAGCACCACTTCGTTACCTACAAACAAATGATGCATTCTACAACTCAAGGCACTCAGTAAATAGAGTGATACAAGCTTCAAGAAGCATCTAGAAGGTGAGTGGCATCCAAATCCACATGGCACAATATCCACCACCTTAGACATGCATTTGGACACATGTACATTATTCCCTTACACCCCTTTCAATGGTCAAACATGAAAATATTATTTCCAAGCTTGGGTGCCTTGAATATGCTAAAAATAGCTTATGACAAATTCCTTACAACTATCATAGAATATATCATAAATCTTCCATAAAATCTATCATAGGATACGTAAGAGAATCTATCATAATTGACTAAAAATAGTCGATTCTCTTATATCGTTTCATAGCCCAACTTGGGTGCCAACTTTCTCCATGCATTCAAAGATGCCTTATGAAACATCATAAAATCTATCACATGTCATAGATTCAAAAGTGGGATTCCTATGTCCACTTGGGATGATTATGTGTCATCTAGTCACTTACAACGAGGATGCCACTAAGCCGATGGGTCCCAATTTGTGACATGACACCATAGGAAATTAAATAATAAAAATAAATATATTAATACATATAATTAGGACTCTAAGGTTGAGACACCTTAATCCCAACATAAATCAAATTGGAAACCATTTTTATTTTCTATTCATCAATACTTGGGGTTGTATAATATGATATAAAATTTGTTGAAGATTGTCATCATTTGAACAAGTTTGGAATTAAATATTGCAATATACTTGTTGATTTTGTTTACAATCTATGTTGTGTAATTTTTTGAGTTTTTGAGAGAGGGATTTGCATTGACTCTTCTCTACATCAGTGGTTTCATAGTATGTTGAGCCTACTTCAGCAGTGGTATTAGAGAAAGAGTTTCTTAGTGTGTAGGAAAAAGCATCGATGTGAGGCAGTTTGCACAAGGACCTTTAGGTGGAGAATGAGGTTAGAGGATTAGAGTGTATAGATAGATCATTGAGTGTGAGGTAGTCTATGCCTAAGAGGTTAAATATTGAGACTGTGAGGAAAGTGTTTGATAAAATGCCAAAGCATAAAGGAAAAAAAGTTTTTCATAGTTGTGTATGCAGGTGAACAAGAAGGAAAAAATCTTGCAAAAGTATGCTTTGAGGAAGGCAAAGAGAAAGAGAGTGAGAAGGGAGAGAAAAGTGCAGCATAGGTTGAGAGGAAAAAGGAAGGTGCAACAACCAGAGAGTTGAGAGCAAAGGAGGAAATTGAAGAAGAGGAAAACCAAGTTGTAACAATTAAACAAAAGGTAAAACTTGCATTCTGTGAGTTCATTGATGATTTTCGTTTGCATGTGAATGATAAGAATGGTTTGGATAGATATGAGGAGGTTGAGAATTTTGCTAAAGTATTAAGGAAAAGAGGAATATTGGATTTTTATGAGGATAGAATGAAATATGATTTTTGTTCGAATGATATGACAAGTGACAGTGAAGAAATAATTGTTGCAATGAATGTTGTAGCAGAATGAAATGAGGTAAAACCATATTTTAATGTACGTTTTGATGATGATAAGAATGTAGAAATGGATAAAGTTGACATGTCAATGAATCAATTCGAGAAGGTTGAAATTGAGGAATAGGAGGTGAAGGTAAAAGAGGATTTTTCCAATGATTCTTTGTTTGAAAGTATTGAAGATGAAGGTTCCTTGGTTAGAGAGTGATTATTTGTTAGAGAATATGGACAATGAATCTCAAGATTATTGTTCTATTGTTTTTTTGAATGTGGAAGATCAACTTACAACAACAATATGTCTTACTAAAGACATAAAATTAGTGACATATCATGTTGTAAACAAGGTTGAAGTTGCAGTAGTGAATGAAACCAAGGTAAATTTCAATTTTTCTAAATGTTATTCTAAAGAGGATGTGAGTGTGATGAGGTTGCAACAATTTTTTTGTGAATATAGATTCACAAAATGGAGTTGAGTGGTAGTAACACCCTTTTGGATTGCAAACAATCCTTAGAAAACTCCATCACTAAATTTGGTGTTGTCAATGAGTTCTTCTTTCTCCTCTTCCAGTACCTAGCTGAAAAATGCTTCCTTCTCTAACAACTCTACTCTTCATTGAACCTCTTGAATGTGGAATCAACTCCACCATAAACCAATGACCTCCTCCAAGTGTATATCACACTCTCCTTTGATCTTATGGGATTCAACACACCATAGTTCAATCACCTCCACCAAATTACACATGTACTAAGCTCTGCAATACCACACAAACCCTTCTCTACATACCATACATCACTAGCAAAATCTTCGTGAACTAACCCATCCATAACTTGCAAATAATCATCATTCCCAAATTTACTAAAATATGATTTACTATTCTGTTTTTTTGCAACCTCATCACACTCACATCCTCCTTTAGAATAACATTTAGAAAAAATGAAATTTACCTTGGTTTCATTCACTACTACAACTTCAACCTTGTCTTCAACATGATATATCGATAATTTTATGTCTTTCTAAAGGAGGATGTGAGTGTGATGAGGTTGCAACAATTTTTTTGTGAATATGGATTCACAAAATGGAGTTGAGTGCTAGTACCACCCTTTTGGATCGCAAGCAATCCTTAGAAAACTCCATCACTAAATTTTAATAAATTATGAAACCAAGGTAAATTTCAATTTTCTTAAATGTTATTCTAAAGGAGGATGTGAGTATGATGAGGTTGCAACAAAACAGAATAGTAAATCATATTTTATTAAATTTGGGAATGATGATGATTTGCAAGTTATGGATGGGTTAGCTCACGAAGATTTTGATAGTGATGTATGGTATGTAGAGAAGGGTTTGTGTGGTATTGCAGAGCTTAGTACAAGTGTAATTTGGTGGAGGTGGTCAAACTATTGTGTGTTGAAGCCCATAAGATCAAAGGAGAGTGTGATATAAACTTGGAGGAGGTCATTGGTTTATGGTGGAATTGATTCCACATTCAAGAGGTTCAATGAAGAGTAGAGTTATCAGAGAAGGAAGCTTTTTTCAGCTAGGTATTGGAAGAGGAGAAAGAATAACTCATTGGCAGCACCAAATTTAGTGATGGAGTTTTCTAAGGATTGATTGCAATCCAAAAGGGTGTTACTACCACTCAACTCCATTTTTTGAATCCATATTCACAAAAAAAAAAGTGTACCTCGAGTGTTTGATGCAAGAGCATATGTGGTTGACCAACAACCTTACATTGACCAAAAATAATATTTTAATTTATTTTTGTAAGGTTTGGTAGGTGATTTATTTAATAGGTTAATTTGCAAGGTTAGACTAAAATAAATACTAAATAATTTTCATTTGTTATTTTGTTGCAAATTTTGGGATTGGAGATAATTCAAGAGGGAATTTTGGGAAATTGTCAATTTCAAAAATTAGCAAAAATGGACTTGGGTGTGGATTTTGGAGGTAGTTATATGTTTGAATGGTGCATTTAAAAACTTCGTTAAGTGATGCATACAAAGGTGGGTGCCCAAGGTGATTTGGCAAGAGTTATTGTGGAGAGTGCCCTAAATTTGAGGAATGGACTCCCATTTTGCCAATTTTGGTGGGAGTTAATTTAATGAGGAATTCTTTGCATTATTCAAGGTTTTTTGCATGCATTTCTATAGCTCCCCAAGTTGTGTGTGGAAATCTTGGAGGTTAGGGTGTTGAAGCTTGGTGTTGGAGGTTATAGGTGATGTTGGAGAATGTTCATGTAACTATTTCATTCCATATTTTGGGAGCAAGAAGAGAGGCACAACTTCTCCATGAGTAGATTTGAACCATTGTGTTGTAGTTTTTGAAGTTCTTGGTGATAGAAAATGAAGTTCAAAAGATTCAATTGTTGAAGGTTGGAATAGTTGCATGTTGAAGATTACAAGTGGGAGTGTAGATTTAAGTTTCATTTGAAGGAGAAAGGATTGTTTTTTGTTTTTTAATATTTTTCTGTTATAAATCAAACTAGAAACTATTTTTATTTTCTATTCCTCAATCCTTGGAGCTATATAATCTAATATAAAATTAGATTTGTTGAAGATTGTAATCATTTGAACAAGTTTGGAATATAATATTGCAATATAGTCGTTGATATTATTTTCAATCTCTATTATGTGAATTTGTGAGTTTTTGAGAGAGGGATTTGTGTTGACCCCTCTCTACATCAATGGTTTCATAGCATATTGATCCTACTTCATCACTAGGTCAAACTTGGAATCTGGAACCTAAGGTTCCATCTTCTAATTTCTTCCTACCTTTCGATCCCTATCCCTATTTGTTTTATGGTGTGTCAAGCCACAGGTCTTAACTTAAACTTGGAACTTAGAACTATAGTTCTAGTTTTAAGTTCTCTTATACTCCCACCTGATGTTTTGTCTCTCTTTAGTTCGTATTGGTTCAATAGCCTTAATAGGAACCTATAAGCTAGGTTCCAAGTTCTCATTCCCTCCAAGTGTACAAATCTCACAACCCCTAAAATTCTAATTTTCTCTTTGAGTTTGATGCTTGTGTAGGTTTCACCTTCCTCTCTTGGCCTGATACTCAACAATACACTTCAACTTTCTTGGTACTCGCTCACAGGTTACACCCGTAACTTAAGACTTGAGGGGAACCTAGGTGTTTCTAAGTTCCTCCTAGAATCTACCGCTTAGTTGGAACCCATTCAACAAGATGTTTGTTTTCAAATTTCTTTTTTAAACATAAAATTTCTAGGTTCCTTGAATAATCTAACTAGCTACCTACCATTAATGTATGGTTTCCCAACTACCAAAATTTAATGTTGTATCATTCTATTGATTTGAGGAACCCATTCTAGGTTTAATTCATTTTCAACCATGAATCTGGCATTTTCTAGAGTGTCATGTGTTAGGGTTTCATACAACATGGTATATTTCAGTTTTTTTTACTCATTTTGAAGGAGGGGATGATTATTCCTAAACACAAATGAAGTGTTAGCACATTCTAGGATTCCAATCATTGAAAATAAGTTGTAGGAAGGCACTAAAGGCTATTAAAGCCTATGTAATTACCATGGTAGAATAGGTTACAAATGTAATACCTCTAGAATCATAAGTATAAATCCTAGGATATTCTTGAATAAATTAGAATTTCCTTCCAACACGTATAAATCCTAGGATATTCTTGAATAAATTAGAATTTCCTTCCAACACATGTTTATTGATGTAGATGTAAGTTTTGTATGAAAGTGTGGCAACATTTTAGAATAGCTACAGTTGTTGTAACATTTTTTTAATATTTTCGCATGGATATATATAGTTTGGTTATGATAAATGAGTATTTTTTATCTGCAATATTCTAAATATGATGTATGTTAGTTCTTTGATTAGTTATCTAGTGTTTTACTATTTACCTCATTTCCTTCTTGCTAGCTTGACTCTATAGCCCATCAATAGACATCAGTCTTAGAGTAATTTGACTCAAACACTCACCAAACTAACAAATATTTAAATCAACATTTTAGTTTGGTTTCACCAATTTACATGAAGTATATTTAATGAATTTTGGTGAACTATGTATCTTTCTTTCACCAAGTTTCTTAATTCCAATGGTTGTTTATTGGTTATATACATGTAGTAGGGTAAATAGTTTCTATCATGCTTAGTGGAAAACCTTAGGAGTGTATCAACAATCTACATTTAGTTACCACAACCTTGAATTATTTGATATTTATATACATATCTATGAACACCATCCTAATTTTGATTTGAGCTTAAAGTGTAAGATAGAAAAACCACCCTCGTTGAGTTGGCTTTGAATACTCCATAGTTATGTAGATGGAATATATTTTCTCATTTGATGACAACTCTAGCATGGTGGGTGGAGTTTAATTCTAAGAATTGGAACAACATTTTTGAGAACAAATAAGGAGAATTTATCTCATGTTCTAATTCCCAAGTTATTCAACCACCTTCATCAAAATGAGATACTTTTATTATCATGTGAGTAATTAAATAAGGATAGATATAAGTGTAACCTTATTAATATAACTATACTAACATTATAGTATAGTTTCCACAGTTAAATTCTATCAGGACTAATTCTCTAAATGTATGGTAGGCTAGTGGGTACAAATTTTTGGAAGTTGTTTAATGTTGAAATTTAATTTAATATTATTGTTACTTAAAAACATTCTAATATTTCTCTAAGGACCTTATGACATAGTTTGTATTGTTTTAATTTATCAAATTGAAGCCTCTCTTTAACAAGTCAATTCGTTGATATCCACAATCACATAAAAGAGGTTTGGTAAGCCTTCTCTTTTGTATATCATATCTCTTGCATTTATCCTCCTCACATTATGATATAACAATTGACACCACATTTGTGAATTTATTTCTCTATAGAAATATGTTAATTGGATACATTGTATGTTGCATGACAATGATGCATGTACATGATTGATGTGTCAAAAAAAATAAATTATGTTTTCTTTGTTATTCTTTTTGGGCATGACAATTGAGATCCCACATATGCTTGAAACTTTAGGAAAAGGTGATTGTTTTTATTTGTCACCAGAGGATGTTTTGTTATCTTTAAAAAAGGAAAAAATTGATTTTATGATTTATAATAAAATTTTATAAATTCTATTAAGGAAAATATTGAAAGAAGAATGCTTGTTTCTAGATATGTGCACTAGGAAATTTGGGTGGATGATTTTTTATTGTGGCTATAGTTATTCTAAAGTGATATTTATAGACTCCCTCTTTCTTTGTTAGAGAGGGTTTATTTCCTCATTCAACTTCAAAAAGTAGAGGATCATGATTTTCTATGGAACCAAGGCCCTTTGTTTTATGGTAGAGATAGTATTCCATGAGCCTGTATATTCTTTTTGTAAATCTATTAGCAACAACCATTATAAATATTTATATGTGCATACACTTTTACATTCTATCCTTGGTGATGAAAAAATATACTTTGATCAAATATTTGATGGGAAATTTAGCCGATTTCATCAAAATTGATCATAATCAAGCTCCTTTACAGAATAAGTTTGTGTGTACGTGTTATGGTCAATTTTTTCAAGCCTATTTTTCACTCCATCAATTTGGTGGGAAATTTAGGCTATTTCACCAAAATTGATCATAATCAAGCTCCTTTATAGAATAAGTTTGTGAGTATGTGTTATGGTCAATTTTTTCAAGCCTATTTTTCACTCCATCATGATTTTATCTTTTTGTGGTTCTTAGATCCAACTTGTCAATTTTGAGGGATTGTATTTCAAATGGTTTCAATGTGATAATTTGGGTGACAAGATTATAGATTTTCCCTCTTCAAGTCCTCTAAGCAAGTTTAGACAATAGAAATATATTTTTTTAAATGGTTTCTTGTATTTTTTTTCCATCTCCCATAGGACAAACGGTGAGGGATTTCTAGGAATAATATGGATTTATTTATTTTATTTCAAACAAAGAACTTCATCTTCTAGTTAAAAAAAGATAAAATTTTGGAAGAATATGATGCTAACAAGTTGTAATTTTAGAGGGATTTGATGGATTTGCAAGAGTGTGAATGAAATTAAAAGCACATTTCTTTACAAAAACAAAAAAGTTTCTTGATCTCAAAGCAAGAAATCCAAAACATTTTTATGAAATTTTAATAAGTAAATAATTATTTATTGAATTATTAATGTGAATTTTTGAAAATATTAAGAAATGATTTTCCATCCAATCTAATTTAGTAAAAAAACAACAAATTTGAAAAATAGAAAAAACCTATATCCAATGAATCCTAGTGTGTGACAACTTGTGGATTTAAAAAATGAGACATAATTTGTAAGTTGTATGTACATAATTTAGATATTATGTATGTACAAAATAGATAATAATTAAGTATTGAAGTTGTAATATAGAATAAATTATAAGTTTAGACTATTAAGGTTTTGGTCTTATTGAGAGGGTTGCCCTAAAATATCTTGGGTGTTGTTGATGTTTCTTAGGATTTTTTATAAGCATGGGATCTAATGAATTTTTAATAATGGCTAAGCCTACAAATTTAAGCTCTAAAATTTTAGAAGTTGTGTTTTCATGATTATTTTTAACAAAGAGAAATGTAAAATCTAAAAAATAGCTTGTTGGAACAAAAAAATTAAAGATGAATGACACGTAGGAGCACAATTTTACGAAGTGGGCCGGAAAACTTTTATCTCTATCCCAAAGGTATGATTTTTAAATCATTGTTTTTTTTTTTTGTTGTTGTCGTAGGGTATCTAAAAGCATTTTATGAGCAAGTGGTCTCATAGAAGTATAGCAGTAGGAGAACATGAAAATTTTAACCTTAAAATTAATTTTAATTTTAATTTTTTGATAAATAAGGTCTTTGTAATAAGATTTTTGGATTAAAAATGTGTTGTAATTTTGATGTAAAAATTACAACACAGTTTTAATCCATAAATCTTATTACAATATTGCGATGGACTGTGGAAACTTCGTGATCTTGAATAAGTTCTTTATTACTTTTCAAGAACTAAATAGATAATAATAAACTATTCAGTAAAAAAATGACGGATGATAAAAAAACCAAACAAGATCAAACTTAATCATAATTTAATTAAAGATTTGAGTTTAATGATTTTTTTGATAATTAATATTGAAAAATTAAATAAAATATATATTAAAAATATTAATGCTCAAAACTATAAATACAGGGGACATGTGGCAAAAATATCTACTAAATTGATGGAGAAATTTTCAACCATACTCCAATGAGACTGACTGGAAATCGAGAAGGTAAAAATACCCTCTATTTTCAAGTATACGATCCCAATTTTTCCACGTAAGACCTTCCATTCTATCAAATAGCTCTTAAAAACACCTCCCGTATACCGGGACTTTAGTTTTGCAGGGGAAGTTAAAATGCTGGCACCTGTAGATGACTCCTCATCATCGTCTTCATATATTCATTTGGTAAAGCATTATGATTCTCTTTTACTTGGGGATTATAAAGATGCTGTCAAATTAAACAGTAAAGCTTATCAAACTTTTTTGGGTTGATTTTATTTGTTCTGGGTTGTCATGGTATTTGTGCAGGTGCAGCACTTGATTGAAAAGTGTTTGCTGTTTAACATGGATCAACAGGAATGTGCCGAGGCACTTTCTAAGCACGCCAATATTCCACCTACAGTAACCGTTACAGGTATAATAGATAATCTGTTGGTTTTTCAACCTTTTTCCTTATACATGTTCATTTTTATGCAGCTATTATTTCATTGTTTTTTTTCAGTTTGAGAAACTCTCAAATTCAAGTCCACTTCCAAACTTGTATTAAGTTTGACAGAATAAATATCTTCAATCTTAAAAAAAGAACCCAATGTTTATTTCCCCATTCCCCCAAAAAAAAGAGTTAAAGCAGTTGCACTGCGCCATTAGAAATTAATTTAACCCTCTCCATTCATTACTGAATAATTATTTTAGCATTTTATCTAACCCTTCAACTGTTTCTCCTCTGTTCTACCTCCTCCTTGGGCCATTGGTCTGTAAGCTCTAATAAAGTCTGTATATTTTTGTAAATGATTAATCTCTGTTTGTTTGATTGGATTGAATTAAAGATTAAACTGATTAATCTGTTGTCTTTACTTACGATGTGACTTTAAAAATCAGTATTGTTCATAGAGCAACTTGATTAGGGTTCTCAGTTTGTTTGTTTGTTTGCAGTGTGGAATGAACTGGAAAAGGAGAACAAAGAGTTTTTCACGAGATATAAGGAATAGATTGAAGAAAATCCAAGGCGAGAACTGAAGCAGATGTTAGATGATATAAGCACTAGATTTCACAAACTCACTCTCTGAAACACTTATCAGAATAGGACAACTAGAAGCACTGAAGCAGATGTTATGAATAAGTTTTTACTCTGCAATGTGTTACAAGCTAAAAATGTTACCAGATCTTGTTTTTGTAATAAAATGTAAACACTTATAAGAATAGTACGACTAGAAGTTGTTGATAGCGTTTGGAAGTAATTGAGAAATACAGGAAAAGCGCTGTGTACGTTGTACCTGCTCACAAAATCATTTGTCATTCTTGGGCGAATATGCAAAGCCATCACTAGTTTTTTACATTACCTAACTAATTAATTTTTCTTTATATACTATTTTTGAAGAATATATATTTCTTAATGATGTGAGATTTCCACAATCCATTTTGAATGTAATTATGTTCTTTCCGGATTTGATTGTGTGTAAGTGTTTCATCAAAGTGTTTCGGATCACACTCTGAAATCCATCATCACGGTAGAGAGAGAGTTGAGGAGATTTGATTGTAAGTGTTTCATAAACGTGTTTCGGATCACACTCCATGATCCATCATCAGGATAGAGAGAGAGCTGAGGAGAGATTTAATTGTGTGTAAGTGTTTCATCAACGTATTTTGGATCACACTCCGTGATCCATCATCAACCCTCACTCTATCCTGATAATGGATCACAGAGTGTGATCTGAAACATGTTGATGAAACATTTACACACAATCAAATCTAGAAACCACATAATTACATATATATTTCTTATTAATATACATTTTCAGTAATATTATTATATTTAATAGGTTTTCATTATCTGTACTATATTTTTTAAATAAATATATAAAATTTAAATCAGACATTCCTATTTACTAAAACATTCCGCTTATTATTATAATATTTATGTTAATCAAATTCAATTAATAATAATCTTTCCACTTATTAGTAGAACATGACAGTTTATAATCGTATGATCAAGAACTCGTTTCGCACATTTCAGAAAGATCACCCTCGTACATCTGTTTAAGTCTGTTAGCTGTGCGAAAGGGCGATCTAAAACTTTGAATGGGACTGACGGTGGCTTCATTAAATTAAGGAATGAAAGTACATATATTTACAAAAATAGATGGGTGGATACAAGATGGCATGTGGTGATTCACATGGGTCAGGGCCCGGTCAGGTGGGTTGGCACTCAAATAAAGCTAAGTCATTAAGGGACAAGAGCAGTAGTACTAGGAGGAGGCTGAGGGTCCATGTCACTCCTCTTACCTCATATATCAACAATACAAGTTATTTTCTAAAATTGAACAAAAGAGAATATATTAATAACATTGTATGTCTTTTTAAGAAAGATAAAGTAGATAATATATTCTCTTTTGTTCAATTTTAGAAAATAACTTGTATTGATATGTAAGGGGTGAGGAGTACATACTGACTGCTCTAGGGCTGACTAGTCTATGTCCTTAACAATATAAAAAAATTGTCCTCTAACATTTATATATATATATATATATATATATATATATATATATATATATATATATATATATATATATATATATATATATATATATATAATTTTATTTAAGACATTCAAATATATTTTAATTATTATTTTTAAATATATAGTTTATTATCATTATGATTCACTAATATCATATTATATAATATATAGATTTAATTTAATTATCCTTATCACATTTAAGAATTTTTTTGTATTTTTGTGTCAAAAAAATTAATATTTTTCTTGTATAATATAATTAATATTTTCATCACATATAAGATGAAAGTTAAAATAATGGGAAGATTTAAATGTTTGGGTAGTTATCATTTAATTCTTATAAATATATTGTAATTAAAATGATATATAGTGGGTGGATGGGTGGGCTCCCCCCTCGCTCCTCACACTGGCACGGGGTGTCTAGGTGGTCGTGAGGTGGAGGACGGGACGGACGGGTGTCATGCGGACTTGGCTTGTAGCAGTCTTACCATCCGGCTAAATTTAGCGGATTGAGGATGATCATTGCAGGGTAATCGCCAGCCTTCTAATTCAATTTTATGGAGTGGGTTTGAGCCATGATGGATACTATTATCACGAGGCTAGCTGAGGGACACGTAGCGTACGGTTTTCCTTGTTATGTGTGTGGAAGTGCCGTATGGATATCACCATAACTCGCATTGATCACAGCTCTTAGTTGAAGAGACTGGGGATGCATTTCATCTCATGCGAAGGACGGTTTACATTGCGATTAATCTCGTTCCGTATATGATGACTGACGGATCATTATGCAGGTTTTATATTAATCTCTTGAAGTCTGATCCTAAATATTGGCTCAGCTTCTTGGTATTTTCCTTTGTGTTTATTTTGCAGGTTGCACCGATCATATCTCAGGCAATGGAGAGACAATCAAAGTCGAAGTTCACAATTATCATCGTGGCGAAAGGGCTTGAATCTTTTGGTATCGACACTCCTGTCTCCTTAATGGCAACGGAAAGGCAAATTGCCTTCCGGGAGGTTACGGACCAGCGTCTTAAACGTATCCTGCTCGAGGACGATCCAGTTTCGTTGGCAGTAGTGAAGATGGTACTCGGAAAGGGTCATTTGGAGAGAAAAGAATTTTCCCGAGACAACGCCCAAATCTCATCCAGGTTTCTCGCGTCGCTCTTGGATATTGCCACTCCGAAGACAATGGCTAAAGAAATGATGGAGCGACTGTTTCGGAAGGACTTGCTCGGGGGCATCGACATGATTATGAAAGTGGCTCTTTCAGGGAAGGGCATACCGCGTCTAGTGGACATTGCTTCCATGTGGGAATCGGACGACGCGGTCAAGATCTACCCTTTCCTTCTGGACCTCAAAGGCCCTGAATTATCCAAGGATCGCAAGTTGACAGAAGTGGCAGTGGAGTTTTTGAAACAGAAAGTGAAGTTAGTGCAGGTGGAAGGAACGGACTGGGTGGAGGGTTTCATCTGTTTTGCAGAGGTAAATGGTTTTTGGTGATTAGCGGGGTTTGGGTGGTGTCTGTTTGGTTTCTTGCTTGGTTTTCTCTGTTAATTCACAGTTTTGTCGATCTGGGTAAGAGGTTTTTTGTATAATTTGTGGAAAATAGACTATACTCATTTCCTGTGTTCGGTGCTTGCAATATGGAAATGGTTGGACTTTTTCGTGTTAGCTTTTTGGCTGTATGAAGGTCATCAATGTTATTATTCCTGCATAGCAGACGACTGTATATTTCTCTCTTTCTTTATATAAAATCATCACCTTACGTATCAAAAAAAAAAAAAATGATATATACCTATCACTTATCTTGTTTTGCATGTTCACATATCCTCATGTATTCCTCTTATCCACTTATTTATTACTTTCTTGCTCACACACATTCCTATATATAGGCTCTTCACTATTTTCTAGCCTTTTGGCTAGTTTGTGCTTCTAAAGTTGATCTCCTTGTATCACAAACTCATCCCACTGAATTACTTTTTAAATTTAAACATGGTTGAATTCTCACTTTTATCCTTCACCTAGGGCTAACCAAACACAAATTTGCATGATGTGTTTCTATGTCCTTGAATTTAAAAGCACTATATCTATTCACCTTGACCATCTACATTTTGAATTTGATTATTAATCATATTTACATAGTTCAATTTCTAAGGAAATTTGCATGACTAAATATTGTTTTTGAAAGAGGAAAAAATGAGTTTTACAGGGACCAGAAACCACAAAGTTTACAAACAAAAGATAAGATCGTTAAAGACACTAAAAGTTGAAAGGCTGTAAAAACAACAAGACAAGTCCACAGTCACCCAAAATGCTAGTGAAGGCCACAAAACTAAAAAACTAGACAAAACACCAGCAACAACTAAATTTGGGCCTTTAATAAATCCACGGTCTCATCTTCCAAATCGTTCATATCCTGAACCCCCCTCTTTAAAATCTGAACCATCTGGGTAGTAGGAGGCGATTTCCTTTTAAGGTTGGCACGAGCCCTTTTCGAAATACCTTGGTCCTCGTTCTTGCTCTTATTCTTGTCCTCTTCCAACTCAACGACCAGTGAACCTTGTTGTGTTTTTTCTAGCTTTTCAGACATTGCATTGATGATGATGGCATTGTGCCTAGCCATTTTACGGTTTTGTTCCACAATAGTTTTCATGTTATTTTTTATTTTGACCATTTCAGCTTCCAGAGTCTTGTACTTATCCTCAGTGTCACCTTCTCCCGTTCCAGTACTGTTCTTTTTCCATTTTCCTTCTTTGTTGCTGAGAGCTCAGCCAACTTCAATTCCAACTCCTCTAACTTGCTATACAGAGCCCTATTTATTTGATTAAGATCATTAATTTCTTGATAGGCCCATTTCAAAACCCTAAAAATGTCACCAATGCCATTTCTTGCGAAGGCAAGAATATCACCAGACTGAACCCGGTCTAAGATGAGGTTAACATCATCCAAGTTGGGGGAGCTAGGAAATATGGTACCATCAGCTTTGAAAGAGGCAGGAGGGGAGGGCACAAAATTTTTTCTAGCTTCAAGGTTCTCAGCTTTGTCCTCCAAAGAGTCTGCAGAGTAGGAAACCAACTTGTTGGCAGAGGAGCCCTTGAGAGCAGGATTCTTTAGAGGGACAGGGCAGTCGGGGTAGGTCTCAAGGTTAACTAAATATTGTTATGTTCAATCATTGTGAAATTTTTTTAGAGATTTATTTAGGTGAACATTTCTTTTTGATGTAATGACAATCCTTTAATGTATTAGAATTATCATTTATACTAGTAAATAACCAACCTAAAACTATGCTCTATGAGGAATCATTATAATTGTTAGCCTATTTTAGTCCTTGAGATAAAATAGCCTCAACATTATAAAACGTCTTAAATAAAATGAAAATAAGTCTTAGACACCAAATTATTATGGAGAAAATAATTAAATATTATATCTAAATCACTCACGTGTTGTGAGGAAACTTAGGGTTTCTATTGCTATTCATTGAAGGAATTCTACATATGGTGTAAGAACAAGCACCACATTGCAAAGTTTTAGAAGAAGTTTTGACACCTTAATGGTGTTGGAGGAATTCCAGGAACTTGAGACAAATAATTACCCACATGTCAAGAGATCTTTCAAGGCGCAATTTCAATGTCAATTTCAATGTGGCATGTTCATATTAATATGTTTGTTTCTTTGAAATCATTCCATTATCATGAGATATTGTTCATAGTCATTGATGTAGAGTGCATTTAATTGAAAACTTTCCTTTGCACTTGTTAGAGAAGTATATTTATGGGAGGATCCATGAAGTTTCCATAATGAAAAGAAATATGAAGTTACCGATTGATAAGTGAAAGAGGTTGCTCTCTGGTCTAAACAAAGACTAAATCAAAATTGTTATGCATGTTTTAGTGACCTTAAGGGCTTCAAGTTGCAAAAAAAATACTTATAATGGTCCCTCATTTGATATAGTTATTGTTTTTTCTATTCAAAGAAAACTATCATGTTGGTCTACTATTGGTGAGTCATGGATTTTTCAAATATAAGATTTTGTGTTACCATTATTTTCATGAAAGTTATTTAGTTTGGCAGTATAATAGTCATAAGGAGAGAAGAAGTCGTTGTCAAAATCTCATGTGTCCAAACCCCTATAAAGCTCATGAAACCCTATCCCTATCAAAGGTGAACACAAACATAGGATCTTTCAAAACTGAGAAAGGTTCATCACAGTTTTGTGTAGAGTTTGTAGTGATTAGCATCATATGCATTATTTTGTTGTGTCAAAACCTTCATATGAATATTGTCCAAATGATGTGAATTACATGCATGAAAATTTTGTAACAAATGATGTATGATATCCTCTTGTTTGGCTTGTGTCTCAATGTAGTATCATTTTTTACATGATAAACATTGGTATGACCAGTATGTTTGTTTCATGAATGAATCTTGACAGTTAAATTTTTTTGTTGAACCTGTGCTATTGTCCAGTATTAGTACAATGTTGTTGAAATGTAGAGGGTTAGTGTTATCCTTTAGTAAATATTTAAAAACCCTAGGTAGTATGAATAATCATCTGACAGGGTAATGAGCTGATGTTCGTGTGGATATAAAGGGAAATCAAGGCCCCTAATGTAAGTGATATTTTCTATGACAATAACATATATATTTTTACAAAATATGCACTTACAACAATTTGTTTGTAATTGTTACGTTGTATACAATAGATATACACCAATATTTATAAACACTATAACTTGAAACCCCAGATATTGTGTTATAGGTTAGTTTGAAAAAATATTTACATACATACAATAAATTGGCATTCCCAATCACAAAGAATATAACCAAAAACCCAATAGGTTATACACTTACAACAGAGTGGGTGACACAATAATATCTTATACAACAGATGCACAATGCTAGGCATTAAGAGTATAACTAAAAGCACTTGATCATGTGCACTTAGAGTAGATTGGGTGTAACAATTACATTGTATACAATAGATATGCATTGAAATTCATAAGAAATATAGCAAGAAACCCCAAATACTGAGTTATAAATCATTGTGAAGAATATTTACATCACATACAATAGATTGGAATTTTGAGTCATAAAGAATATAATTGAAAACTCGTATAACTAAAAACCCTATTGATAAAGAGTAGTAAAATACCCAATACCTAAAACCTTATAGTCTTATGTTGTTGCTTCTAATTTTTTTGCCATTGCCTCTACAAAAATATAGTAATGGATATAAAAGTGAGGAGATAATAGGAAATTGAAAGAGCTTGAGAAATTCATATTTGAATTTGTAAATCTTTGTATATGTTCAATGCTCGTTTGGTATGGATTCTTTAATTTTGTCTGCTTTTCAAATGTGAAAAATGTTTGGGGGTCTTAAATTTGTATGAATTAATGGCATGGAATCCTTCTTTTGTCTCACAAGCCATCTTTGGTGGCCTTACACAATTATTTCGGTGGTCACATGTGGAAAATGAGGAGATGTCACTAGTAGTTGGGTGTGGAATTTGATTGATGGTACACATGTGAATGATTCATTTTGCTTGAGTATTGTGTTGCAGGAAAAGAGGGATAGGGGATTGACTTGTGATTGGATTTGGTGATGGGATAGTCTTGGTTCGTTACTATTCACATGGCAACAGGTCCTTCAAAATATTGATGGTGATGTAATGTGGTAGGTGATATGTGGCTAGAAGTGTGGATTATACTATTTGTAAATTATGGGTGCATGTTTTAATGCTACGGCTCATAGAAGAGAAACTTAAAGTGTTTGTGGGTGGTGTGAAATGGATTACGAATATTCTTTGACTTGTATGACTCTGAATATTTTTTTATTTTTTTTGGGAAAAATATAAACCATTTAGAAAACAATTTTTATCTGCACAATGTCTAGACAGGGTTTGTTTACTTTATGGATAAAAATGTTTTATAATTGGATACTAAAGTGATCCATTGTGAGACCTACTAAAGACTACTTTTGACCCACTATTGAACCCACTCCATTATCAGACCATCTCCCCTATATAAGTAATTCAAGAAAAGATGTCCAAAATTGAAAACTATACTTGTACTATGAATTGTACTATGAATAGTTCTTGAATAGAGATAGTGTTGGAACAGAAGGAATGATCCCTACTTCAATCCTTAGCCCCACAAACATTTAACACACTAAATTTTTTGTCTGACATTACAAAAGAGATGATTGATTACACAAAGCCTCAAACTCCTTTCTCAACTACCTAGTTACTTGGATTCCTTTTTTCATATGTCTAATCTATTCACTGTATCAACATGCTTTATACTTGAAATTATGTAATCTTGTACTACATAAAATGAATTTCTCAAGCAATACATTCAATTCACATGCTATCGATTATTTGGAACACATATTCTTGATTATGAGGTACTTGTAAGTTGCAAGTATAGGAGGAACGTGTGAATGGTGGTACAAGCATTGCTATGGTAGATGCTTGATCTCAAATACAATTTTCTTTGAGAACTTACTTGCTCCTTCTAGGAATGGTTGTCCTATACCTTGCATTGGATTCCGATCATCGATCTTTGTCTGTTCCATGTGGACGACTATACTATTCTTGGTTTTGACAAGTGTTGCTCAGATTGGTTCTGACAATCTGCTACTTGACAACTGAAATGTATGAAGCTCATATTCAATTTATTTTGTATGAAGTGTCATTTGTTATTTTCTAACTGCAGAGGTGTTGAAGGTATTTTTGTAGTGCATGAAGGAAATTGGTAGGTCATTTAGAAAATAATGTATGTTGTTTTCTACAACAAAGGTCTGAATGGAGAAGTGATAGCTTCGAATCAATTATGCATCCACTTACATGGATCCAAGGATGATTAAAATAAAACCTTTGAATCAAGAAGATAATCAAGCTTCATTACCAACCAACTAATGTTATGTTTACAATACAAAGAGAGGGAGATATAGGGATAGAAAGAGTGAGAGATAGATAAGGGAAGAGCGAGAGAGAGAGTGGGGTAAGGAGATAGAAATGGAGAGGAAGATAGAGATAGAGATGGAGATAGAGATGGAGAAGGGGAGAGGTATGGAGATAAGCAAAGGGATATATAGAGATGAAAGAGATACATATATAGAGAGGAAGAGAGAGGGGGAGAATGAGAGAGGGAGAGATACATAAAGATAGAGATAGGAGGTGATATATTAATAGAGGTAGAGATAGATGGAGAGATAACAAGATAGAGATTGAGGGAGAGATGGAAGAAGAAATATGGATGAATAGAGATAGAGAGGAATATATATATATATAGAGAGAGAGAGAGAAGAGGGGGGGAGATGGAGTGATGTAGATAGGAGATAGACAGAAATAGAGAGGGATAGGGAGAGAGACAGATAGAGATAGAGAGATAGAGAGATAGAGAGATAGAGATATAGAGATATAGAGATATAAAGTAGGAGAGATGGAGTCAATAAGAGATAGAGGTGGCTATAATGAGATATAGATAGAGAGGGAGGGACACATAGGGAGATAGAGATGGAGGGCGTAATAGTGGGAGAGAAAGAAAGTGAGAGAGACAAGTAAGAGGTGTAGAGAGAGAGGGATAGAAAGATAGAGAGGGGGAAGGAGAGAGAAATAGAGATGGAGAAATAGGGAGTGTGTGTATATGAGTGAGAGAGATATGGGGAGAGAGATAGAGATGGATATATGTATATATAGAGAGAGAGGAAGTGATATGGAGACAGGGATAGACAGGGAGAGATAGGGATAAAGAGAGAGAGAGATGGGAAGATAGAGGTAGAGGACCCACAAGAGTGAGAGATAAAGGGGATGATTGGGACAAATAATAGAGAGGGGGAGAGGGAAAAATATAGATAGGGGGAGAGACAAAGAGATAGAGATAGAGAGGAAGATAAAGATAGAGATGGAGATGGATATGGATATGGGGATGGAGATAGAGATAAATATATAGATATGGAGAGAGAGGGGGCTAAGAGTGCAAAGTTGTGTCAAACTTTTTAAAGGAAACAACCAACACTGATCCAAATTTTAAACTTGAATCACTAAAAAGTGACATATATGTTTTGAATTTTGAAATGATGTAAACTAATAAAATATTTATATTTTATGCTTGTATTTTTTATTTTTATTTTTAAAATTATTTGAATATAATTTTTTTATAAATTGACACTATAATTAGGTTGCTAAAAAATGAAGTAACATGAGACGTCAATCGTTATATAGTAATTTTTAATTATTTTCCTTCAATTTTTTTGTGTGTATTTTTAACTTAAAACTTTAGTGCATGGATATATTTTTTCCAATTTTGATAAATATATATTTTGAAATAAATATTAAAATGTCCGCATATTAAAACATAGTTGTTTCCATTCGATGTCAACTTTCATATTATCTATTTATCTAAAATGGAAAATGTAATTAGAGAAAATTTTCAGCCTAATTGCAAGTAGCATAAAATTAATTTCCCAATCACCAATAGAGAACAATAGAAAGCAAGAAGCAAAATAACATGAAACAACATCACCTAGTCTTCAAGCCTCCATTGATTGACCTCCATTGGCCTTCTCCATCCTGCTAAAAACTTGTATAATTGCCCTGAAAATTGAAGTGCAACTATAACCTATGCCAAAAATAAGCAAAATATTAAAGTAGTGTGTATGCTCAAGTACTCAAAAGCTCTCAAGCATGTTGTGTGTCACTTGTGTCTAAAATGGCTTGGGAGAGACCCTTTTAGAGAATTCCAAATTTAGAATGGATGGCCATGATTAAAAGTTGGTGAAACCCTAATATCAAAGGCCAGGAATCAATGTCATAAGGAGGATTAGGGTTAGGGAAACATTTGGTTAAAGTTAGGGAAAACCTTGAAATGAAGGGTTGAGATTTGATTGGAGATAATCAAATCAATGGTGGAGAAAAAGAGGTAGTTGGAATAATATAAATTATTTAATTTATGGAGGAATGTTGACTTATGAATTAAATAATGGTTTAATTCATAAATGGGATGAGACAAAAGACAATAAATAATTGTTTTAATTATTTCTTTGGTAAGATGGAAAGTGGGTTAAATAAATTTATTTAATTGAAGGAAAAATGGTAATGTTGGTAATCAGAAATTTATTTAATTTTTAGAATGAATAAGAACTCATTAGTGACATATTTAAATAAATAAATGTAATTTATTTATTTAAATAATCATGGAGGAATAGTTATGACATTAGGATTTAATTAAATAATTGAATTATATGAGGGAGAAGCATGGTCATCATAGAAAGTCAAGGCCATTTTTTATGTGTCTACATTTTTCCCCTCTTTGACATGATGCAATTTATCACATTGTGTCAAAGAACAAGTCAAAAATATGCTCCAATGTGAAAGTGAGGAGAGGAAGGATGACGAGGAGGGTGCTATGCCCCCTGAAGAGGATAGGAAGGTTGAAATAACATGAGTGTGCTCTCAAAATGGATGAGAAGATGATAGGACAAAGGAATAGAGGAAATGTGAATGTGGAAGACATAGATGTTAGGAGGAAAAAAAGGAATACTTCAATATTTTGACAAATAACATCATAGGCATTGCATAATCATCATTGGGTGGTAAAATGTGACAAATGGACAACAAACACCATGATATGACATAGACCAAGGTGTGCAAGGTCGTCCACTTGCGAAAAATGGATAGCCATAAACAAGGAATGTGCTAACTCATAATAAGGGCCAAGTTGCCCTAGTCTTTTTGTCAAGACACACCAAAGATAACAATCAAGGAAAATCAGGCCATGAGACATCATTGCACCTCTAAATCCTTCATGGGACATCCTTGAGGTAGCTAGTAACATGTTCACGAGACAAAGCAATTAAAAAGATAAGACAAAATAGACCAAAAAAATCAACAACCATTGAATATGTTTTCCAATATTTATTTGTCAAAGGTCGAGAGCTTGACAGTTTCATAGGTTGATGATTTGAATAGTTTGACAGTTTCCATAGTTTGATGATGCTTGTCGTCAAGGAGGACATATCCTAAAAAGGTCAATGACTATGTGACGGAGCCTATCGTCAAGAAAGACACATCCTGAAAAGGCAGATGACATTTTGATAGGGTCCAATTCCAAGGACACATCTTGAAGGGGACCAAGAAGTGACTAGGTGGACATTGTGTTGGCAATTTGACTAATGTTTGACTTGATGACTAGCTAGATTATGTTGTATGTTGGTTCATGATTTGAATGTTGACATTTCGATGACTGTCTTGCGTCTGATTTTTACTACATTTGACTTATTTGACCGACATGATGAACCCTAAAGGACTGAACCTAGGGGGCCTCGAGGGCTCATTGACAAATGGTTGTGCCTACATCATGCACTCAGAGACCTTGTAGTTCGACAGGGATGGACAAACATATTGAAGATGAATTGAAATGTTTTGACTTGACCTGATGAACCCTAAGGGACTGAACCTAGGGGGCCTTGGGGGCACATCAACTAATGACCTTTCCTACGTAGCAAATGCGTAGAGACAATGTAGTTCAACAATGACAAAAGATTGACTGGTATGACAGACTTGACTGTCATAAACTCTGTTTTTGGAATTTTTGATGTTTCTGTGTTTTCTTTAGGATGTTTTTTTTATTTTTTAGGTCTTTTTTCAGGACATTTTTTAATTTTTATGGATTTTTTTTTAGGAATGTTTATGATGTTTAGGATTTTTTCAGGAATTTTTAGGATTTTTAGGATTTTTTAGGACTTTTAATGATTTTTAAGATTTTTTTAGGACATTTTTGATTGTCAATACCATGTGCGATACCCACTAAAGTCTCATGATAAAATATTTCCCCTAGTCAAGTTGATGGAAAGGACATAATCGGTATGGATGATAGGCAGTGCACAAGACTTCGATGTCAACCACTATTGGCCATGGAAAGAAATGTCATGATGTCAGAGTGAAACGTTGTAATGAATGTCAGAAAAATGGATGTTTATTATGGAATAAGGTAGAGAGAGTGACAATAGATGTCAAAGCAATGACTGACTACACATGGTGCCTGTTTGCCAGGTTTTCACCATAGTACTTATCCAAAGTGCTTGTTTACCAAGTTTTAACTATTGGATGAATTATTTCTCTTTATTTTTGTCAATTTTTTAATTTTTTGGTGAGACCAGGATGCCTATTTCCCAGGTTTTCATCCATGTGATGATGTTTTTGTATTTTTCAATATTTTTTGTATTTTTAATGGTTGTTGGCTAGACTTTCTGATGCTATGTATAGAACTTGCATAAATACAGACTGTTGATTAGCTCTATCAATTGTTCACCATTTGGAGTAGCCAATTCATATGCGCCAGAACCAAATGACATGGTGATGATGTATGGACCCAACCAATTGGGCCCAAACTTGCCTGGTTTTTCTTTGTCAGACTAATTATTAGGATTTTGCATGAGAACCAGGTCACCAATGTCAAATTTTTGAGTCATCACTCTTTTGTTGTAGCTTCTACAAAGATGATTTTGATATGCCTGTAAGTGGTTCAAGGAATTATGTCTGTGTTCATCTAGAATTTCTAATTCATGTAGTCGTGACTGTCGATATTCTTCATCAGTGTTTAGACCTTTCATAGAGACTCGTAGGGATGTAATTTTGACCTCTATGGGAAAGATGGCTTCAGCTCCAAAGATGAGGACGAATGGAGTGGCTCTAGTGGGAGTACGAATGCTAGTGTGATATGCCCACAAAGCAAGATTGAGTTGTATGTGCTAGTCACAATCAACGTCATTGATGGTCTTCTTAAGAAGTTTAATGGTCATTTTATTAGACACCTCAGCTTGACCATTTCCTTGTGGGTAGTAAGGGGTGCAAAAATGGTCTTGGATATGGAAGCATTCACAAAGTTCACAGACATCCTAATTTTTGAAGGGATGACCATTATCTATGATGATGGATTGTGGAATACCATATTGACAGATGATATAGTTGAGGATAAGCTTGGAAATTTGTTTGTCGGTAATGTAAGTGAGTGGGATGGCTTTGATCCACTTAGTAAAGTACTTAGTGGTGGTAATGATGAATTTGTAGTCATTGGACAAGGTGGGATGGATCTTTCCCACGAGGTCAAGTCCCCATTGTGCAAAGGGCCAAGGAGAAGTAATCGACCGAAGTTCCTACGCTGGTGAATGAATCAAGTCACTATGTATATGACATTGGTGACACATTCTAACAAATTCAAATGCATCTTTCTCAATGGTCAGCCAGTAATACCCATGTTTTGTTATCTTTTTGGCTAAAGTAGGACCACTCGAATGGGATCTGCATATACCCTCATGTACCTCTCACAAGGTCATTTGTGCTTTGTTAGTGTCGAGACATCGACGAAGGGAGTTATAAAAGCTACGACGATAAAGGGTGTCACTGATGATGGTGTATCTGACAGATTTTTGGATAAAGGACTTTCGTTGGTTATTGGACAGGTTGGGGGGAAGGGTTTGGGACTTTAGGTAGTCATAAATGTATTGATACCATGGAGAATTGGGACCAACAAGCTCGCAAACTATCTCTAATTCTGGTATGTCATATGTAGGTACCAAAATTTGTTCTACCAAAAATTCAAATTGAGGCACATTACTAGGAATGTCCAGGAGAGAGCCAATTGTGGCCATTGTGTTTGCTGCCTTATTTTGTGTTCTCAGAACTTGCTCAAAAGTCACCATGTGAAAATATGTTTGAAAGCTATCAACCATTCATTTGTAAGGCACTAGTTTCTCATCCTTAGTGTCATAGTCATCGTTGACTTGGTTAATGACCAATTGAGAATCTTCATAGACATGAAGTGTTCTAATTTTCCATTTGATGGCCATTCTAAGTCTCATGACAAGTACCGCATATTCTGCCACATTATTTGTACATGGAAAAGCAATGTGGAAGGACTTAGGGATGGAGTCTCCTTGAGGGGTGATAAACAGTATTCCTACCCCCGAGCCATGATTAGTATGAGATCTATCAAAATATAGCCTCCAAGGTGACTTAGGTTTTGTATGAAATATTGAATCATCTAGAAAGTCTGCTACTAGTGGATGATTTTCTTGTATAGGTGCGTCTGCTAGTTGGTCTTCTATCACTTGTCCCTTTATCACCTTTCTTTCCACATACTAAATATCATACTCACTCAAGATCATTACCCATTTTTCCAAGTGACCTATCAATGCTGCGTGACTTAGGAGATATTTCAGGGGATCAATCTTTTCCACTGAGTGTGTGTGGTAATTCAACATGTAGTGTCTTAATTTTTGAGTAGCAAAGATAATTGTTAGGCAAGCACGTTCGATGGTTGTGTAATTTAGTTCATATTCGACTAGTGTTTGACTGATGTAGTGTATGGACCTTTCCTTTTCCTCATGTTTGTTGTGTGACAATAATGCCCCTAGTGTTGAAGTTGTAGAAATGTATAGAATCAAAGGTTTCCCTTTGATTGGTGGCATTAAAACAGGTGGGATAGTAGATAATATTTTATTTGTTGGAAGGCCTCCTGACATTTATCTATCCACACAAAAGGGATACTTTTGCATAGAAGATACTAAAATGGATGACACTTGTCTACCAATTGTGCTATGAAACATCAGATAGATTGTAGCCTACCTTGCAATGTCCTGAGTTCACTTATCCCTTTTGGAGGAGGCATGTGTAATATGGCTTTCACCTTGGTAGGATCAATTTTAATGCCTCTACGAGAAACAATATACCCAAAAAAATTTCCTAATGTCACACCAAAGACACATTTCTTTGGTTTCAAGCAAACCTTGTATTCTTCCAGTCTATTGAAATTTTTTTCTAACACCTTCAAGTGGGAATTTTCGTGTCAAAGATTTTTCCAAAAGGTTGTCTACATAATCTTCAATTATCTTTTGCATCATGTCATGGAATATGGTTGTCATGGCTCTATGGTACATGGCACCTACATTCTTAAGACCAAAAGGCATGACGTTCCAACAGTATGTGCCCCAAAGACATGTGAATGTTGTTTTGTGTTGATCTTCAGGGACAATACAAATCTAATTATAACCAGAAAAGCCATCCATGAGGGACATCTCATATCCTATCGTAAGGTCCACTATGATGTCGATGTTTGGCAAGGGAAAGTCATCCTTTAGACATGCTTTATTTGGGTCTTGAAAATCTATGCAAATGCACATTTTACCATTTGGCTTTGTGACTGGTACAAGATTTGATATCCATTCAGCATAGTTTATGGACCGTATGAATCCTACATCTAACAATTTCTTAAGCTTTGCTTTCACTAACAAGGCGATCTATGGGTGCATCTTTCGCAACTTTTGTTTCACTGGCTTGGCATCTGAAAATAAGGGCAAATGGTGCAAGACAAGTTTTGGATCCAACCCAGGCATATCGGCATAAGACCACACAAAGTTGACCTTACACTCTGAAAAGAATTTGTGGAACTCAGGCTTCTCTTCCTCTGTCAAAGATGTCACAAAGAGGACCATCTTAGGATCTTCTGCTATAGATATGCTTACTTCCATAGTGTCCTCCATGAGTATGGCCAATTTTTCCTAAGTTACGGGGAGAAAGTCTAGTCCTCCATCCTTAGGTGCCTCAGAGAGGTTTTCACCTTCGGATATGTCCTTTATTTTTACTTTTTTATTGTTAGAAGGTATCTTTTGGTTTTCACAAGATGTGTCATCTTTTGTTTTATTTTTATTTTTCATTTTGCAACTAGAGGATAGAGCAATCTCCCCAAAGTAAGCAGCACAATCTAGGTCAATGGAAAATCTAGCCTTGTGGTCTACACTTGGTATACCCTCACACTGTCCCATGAATTCTACAATGGCCTCATCATTTTGAAATATGTCCATAACTGGCAAGCCTTGTTGATCCCAATCAATTAGTTGTGGGTAGACTAAGGAAATACCATCATCAGTATTGGTGAATGGTGGGTAGGATGTGGAAAGCATTCCAACAAATTCAAAGAGGTTAAAGATAAAATTGTCATCGTCGGGCTCTATATCAGATTCTATCCAATACTCTGCCTCGCTTGATTCACACTCATCAACAAAGTAAGCAACAAAGGGAGTGGAGTCAGGGTCAGTAGTGTCATGTGGCAATTCAAATGAATCTGAATGATGGTCATTAGGTTTAGCAGGGTAGACAAGTATGTCAGGATTATGGTCAATGGGAGTAGAAGAGGATCTAGACTTGGTGTTGTTTGGTGTTGTGTCAATTTTGAACATTTTCGAGAATCTCTCTTCAAATGTAGGTTCTCTTGGTTCTTAGAACAAGTCCTCAAGGAAATAGTCACTCAGAGATCACTGGGAGCCAAATTCCCATTCGTGAGAGTCAGTTTCAGAAAGCGGATCTTCAATTATCTTGACATATTCTGAAGCATTTACTCTCTCGCTAGAAAGCACATTGGTACTATGATCGCCAGATTCTCGTGGTCCTAACCCTAACCCAAGACGTTTAGGTCTTCCTTTAGGTGCTAGACGTTCTCACCTTCCTGTCTTGTTCTTTCCAAGGCCACTAATTCCATCGTATCCTTTTTCCTTCATCATGTCATATCCTTTACCATATATTTTTACTGGCAAGGGAGTTGGATCCTTTGGTTCTCTATAACTCCAAGATAGCACATTGTTAGTGTCCTCTTGACTCATTCCACCCCACTTTATGAATACTATTTTTGGAGGGACTCTAAAAATTTATTTTGGCTCTAACATGAAGCAAGGCTTTCTGTAGATCTGGGGAGACTTGGTCATCCTCATTATGCAATAGGTCGTATTTAGCTTATACTCTCCACACCCTTGGTCCTAGATCTTAATACTTGCATCAATTCTTGGGGTGATGGATGAAGTGGTAGATGTCATGGAGGTGGTCATAATTGCCAGAGAAGAAGTGGATGTTGTGGCAATGGATGTGTAAGTGGGAGGCTTTGCAAGTGTTGATGGGTCAAGGAATTTAGATGATGAAGATGTTGAAGCTTCATGGTTGATAGGCACTTGGCACTCTGAGATACCTCTCAAATTGGTACAGTATTGAGATGGGTCAGGGTCTCCATATATGGTAATCTCAATGCCTAAAAATGGAAAATTCAAACACTGGTGATACATGGAAGGGACATCTTTCAAGGCATGGATCCAAGGTCAACCAAGTAAAATATTGTATGGAAGTTCTAGATCTAGGACTTGACAAGTGGTATCCACAATGACTGGTTTGATGCAAATCGGAAGTGCAATTACGCCTTGAGAGGAACGTTCTTCATCATCATATTCCTTGATAACAATGCTCTTCGTAGCGTCTACACAAGCATCAGAAAAGCATAGGGCCTTAACCAATTTTAAGGAACATATGTTCAATCCTTATCCACCATCTACTAAGACTCATATGACCTTCTGGTTATGGATAAAGACTTCAAATTGAAGGGCATCATTATGATTGGATTTGGACGATGAGTAGTCTTGGTCTGAAAAATCTATATGGTGGGGAGCGGTAAGATATCCCACCATGGCCTCAAATTGGTGGACATCAATATCCATAGGGACAAATGACTCTTGTAAGGTTTTATCAAGTATAGCCTTATGCGCTAGGGAAATTCCTAGCAACTCAAGTATAGAAATCTGTGGAGGTGTCTTGCCAAGTTGGTCAATGAGGTTAAAATGTCCTTTAGGATGGGATTGTTTTGTTAATGGATGGGACTGCGATTGTTGGGTGGACGAGCCAGCTATTTTTATGTTTGGTTGTCAGGGAAGAGAAGGGCTGACTATGGTGACTTTTCCCCCATGGGTAGTGACATTGCATTCAGGGGCATTTCTGACAGTAACTGTGTTGACATGTTCAGCAGTTTTTCTAATATTATTTATGATAGGTCCACCAGAATAGTCATATGCAATACGGGCATCGTTAGCTCGATTATTGTTATTCGCTTTTGACGTGGAAGGGTTACTAGAAGCATGGTCTTGCAATGGGTTCTTGTGTATGGTATGGTCTGAATTAGATGAAAATTGTGGTCCACCTATCTCAAGGGTATGATTCTCGATAAGGTCTTTTTCCAGATATTTTAGTTGTCAACAAGAAGAGGTTTTATGTCCTTTTGCCTAATGATAATCAAAAAACACATTGTCATCCCACCAAAATAATTTAAACTGCCCTAGGTTATATGGTTTTGGGTCCTCAAGTGTGATGACACCATTTTGAAGGAGTTTCTTGAGGACTTATTCAATGGGCTCACCCAAGGGGGTGTATGTGCGACTCCTAGGGAATTGTCTAGGTTATCAGGGTTGCCTTTGATTTTGGTTATTCTGATTACCTTAGTTATTTTGATTTGTTTGTACAACATTGGTAGCATGGGTTTGTGTGGTCATCTGTGTATTTTGTGGTTGAGACCCTTTAAGGGTAAGAAAAGGACCCATTGCATTGACAGCCTTAGCGTCTACAATGCCATCATTGGTGACATGTTTATTCTTAACCCAATATTTGTTCTTGTCAATGGGTGGACTTGCATTTGTGTTTTGAGGACCATATTTTAATCTTCCCTCAACAATAATGGTTTTCTCAAGTTGGACACCTTGTTTGACTAGGTCTGCGAAGGTTGTACAATAATGAACTCACAAGCCATTTTTCAATGGGCCTAGGAGTGTTTGTACAAACATGTCAACATTCTCTTTTTTAGGTATGTCTATGTGGTAGTGACTTGCTAGGCCTCTCCATCATTGGAAAAATGGGATAAAAGTTTCACCAACATCTTCTTGTGTAAGTGTGCATAAGCTAGTGATGGAGGTGTCTGTGTCAATGTTATAGGTATAATTTTTCACAAATTTTTCAGCAAGTTCATCCCATGCTTTTATCCCCTTCGAACTGGAGAACCATTCAAGTGTGGGTCCTATTAGACTCTTGGAGAAGAGTCTAATCAAGTAAGTTTGTTCATATGCAATTTCCATACAGTTGGTTGTGAATTCTCGAACATGTTCAATAAGATTTATCTCTCCCTTGTATTTGGTGAAGTTTGGTGCCACATATCCAAGAGGAAATGGTGGCATGTATAGACTTGTGTCAAAAGGATATGGGCATAAGTCATATGACGCATGTGACTTTTTGTTGGACATTTGCATATTCTCAATGGTTTCCTATAAGTCCATTACTTGAGCTTGCAAGGCATCAATTATAGGATTATTTGTCGCATCAGACATGGGAGTAATGGGTATCCCATGTGTCCCCATTTTTTGTGAAGAAAAATTTGGATTTTTTTGTGGGATGTGTTGTTGTGAGATGTATGACATGTTTTGATTGGAATTTTGTTGATATTGCAACTTTTTATTAGGGACATGTTGATGGGTATGAATGAGTGATGCATATGTACGAATGTTCCCTCCAACCATTTGAGTTGATAGTTGTGGGATATGTTGGCCATGAATGTTTTGGTGTCCAAATGAAGCCATAAGCTATGTATTCTGATTTCCTTGTCCAAATTGTTGGAATTGTCCATGGGGAACATTTGTGTTTTACCCTTGGGAAATATTGGTATTAAATTGTGATGACATGCTGGCGTTTGGTTGTGGTGCTCTAATGGAAATACATCGTTTACTTCCTCCAAAGGGATTGAATGAGGTTCCAACATAAGGATTTGATGATGATGTCCCTATGGTCATAGATGAAGTTCCAAATATGGAGTTTGAGGAAATTTCCCCCATTGATGTAGATCCAAGGGTAGTTCCAATGGTTTGTGAAGATGTCATTGGCATTGCGGGCATGGACTGTGATATTTCTTTTGGTATAGTGGGTGTTCCTCCAATAGATGCTGCATTGATTGAGTTGGAGGTGTTTTGACTTATGGTACCACTAGATGTAAAATTGATGGTGCTTGTAGCAATTTGTGTGGTGACAACATTGTTATTGTTGGAGGCATTGTTTGTGCTTTGTTCAGGTGTCGAGTTTTGTGTCATGTTTTCTAGAGAAGGTCTTATGGTATTGATGTCAAAGCCTCTTGGTATTTTTTCCCCTTGGTCTAAAAGCATAGCAAGGTATGATATGTCAACATCATTCAAGGCCAAGTCTTCTACAAATGAAGCTACATCATGATTTTGGGCTGCAGCCTCTAAATCCTCAGCTAATACTTGTCCATTGTGGTCTCTCTGTATGAATGGTTTGAATGGATTTCGAGAGGATTTTGGCAGGTTCATGGAAGATTGTATGTTCATGTTGGTAAATGGATCGTTAAAAGTCATGTCTTGGTTCATGTCATAAGTGTTAGTGTTGATGTTGGTGTTGAAGTCTTTTCCAAGGTTTGACATTTGTCTTTTCTTTCTTTGAAGGCTAGTTTCCACCATAAAAGAGAATTGCTCAAATGAGGATGATGATTATGACAACTAGTCTATTTTTTTGGTGTTTTTGGAAACAAGGGATGACCTTGCAAAATGATAATGTTGCCTAAATGAAATGACTAATGCAAAGTGACAATGTAAAAGGGGAGGGACTAAAATGAATAATAGACTAAATTTTTGAGGTATGATATGTAGAATGCAAGGTCTAATGAAACTCTAACATGCAATCACTTTTGGTAGACTTAAGAAAAAGTACACTAACCATTCAAGGTTTGGTCAATGTCTCAATTTGGATTCTCAAGAGACTTGTTTGTAGGACTAGCTGACAAGATGAAAAAATGAAAAAATGAGGTTTCCACACTAGACTTATGAGTGGGAAGTGACTCACAAAAAGGACAAGAGACTAAGAGATTGATTATGATTAAGTCCAATGATAATTTAATCTTGAATACACAGATTTGACAAGGTATGGTAAGTTTTCTTATTCTCAAGTCTACAAAAATGAGGACCTAAAAGTTGGTTTATTGATGGAAATGATGATGATGGACTCTAAGGTACAACTAGGATGTGAAATGGTAGACCTATGGTGAAACTAAATGAAAATTAAAATGTAAGGATGGAGGTTTTGAGCAATTCCTTTTCTAGTTTTGAATAGTGACTATGTTTGAAAATAGATTGGAAATGTTTGATCTTGGGTTTTTGACAGTGACAGTGATTTTCTAATTGATAGGCAATTGCATCATTTCAGGTCACGAATGTG
This sequence comes from Sequoia sempervirens, assembly GCA_007258455.2. Classification (NCBI taxonomy): domain Eukaryota; kingdom Viridiplantae; phylum Streptophyta; class Pinopsida; order Cupressales; family Cupressaceae; genus Sequoia; species Sequoia sempervirens. The sequence continues at coordinate 374,660,997 of VDFB02000008.1, read as the reverse complement.
TTTCAATTTTTCAAATGCATCTCGGTTTAAGTGAATACGACACTATGGGTCACAAATGTGGCTCAGTAAATGAATTCCAATCTTTTGGAAAGCAACTATGGTTCAAACCAGTCAAATGCGTTTTATCAGAGCGAATGCATTGCAAAGACTATCAAATGTTGCACATAACAGTGAATGTGTTTTAGAAAATGCGGTGTAGAATGCAAAAATTTGATTTTCCTGATGTTTTGGTCAAATATTTGAATTATTTGAAGTTGACTATTTGTTTCCAAATTTGTGAGTGTGGTTTGCTTTGTTTTAGTATCTAGAAAACACTTGGGAAACATGATATTTTAATATCTAATCAATCACAAAGAAGACAAGCACAATCCTATGGTTAGGCTAGGACAATATCTACTAGATTTCACATGGGTTTCCCCAACCTCATATGCTTAGTGTGTGAATCTAGAAGTTTGGCTACACGGGCTCCCCCTTATAGTGCACTCTCTTCTCAGGCCAACCAAGCGTCTAGCCCCCATTAAACTCCCATGGAAGGTTGATCACTTCTACTAAAGATTGCAAAGATGTGGACGCCTTCACAATGACCATTGTTGAGCTAGCAGATAGAGGGTTTTTGGCTACTACACACAATTATTTAGTTCGGGACCCCGTTCGAGTGGCCATACATGGGGAAAAAGATTAAGCTCTATTTAGGAGGCACTCCAACCTGATGAGGTTACGCTCAATAGGGTTTTGGGGAGTGCTACTTTGTTTGTATGACACATCTACACTTGTAATCCTAGGCTTTCCATTAGGATTCACATTTATTTACTAGTCAGGGGTAGCTCGGCCAAAGAGCTTCGTTGCCATTCTAAGTCACCTTGGGGTGAGTACTTTTCCTGCCAAGGAAGGCCCAATTTCCTAGAGTCAATAACAATTTCTCTTGCACCCAGGATCACACAAGTGCGCAAGGGGAGAGGATACTCCTATTATTGAATCAAAGGTTACACTATAATTTGAAAGCATTTGTTCATTTTAATATCCAAATTGAAGTGTGAGGCAAACACATCAAACACTTTGTGTATTTTAATCCAAGCTTATCATGTTAACTCAAGCACACAAGTTCTTTTTATGTCCACTAATCCTTCTATGTGAAAAAGACACTCCAGATAAAGAAAAACTAAAGCAAGAGCCCTACAAAACATGATTAGTAGTTTTGAGTCTCCAATCTTTGACAAGCAACAGTTGACATTGCAAATCTTGAATTGTGGACATTCGAACCTAGTACAAAAAGTTAAAAGATTAGTCAAAAAAATCAAGATTACACTAGAGACAAAACTATCATCTAATTCAATAGACAAAATTAATCTAGGCTAGAAATATAATTAATCTAAGTTCTAATTAGTCTAAAGTCTACAATTGAAAATCTAAATAAATAAATAAAACCTAAAATCTAATGAAAAACCTAATCTAATTAAGAATCTAAATTTAAGTAAAATAAAAAAAATCTAATTTATAAAATGTAAAATCTAATTAAACATTTAATCTAATTAAAATGAAAGTCTAAATTAAATTAACATCTAATTAAAAAATCTATTAAATTAAAATCTAAAAAAAAATCTAATTAAAAAGCTAATTCTAATTAAGATTTGATTGAAAATCTAAATTAAATTAAAAATTAATTAAAATATAAATCTAATGAGCTAAATTAAAAGCTAATTTAAATGGAATCTAATCAAAAATAAATCTAAAACTATTAAAATTAAAAGCTTGTAATGTAATTAAAGGCTAAGCTTAATCTAATGTAATGAAAAGATAATCTAAAGCTAATTACATTGAAGTGAAAATGAAAATCTAAAGCACATTAAAATCTAGTCTAATGAAAAGTCTAATAAATTAGAATCGTATTAAAATGTAACTCTAAGGAAATCAAAATCTAAGGAAAAGCTAAATTAAAGTGAAAGCCAATGTAGGGCAATAGCTAAATCCGATATGAATGAATTACTCCCTTTGGTCATTGAACTCAAGCGGCAACAAGCTCTCATTTAGACAACGATATTAATGAGGAGGAGATAGAGAGAATTAACTGTGCTACATTTTCCAATGTAGCATTAAAATTGGAAGTTTCTCCCGATTGTGCTCATTGTCGTGACTCCTAGGCAATCAAACAAAGCAATTAAGAAAAAACCGTCTACCACTGACTTCCAATCGTCTATTCATGCATAGGCGTTTGAATTTGTTTCAAAGGAATTTATGAGGAGTGGGTGAAGTAGGATCAATGTGAATGGCATGGAAGGTTGTTCAGTCGACTATGAGCAGCTGGAGTTGGTTGGACAACTAAGAAGATTTCTAAGGAGTTGAAACCAATTGTGTTGGGGCTGAGCAAGAGGGTTTGGAGGGGAGAAATCAATGGATTTTGGAGAGGCATCGAACACTCTCTTTATGATTTATGGTTGAATCCATCAAAGAAACAAAGTGAAGCAAAAATCTAATTTTGTCTTAATTGCAAACAAAATCTACAAACTAAGACAAGATAGATGAACTGGTTAATAGGTGCCTTTAGAGAGATGTCACCTAATGGATTGTGATGATTGCAAAAGATGCATGAATAGATCATCTTAATTCAAAGATCCATGCTAATTATTTAAAAAGGTCATGTTAGCAAAGAAGAGTTTGGAGCAGACTAAAGGAAGAGCCAGATTTTGTCCACAACCTCGTGGTAACTAGTTGAATAGCTTTAGCTATTATAGACCATGCTCAATGGTGATTCTTAGTCTTCAAGCATACACAAACCAATACTTGAGATTCACTTATTTGTAGTAGGAAAAGATCATCGTACTTCAGATTAGTTTATTGCAAATTCATTTCAAAAAAACCCCCTTTGGAGGAACAAAATACATACACAACAACAAATCGACAGGGCATTATCATATGAAGCAGACTAAAAAAATAACTAACAAAAAGAAATGCAATGGATAATATATAAAATTGGGAATCTCAATAGGTAGTAGCGTCCTATGCAGAGCTTTGGAACAGATTAATGGCATCCCTCAAAAGTAACCATTGCAGATTTATTAAGGGAAATAGAGTGGATGGATGCTATAGAGGTGATTTTAAACAAACAAGGTAGAAATTTGAAGTGACGTGAAATAGTTGAAGAAGAGTCCCATGTGTTTTTCTTGTCCTCCAAAGGAAAATGCCACACCAACTCCAAGATCACTTAGCAACACCCAACTATTATTTCTTAACTGAGAAATGATTCATTATAACAAAAGCAAATGATATCAAAAGAAAACAATATCAATAAATTTAGATTAAACAAAAACACATTGAGCTATGTATGTGTGAAGCATGGTTAGGTTCACCAAATGTACTTAGAGAAAATTTTCAGCTTAATTGCAAGTAGCATAAAATTAATTTCCCAATCACCAATAGAGAACAATAGAAAGCAAGAAGCAAAATAGCATGAAACAACATCACCTAGTCTTCAAGCCTCCATTGATTGACGTCCATTGGCATTCTCCATCTTGCTGAAAACTTGTATAATTGCCCTCAAAATTGAAGTCCAACTATAACCTATGCCAAAGACAAGAAAAATATTGAAGTAATGTGTATGCTCAACTACTCAAAAGCTCTCAAGCATGTTGTGTGTCACTTGTGTCTAAAATAGCTTAGGAGAGACCCTTTTAAAGAATTCCAAATTTAGAATGGATGGCCAGGATTAAAAGTTGGTGAAGCCCTAATATCAAAGACCAAGAATCAATGTCATAAGGAGGATTAGGGTTAGGCAAACATTAGGTCAAAGTTAGGGAAAGCCTTTAAATGAAGGGTTGAGATTTAATTGGAGATAATCAAATCAATGGTGGAGAAAAAGAGGTAGTTGGAATAATATAAATTATTTAATCTATGGAAGAATGTTGACTTCTAAATTAAATAATGGTTTAATTCATAAATGGGATGAGACAAAAGACAATAAATAATTGTTTTAATTATTTATTTTGTCAGATGGAAAGTGGGTTAAATAAATTTTTTTAATTGAAGGAAAAATGGTAATGTTGGTAATCAGAAATTTATTTAATTATTAGAGGGAATAAGAACTAATTAGTGACATATTTAAATAAATAAATGTAATTTCTTTATTTAAATAATCACAGAGGAATAATTATGACATTAGGATATGATTAAATAATTGAATTGTGCGAGGGAGAAGAATGGTCATCATAGAAAATATGATTTGCAAGTCAAGGCCATTTTTACGTGTCTACAGAAAAAAGAAAATTATACCATCTTGATATAGATTCTTTAATCTAGTGCATCATATTTTTTTCTATTTTTTTAAATAAGTTTTATTGTTTTTTCTTGACATGGTAATCAGCCTAATATTTTATGTTGATAAACCTACTTTTAGTAAAAATTAAAAAAAAATATAAATAATAATTAAATTATTCATATATATATATATATATATATATATATATAGATATATTAAATGTCATTTATATGAGTCGAAGTTGTTGAAACATCACTTTTTTCAAATAAATCTAATTTTTTGGTAAATTGGCCTCAAAGTGGTGTCACATATGCATTTAGCCAACAATTTTAGTTGGAAAAGTTGCGGACATATTTAACTTAGCTAGAATGAATCTTACAAAATCATATGTTTGACCAAAATAGATTTTTAGTTAGAAATTTACTTAAATTCACTTGTGCTAGTAAGTTGGCCAAAAGTGTGACACAACTTTATACTTTTACCCAAGGACATGTGGAAAGAGAGAGAGAAATAGAGATAAAAAGAGGGAGAGAAAGTGAGAGAAAATGAGAGAGGGAGAGGGAGGGATAGAAATATAGGGAGAGGGAGGGATAGAAATATAGGGATGAGAAGTTATATGAAGAGAGGGAGATAAATAGGGATAGAGAATAGTCAATGGAGTAGGGAGAGAGAGAGAGATGGGGAGAGGTAAAGAGGGAGGGATAGAAAGATGGGGAGGAGAAGTTACATAGAGAGAGGGAGATAAATAGGGATAGAAAATAGAGAAAGGGAGAAAGAAAGATAGGGAAAGGGAGAAAGAAAGATAGGGAAAGGGAAAGGAGAGAGGGGAGAAGAAAGATATTGAGATATAATGAGAAACATAGAGATAGAAAGGGAGATAGATACAAAGAGCTATCTCTCTCTTTGTTTTCATCTCTCTCTATATGTATCTCACTATCTCTACTTATCTATCTTTATATGTATAGATCTCTTATTTTTCTTTTTTATCCCTTTACATCTCTATTTCTTATCTATATCTCCATCTCTCTTTTCTCTCTTTCTCTCTATATATTTTCCTCCTTAAGTGTGCAATGGGTACATTGAAGAGGTCTTAGCAATGAATTATCATACTTTTAATCAAATGACATGCTACCATAAGCATAACTCCATAAGGACATGTGATATTCTTGGATTGTTGAAACAAAACAAGTAATCAAAAGTTAGTTTCTCTCTCTATATATATAACTTTTAATTTAGATTTTAAGTATTAAATTTATTTAATTATATAAATTAAAATAAAGATTCTAAGTATAATTATTCTACAATAATTTAAATTTTAAAAAGATAAATAATTATAAAATAAATTAATTGTGATAACTTTTAATTGTTATTTGTAATTTCATAAAAAAAATAAAAATTTAAAATAAGTTTCAAACTTAAATCTAAAGTAAAATTAATAAACTAAATGCAAATTTAAAATATACCAAAATTCAAATATTAATAACAAATAATTTTACAAATCAATAATAAATAATAAATTTATTAAGTAAAAATATAATTACTATATATTACAAACAATATTAATATTAATTGAAAATAAACTCACTATTAATAGATAAAACAAATATATTTATTATTAACTTAATTTACAATTAAATATTATTCATCAGTTATAAAACTAAAAACATTATCTTTTTTATTAATTTAGTATTTATTATAATACAAAGTTTATTATCCACTTTTACATCTGATATGATCCCAACATATAATAATGGAAATAATATATTGCAGAAGATATATCTCACACAATACAAGATATGTTTATAGGAAAATATGCCCTAATATCCAATATATGCCAAAAATAGAGTAAACCCTTAAGGCAAGGTGACACCATACAATACTCCTTATGGAAGAAGCCACTCCATGCTATATCTCCAAGAGAATCCCAAATACAATATCATACTTCACATCTCTTACAATGATAATAACATCCTTTATATATACCACCTCCAAATAATATAATGGAAGGGTAATCTTGTTGGTGTAATTAATATTTAATTACACTTGCATAAGTTTACTTAGGTAATATTTTAATTCCTAGGTTATGACTGTCATCCTTATCTTGTTGAGCTATCTTCTTGCTCAAGATAAGATTAGGGTTATGAATACTTTTCTTTTATAAAGCAAATCATCTCATGTAATTATGAATTCCTAAATAATATTTTTGCACATCTTCTTGCAATAGCTTTTATTTTTTCTATTTTTCTCTTTGGTGGAAGGGTTTTTTGGTTTGCATGTCTGATCTTGGTTTCTAACATGGTATCAGAGCCTTGATATGCATCTCCTCATATTTTTTGAGAAAATCATTGCAGTGTCGTTCAGGATTCCTTGAGGGTATCATGCCTTGAGTTTATTGATGTAGCATCTTGAATCATATCAGGGTTTTCCAATGGATTCAAAGTGCTGGAAAAAGTCAGTATTGGCTTTTATTTTTTTGATTTTGGTCATCGTTTTCCAGATCCATGAGGATTTTAGGCTAGTTGATTTTTTACAAGCTCTTGAGGTAGCTTATTTTTTGGGGCACTTTGAGCACAAACGAAGGTCAGCATTGGATTCACAGTGGCCAAAAACCCTAAGAACGCTTGTCGTTTGGTTGATTTCTGAGCAGTTGATCTAGGAGGAAAAAAAATTGCTAGGGAGGTCGTACAGCCTCCCCAACACGCGTTATGAGCCACATTTTTTTCAATTTTTTTTTTTTTAAATTAAAAAAATTGAAATTTTGTGAAAAAACTTGGGCCACCTACATAGAAGAAAACTATGCCACCTTATGGCCACGGGGTGGTGCCCGCACCTCCATCAGTCAGCCCTTTAGCCCCCACAAGCTCCTTATAGCTCAACCCCGGTCATGTGGAGGACCAAGGGCCCTTCGCTAGCCCCTGAGGGCTTCTCCTCTAGCAGCATTGGTCCTATGGGGGACCAGCCACTATGCACCAAGCCCTTGGCTGACCTCCCAGCTCCCTACATGGTCCTATGGAAGACCAAGGGGTCCATCACAACCCCAACCCACCAGCCCCTTGTCGCGCATAGGACCAAGGGCCAAAATCATTTTTAGCCCCCTGGGGGCCCTGTAGGCCAGATTGGCCTTCCTGGAGCAATTTTCACTAAAATGGGCATAACTTTTGCATATGATATTATTTTTTTTCACAAAGGAGATACCATTGGAAAGGTGTTTCTGAGCACTATCTTGTGGTGTAGTTTATTTTTTAGTATTTTTTTGGTTAGCTGCATTTATTACTGTTTGAAGTCATATGTTCATTTATGGCCTCCGAGCTCACAACTTTTTGCCATGATCTTCATTTTTCGTCCTCTTTGCGGCGTTGGAAAGGTATTGAGGAGCTCTATGTTGTTGTCCATGCACTTTTTTCTGTTTCTTTCCCATATTGATGATTATTCCATATTTTTCCTAATGGGTATTTTGGAGATTACTTGGATGTTTTGGTAGTTGGAAGGGTGAAACTTGAATGTTTGCACTTCATTTCAATACTCACATTATTTTATTTTTTGTTTATGCATATTTAGCATTCTCTCCTTTTACAATCATTGGGTTATTGTAATAAATGAACTGAAATAAAGTTCCATCAAGGGGGTTTCTTTCATAATAATCTAATTAGAGTGTGCATGCACTTTGATCTTCATCTTGTTATTGATGACAACTCGTATGGGTTGTATTTGGTTTCTTAGTTTCTTTTGGACCCATCTTGCTCTTGCTTGAAACATATTAGATTCACATCAGTTCACACTTTAGATTGGGAGCCTATGGTTACTAATCCGCATTGGTTCAGATCCATCTCAGTTTGAGGGCCATATTTTTATGGTTAATGTTCCAGATTCTTTATGGTACTTGTTCCCATGGAAAAGTTTTAGTCTCAGTTTGGCATTGGCATCGAGATATACAGCTTCTAGATTCTATCATCATATCATTTCCTCTTATGGGGGGCATCATTTCATCTATTGTTGCTTCACATATTCCAGGGTTGTTCTAGTTTGTGAGTTTTCTAGTGTTCTATGGCATTGGGTCTGTTGTTGCATTATTATGATTCTTCTTTGGTTTCTTGTAAATAGAAGTATCTTTCCTTGCTTGTCGGATTGCGGTTCCATTGTTACTCTATAGTATTCTTCCAATGCTTCTTTGCAGCAAGTCATATCATTGTAGGGGGGTTTTGTCCCACTGGGTTTTCCTTCTCTACCTCATTATTGTATTTGTACATGGGTACTCGATCAAGCCTTATTATCAAGACCTATTCATGATTTCTTGCATTCATCCTAGCATTTAGGTGCATGCTTTTTTAGTCTCCCTAAGTTGCACTTATGGGGGGGTGTTGGTGTAATTAATATTTAATTACACTTGCATAAGTTTACTTAGGTAATATTTTAATTCCTAGGTTATAATTGTCATCCTTATCTTGTTGAGCTATCTTGTTGCTCAAGATAAGATTATGGTTATGCATACTTTTCTTTTATAAAGCAAATCATCTCATGTAGTTATGAATTCCTAAATAATATTTTTGCACATCTTTTTGCAATATATTTGCTTTTTTTTCTATTTTTCTCTTCTATGGAAGGTTTTTTTGGTTTGCATGTCTAATCTTGGTTTCTAACAAATCCTAATTGAAGGCCTACTCAATTCCTGATATAAATAATTAAAAGTTATTCACATGGCTTAATATAACTAACTTGAGGGATGTGTGCCACATGTCGACATCTCCATCTATATAAATACATTATAATATCATAGTCCTAGGTACATAACAATATCTACCCTTAAGTCGTTCACTCAACATCCCTTAAGCCATATCCTCGTATATCTACCCTTAATCCATCCTCTTGCATCCCCTTAAGACATCCTATTAGGACCCCTTAATCCATCCTCTTGTGTACCATTAATCCATACTTGTATATCTACCCTTAATCAATCCTCTTGCACCCCCTTAATTCATCTCCTAGCATTTAGGTGTTAGGGTTTGTTATCTCCAAAATTGCACCCTTGTTAAGTTGCAAAACTTAGCACTTTGGAGAAACTTTGGAACATTCGTAGGCTATGGGTTACCTAAACTTGGAATGGACCTCAAGAGAAGGATGGCTCCTAAGGTACTAAACTAAACTACTCTATTGAATTGTAGAGGAAAGGGTAAAATCCTAACATAAACTGAAAATTGGAACTTAATGAAGGTGATGCACCAAAACACTAACTAGGACCTATAAAACAACTTACATACACAGTTATATGGAGACAAAAAAAAAGTAACCCTTCTACTTTTTCTTCTTTTTTAGGCCCTCCTTGTGATTTTGGCTTGATTTTTCCTTGATTAAAGTTGTAATGTGGTCAAAACAGTCACATTAGGTCTTGGGTCCTTGTGAATCGTTAAGAACTTTCTGATGCCTTGTAAAAGTGTTGTAAAATGTTGTAACACATCTTCACACTTTTCTAGGATATTCTTATTATAATTCACTTAAATAACCTCTTTTTATCATTTACCAAGCCTTGTTTTAAATTGTTGTAACAAAATTTCACTCTTTTCTAAGCTTGTCATCAATTATTACACCTTTCTTATGATCTAATTCGCCTCATTATACACCTACAAGCCTTACTCAAGTGTATTTTTTTTAAGAATAAACCCAATAAACATAATTTAAGAAAACTTAATTTCCAACACCCACTTAAATGCCTTGAGTGGGACTCATTCTCCATTAGGGGTGAATGAGTCCCTCTTGGCACAAAAATCAAAATAATGTCAAATTACTGGTTGGTTTTTATTTCTTAAGACCTAAGGTTGGCCTGTGATGTTTTATTTTCAAGAATTAGGGCATAATTGTGTATAAATATGATATTTTCTATTCATTTTCACCCCCATTCACCCATTCATTCAAGCAATATTTTCTAATCATTCAAGCACTTAAGCAATCATTCAATCAAGCATTTTGGGAACTTCCAAGTATATTGGAGCTATCATTTCATATCTTTATATTTCTACTTCAAGGGTTTGGTGAGTTGTGACATTTAATGTTGTTTATTCATCATTCTCTTTTTATTTTATTTCATTTTCAAGGGTTTAATTACCAAACCAGGGTTTGACTAAGGAAAACCCCTATTCACTAACCCTTAACACGTTTCCCCCTCTTTGTATGTGTTTTACAGGTCTTGTGTACAAATTTATCAAAGAGAAAGGTGTGAAAAGTCATCAACAATTTGTCAAAGTCATTCAAAGTGGTCAAATCCATAATTGAAACTTGGAGAACACCTACAGGTTAGATTCTGTAGTTTTAGATCTGGAAATCTATTAGGAGCAGAAGTGTAGATTGGGAGCTACAAAATTGACCCTATCTATCATAAAGGCATCAAAAACTACCCCTAGATGCTCTCCAAAGTCATAAACTCAGTCAAAACCACCCCCTATATCTTTGGCACTTGTTGGATAACCTCCTTCAACCTCCCCTATATGCTTGCAAAAGCATAAATTCCCAAACTACCCCATTGACCAAAAATTGAAAGCAATGCCTCTTAATCTTGCACTTATATAACACTCAAATAAGTGATTTGTAAATCATCACTTAAACAAATATTTTTACATTTTCAAATTTATGCAAAATTAAAGGAAAAGGCCATGAATCGTCCATATTTGGAAAAAAGAGGCATCAAGGCATTTAAAGCAAGTTTTAAGGGGTTTAGAATTTGCAAAAAATGCAAAGGTGGCAAAATGAGTAAAGCACATAATATTATGAAATTAGTTAGAAAGGGAATTTTAAAACAAAGGCAAAAATTCCTTTCCCCAATCAATCAATTTAGGGTTTAGAAACCCTAAAACAAACCTGAGGGTGTCACTTTACACTTCCACTTCATTTTGTTCATTTTGGAAACTTTTCTCCACTCATGTTACCATGGACTTGAAACAGAGGGTTGAGGGTTTGATGTTGTTGGACTATTGAGCTACAGGTAAGTCACTATGTATGAAATCTTGCTTTCTTTTCCCATTACCTGTGAATAAAAAATTATTTCGAGCTCCATTTTTTGCTTCTATAATGAGAATGTGATAAATTTCTTGTGAAAATTCCCCTGGTTGTATGATGCTTTCATTGTTTAAGACTTCTAGAAAAAATGACAGTTAAGATTTTACATTATTTTCATTCAGTCTTCTTGGGCTTTCACAAAACAAATCATAGTATTGGGTCATTAAGAAACCATAGCTCCAATTTCTGAAAACAGTGTCCTCGAGCTCCACCAAGAATTTGCTCTTTGATGACCTAGTGGAAGATACCAATGATCATTCTAGAAAATCCACTAGCTTCAACTACATCAATAATTTCCTGCTGCAACATATACTCTTGACTCAAAGGATATTCATCCATATTACTCTCAAAATAATCCTTCATTAATTTCAATGTCCAGGTAAAGGCTTGCCTAAACACTCACTGTGTTGACCGAATGAAACTACAGGCATCACCCTCTATAGCATAGAACTCCTCCATTGCTCATTTTACTATCACAAATATTATTATCTAGCTAGCATCAAGGCTATTTTATGGAAACCCTGATCATGAATGTGCTCTTTAATATAGACTCTAACACTATTATAAAATATTTTCATTGTCTCCTCTACTCCATGCACTTTCTTGGTATAAAAGCATTCTAGGTTCATTTCTCTTATACAAAAGCTTCTCTATATTTCCATTTCATGAGTGAAATGAACATGTGTTGTAGGAAATTTAATGTATGATGCATTCATTAATAATGCTACCTCTGCATTGTATCTAAAACTTAGCAACTGTCTCTTGTCATGACATGATTGTATATAGTCTTATTCTTGCATCAATGTCACTAACTTCCACATTTAAGGAACTATCTTTCATTCCTAGAGGAGCTTATCACTACATTGTAATGTGGATCCTCTATTTTTCATGACTATCCCTCATGATTAATGATTGTACTCCCTTTATGCATGATCAATGCTCACTAAAATTTTATTTATGAAAACCATCATGGAAATTTTGTTGACCAACCCTATATCATGTTCATATTAGTAACAGAGTTCCCTTATTAATAGGAGAGAACCCTTATTGATAAGGTTTCTATCTTTTATCAATATCATCATGGTTATGAAAACTTATCTTCAAGGATCCCATAGATGATTCAATATGTGACTATCCCTCTCAAGTGGAACAAGAGAGCATCATGTTGGGCTCAACCCTTGTGGGAGCCCATTTTACTCCACATGCTATGATCAAATGAAACAATCCAACAATAAATATTTTACCTATACCTGCATAGTGAACAAACATGTTAGATAAAATAGAGCATATGATAGATGTTTATGAAACCTTTTTTTTTTCTTTGGACATATGTAATATGCAAACTATAAATCAATGTTTTATGAGAATAGGCTATATGCTAGTTGATGTTGCATATGTAAATATTTGTGACCCTGAGCTCTAACAAACTATTTCTCACACATGCTAGCAATCTTGGAGCAGTAGGAAAGCAACTTATAGAGGCTGGACAAGCAGGAGGGAGGCTAGAACAAATGCAAAAATTCAACTCAACTGGGATTCATCATTCAAGCAATGGTGGATCCCCTTTCTTTCCATATGAATTTTTACTTTAATTTATCTTCAAATGCATATCTTATTTCTTTTTCTACATTGAAATAGCTAGTCCCACAACTTGTGTGGGACAAATCATACATTTATGATTATCAATAAAGAAAAATTTTATGCAACATTTTTTCTCTCTTCTCTGTTATATACATTTGCATAATTTAATGCAGTCTATTTGATAATTTCTTTTATACATATGGACATAACATAGCAGAGTAGAATGCATACCTTTTATCTTTACTTTGTAAAACAAACACAACTCTACCTGATTCAGCTAGTAGCTAAATTAGGTAATAGAGTTAAGGGTGTAGGATCTTCATATCCTAGGGTTCATGAGATTCTTAGAGGGTAAAAGTACAAATTTTTGTCACACTATAAGCCAACTTATCAGCACAAGTGAATTTTAGTATTTATAACTAAAAATCAGTTTTGGTGAAACATATGATCTAGTAAGATTCACTCTAGATAAGTTAAATATGTCCACAACTTTTCCAACTAAAATTGTTGGCTAAATGCATATGTAGCACCACTTTGAGGGAAATTTATTAAAAAAATGGTAATATTTAAAAAATTTAATGTTTCAACAACTCCTACTCCTATAAATAACATTTTAAAAAAATGTAAAAATACCCTTTTGTAGATCAATAAGTGCAATTTTCAAATATATATATATATATATATATATTTTAATAGTTCAATTATTATTTTTATTTATTACTAAAATTAGGTTATCAACAAAAAAATATTAGGTTGATTACCATGTCAAGAAAAATGCTAAAACTTATTGAAAAAAACTAAAAAATTCTAGATTACTTGATAGTATAATTTGTTTTTCTATTTTAGATAAATATTTAATATAAAAATTGACATCGAGTGAAAAAAACCATGTTTTAATGTACAAACACATTTAAATATTTATTTAAAAATATATATTTACTAAAATTTCAAAAAAAAAATCATGCCCTAAAGTTTCAAGTTATGAATATACACAAAAAATTGAAGGAAAAGAAAAGAAAAATTACTATATAAAGTTTGACATATCATGTAATGCCATTTTTCAACATTTTATCAGCAACTAAAACATATTTTTAATTTATAAAAAACAATATTAAAATAATTTTTTAATTTTGTCAAAAAAATACAAACATAAAATGTACTATAAAATACACATTTTATTAGTTTACAACATTTCAAAATTCAAAACATATATGCCACTTTTTAGTGATTCAAGTTTAAAAGTCGAATCAGTGTTGGTCATTTCCTTTATAAAAGTGTGACACAACTTTGTACTTTTACCCTAGAATAACAAATCTATATGGGTTTTAAGGGTTTAGGGTTCATCTCGTAGGATTTAGATCATAGGGTTAAGATTTTACAATCTTCATATCCTAGGGTTCATGAGATCTTTAGAATAACAAATCTATATGGGTTAAGGCTTTAGGGTTCATCTCCTAGGATTTAGGTCTTAGGGTTTAAGGTTTACAATTTCTAGGTTTCATGAGATGCATAGAATAACAAATCTATATGTGTTAATGGTGTAGGGTTCATCTCCTAGGTTTTAGGTCATATGGTTTCTAGGGTACATGAGATGCTTAGAATAACAAATCTATATGGGTTAATGATTTAGGGTTAATCTCCTAAGCTTTAGGTTTTAGGGTTTCTAGGGTTCATGAGATGCTTGGAATAAAAAATCTATATGGGTTAATGGTTTAGGGTTCATCTCCTAGGATTTAGGTCCTATGGTTTAGGGTTTATGGTTTCAAGGGCTCATGAGGTGCTTAATCCCTTTAAGTCATTCTCTCAACTCCCCTTAATCCACCCTCTTACATGCCTTTAAGTCATTCTATCAACTCTTGTTAATCCACCCTCTTACATACCTTTAAGTCATTCTATCAACTCCCCTTAATCCACCCTCTTGGATCCCCTTAAGCCATCCTCTTAAAGGACCCTTAAGTCATATCCTCTTACTATTAGAAAACCAAGATCACCTGCATGCAAGATGAATACCTGTCACATGCAAAAGATATGAAGAACCAAAAAGATGTTCTCTGAACCTCAAAGTGTAAAATGCATTAAGAGAATCGATTATTACAAAGTGATCAATCCTTATGAAGGAGATCAAGAAACCCTAAATGAAACCTAGTGTGCACACTTAATAATTAATAATTAATTAATTATGTGCCTAAGTTTAGCAAGTAATAAAGAGGAATAGTGACTTAATTAATTAATCAATATGATGTAATTAATTAAGCATAATAACTTATTACTCTAACACCCCCCCTTAAGATGAACTTAGGAAGAAGCTAAAACACTAGAATAAGATGCATGAAAGCAAAGATGGGTCCTGGCAACTAGGCCTGATCAGGTACCCATTTACAAATGCAATATGAGGTAGAGAAGGAAAAACCTAGTGGGACAAAACCCCCCTACAATGTGATGACATGCTGCAAAGAAGTACTGGAAGAAATCTGTAGAGTAACACTGGAACCGCAATCTGACAAGCAAGGAAAGATATCTCTGTCTACAACTGAAACCAAAACCAGAATCAAAATAATGTGACAGCAGACTCGATGCCACGGAACACTCGAAAACTCCAAATGGGAACAACCCTGGAATCTATGAAGCAGCAAGAAATTATTGAATGATGTATTACTGAAAATGAAGTGCAAAGATGCAAGATGCACTCCCACAATTGCCAAAACATCCAAGTAATCGCCAAACAACCCATCGGGCCAAATATGGACTAACTGATAAACCTGGGACAGATACAAAAAAAGTGCATGGACAGCAACATAGAGCTCATCAATACCTTTCCAACACCACAAACGAGGCAAAAATTGGACATCGTGGCAAAAAGTTATGAGCTCGGAAGTCCCAAAACAACATCTGACTTCAAACAGCAATAAATGTAGTAAAATAGAAAAATACTGTAAAATAAACTACACCAAATGAAAGTGCTTGGAACCAGCTTTCCGGCGATATCTCGTTTGCCTGATTTTGATACCGTATGCCCAAGTTATGGCCAAAAGAAAAAAACTGCTCTTTTAGGGCAAATCAGGGCTAGGAGGGGCAAAGAGGAACCGGCTGTACGGATGACATCATCATGACGTCATACTGATGTCAGCAAAAGTTGGGCTTAAAATTGACGGCCGTCTGGCCGTCGCTGCAAAAAATTGGCCCCCCTGCAAAATAAAAAAAAATTGGGCCCTTGTTGGTCCCTGGCGCCTTCGGCTGGTAGAGCCCTGTTCTCCATGTGGCCAAGGGCTAAGCGCGGAGGGGGGCTGCAGCTGAGGGGCTCCGCTGGTGGCGGTCGGCGGAATCCACCGTGTGTGTTTGGGTGGCCGCCGATGGCGCTGGACCCTTTTACTCAAGCACCGGCCAAACCGGAAATGCATTTTTGAATTTTTTCATTTTTCGTGCGTTGAGAAGCGTGCTAGGGAGGCCGTACGGCCCCCGCAAAATGTTTTTCCTTCGGATCAAGCTGCTCCAAAATCGATGAAACGACGCGTTTCTAGGGTTTTTGGCGAACGAATGCATGTGTCCAAGTGAGCCAAAAAATAGGCTACCCAGATCTTGCAAAAAGATGCATGTGGAAACCCTTGCACTTGAAACTCACGAGGCCATATCTTCAGATCACAACAAGCTTGCAGGTCTGGAGCTCGATACCATGTTAGAAAACCAAGATCACCGCATGCAAGATGAATACATCACATGCAAAAAGATATGAAGAACCAAAAGATGTTCTGAACCTCAAAGTGTAAAATGCATTAAGAGAATCGATTATTACAAAGTGATCAATCCTTATGAAGGAGATCAAGAAACCCTAAATGAAACCCTAGTGTGCACACTTAATAATTAATAATTAATTAATTATTAATGTGCCTAAGTTTAGCTTAAGTAATAAAGAGGAATAAGTGACTTAATTAATTAATCAATATGATGTAATTAATTAAGCATAATAACTTATTACTCTAACACTTACATCCCCTTAATTGACCTTATTGCATCCCTTAAGTCACCCTCATAATTCCCCTTAAGCCATCCTCATAGGACCTGGTAAGCCATATCCTAGGGTTCATGGCATGCATCCCCTTAATCCACCCTCTTACATCCCTTTAAGTCATTATATCAACTCCCCTTAATCCACCCTCTTGCATCCCTTTAAGTCATTCTTTTAACTCCCCTTAATCCACCTTCTTGCATCCCCTTAAGTCATTCTCTTAACTCCCCTAAGGCATTCTCTTAGGACCCCTTAAGCTATATCCTCTTAGGTCCCCTTAATCCATCCTATGGAAAACATCACTTGAATTTGTAAGGAATTTATAAGATCCAATTTTATAACTTTTAATATATATTGTTCTTTTCTTGCATGAATTATTTAGTTAAAAGACTCATAAAAACTATAGTTACTTTACTTTATATGAGTTAGAGTAAATTATATTTACGCTTAAGTTTACTTAGGCTTGCATTTAGATTAATGAAGCATTAGTTTTTCCTGAGTGGTTTTTTCCTATAGGGTAGTTTTTCACCTGTCTATGTTTTCCACAGCTTTATAATCCTATACATTATGTAAATTATTCATCTCTTATTTTTCACTCCTTGTTTGGTGAAATGGCCTCGTCTCTCTCTCGCTATTTTGTGAAGGTTTTTAGTAGTTGATGATCTTAGGTTATTAGATATTTCATGGTATCAGAGCCTCCTAGTCTGCGAATCCTTCTTGAAAGTTTTCATTGGAGTGTGTGAGATTGTTCATTTTTCTAGAATTTGAAATTTTCTAAATTTCAAAATTGCCTCATTGATTTCTCAAATTCTTCCTTTGCTAGAGAAGATGTTTTGATTCAATCTATTGTTGGGTGATTTCTCCAGGCTGTTAATCTCCTTGGAAGGAAAAGGCTTCATCTGGAGGCCAAATTTTTAGCCCTTGAAGAAGAGGATGAAATTTCCCTATGTGAGGCATTCCTTCTTTGCATACTTCATGATTTTCCTTTTTGGAGGGATTTTGAAATTTGCAATGAGGCATTCCAATCTCTATGGAGGTCCCTATTCTTTCTTTTTTGGATGCCACATTTTCACCATAAGCGACGAATCTATGGGGAGAGGGGCATTCAACTTTTCCTAAAGGTGTGCCTTTTTTGTAGGCTCAGTTTCTTTTGTTTCATCCCCTACTTGGAGTTCCCTGGGCTTAATTTGCATTGGAGGTGTCATATTTTTGTCTTGTAATGACTTCTCTCTTTTTTTGTTGGTTGCGATTAGGGTGGGTGCATGAAGATGGGTAGCCAATTTGTGGAAAAAAAATTTAAAAAGTTTTCAAAACTCATAACACGAGCACATTATAATGCACTCACGTTATGAATTATTAAAAGAAAAAATAATAAAATCAAATTCATTCTTGCATTCGACTATGTTTTTTCTCTTCCCTGCAGCCAAAACCCCCATTTTCCACACTCACGTTCTGAGACGAAGCATTTTGTGAAATTCTTCATCAACAATTTTTGTTTCATCGTGAGGATTCTGCCACACCAATGAGGAGGTGTGAGAGGTAAGGATTGTTTGTTTTTGGTTTTGAATTTGTTAGTTTTAGGCTATTTTTGATATTTATTTTTTTAATTTGTAGGAGATGTTAATCAACCTGCAAACCCTCCTCAAAATCCTCAAGAAGCACAACAACGGCAAGAGGAAAAAAATCCAGGATAATCACAACAAGAACAAGAACAAAAAAATCCACAAGTTAATCAACCACAACAAAAACCTCCTCCACCAATCCCTCAACACCCTCCTGGCACTCAACAAAATTTAATCACTGAAATTGAGAACAGTGAAAAACAAATTGAGGATTTAATCAGGAGGTTGAGTGATCCAAAAAGTTCAACCGTGGAAAGAATGACCCTGGAAAACTCATTGAAAGATATGTTAGAAAATGTAGATTCAATTAGCAAACAATTAACTGGATTTCAAGATAGGAGGCAAGTGGCTAGGGTTGATTAGACAGATAAATTATCATATAAAGATGTAAAATATTTAAAAATTTCAAAAGGTTATTTGTGTGCATTATTCATTGACCCACGGTCAAATGAAAATCTCTCCCTCAATGCGAAGAGGTTTCCTATTAATTGGTGCCACCACCAACAAATTAGGAACTTTTTTATGATAG
The DNA here is from genome assembly GCA_007258455.2 of Sequoia sempervirens. Classification (NCBI taxonomy): domain Eukaryota; kingdom Viridiplantae; phylum Streptophyta; class Pinopsida; order Cupressales; family Cupressaceae; genus Sequoia; species Sequoia sempervirens. The sequence goes on along the minus strand of VDFB02000008.1, from coordinate 374,641,969 downwards.
GTGGTACATGGTTTTTGATTACCCACTGTGCAACAATTGTGAAGTCCCACAATATTTCCTTAGGAAACTATACTATGAGTTCATATTGAACAAAATCCCAAATTATTTTGATATGAGCGACTTCTAGTGGAGAGGTGGGGGGTCGGCTCAGGATAGACCTGATGCACACTCAGGATCCTACGTGGCAAGGGAGATGACCTCTCGCTATGCCACCTCATCAACACATCGTTATCCCTTTCATTGCGAATGAGAGTGCCATCGTAGAGACTTTATAAGTGATCAACTCTTTGACCCAGAGTGTCATCTAGCATGCCAGGCCTATTCTACAACGCCATCTAGGGGAGTCTTCAAGTGGTGGCCTTCTAACCCATTTGTGTCAATCTTGCGGGGCGACTTGTTCATATGACCCCACCAACACTCAGGAGGATTCTACGCAAGATCTGTTTGCAGCTATGGAGATGGAGAGGGAAACTAGCAATTTGCATGAGGTGTATGGCATTGATACTCAAGTAAAAGTTAGCATGTTCATTGAATTTAATTTATTAAATTTTGATTTTGTAATTGAAGATTAACTAACTTAGTTTTATGATTTTAATAAAATTGTAGGGTCACAATGTTGATATTGGATACACCGGCCCTAAACCTGCTTATTTCTCCATTGCATCTACCGTTGAGGTATGTAACTAGTAAAAAATTATAAATTTATTACATGTTAATAGCATTGTTTGATGAATGGTATTTTAATATGTGATTTTTGATGTTGAATAGGCTAATATTGGAGGTTTCACAGGAACATCTCCCAGTGCCAATGGATTTAGTCAAACCTACACATAGGTAGTAGAATAAAAAGTTTAACTAATGAATTGTACTTAATAGATTTGTGTATTTTATATTCATATTGTTGATTGTGTTGCATTTAACATCTTTCAAACTCAAAGCATTACTTCACATTCCATAACTAATAACTAAATGTTGATAGATGAAAAAATTTCAACTACAATATAGTTGTTGAGAAAGTCAACATAAGCAATGATGCAATTACTTCACATAGCATAAGTAACAAGTAGGAGCAACTTCCAATTGCATTTTCTTGTCATGGAATTCCATGAGACCACTTTTTACTAAGGCAGCTTTTCAAACAATTCACTGCCTCGTCTATGTTATGGATGCCTAGAAGGAATATAGAAAACAATAATAGTAAGCAATAACATAGAAAAGGCAATGAGTTGTTTGAAAAAATGCCTCAAATAAATGTGGTCTCATGGTGATGTCCATTACCATGAGACCCAATTTCTTTGAGGCACTTTTTCAAACAGCTCACCGCCTTTTCTATGCTACCACATTTTCCATACATGTCTACCAAAGCATTTTATCAAACAATTCATTTGCTCACTGCTATGGCTAAAAGCGTAAAAAATGTGCTTTCCAACAAACTATGGATGCTTGGAAAAAATCTATCAAAGCATAATAGTAAACAATAACATAAACAAGGGAGTTAGTAGTTTGAAAAAATGTCTCAAAGAAATGTGGTCTCATGGTGAATGAATGTCATTCCATCACCATGAGACCACATTTCTTCAAGGAATTTCTTCAAACAGTTCACCACCTTTTCTATGATACCACATTTTCCATACATGTGTACCAAAGCATTTTATCAAACTACTAACTTCCTTGCTGATATGGCTAAAAGCCTAAAATAGGTGATTTCCAACAAATTATGGATGCTTGGAAAAATTTCTATCAAAGCATAATAGTAATCAATAATACCATAGAGAAGGAAATGAATTGTCTGAGAAAATTCCTGAAAGAAATGTGGTCTTATGGTGATGGAATTCCATGATGTGCATTTGTTTATAATGGCATTCCATCACCACAAGACCCCATTTATTTGAGGCATTTTTTCAAACAATTCACTGCCTTCTCTATGCCACCACAGTTATCGTACATGTCTATGAAAGCATTTTATCAAACGGTTCACCGACTTGCTGCTATGGGTAAAAGCCTAAAAACACATGCTTTTGAACAAGGTATGGATAAAGAAAATAGTAAGCATGATAGGAAGAAATATATAGTTTAATAAGTACTCAAAATTTTGTTCATTATCTCATACATTATAAGTCATGATGTGGATCACTATTATAGTTTTTGTGATTGAATAATTTGTTGTTTCATTTTCTGATGTTGCAAGCAGAAACACCTCCAAATGTGACGAGGGAAATGAAAATCGGTGTTTCATCTGCTATAGAATTCTCAATGGCTTTGAAAGGGGAGGTATGAGGCAAATTACTAAATTTCAATTTACATTCATTGTTATAAATGTTAGTTAGTGAAAACTCAAACTATTATTGATTCATAGTTTAATTTCTATTTGGATGGTTTATATAGGGCTTTAGCATGCCTCAACATGGGAATGTGAATATTTCCCTCATGAAGAGTGATCATTAGATGGCGGTAAGTGATTATTTTGTTAAATATATCATTTTTTATAATGTAATTTCTATATACTAATCTCTTTACTTCTTATTGTAACAAATATGACTTCACCAAGAACTAAACACTAGGAGGAGCAATAGGAGCACTCCTCGAGCACAGTATAAATGAGTGATAGACGTATCACCATCCAATCGACAAGCAAAGGGAAAGAGTTTATTTTAAGAGCATGGATAGCAATGACTTTTGATTTCAAAGCCCTTTGTTGTATGCCTATATGGCATTTTTGTACATATTTTGTATTGGATATATTTGAAATTGTATGCCTATATGACATTCTCCTAAGCCTATATGGCTATTTTGTACCTATATTTTATACTTATATTGACATATATTGATGTATGCCTACATGGATATTTGGTTAATAAAAATCTATATTATTGATGGTGTCCATATTTGCATTATAAATCCATGGTCCAATAGAGAGGAGTTTTTTTTATTCAAGTGTATGCTTTACAACTTACGTGTATACTTTGTGACTTATGTGTATTCCAATATATACTTTGTGACTTACACGTTTTCATGAGTATACCTTGTATTCATGCATATACTTTGTATTAATTTGTGTATACTATATATTTGTGTGTATACTTCAAGGCTTGCGTGTTTATGAGTACTTTTGCTTCCCTTATTCACATGTACATGCTTGACTTATTCACGTGTATAATTATTAATTGGTTAACCCTAGCATTGATCATTAATGTCCTTCATGGTTTGTCTTGAATATTAATTGATTGATGCTAAACAAATTTATCTAAAAGCAATAAAAACATTTTCAATTGGTATTCCATGAAATGATTCATAAAAATATTCCAATATATTTAATCCTTTCATGAAATGATTCATAAAAATATTCCAATATATTTATTAATTGGTTAGCCCTAGCATTGATCATTAATGTCCTTCATGGTTTGTCTTGAATATTAATTGATTGATGCTAAACAAATTTATCTAAAAGCAATAAACACATTTTCAATTGGTATTCCATGAAATGATTCATAAAAAGATTCCAATTTATTTAATCCTTTCATGAAATGATTCATAAAAATATTCCAATATATATTTAACCCCACTATCCTCTAAACCCTCACTTTTCTCAAATTTCACTATAGTTTATTGAAAACCCCATATCCAGACCTCATAAAACCTCAAAACCTCTTCTAACACTCTTCATTCTGCCTGCACAAACTTAATTGACCACCAAATTATGTTTCGCCCTAACTTTACCCACTTTTACTCCCTCAAACCTCTCTTTTTCAGTCAAAACCCCTCTTTTCCCAACTAGGGCATCATGCTATAACATACTTTTGACCTCCCCTATCCTTGCAGAACTTTTGAACACATCAAAATCCACAACCTCATCCTATTTCCAACCTATTCTAACTTATTCTCAAGAAATTTCTTCTTTTCACGACATATAGCCTTGCTTTTAAGGCCTAAATTTTGAATTTTCAATAGGGATAATGTTAGTAATCTCTTCCAATGCCTTTACCAATGCTATTTTCTTATTCCTACTCCCTAGCGTACTTACTCCCTAGCGTACTTACATAATTGACTCAAATGACCCCACACTAACTCAAAACTAAAAATAAGATTACAAAATGGCCTATCATGGCCATATTTGACATTATCATGACTAAAAGCACTGAACTAGACCTACTTCATCAAATGGAGGAACAAGACTCTCTACACCAATGATATATGCTTTTTGTGTGGAAAACTTAGACTTCTCAACTGTCGTGTGTATGTTTCTCTTTTTTATTGTTTTGCATGTCATCATAAGGGATTAAGATGGTTGAACATAGCTCATATCAATTCCATGTGTTCGGGTGTGAAAGAGGACCATGCCTAGCATAAACCTACCTATTGGGATGTGTTGGAGTAGTTTTTTTGGTCACACAAATTGCAAAACGAAAGTTGCACCACTTTGTAACTTTACACTACTTGCATTTCACACTTTTTCTATCAAGTGAAAACTGAATACCATAGGAAAACAACTCTGATATAACAAAAATTGAGAGAGGTTATTATAGAGGGGGCCAACACAATCCCATAGGCTCAGATAGATAGTTCGTAAGCATCACAGTTTTTGAGTAATAGCCCATCAAATTTTGCTTCCCTTTTGCACTTTAGACCCTTAAGAGATCAAGTCGGTTGAACATAGCTCAAAGCAATTCCACATGTTTGGGTGTGAAAGAAGATCATTCCTAGTGTAAACGTACCCATGCAGATGTTTTTGAACAATCCATTTGGTCACACGAGTTGTAGAATAAAAGTTGCACCACTTTGCAACTTTGCATTACTTGCATTTGACACTTTATCCATCAAGTGAAAATTCACCACCACAGGAGAGGTTATTATAGAGGGGCCCAATGTGATCCCATAGAATTAGACAAGAATTTTCTAAGTGTTATGGTATCCGAGTAACAACATGTTGAACTTTGGAGCCATTTTGCACTTTGGACTCTTAAGGGATTGATCCAGTCAAATGTATCTCAGAGTGATTTTGCATGTTTGGGTGTGAAAGAGGACCATTCCAAGTGTAAACGTACCCATCTGGACGTGTTCGAACAATTCGTTTGGTCACACGAGTTGTAAAACGAAAGTTGCATCACTTTGCAACATTCCACTACTTGCATTTGAAAACTTTTTCCCCAAGTGAAAATTCGCCACCACGGGAAAATGCCTCCGAGATAGAAAAAACCAACAGAGGTTATTGTAGAAGAGCCCGACATGATCCCATATGATTAGAAAATAATTTTCTAAGCATCACAGTATCCAACTAACAACATGTTGAAGTTTACAACCATTTTGCACTTTGGACTCTTGAGGGATCGATCCGATTGAATGTAGCTCAGAATGACTCTGCATGTTTGGGTGTGAAAGAGGACCATGACTAGTGTAAACATACATATTTGGATGTGTTGTAATAGTCTATTTGGTCAGATGGGTTGCCAAACGAAAGTTGCACCACTTTGCAACTTTCAACTACTTGCATTTGACAACTTTTTCCCCAAGTAAAAATTCGCCACCATGGGAGAATGCCTCCAAGATAGAAAAAATGAGAGAGGTTATTGTAGAGGGGTCCAACATGATCCCATAAGATTAGAAGAAAAGTTTCTAAGCATCATGTTATCCGAATAAAAACATGTTGAAGTTTGCAGCCATTTTGCACTTTGGACTCTTGAGGGATCAATCCGGCTGAACATAGCTCAAAGTGATTATGCATGTTTGGTTGCAAAATAGGACTATTCCTAGTGTAAAATACCTATTCAGATGCATTGGAACAATGCATTTTCTCACACAAGTTTCAAAATGAAAGTTGCACCACTTTGCAAGTTTTCATTACTTACATTTGACACTTTTTCCATCAAGTGAAAACTGGACACCACGGGAAAACCACTCCAAGATAACAAAAACTAAGAGAGGTTATTGTAGAGGGGCCCAATGTTATCTCATATGCTCAAATGGATATTTTTTAAGCACCATGGTTTCTTAGTAATAACCCGTCAAAGATTGATCCCTTTTTGCACTTTGGACCCTTAAGTGCCTCAAATTAGGTCAATTTTGTGAAGCAACTATCAAGAAATCAACTCCAAACCATAAAATAACCTCAGGAATCAATATATCAAGTCTCCAAACCTTCAAATCTTCCACTTTTATAGTTTCATAGTTTCACTTAATGGACTCTCAAAACCCTTATTGAGGGTTACAAACCAGTTATGATAAAATTATTCTTATTTCCTCAAATTTGAGTTAAAAGACTTCAAAATACTTTCAAAAGTAACCTAACTCCTTGCTATAAAGAAAAATAATCAACAATCAAACTATAAGGTGTTGTACAATCCGCACAAGCTTGAAACAAAAAAGTAAAAGTGTTGCAAATATAGTAAATAGTGTCCTTTATTTACTAATTTCTTCAAGAATATAAGTTATGCTCTTTTCCACACCTTTACAATGCTTTATATAGCTATTCCAATCACCTAATGACCTTCTTGAGACTTTGAATACATTAAATATGACCTTCACATGACCTTTTTTTGTTTGTTTACATTTGAAAATTCAAATCTCATTACAAGTAAATCTCATTACAATGCCTGAGGTACTCCATTCTCACAGATCTTTTACAGTGTCACTCATACATTCAAGATTCTCTTAGAATGTCTACATCATAGGTGCTCATTATGAGGTTAACTTCAAATGAGTATCTTGAGATTCCCCCGCTAAGCTTCACACACTCTTTTATAATGGCTTCAAATCAAAATTGATATTTGTCAAGATCATCGAAATAAGGATGTTGCATTGCTTTTTTGGCTGAGATTCTCTTCGATGGCTCATAAATCAACATTTTTCTACAATGAGAGACCAATCAATTTTTAGTAGTTTACATACAAATATGCAAAGTAAAAGAAGAAAAATAAAGAGAATCCAAAATGGAAATGAAATGAAAATAGATGGAAGGCATTTACAGATAGGCATGCTAGTCTCTCAACTTAGTCACCCCTGGTCATACATCTTCACTAGGAGTTCCAAGATACCTATTGCACACAACACCTTTCATGTATAAAATAACTTGAAATTCGAGATGCTCTTATAATGTCTACATCATAGGTGCTCATGATATGGTTAACTTCAAATGAATAACTTGAAATTCCCTCACCAAGCTTCACACACACTTTTGTAATGGCTTAAAATCATAATTGAGATTTGTCAAGATCATCAAAATAAGGAGGCTACATTGCTTTTCTGGCTGAGATTCTCTTGGATGGCTCATAAATCTACATTTTCTACAAGGGGACACCAATAAATTTTTAGTAGGTTACTTACAAATAGGAAAAGTAATAGAATATGTTAGCATTGGCATCAAACAAATTAATGTGCATACAAGTATAAATTAATAAGAACCAATGTGCATACTTACAATTTAATCCAATGAACCATTCAAGTCTACTCTACTCTTTATTGTGTCAAGTATTGCCTCATGGTAAGACTCATAGACCTTCCACAATGTCTTGTTCAAAGGTCTACCCTCATATTTGATCAAATGAACATTGGATGCCACGACAAGGTTTGAGTAATGAAGAATCTTAGGATGCATGTCAAAGTCCTAAAACAACCAATGTTTAAAACTCTTATGTGGGTACCTTCTAAGCCACGTTCCAATAACAACAACTGAGCCTATAGGGTATTCAATATTTTCTCCAACTATAACTGGGGCCTCCAATTTATTTTTGGCCTCAACACAACAACACAAGTAATAGCCCATTCCCTCTTCATTGTCTTCATCTGCAATAACTGCATAAACATGCCCTACATTGATATGTGTAGCAAATCTTTTGAAATTAGTAAACATTACGAATACACTACAAATTAATATAACAATATGGAATTTCAAAAACTAAGCAAGAATATATATTACTTGGTTGAACTAGATCTGATACGTGGTCAAAGTCAATTGATGATTCCATCTATGTTACTTCCAATGCCGTTGGAGGGCGATATGTGTGAATTGGGATAAGATAACTTGTCAACCATTTGTCAACCCACTCCCCTAACTCACAATCATTCTAGGCTTGCATTGTACATAAGGAACAAAAGCATGCCATATTTTGTGTATCAATACTCCATGAACCTGCATTTGAGCTAAGGAAAGAGTGTAGCTCACTCAATCTTGTTAGTGTACAACAATCCTCATATGGTGCACTATTAGTATCATCCATCTACCAAAAAATTCTATTTACTGAAGACGTACCTTCATTACCTAGACCCATCGAAGCATTACACCACTTGACAATTGATCTTGCATCTGTCAACTTTGCACTATCTTTATAATTTAACTTTCTCGTGCTAATGCTCTTTTCACGCATGCTCCTGCACCATCATGCTCCCCCTTTCCATTCACGACCTCAAAAAAGTTCCACATATGTTGTACACCTATAATGACATGCATCCTTCTCAACCAGTAGAACATGAACGAGTTCTTGAACTATGTTGCATAGTTATCTGACCATATTATATGTTGACCATATGCTATGCCCCTTTGAGCCAAATCATTATAGAACATCTAGAATCAACCTTGCACTAACTCTAGAGAATGTGTGTGATCATAACTAATATAAAAGTGATACTCCCTCAATACCTTCATGTGGTCCTTTGTACTATCTTCTGCATGATTGAATGCTATGTGCACAAATATCGAAACCTGTGTAGTAGAGTGTAGTTCTCTACAAAGTCAACCACTAATACTATGTTTCCAACTAGAAAAGTGTCCTTGCATAGCTTGAATTGTGTGTCCATCCATCAGGATCTATGGGTATGCCTTGCATACTCATACACTAATTGTCATGAAACGTGGACATAAAATGATACACTAGAATCTTGTGAATAACCAAATCACACCTTTTTGCTTCAGACCCATCTTTTGTAGTGTATGCTACTATTTTATACTTCCTAAAATATACTAGTTTTTGTTCCACCTCATCTGTGCTTTCCATATGTTGACATACTGGCATTTGTTGCAAGCCACCACAATGCTCACATGAACCATCCAAGCATGTTTTCCTATAGAATGTTTTTCCATCCTCTATTTCACATAAATTTTTTGATAAGAACTCTCCTGAATATTTTGGTGGGGCTTCTATGACACAATCCTGCAAAACAACGTTAGTATGCAAATCCAAACATATAGAACAATAATCATCATAATGGATAGAGAATTCAATATTGGCATACCTTCTTTGTCAAATCTGAGTGATGATGTACTCTCAACTTGAGATGCGGTGTATGGTGTCCAACCATATTCACTTGCAGTAGAGGGTGTCCCTCCATATTCACTTGTGGTAGATGGTGTCCCTCCATATTCGCCTGTGCTTAATGGTGTCCCTTTGTATTCACTTGTGGTAGATGGAGTATCTCCAACTAGAGTATTTGAATCTTTCCTACCACAAATCTTTCACATTCGTGCCCTTTGTACTACCAATTCCTATTCTCTTTTTGATGGTTGAGGTTCCTCTTCAATTGGCTTGTTTTTGTCAATCATATCGATTTTCTTATTTTCATGATATGTCGCCACGTGTTCTCTCTCCTTTGCTTTGAAGGTTTCATACTCTTCGTCTGTTAGTTTTTCCTTATTCATTTCTTCATAATGGTAGATAATTTTAACTGCAGCATGGAAATGAGATGAATATTAGCTCCTAAAAAATGTATCCATTCAAATAAATGAAATATATGTCACTCAAGGCTTCATTAAAAAATACTTACAATCATCCCGTAGAAGGTTATTTCTAGCATGTAAAATCATGGACAAGGCATGCGAATCAAATTCCTTGGAACTTGAGCTAGTGGAGCATCGGTAAGCTAGCTCACTCACTAGCCTGCCAATGTGGTAGGGTTGAGAAGGTAGGGGCGGCGTATGCCTAATAGAAATGGGGTCTCATGGTGATCGTATGCCTCAAAGAAATGGGGTCCCATTTTTATTAAGCATATGATCACTGTGAGACCCCATTTCTATTAGGAATATGTTGCCCCTACCTTCTCAACCCTACCGCATTGGCAGGCTAGTGAGTGAGCTCACTATCTTGTGAAGCTCACTAGCCTGTCAATGCTACCACATTTTGCATACATTTATACGAAAGAGTCTTGTAATAGTGGAGAGAAGGGTTAGAATCCCTTGTAGGTAGGCTAATCAAGGAAAGATTTAAAATATATCACAACATAAGTGATGAGGTAGGTTTAGTGGTGCAGGTGCACCAAGTTCTAGTCCTTCAGTTGGGAAGGTTCAAGTTTTTGTTTTTGTGAGAATGGGTCATTTTAATGTAATAAGTCCTTGAAAAGGCCATTTTAGTTCTATAGGAGTAATTTTTGTGTCAATTAGCTGATTAGAGAGTTTATAGTGCAATAAAGAGGTAAAAAGTGAAAAATTGTCAAATTTGTAAGTTGCAAAATTGCAACAAATTTGAAAGACAACAGATAGTTTTTTTGAAAATTTGTTGCTTTGTTGGTTGGAGTCAGTTTAGGGATGGTAGTTGGTGTCTTTTGTGTTTAAAAATACCTCATATGTTCAATTTTGAGGTTATAGAAACTAAGTTTGAAAGAAAATCAATAAAATCATACTATTTCCTTGTAATTTTCTGAGTTTTTTCCAGAATTTATGAAGTTTCTTTGTACTATACGGTTCTGTATTGGGAAATATTGCACTTTAATGGATTGAATTCGGTAGGTATAAGGTTAAATTCACCACAAAAAAATTTTGAAGAAATTTTATTTGTTTTTGTGCATTTGGGAGGCAATTTACTAAGGGTCAGTCCGTATACCCTGTTTAAGGGTTTTAGGAGCATTTAAAATGGCATATTAAGCCTTCCACCCACTATATGAATCTATAACTTAGTGGATAGGATTATTTAGGGTTAATAAACATGGTTTCATCATTACCTGTGCAGTGGAGGTCAAGATCATGATTTTTGGTGATGCCCTAGATGGAATTTTAGGTGTTTGTGCATGAAAAGGAGAGGTTAGAGAGGGTAATTGTGAGAAATATTTGAGGGTAATCACTTTTTTATGTTATTTTAATTTTTTTCAGGTTAGTTGGAAGGTTTTGAGTGCATTGAGAAGGTTTGGTTGGGTATGCAAGTGGGTTTTTCAATAAACCCTTGCCTAAATTGAGCAAATTGAGGGTTTTGTGTGAGGTCTTAGAGGGCGAGTTCCTGAAGATAGGTTGGAAAATTTGTGGTTTTGTCACCTAGTGAATGCTGCCCCATTGGTTTCTTGGGTTGGTTACAAGATTAGAGAGGGTTCTCTTTGTAAAATTGGCCAAATTCATGGCCTAGTACAACGTTATTCTATGTTTTTTAAAGGGTTGATTGAAAGGACTCGTATGTGGGTTTTTTTGTATGTTGGAGAAGACTGAAATGGGTGTCTAGAATGATAGTTAGTAGCAGAGTTTGTTAAAGAGATCCGAGAGTTAAGTTGGGAAAATTGGGTCTGTAGACCTACAAGGGTGTCTAGGTGAAAAAGGGGAAAATAAGCCAAGATTGAGTTTGTGACTAGAAAGGTGATTTCAAATCCTTTGAATTGATAAAGTGAGGGGTTTTTCAACCTAGGTTGCTATCATTTAGTGATGAGGTAAATTTATAAATAGAGATGAAAACCAAAATAGTTTTGAAGATCTATCAATGTGGGAGGAGTATAAATTCCAACTTTTTAGAGACATGTATGGAAAATTTGGTAGCATAGACAAGGCAATCAATTGCTTGGTATAACTATTTGAAAAAATACCTCAATGAAAGCTTTAGAGAGTGGTATGCACATCCATAATAAAGGATTGAAAAATGATGTTTTATTTTACTTCCTTAAAACTTATGTCATATATATGTGTATACAAAATGTGGAAGCATACACAAGGTAAGTCAATTGTCAAATAACAAAATGCCTCAAAGAGATGTGGTTTAAAAATGTAATTGGAAAGTGTATAGAATTGTGTAATTTAAAATGTGCATTGACAACCTAAGGTTATAATGAAAAACAAACAATGATCAACATTGAATATGCAAAATAACAAAAATGAAAGCAAGTCATAATAGAATAAAAGAAAATGTGTAAAGACTTCACATACCTGAAAAACCAGAGTTTCAAATGGAGAAGTTCTACCCAATTAAGTAACCTTTTCTTATTTCTTCAAACTCCTCAACAATTTAACTTTTTCAAAGGCTTTTTCCCCTCCAAACTTCAATTGTATATCATATTTCATTGGAATTCAAACTTGATTTGATATTATATGCCTTTCAATGTGAAAAATCTACTATTTCATGCAAAGGTGGTGGAAAGATCATGAAAAAGGTAGTGGAATGTGAAAAACATGCATGCACACTTCACAATATCATCAAAAAGATACTTTTTGTCGAAGCATGCGCAAAACTAGTAGAATATGCAGAATGTGGTCCTTGAGATCATGGGTATATTGAATTTTTTACCATTTTTAGAGAAAGCCAAAACACACTCACGTTATAACATGAGTGTGTTATTTCTTGCTCAAAATGTTCATATCTCTACTTCATCAAATTTGCTCACGTTATGAGAAAGTTGGTTTTTAATAGATTTATTTTATCTCTTTTTATATACCCTATATACCCTAATTCTATCTCTCCCCTCTACCCTCTACCTTAACACTTATACCCTCACTCACTCCTATATCTCTCCCCTCTACCCTTAAACCCTAATTCTATCTCTCCCCTCTACCCTCTACCCTTAACCCTTATCCCATCAACCCTTAAACCCTAATTCTATCTCTCTCCCCTCTACCCTCTACCCTTAACCATTATACCCTTTATCCTCTTCCCTTTTTCTCTCTCTCGCTCCCTCTCTCTATCTCTCTCTCTTTATCTCTCCTACCCCTTCTTCCTTTCTCAATTCCATCTCTCTCACTCTTGAGTCTCTCCCTCCTACCCCTTCTCCCTTTCTCAAATTCCTCTCTCTCACTCACTCACTCATATCTCTCTCCCATCTACCCTTTACCCTTAGCTCTAATACCTTCTATCCTCTAACCTTTATCTCTCTCCCACTCTCTCTCTCTCTCATCTCTCCCTCTCTCAACTCCCTCTCTCTCACTCACTTTATATCTCTCCCCTCTATCCTCTACCCTTAACCATTATACTCTCTACCCTTAAACCCTAATTCTATCTCTCTCCCCTCTACCATCTACCCTTAACCCTTATACCCTATCTCTCTCTCTCTCTCTCTCTCTCTCTCTCTCTCTCTCTCTCTCTCTCTCATCTCTCCCTCCTACCCTCCCCTC
>VDFB02000008.1:374615959-374628590 GCA_007258455.2 Sequoia sempervirens | reverse complement strand
AACCTATTGGAAGCCCGATTGTCTTTTGATGGCACGTTTTGAATTGAGGAGGTACAATTTCCATCTGCATAAATAGGGATGAAGATTTAAAGTCTATGCATTCCATTTTCAAAGGGCTCGGCCTTCCATTTGTATAAGTTGTGTGGTTCTCTTTTTTGCAGCTCACACATTAGCATGGGCATTTTTCCTCTGTGGAAAACTGCGTATCAACTCTTTGATTGGTAGTGGTTTTGCAATTGGTAGGCCATGATTTATCTATAGGAGGAATCATTCAGGGGAAGCTAGGAATTTCTTGTGGTGAATTGATTGAATGGTTGTGTGAGTTTCCATTGGAAATATATTGTGTGGGCACATACACAAGGGTGATTTTATGGCTACAAATTATAATTTTAGAGGCCAAATTCCTTGATTTTCCTTGCCATGATTTCACTGTGCGAAGTTTCTTTCCCATTTCCATATTATTTTCTGTGTAAGCTTTAAACATATCTAAAGTTTTGCATCAAATATTTATCTAGAGTTTGGAGGTGGGCCCATACATTGTGATTTGGGAATTTTTTCTGGACATTTATGCCACATTCATTTCGTGGAGATATTCTTTGTGCCTTAAATTTTCTAGCACTTGCATTGTGTTATGAAGTTGTCGCAAGGTTCGTGGGCAGTGTTTGGATTGGTGGAGATTGCTTGGCTTGGTGGGTTGGTGAGGCCTGATTGGTTGGGCTCATTTTTATTTTTTTCATTGATGCTTGTGGTGGTCATATGGTATGATTGAGAGCTCCAGAAGATTCTGAAAGTGCCTCTATAGGCCCTTTTTTTCATATCTATTGCAAACAAAGGCCAATTTTTGTAAACCACATATAAACATAAAGATATTTCCGTCACCTTTGCAGTAGTTAAGGAATTTCTCTCATATTTTTTCTGTTTGGTGGTGATCTTAATCCATTGGAGTTTTATATTGGTCTTGCTTCATTTGCAGTATTTGGGAGTTTCTATTTGTTCTTGAAGGTTATTGTCTTTGGTTTTTTGGAGATTTGTCATAGTTGATTATGGGGTTTTCAATTCATCCTATTGTGATTATGTTGGAAATGGGGAACTATAAATAGTGGAGAAATGGTATATTGAAGAACCTAAGATGGCTTCATCTTTTTCCATACCTATATAATCTTGTTCCCATTCCTCGTAATGATAGAAAGAAGTTTGCATGGAATTTCAAAAGGGATGATGTCCTAGGAGTTATTACAATGCATATTGATGATGCCACTTTTGATGCTATTGATTATTATGAGTTTCCTCATACTCTTTGGACTAAAATAAGGGAAATACATGGAGATCCTGATACTTAGCCATTCTTAGATGATTTTGGTATAGATTGTCTTGTGCCTCTTCATTTTTCAGACAGGATACCACCATGCTACTATGCAAGAGTTTGAAGTGTTGGAATAATTTGAATCTTTAGATGAGGATGATGATGGTTCTTTAGATGCTCCTTCTCCATCAGAGATAGTTGACGTACTTTCACCTTCAGTGATTCATTGTGTAGAGTCATTGATTGAGACTCCTATCATTCCTGCTCAAAAAGATCATTCATTTTGTGTTGATTATTCATTGCACACATCCAGTGATTCATCACAACCAGTATCTCATTGTCTTCTTGATTAGGATTCGTATTTATCAGACATTGGTTGCTTGTTCATAGAATCTCATATTTTAGATTTGTAGGACACATTTGAGGGTATATCCCTCCTATTTGATGATAGTTGTGGTACAACTATTTTCACCCCATATCAGTCTCTGGATATTGTTCAACATTAGTTTCCAGTGGTACTTTGTTTTTAAACTTCCATTGTGATTGGGCATGTTCTTGATTGGTTTGTGGCATCAATTTCCAAGGTCTTGGCAACACATGAGTAGATTCCAGAGACATCATCACACATCTTCATGCTTATTTCCTTCAATTCCTATATTTAATTGAAAGAATACCTACATTTGTATTTGGTTT
This sequence comes from Sequoia sempervirens, assembly GCA_007258455.2. Taxonomy (NCBI): domain Eukaryota; kingdom Viridiplantae; phylum Streptophyta; class Pinopsida; order Cupressales; family Cupressaceae; genus Sequoia; species Sequoia sempervirens. The sequence goes on along the minus strand of VDFB02000008.1, from coordinate 374,626,594 downwards.
TTTTCTTTTGAAAGGGATACAAGTTGTTTGTCGACACTATGTCATGTTTTGTCTTTAGGAACTTACCATTTTTGCAGGTGATTACACATTATGGGGGGGCTATATAGTCTCTCTCTTTTCGTCTTATCGGGGGGCTATTGATTGTATATATATGATGTATGTAGTCCTTTGGTGGGTGTAATTGAGTCATCCATCCATGCATCATTTTTGTTTTCTTTTCTCTCTTTTGGAGAGAGGTTTTTTCCAAAAGGGTTTTTCTCCTTTTCTCCACTTGTGAGAGATTTTTATGCATTGTAAATAGGTGCCTAACATGGTTGTGTAGCCAAGATCCATACTGCATATTTGCATTTGTATTCTCCCTAAGTTACACTTAAGGGGGGTGTTAGAGTAAATTATATTTACGCTTAAGTTTACTTAGGCTTGAATTTAGATTATTATGCATTATTTTTTCCCAGGTGGTTTTTTCCCGTAGGGTATTTTTTCACCCATCTATGTTTTTCATGGCTTTATAAGCCAATACATAAATGCAAATTATTGATATCATATTTTTCACTCCTTGTTTGCTGAAATGGCCTTGTGTCTCTCTTGCTATTTTGTGAAGGTTTTTTGCAATTGATGATCTTGGGTTATTTTCTCTTTCAATATGGGTTAATTAATTTTGCAGGTTCTCATCAAGTCAGTTTTCCATGTGATTGTCACTGTAAATTTTTTTATCAAGAGACTATGTAAATATCAATTTTTGGTCTTGGCCTAAAAGTTGATAAGCTTTAATTGTATCTAGATGCACATATATGTTTCATCATGTTATATAGTTTTATTAAACACCAATACACATTATATATGTTTGTTTGATGTATGAACTTCAATTAACTTATTAGCCACCTTTTAAATATCTTGTTCCAATTTTATCTTATACAAATCATATCTTGTATTTACCACATTTTATATAATTTTTCAATTGTATAGATTATACATTTTATACATACAAGGAGATAGATTTTTGTTCAGTGATTCAAATATTTGCTAGAATTAGAAAATAGTTAAAATTACTTGCCCTTAATTTATTATGAATATGATCTAAACTATTTAAGGAATGTTTTAATTTGTCACCTAACCATGTGATAAATTATATATATGAAATTTGATTCTAGGTAAGAATTTATATAGTGCATATTACTTGAAAATTAGATAAAATATCTATAGATACATGAGTGCATATAGTCATCAAAATGAACATAACACGATCATAATTGGGTGCATATATAATCATCATATTAAATTCAACTGATATAAATAAACACAAGCATGATCATATTTATCAATATAATGTATGTGAAATGGTCCATGAAATAACATGTTCAAAATGTATATGTCAAGTCCAACACATATATTTAAATAAAACTAGAGATCTATAGTCCATAAAATTTAAAACCATCTAACTATTAGGGTGATCAGTCAAATCAAGTCTCATCTTTGTTCCATGTGGACTAGATGTGCACGTATCATGTTGTAAAAGAGTACAAGAAACTTGAAATTATATTTAAATTTATTTAGAAATTTTGATATAATTTAACATATAAACTTGAAAATATAAACTTTGATAAAAATAAATTTAATTAAATATCTAGTAAATACAATAAAACATATTTTTAGTGTGCATAAATTACCATATGATCATGTGAATCTATTGGCACATTTTTTTCAATGGGTAGCATAACTATCAATTGAGAAGGTCCAAATGCTTGATCTACTATATCCTACATATTCATATAAAGCAAACAATATGTTAAAACCTCAAATTTATATATTTAAAAGGTCCCTAAAAAATGTATAGGAGATTTAGTAAATTTTACAACCTCAAATGATATGACCTCGTGACCATGCACTTGAGATTTCCCATGCATAAATGTTGATGATGTCTCAGGTGTGCTCACCATGGGTATCACATGAAATCCCTGTATATAGATACAAAAATGTATAGATCATTCACACATGTGTACAAATTCAAATTAAATTAGATCTTTGATGTGTTTTTAATTTAAACTTAACAAAATTTTGAAAGCACGCATGTGAGTTGATGATGACTCAAGAGTGCTCACCATAACTTGTGGTTGGTCGATACTTGATATCGCATGACCTCCATGCATCTATATATAATATATCATTTCACACATGTGTACAAATTCAAATTAAATTAGATATTTCCACATAAATTAAAATATGTATTGGTTTGTACTTGACCAAAAGGTGAGCCCAAATCTATAGCACTCGAAATACAAACACGATCATATTGATATTCAAGCATCGTGTGATCATGCATCTACACTGAACACTTCTTGAATTAATTTTATATTATATATAATTTAATGTTATTATTTACATGAATTTTGCACATTTCAAAAAAATTATTTAAATGTGCCTAAGTTCAATAGAGGAACATACCTATGTAGGATGATCCACAGAATATAGTAAATTTATATATGACTTTGTACTAGATGCATGAGGGTTAATTGAAGTGGATGCCCAGGTATGCCCATAGCTTGGGCCTCCATGCTCTCTATTTACCACTTCATCTACTATGTGTGTAGTTTGATGAGTGAGATGTCCTGAAAGAGATTTCAATGCTCCTAATGTCGACAACATTGTCGACTACTGAAATGCAAAAGGAACATGAGGAGAAGGAGGAGCAATCAGAGCATGTCATTTAGGATCGACATGTGCTCCTAATCTATGTTGGGGCATGCCATGCCCAACTCCCTAAAATGACCTCTTATCAAAATAATTGGTTTTTAAACCCAACTCAAACTGAACCCATAACTTTCTCAAAAAGTATAGGGCCACCTTACAATGGCCATGTGGTGGAGTATCATACACCATCCACCATCTATCCCAAAAATTTGTAGCTATCTGAGGGTGCCTACACCATTTAATTGAAATTCAGTTTTTTGGTGAGTGGAATTGGTTCATTTGTTTGGGGGCTAAAAAAATGTTGGAAAATGGCTTGTTTGATAATTTTAAGGTCATTAATTTCTTTACAGGACAATCCATCTGCATAGAATTTCCTCCTCTCTTCTCTCCATTGATGGAACCTATCTAGGTCCACATCAATAGATCAAACATAATCAACAACATTTTGCATTGAAGATGCAAACCCTGCAAGATGGGGGGATATTACACTCATTTTTTATCAAATGTATATTTTCCTATATCACATTAAGGCTTTCTCTAATGCCCTCTCTTAATTGATCCTAATCTACTATAGGGCATGGGGGGTTAGGAGGTGGAGAGTGTGGAGGTTTGGGGTTTTGTTGTGGTGACGGATCTGGATGTATGGGATCTTTAGGTTGTGCATTAGGTATAAAATCCTCTATGTTAAATTCATGCTCCATGTGAACAATGAAATGGCAACTACATGTTAAAAAATTAAAAAATATATATCAACAAACTAATTAAATAATGGACACAATTTGAAAGTTATTTAAATCACATTGAACAAGAAAAAATTCAAAATACATTTCATTTGAAGAAACATTCAATTTATAACATTAAAAATCCATAACATGAAAATCCATAGCATGTACACATTAAATTATACAATTAAAGTCATGTACATGTACCCTTGGTTAAATTCGGGCACTTTATCTTCTAGTAACCATATGGTTTCATTTTCCTTGCAAGGTTAAAATTGAGTGGTGTGTGGTTGTTAATTTCAAATTATTGTATCATTCTATCTTGGACTAATGAATGTCATGCCTTAGTGATGTGTTTTAGATGATTCTATGTATGTCGTAACCTATGCATTCATTGTCAATGAAAGATGCCTCTTAGGAATCATGTAACTCATCAAAGTGGGAATGAGGGGAAGGATAAGAACCCAGCTATGAATCCTATTGGTGGTCCTCAAGTTATTGGTCTCCTTCAATATATAATAGTGAGGGGTCCTCATCAAGGGGAATCTATGTGTGAGAATTTTTAAATTAATGTAATAAAGAAGGTGGATGTGAATCTATGTGTAGATTGAATGCATTTTTAAAGGTGTTGTAATGGTAGAAATTGAGAGATTCTTAACATGTATTTGTGAGTAACTACAAAGTACTATATTCTTTAGCAAGGAGGTACTATAGGAAACTTGCAATAAATTGGTAGTATTACTACAAGTCACTTGCAACCTAAAGGTAACAATTTCTTGTTAAAAATGGGCAATGGTATAATGAGTGACTTATATCATAGAAAGGTTATGGGCACTTGCAATTTTATTTGAGATTTAGATATTTATTAACTTATATTTATTATGAGATGTAGATAGTAGGATTCAACTAGTGTTTGTGTTTAGTTTGTTTAGTGGTACAATAAAATGGATGAGTGAGTAGTACGCTGTGGTTTCAATATCTAAAGTATGTTGTAGCTACTCTTGTCTTTAAGGATTTTAGTTATATTTATAGCTTGTGTTTAGATCTTGGGTTGGGTCTTGTTGTAGTTAGAAATTAATACAATACTTAGTGTGCCATTAGCTTGGAAAAGAACCTAAATTTCATATATAAATAAAGCATGTTTCAATGTAAAGTATCATTTTTTTATAATGTGGTGGGGATGGGAGAGCGATGCTAGATAAATTTGATAATATGAAGAATGTTGAAAATATGTTAAAAAAGCTAATAAAAATAAATAGGTTTAGATAGTGTGATGAAACTATTAGTATCACATCCCCTAGTAAATAGTTCACAAAAATGATAGTCAATGAGAATAAGATAAGTATAATACACAAGTTACAATCCTAATGTTTGGTTATCTATTTTTTTTATTTTAATGTGACCTCATTATTTTTTTGTGCACCTTAGCATGAATCAACCTATCTAGGGATTACAATTTTATGACATTATAAATAGACTTGTCTAAGGATTATGTGTGATTTTAGGGCTAGTAAAAAGACAGCAATTCTAGACATTATAAATATAATTTAGGTTGAGGTTCAAGGTTTAGGGTTTTAGGATTTAGGTCCTAGGATTAAGGGTTTTAGTTTTTAGGTCTATATTTTTTGGAACCTAGTTTTAGGGTTTTTATTTCTAAGTTAAATGTGTCCAAATTAGGTTGAATTCTAGTTAATTTAGGTTTAGTTTTCTAGATGTTCAAATTATCCTAATTGATATCATGCACTTGATCCTGATTTACTAACATCAGTTCTTCCTAAATCACTTCTTTACTAACCAATTAATTGAATAATTATTATTTCATTAATTCATCAAGATTCCTCTTTTAATTAAATAAATCAGCTTTATTTGATTAAATCATAATTCCTCTTTGATTAAATAAATCAATTTTATTTGATAAAATCCTAATGTTCCTCTTTTAATGAAATAAATCACTTTATTTGATTAAATCATATTCACTCGTTAATTAAATAAATCAGCTTTGTTTAATTAAATCCTAAAGTCATCTCCTTTAAACTGAATAAATTAACCTTTATTTGATTTAATTCTAATGTTCTTCATCTTTAATTAAATAAATCAAACTTTATTTAATTAAATTACTAATGTTCATTATTCCTCTTATTAGACTTAAATAAATCTAAAAATCTAAGTCAAATGTCATATCAACTAATTCTATCTAAGTTAATTAAATCCTACTTCACTTTAACTCTAATCCTCAAATCCTCTAGATCTTGCAACTTGCATAAGTAAATCAATTTATTTGATTTAGAAATTCTTCTATTTCCATTTTAAAATGGCATCTCTTTGGAATATTCCTACAATTTGAAATCTCCCTCCCAAAAGGACTTGTCCTCCAACATGGCATTTATAGCTCTTAAATGTCATTTTTTCTTGATCCAAGAGGCATTAACTCATCTTTCAACTCTCCCTCCACAAGTCACTTCTTCAAATTTTAAACTCCACCTAATTGCATTTATTTGCACATTGATCAAAATGTGTTCCACCTCTCTTCAATAGCATGTTGACAAGTGGCACAATTCCATTGGTTCATGTTTATTCCAACATTCTTCATATTTCTCACCACTCCATCCCTCTTTCCTATAAAGGGAAGACTTCTCTATTGATTTTGGATCCACAACTTTATTCAAGATCATTATCTACATATTTTTGAGCAAGTTCGTCCATAATTCCATCTAGGTTTTCATATTTTGCATCAATCTTAGCAAGGTTATCACCAATTTTCATCAAGGAGCACACAATCTTCATCAAGTTCATCAAGGAATTGGGAAAGGGCTACTTTCCACATCAAAGCAGCACCAATTCCCCCATGGGATGCTAGTTTGAATGTTTTGAATATGATTTCAATAAACTTTCATTTGATAATCTATCTTTCTTTCTTATTCATTGCATTTCAATGAATTGCATGGGGAATTATTGTTTTAGACTTCTTTATTGACTAAAATTAGGTTGTTTGATGATGTTTGAGCAGGTCTAGATCAACCATTCACATTTTGGTGCTAGTAGGAGGGAAAATCTTGAGAAATTAACACGTTTTTTGGTCAAAATCCTGCTATTTTTTTTTTTAAATTATGTTTATAGGAAACAGTGAGGCTGCGACAGTCAAACAATGATGCTATTAGTCCAACATCACTATATAGTGGTGTTGCTTCTACTTCAAAACACGACACTAAAGTAATTCTCCTCATGACCGTACTTGAAAAACACCAAAGGGAAACGATGATCAATATATCGACACAATCGTAGAATCTATTTTTCCACAGAGTTACGTTGACTTCACTAGAGCATCACTGACTTCTTCAAACAATGACGCCTTCATGGAATGCGATGCTAGGGTGCGGTAAGAGTAAACTTTTTTGTTTTAATTCAACATGTGATTTTTATATTGATCACCTTGGAATTCTAACCTTCACTTGGGGCCCTATTTTCTGTAGGCTAATAAATTTTTGTAGGTTAAGGTGATTGAAAAGGGAAGGAGGAAATGAAGAAAATACATTCTATGGAATTATCACATGATTGTAACAAGTTTTTTTAAACACTTTGGGAGCAATTATAATCCCATTTTTAAGGACATTGTTATCTTCAGTTTTTAGGACTCAAATAATTTTTTTTGGGGTTTTGAAAAGAACAATCAAAGGGTTAAAAAGAAATTTAGGAACTTACTAGAGTTGGTTTTGGATTTAGGATCATCATGGAAAACACAGACCCTTCAGTGGCGAAAAATTTAGAAAAATCAAAGTTGGGAAATTTGATGTAAAATTTTGAATAAGTTATCTATATTATTTTCAAAATATTTAAGAATAGAATTTGAAGAAAATTGAATGTAGTTTCTAAACTACTAGGTTTATTTTACAAAAAAAAAAAAAAACTATTTGGTGAAAATTTTAAATTTCAATGTAGTAGTACTAAATTCCTGGGGAAAATAAGCAGGCTGGTATTTATCTAACCACCTTGTTTCACAATAAAATGATAATTATTTTTTATAAGATTTTAGATATAATTATTAGAGGACTCATGTCCCATGTGATATATATTTTTGTATTTTTTTCAAGTAAATAATTAATTATGAATTTTTTATTACAACCTTTTAAAAATATAAAAATGCTGCATGTCCTAAATCCAATTTTAACTTTGGTCAAACTTTATGAAATTATTTTACTAATCCTATAATATGCAGCTAATAATGTGATGCATGTTTCAATCCAAAAGGATACCATTTGAAAGCTTATAGATGTTTTTCAATCAGCCTATCAAACAAGAATTTAGTCGTAATTCAAATAGAAAATGAATAATGATTATTTATTAAATTCAAAGTAAAGCATAATTTATATTGGTGGAAAGCTAAGAATATCCTTTAAAAACCCTTTTCGTTTCATCAATTTTGGGTAAAAAAAGTCGTCAGCCACATACCCTACACATACCCATCATATTGCGACTTTTTCGCCCATCATGATCCTACACATACCCATTTAATAAGAAAACTTCACAGTTCATCTTGGTGCTATAAAAATAATCCATTATTGCTTTGAGGTCTAAAATGAACATGTGTTTTTCGTGCTTTGTAATTTTTTTACAAAAGAATATCATTTAAAAGTCGTATGCACTTCTTTCACGCTTCATGGTGATCTTCAAAATCAAAAGTCTTTTGGTGATATTCAGTTGTCTAAAAGATTACCTCCACACTTCAATTTTGGCTCTTAAAATTGAACAAAGCTTGCTAGTGCGAGTAGATACATTGCATGTGTTGTCTCTTTGTTCACGTAAACAAAGATTGATCGAACTACAAATGTACTTGCTCACTATCGTTCACCTTTATAGGGGCCTATGTAAGATCAATTTGAAGGCGACTCCAACGAGTTTTCAACTTGGGCCGGTATACAAATGGATAAGACTAAACTGTCAAGTCCTCATGGTATGTAGGTGTTAGCCATACAGTTTCTTTCAGAACAAGGTACTATCGTAAATAGTATAAGAGAACCTATTAGGATTGATTAAAGCCTTTAGTTGCTTGTTGGACACTCGTAAGGTGCCATGTCCCCGATCACCATAACTAAGAACCAATTTTTATAGAGGCCAAAATCATTACTATTTGTTAGTGCAAGAATGGTCATTCTAAAGCGATCCAAAAATTTTGTGGTTTTTAGTAGAGATGAGAATTTTGTCATGGGAGTTTCATGAGAACTAAAGCTTGGCTAACTCAAGAAGTGTGTGTCGTGGAGGGGAGACCGTGTGGTCAAGCTTCTAATTATCCGCTAAAAATAGGCGTAGCTAGATTTATGCAAGTGGGAATTCAACAAATATTGTCTCTTTCTATCCTAGGGTTGTGCACCATTTTGGAATCAAAACACTTTTCTTGGATCTAAAATATTGGAAAACAAACATTCAACAAAATCATCAAAATTTCAAACCCTTTAGGAGGAGCAAATACCTTTGAAAAAATCCAAGTGCTATTGCTTGCCCTAGGGATTCCATCCTTAGAGGCTTCTAACTATTTGGATTTACATCTCAATTTTCTCTTACTAAAGTCAACATTAGGGAACTATTACCTTAATTTCCTTAATTTCCACATAATGGACTTTTTGGGATGAAAAAAATTTGGGACATTAGACATTTAGTTTGAAAAGCTAAAGCAAGAGAGTTCTTGCGGTAAAAAGAAATCATTAAGAAAAGATAAGAAAAAATTAAACCCCACACATGTGCTTTCTCAAATGATTTCCTAAAAGATAAAAATCTAAAAACCAAAGTCCAAAGGTCTTATTCCAAAAGCTCTCAAGAAACGTCAGTCCATGCTTTACGAAGTTAGGGAAAGATTGGTCTTAACTTTTACAAACGTGCATCAAAGGACAATCCCAACTTGTATTAATTTTATTGTTGCCAAAATTCAAGTCTTTTTCAAAGGTTTGAGTTTCTCACATAGGAAGTATAGCATGCTCTTCAATACCGAGGTCTTGTAAGCAAAAGTCTCTTTAGGTTCACTTAGGATCAAAATCAACACTTTCATCCATCCTCAAACATCAAATCAAAATCATCTCACAAACAACTCTTAGAAATATTGAAAAAATACTCTATGCTAGACTTTTGGAAAATCCTTTAAATCAAATCAAAATCATCTTGTTTGACTAGGCTTGTGTAGATGAATCCTTCTTCATACATTTAGTTAAATTATCAATCCTTGTGAACAAGTCTATCCCTTGATAAAATAAAACATCTTGGGGTTTATGAGTTCATTATCCAAAATCCAAATCAAATTCAATTCAAATCAAAATCAAGTCCAAACCAAAGTCAAAATCAAATCCAAAGTCAAAAAATACAAAATTCCCAAATTCTAGTATCACCTCCAAGATTTCTTAAGAGTTCAATCATTCACATCATCCATCTTTAATTTACCTTATCACCACCCTTTGATCCTTAATTATCCTAGATTTAATTTTTTATGCCTAAAGTTTGGATCAATCTAAGGAGTTAGAGCTTCACCTCCCACATTCCTGAAAATTGATCCCTATTTTATGGTTCAAACTAGATCTCAACACAAGAAAAACATGGAAACTAACAAAGAAACATAGATACTTCAACTGACTTGAGTCAAACCACTCCCGAAATCAATCCCAGATGATTTAGCAATCCCCAACTCAAAATTCCTCAACTTCCAAAAAATCCCCAAGAGGGAGGTTGCCAAGTGGAAGACATCACCAATAATGTCCTAGGGATCACTCAAGGTGAAATCATAGAAATGGTCCACAATCCTAAAACTCACAAAATTGTCAATGACATAATGAGACTTAATCCTTCACAATACATGATATAATTAGAAAGAGAAGGGGCTAAACTCCTTTCTGACTTTAATATAAGCACTATTTTGGAGAAACCTCTTGGGATTATGCCACTGATCTCATTCACACCTCCCTTCCAAAGCATCATTCAATCCATCCTGCAACCCACATCATCTCTTGCTCCAACTCAACCCATTGTCAACAAGGGAAGCTCATTACTTCATGCTCTTTGAACACATCCCCTTGTAAATAACCAAGACTTGGATGTAAACACCATCTTGGTTCAATTTGTCCCTCAAAGGTTCAAAACACCCATACGTTCCACTTGTATTTCATGACACCAACAATCCATCCACCTTCTCTGCAACACCGACATGTTCCCTTAACTCACAAGTCTCTCTTCCCATGATTTTGGAAGG
>VDFB02000008.1:374576494-374615859 GCA_007258455.2 Sequoia sempervirens | reverse complement strand
TGAAATAAATCACTTTATTTGATTAAATCATATTCACTCGTTAATTAAATAAATCAGCTTTGTTTAATTAAATCCTAAAGTCATCTCCTTTAAACTGAATAAATTAACCTTTATTTGATTTAATTCTAATGTTCTTCATCTTTAATTAAATAAATCAAACTTTATTTAATTAAATTACTAATGTTCATTATTCCTCTTATTAGACTTAAATAAATCTAAAAATCTAAGTCAAATGTCATATCAACTAATTCTATCTAAGTTAATTAAATCCTACTTCACTTTAACTCTAATCCTCAAATCCTCTAGATCTTGCAACTTGCATAAGTAAATCAATTTATTTGATTTAGAAATCCTCTAGATCTTGCAACTTGCATAAGTAAATCAATTTATTTGATTTAGAAATTCTTCTATTTCCATTTTAAAATGGCATCTCTTTGGAATATTCCTACAATTTGAAATCTCCCTCCCAAAAGGACTTGTCCTCCAACATGGCATTTATAGCTCTTAAATGTCATTTTTTCTTGATCCAAGAGGCATTAACTCATCTTTCAACTCTCCCTCCACAAGTCACTTCTTCAAATTTTAAACTCCACCTAATTGCATTTATTTGCACATTGATCAAAATGTGTTCCACCTCTCTTCAATAGCATGTTGACAAGTGGCACAATTCCATTGGTTCATGTTTATTCCAACATTCTTCATATTTCTCACCACTCCATCCCTCTTTCCTATAAAGGGAAGACTTCTCTATTGATTTTGGATCCACAACTTTATTCAAGATCATTATCTACATATTTTTGAGCAAGTTCGTCCATAATTCCATCTAGGTTTTCATATTTTGCATCAATCTTAGCAAGGTTATCACCAATTTTCATCAAGGAGCACACAATCTTCATCAAGTTCATCAAGGAATTGGGAAAGGGCTACTTTCCACATCAAAGCAGCACCAATTCCCCCATGGGATGCTAGTTTGAATGTTTTGAATATGATTTCAATAAACTTTCATTTGATAATCTATCTTTCTTTCTTATTCATTGCATTTCAATGAATTGCATGGGGAATTATTGTTTTAGACTTCTTTATTGACTAAAATTAGGTTGTTTGATGATGTTTGAGCAGGTCTAGATCAACCATTCACATTTTGGTGCTAGTAGGAGGGAAAATCTTGAGAAATTAACACGTTTTTTGGTCAAAATCCTGCTATTTTTTTTTTTAAATTATGTTTATAGGAAACAGTGAGGCTGCGACAGTCAAACAATGATGCTATTAGTCCAACATCACTATATAGTGGTGTTGCTTCTACTTCAAAACACGACACTAAAGTAATTCTCCTCATGACCGTACTTGAAAAACACCAAAGGGAAACGATGATCAATATATCGACACAATCGTAGAATCTATTTTTCCACAGAGTTACGTTGACTTCACTAGAGCATCACTGACTTCTTCAAACAATGACGCCTTCATGGAATGCGATGCTAGGGTGCGGTAAGAGTAAACTTTTTTGTTTTAATTCAACATGTGATTTTTATATTGATCACCTTGGAATTCTAACCTTCACTTGGGGCCCTATTTTCTGTAGGCTAATAAATTTTTGTAGGTTAAGGTGATTGAAAAGGGAAGGAGGAAATGAAGAAAATACATTCTATGGAATTATCACATGATTGTAACAAGTTTTTTTAAACACTTTGGGAGCAATTATAATCCCATTTTTAAGGACATTGTTATCTTCAGTTTTTAGGACTCAAATAATTTTTTTTGGGGTTTTGAAAAGAACAATCAAAGGGTTAAAAAGAAATTTAGGAACTTACTAGAGTTGGTTTTGGATTTAGGATCATCATGGAAAACACAGACCCTTCAGTGGCGAAAAATTTAGAAAAATCAAAGTTGGGAAATTTGATGTAAAATTTTGAATAAGTTATCTATATTATTTTCAAAATATTTAAGAATAGAATTTGAAGAAAATTGAATGTAGTTTCTAAACTACTAGGTTTATTTACAAAAAAAAACTATTTGGTGAAAATTTTGGGAATTTCAATGTGAAATTTAAATTTCGGGGAAAAATAAGAAGTAGAAACGATCCTATCCTAACCACCTAGCCACAATAAAATGATAATTATTTTTTTATAAGATTTTAGATATAATTAGAGGACTCTCATGTCTAGATGTGATATATATATTTTTTTGTATTTTTTCAAGTAAATAATTAATTATGAATTTTTATTACAACTTTTAAAAATATAAAAGCAGCATTATGTCCTAACCGCATAGCGGTCAAACTTTATGAAATTCATTTTATTTAATCCTATAATATACAAAGCATAGAATGTGATGCATGTTTTCGATTCAAAAAATATGACACTATTAGAAAGCTATAGATGTTTTTCAATTATCCTATCAATCAGGACTTTAGCTGTAGTTCAAATAGAAAATGAATAATAATTATCTATTAAATTCAAGTAAAGCATAATTTATATTGGTGACTAAGAATATCCTTTAAAACCCTTTTAGTTTCATCAATTTGGGTAAAAAGTCGTCCAGCCACATACCCTACGCGCATCATATTAGAGCTTTTGGCCCATCATGATCCTACACATACCCATTTAATAAGAAAACTTCACACTTCATCTTGGTGCTATAAAAAGAACCCATTACTGCTTTTGAAGTCTAAAATGAACATGTGTTTTACTTGTTTTGTAATCTTTTATACAAACTAATATCATTTAAAGGTGTATGCACTTCTCTCACGCTTCATGGTGATCTTGAGAATCAAAAGTATTTTGGTGATATTAGGTTGTCTAAAATATTTCCTGCACACTTCAATTTGGGCTATTAAAAATTGAACAAATCTTGCTAGTGTGAGTAAATACATTGTGTGTGTTCTCTCTTTGTTCATGTAAACAAAGATTGATCGGACTACAAATGTACTTGCTCACTATGTTCACCTTTATAGGGGCCTATATGGAGATCGATTTGAAGCTGACTCGAAGCGAGAGTTTTCAACTTGGGCGGTATACAAATGGATAAGACTAAACTATCAAGTCCTCATGGTATGTAGGTGTTAGCCATACAATGTCTTTCAAAACAAGGTACTATTGTAAAAAGTATAAGAGACCCTATTAGGATTGATTAAAGCCTTTAGTGGCTTGTTGGACACTTGTAAGGTGCCATGTCCCTGATCACCGTAACTAAGAACCAATTTTTATAGAGGCCAAAATCATTACTATTTGTTAGTGCAAGAATGGTCATTCTAAAGCGATCCAAAAATTTTGTGGTTTTTAGTAGAGATGAGAATTTTGTCATGGGAGTTTCATGAGAACTAAAGCTTGGCTAACTCAAGAAGTGTGTGTCGTGGAGGGGAGACCGTGTGGTCAAGCTTCTAATTATCCGCTAAAAATAGGCGTAGCTAGATTTATGCAAGTGGGAATTCAACAAATATTGTCTCTTTCTATCCTAGGGTTGTGCACCATTTTGGAATCAAAACACTTTTCTTGGATCTAAAATATTGGAAAACAAACATTCAACAAAATCATCAAAATTTCAAACCCTTTAGGAGGAGCAAATACCTTTAAGAAAAATCCAAGTGCTATTGCTTGCCCTAGGGATTCCATCCTTAGAGGCTTCTAATTATTTGGATTTACATCTCAATTTTCTCTTACTAAAGTCAACATTAGGGAACTATTGCCTTAATTTCCTTAATTTCCACATAATGGACTTTGTGGGATGAAAAGAAATTGGGTTATTAGACATTTAGTTTGAAAAGCTAAAGCAAGAGAGTGCTTGCGGTAAAAAGAAATCATTAAGAAAAGATAAGAAAAAATTAAACCCCACACATGTGCTTTCTCAAATGATTTCCCAAAAGATCAAAATCTAAAAATCAAAGACCAAAGGTCTTATTCCAAAAGCTCTTAAGAAACGTCAGTCCATGCTTTACGAAGTTAGGGAAAGATTGGTCTATAACTTTTACAAATGTGCTCTTCAATACCAAGGTCTTGTAAGCAAAAGTCTCTTTAGGTTCACTTAGGATCAAAATCAACACTTTCATCCATCCTCAAACATCAAATCAAAATCATCTCACAAACAACTCTTAGAAATATTGAAAAAATCCTCTATGCTAGACTTTTGGAAAATCCTTTAAATCAAATCAAAATCATCTTGTTTGACTAGGTGTGTGTAGATGAATCCTTCTTCATACATTTAGTTAAATTATCAATCATTGTGAACAAGTCTATCCCTTGATAAAATACAACATCTTGGGGTTTATGAGTTCATTATCCAAAATCCAAATCAAATTCAAATCAAAATCAAGTCCAAACCAAAGTCAAAATCAAATCCAAAGTCAAAAAATACAAAAGTCCCAAAGTCTAGTATCTCCTCCAAGATTTCTTAAGAGTTCAATCATTCACAGCATCCATCTTTAATTTATCTTATCACCACCCTTTGATCCTTAATTATCCTAGATTTATTTTTTTATGCCTAAAGTTTGGATCAATCTAAGGAGTTAGAGCTTCACCTCCCACATTCCTGAAAATTGATCCCTATTTTATGGTTCAAACTAGATCTCAACACAAGAAAAACATGGAAACCAACAAAGAAACATAGATACTTCAAGTGACTTGAGTCAAACCACTCCTGAAATCAATCCCAGATGATCTAGCAATCCCCAACTCAACATTCCTCAACTTCCAAAAAATCCCCAAGAGGGAGGTTGCCAAGTGGAAGACATCACCAATAATGTCCTAGGGATCACTCAAGGTGAAATCATAGAAATGGTCCACAATCCTAAAACTCACAAAATTGTCAATGACATAATGAGACTTAATCCTTCACAATACATGCTAGAATTGGAAAGAGAAGGGGCTAAACTCCCTTCTGACTTTAATATAAGCACTATTGTGGAGAAACCTCTTGGGATTATGCCACTGATCTCATTCACACCTCCCTTCCAAAGCATCATTCAATCCATCCCGCAACCCACATCATCTCTTGCTCCAACTCAACCCATTGTCAACAAGGGAAGCTCATTACTTCATGCTCTTTGAACACATCCCCTTGTAAATAACCAAGACTTGGATGTAAACACCATCTTGGTTCAATTTGTCCCTCAAAGGTTCAAAACACCCATACGTTCCACTTGTATTTCATGACACCAACAATCCATCCACCTTCTCTGCAACACCGACATGTTCCCTTAACTCACAAGTCTCTCTTCCCATGATTTTGGAAGGTAATGGTGGACTATTTGGGAAAGGGGGAATCTTTGATCCCTCATCATCATCACTTTCTCAAGGAAATAAACCACCCATATTTCCACCATTTCCCCCTCTTCCACTGACATCCACACTAATTCTCAGTTTAGGGAAACCCCCTTTAATAATTACAAATTAATCGAATCAATGAAATCCTCTAACCATAAATCAAATCAGTGTACCAAACCCTCCAAACATGCCACCGATATCGCAACAATAGGTGACATCAATCCAAGTGACACCATCAATCACAACATCTCAAAATGTGGTCTCCCAAGTACCTATCATATCAACCACACCATCCACCACACAAATCATCAGTCCAACAACACCTCAACAACCCCCTTTCATCATGACATCTCATACCATTCCAAATCCTCCACCTCCGCCACCAAGACCAAACATGGTAAACCAATATAGCATACATTGCAAGCCGCTCAACAAGCCTAGCAAAAGGAAATTCAAAAAATTTAAAATAAACAAGCCACATAAGTTACACAGCTAGCTACAAAACAAGCACAACAAGCTGCCCAAGCACAATTGCAAGCTCTATCACAACAAAAACAACCCACCCAAGATACACAAGCTACATAGGCCACACAGGCTGCCCAAGCTGAATAATTTGTTCAACAAGCTCAAGCTCAGGCCCAAGCTCAATATCAAGTGTAATACCAAGCACAATAGCAAGCAACTCAACAACAAGCATATCAGAAAGCATTGCAATAGTACCAAACACAACAAGAAGTAGCTCAACAATTAGCCCAACAACAAGCATTGTTGACACAACAACAGCAAGACCAACAACAACCATTGTTGGCATAACAACAATTGCAAGCATACCAAAAAGCATTGTTGGCACAACAAAACTTGCAACCACCTCCCACAAACACACAAAACAATTTACCAATCACTCCAATAGTCACACCACTTCAAAACATTTTCATCCCACCATCTGATCCACAAGATGATGTGTCTATATAGATCAAATTTCTTTCACAAAAAGTTTTATACCTTGAATTAGGGAAGACAACGAAAGCACCAAAGAACTTGTGCCTATATCCATTCGATATAAGCCTTGTGATGGTTCCTATCGCAAAGGGGTTCAAGATACCTAAATTTGACAAATATCATGGGACTGGCAACCCTGAAGATCATATCATGGAATTTCAATTACATTGTATGGAAGTTGTATATGATGACACTTATCCAATGTGACTATTCCCTCGAAGCTTGGCTAGCCCATCAATGGAATGGTTCTCTCGTCTTCCCCCTAGAATCAAAATGTTCCAAGAAATTGTGGATGCATTCATACAAAACTACACATTCAACATAGGCATGGACATAAGTCTAGAGGAACTATCTGCCCTCAAACAAGCTAAGGGGGAAATATTCACATCCTTCTTACAATGATGGCGATCCAAGGCCAACAGGAGCAAATGGACCATGCCAGAAGAACAAAAAATTGGCACTATCATCGCTAATCTTCTAGGAACTTTGTCCTTCCACCTACAAATGCAATGCATCACCACAATTTGAAATCTCCCTCCCAAAAGGACTTGTCCTCCAACATGGCATTTATAGCTCTTACATGTCATTTTTCTTGATCCAAGTGGCATTAACTCATCTTTCAACTCTCCCTCCACAAGTCACTTCTTCAAATTTTAAATTCCACCTAATTGCATTTATTTGCACATTGATCAAAATGTGTTCCACCTCTCTTCAATAGCATGATGACAAGTGGCACAATTCCATTGGTTCATTTTGATTCCCACATTCTTCATATTTCTCACCACTCCATCCCTCTTTCCTATAAAGGGAAGACTTCTCTATTGATTTTGGATCCACAACTTTATGCAAGATCATTATCTACAGATTTTTGAGCAAGTTTGTCCATATTTCCATCTAGGTTTTCATAGTTTGCATCAATCTTAGCAAGGTTATCACCAATTTTCATAAAGTTCATCAAGGAATTGGGAAAGGGATACTTTCCACATCAAAGTAGCACCAATTCCCCCATGGGATGCTGGTTTGAATGTTTTGAATAGGATTTCAATAAACTTTCATTTGATATCCTATCTTTGTTTTCTTGTTCATTGCATTTGAATGAATTACATGGGGAATGATTTTTTTAGACTTATTTATTGACTAACATTGGGTTGTTTGATTATGTTTGAGCAGGTCTAGATCAACAATTCACATTTTGGTGCTAGAAAAAGGGAAAATCTTAAGAAATTAACACGTGTTTTGGTCAAAATTCTGCTATTTTTTTTTTAAATTATGTTTATAGGAAACAGCGAGGCTAAGATGTCAAACAATGATGCTATTAGTCCAGTGTCACTATATAGTGGTGTTGCTTCTACTTCAAAACACGACGCTAAAATAATTCTCTTCATGACTAGACTTGACAAACACCAAAGGGCAACGCTGATCATTATATCAAAGCAATCATAGAATCTATTTTTCCACAGAGTTACGTTGAGTTCACTAGAGCATGGTTGAATTCTTCAAACAATGATTCCTTCATGGAATGCGACGCTGGGGTGGGGTAGGGTATGTGCAGGTTCATCATGGAAAAAATAGGCCCTTAAGTGGCAAAAAATTCAGAAAAATCAGAGTTAGGCAACTTGACATAAAAATTTGAATAAGTTATCTATATTATTTCAAAAATATGTAAGAATAGAATTTGTAGAAAATTGAATGTAGTTTCTAGAATACTAGGTTTATTTTTATTTTTTAAAAATCTATTTGGTGTAAATTTGAAATTTCAATGTAGTGGTACTTAAATTTTAGGGAAAAAATAAGAAGTAGGTGTCTGTCTGACCACCCTAACCACAATAAAATGATAATATTTTTTTATAAGGTTTTAGACATAAGTAGAGGACTCATGTTCGGATGGGATGCATTTTTTTTATAATTTTTTTCCATGTAAATAATTAATTATGAATTTTTTATTACAACTTTTAAAAAATATAAAAACTTGTATGTCTGACCACCTTAACTTTGTCAAAACTTAATGAAATTCAATTTTTATTTTTTTAATCCTATAGTATGCGAAGCATAGAATGTGACGCATGTTTTGGATTCCAAAAAAGTGATGTTTGAAAGCTATAGATTTTTTTCAATTAGCCTATCAATCAGGACTTTAGTCGTAATTCTAATAGAAAATGAATAATAATTATTTATTAAATTCAAAGTAAAGCATAATTTATATTAGTGGAAAGCTGAGAATCTCCTTTAAAAACCCTTTTCATTTCATCAATTTGGGTTAAAAAAAAGTCGTCAGCCACATACCCTACAAATACCCATCATATCGCCACTTTTTGGCCCATCATGATCCTGCACATACCCGGCAAGAGTAAACTTTTTAGTTTTAATTCAACATTGATTTTTATATTGATCGCCTTGGAATTCTAACCTTCACTTGTGCCCCTATTTTTTGTAGGCTAATAAGTTTTTGTAAAATTAAGGTGATCGAAAAGGGAAGGAGGAAATGAATAAAATACTTTCTATGGCATTATCACATGATTGTAACAAGTGTTTTTAAACACTTTGGGAGCAATTACAATGCCATTTTTAAGGACATTGTTATCTTCAGTTTTTAGGACTCAAATAATATTTTTTTGGGCTTTGAAAAGAACAATCAAAGGGTTAAAAAGAACTTTAGGAACTTACTAGAGTTGATTTTGGATTTAGGATCATCATGGAAAACACAGGCCCTTAACTGGCGAAAAATTTAGAAAAATCAAAGTTGGGCAATTTGACATAAAATTTTGAATAAGTTATCTATATTATTTTCAAAATATTTAAGAATAGAATCTGAAGCAAATTGAATGTAGTTTCTAAACTACTAGGTTTATTTACAAAAAAAAAAAACTATTTGGTGAAAATTTTAAATTTCAATGTAGTAGTACTTAAATTTCAGGGGAAAAATAAGAAGTAGGCGTCTATCTGACCACCCTAACCACAATAAAATGATAATATTTTTTTATAAGATCTTAGATATAAGTAGAGGACTCATCTCTCGATGTGATGTATATTTTTTTGTATTTTTTTCCAAGTAAATAATTAATTATGAATTTTTTATTACAACTTTTAAAAAATATAAAAACTCGTATGTCCTAACCACCTTAACTTGGTCAAAACTTCATGAAATTCATTTTTATTAATCCTATAATATGCAAAGCATAGAATGTTATGCATGGTTCGAATTCAAAAAAAGTGATACCATTTGAAAGCTATAGATGTTTTTCAATCAACCTATCAAACATGAATTTAGTTGTAATTCAAATAGAAAATGAATAATAATTATTTATTAAATTAAAAGTAAAGCATAATTTATATAAGTGGAAAGCTAGAATATCCTTTAAAAACCCTTTTCGTTTCATCAATTTTGGGTAAAAAAAGTCGTCAGCCACATACCCTACACATACCCATCATATTGCAACTTTTTCTCCCATCATGATCCTACACATACCTATTTAACAAGAAAACTTCACACTTCATCTTGGTGCTATAAAAAGAATCCATTATTGCTTTGAGGTCTAAAATGAACATGTGTTTTTTGTGCTTCGTAATTTTTTTACAAAAGAATATCATTTAAAAGTCGTATGCATTTCTTTCACGCTTCATGGTGATCTTGAGAATCAAAAGTCTTTTGGTGATATTAAGTTGTCTAAAATATTACCTCCACACTTCAATTTGGGCTCTTAAAATTGAACAAAGCTTGCTAGTGTGAGTAGAGACATTGCATGTGTTGTCTCTTTGTTCACGTAAACAAAGATTGATCGAACTACAAATGTACTTGCTCACTATCGTTCACCTTTATAGGGGCCTACGTAAGATCAATTTGAACGTGACTCTATCTAATTTTTCACTCAGGCTAGTATACAAATGGATAAGACTAAACTGTCAAGTCCTCATGGTATGTAGGTGTTAGCCGTACAGTTTCTTTCAGAACAAGATACTACCATAAAAAGCATAAGAGACCCTATTAGGATTGATTAAAGCCTTTAGTAGCTTGTTGGACACTCGTAAGGTGCCATGTCCCTAATCACCGTAACTAAGAACCAATTTTTATAGAGGCCAAAATCCTTACTATTTGTTAGTGCAAGAGTGGTCATTCTAAATCCATCCCACATTTTTGTGGTTTTTAGTAGAGATGAGAAGTTTGTCATGGGAGTTTCATGAGAACTAAAGCTTGGCTAACCTGAGAAGTGTGTGTCGTGGAGGGGAGCTAGTGTGGTCAAGCTTCTAATCATCCGCTAAAAATAGGTGTAGCTAGATTGATCCAGGTGGGAATTCAACAAATATTGTCTCTTTTTATCCTAGGGTTGTTCATTATGTTGGAATCAAAACACTTTTCTTGGATATAAAATATTGGAAAACAAACATTCAGCAAAATCATCAAAATTTCAAACCCTTTAGGATGAGAAAATACCTTTGAAAAAATCCAAGTGCTATTGCTTGCCCTAGGGATTCCATCCTTAGAGGCTTCTAATTATTTGGATTTACATCTCAATTTTCTCTTACTAAAGTCAACATTAGGGAACTATTGCCTTAATTTCCTTAATTTCCACATAATGGACTTTGTGGGATGAAAAGAAATTGGGTTATTAGACATTTAGTTTGAAAAGCTAAAGCAAGAGAGTGCTTGCGGTAAAAAGAAATCATTAAGAAAAGATAAGAAAAAATTAAACCCCACACATGTGCTTTCTCAAATGATTTCCCAAAAGATCAAAATCTAAAAATCAAAGACCAAAGGTCTTATTCCAAAAGCTCTTAAGAAACGTCAGTCCATGCTTTACGAAGTTAGGGAAAGATTGGTCTATAACTTTTACAAATGTGCTCTTCAATACCAAGGTCTTGTAAGCAAAAGTCTCTTTAGGTTCACTTAGGATCAAAATCAACACTTTCATCCATCCTCAAACATCAAATCAAAATCATCTCACAAACAACTCTTAGAAATATTGAAAAAATCCTCTATGCTAGACTTTTGGAAAATCCTTTAAATCAAATCAAAATCATCTTGTTTGACTAGGTGTGTGTAGATGAATCCTTCTTCATACATTTAGTTAAATTATCAATCATTGTGAACAAGTCTATCCCTTGATAAAATACAACATCTTGGGGTTTATGAGTTCATTATCCAAAATCCAAATCAAATTCAAATCAAAATCAAGTCCAAACCAAAGTCAAAATCAAATCCAAAGTCAAAAAATACAAAAGTCCCAAAGTCTAGTATCTCCTCCAAGATTTCTTAAGAGTTCAATCATTCACAGCATCCATCTTTAATTTATCTTATCACCACCCTTTGATCCTTAATTATCCTAGATTTATTTTTTTATGCCTAAAGTTTGGATCAATCTAAGGAGTTAGAGCTTCACCTCCCACATTCCTGAAAATTGATCCCTATTTTATGGTTCAAACTAGATCTCAACACAAGAAAAACATGGAAACCAACAAAGAAACATAGATACTTCAAGTGACTTGAGTCAAACCACTCCTGAAATCAATCCCAGATGATCTAGCAATCCCCAACTCAACATTCCTCAACTTCCAAAAAATCCCCAAGAGGGAGGTTGCCAAGTGGAAGACATCACCAATAATGTCCTAGGGATCACTCAAGGTGAAATCATAGAAATGGTCCACAATCCTAAAACTCACAAAATTGTCAATGACATAATGAGACTTAATCCTTCACAATACATGCTAGAATTGGAAAGAGAAGGGGCTAAACTCCCTTTTGAATTTGATATAAGCACTATTGTGGAGAAACCTCTTGGGATTATGCCACCGATCTCATTCACACCTTTCTTCCAAAGCATCATTCAATCCATCCCACAACCCACATCATCTCTTGCTCCAACTCAACCCATTGTCAACAAGGGAAGCTCATTACTTCATGCTCTTCAAACACATCCCCTTGTAAATAACCAAGACTTTGATGTAAACACCATCTTTGTTCAATCCGTCCCTCAAGATTCAAAACACCCATACGTTCCACTTGTATTTCATGACACCAACAATCCATCCACCTTCTTTGCAACACCAACATGTTCCCTTAACATACAAGTCTCTCTTCCCATGATTTTGCAAGGTCATGGTGGACTATTTGGGAAAGGGGGAATCTTTGATCCCTCATCATCATCACTTTCTCAAGGAAATAAACCACCCATATTTCCACCATTTCCCCCTCTTCCACTGACATCCACACTAATTCTCAGTTTAGGGAAACCCCCTTTAATAATTACAAATCAATCAAATCAATGAAATCCTCCAAACATGCCACCGATATCGCAACAACAGGTGACATCAATCCAAGTGACACCATCAATCACAACATCTCAAAATGTGGTCTCCCAAGGACCTATCATATCATACGCACCATCCACCACACAAATCATCAGTCCAACAACACCTCAACAACCCCCTTTCATCATGACATCTCATACCATTCCAAATCCTCCACCTCCGCCACCAAGACCAAACATGGTGAACCAATATGGCATACATTGCAAGCTACTCAACAAGCCTATGAAAAGGAAATTCAACAATTTCAAAATAAACAAGCTACATAAGCTACACGGCTAGCTACAAAACAAGCACAACAAGCTTCCCAAGAACAATTGCAAGCTTTATCACAACAAAAACAACCCGCCCAAGCTACACAGGCCACACAGGCTGCCCAAGCTACATAATTTGTTCAACAAGCTCAAGCTCAGGCCCAATCTCAATATCAAGCGTAATACCAAGCACAATAGCAAGTGACTCAACAACAAGCATATCAACAAGCATTGCAACAGTACCAAGCACAACAAGAAGTAACTCAACAATTATCCCAACAACAAGCATTGTTGACACAACAACAACCATTGTTGGTACAACAACAATTGCAGGCATACCAAAAAGCATTGTTGGCACAAAAAAACTTGCAACCACCTCCCACAAACACACAAAACAATCCACCAATCACTCCAATAGTCACACCACCTCAAAAAAAAATTATCCCACCATCTGATCCACAAGATGATGTGTCTACATAGATCAAATTTCTTTCACAACAAGTGTTATACCTTGAATTAGGGAAGACAACAAAAGCACCAAAGAACTTGTGCCTATATCCATTAGATATAAGCCTTGTGATGGTTCCATTCCCAAAGGGGTTCAAGATACCTAAATTTGACAAATATCATGGGACTGGCAACCCTAAAGATCATATCAAGGAATTTCAATTACATTGTATGGAAGTTGTATACGATGACACTTATCCAATGTGACTATTCCCTCGAAGCTTGGCTAGCCCATCAATGGAATGGTTCTCCCATCTTCCCCCTAGACACACAACAACTAGTTGCATGAGACTAAAAAATTTTGATCCAAAACCTCATTGATGACAGAACCATAAACGTTGAACAACCTACCAGAGATCAAGATCTAAAGATATACATGAATCTGATGCCATATCACAATAAAGGGAATAACAAGGGTAAAACAAAGTATAATAATGCAAACCATGTTTATGACCATGTGATTGCATCCTTTGATGTTGTTACACCCAAGTAGATGAATGGGTTTCTATTGTCAATATTAAGGGATCCTGAGCCGACTATGGAGCCACCACACGTGGTGGAAAATTTACCATTTTGGGACCATCCCAAGCACCCAAAACATCTACTACCAGTTCAAAGTAAATTCTCGATGGCTACAATGTCTTGGATCGGCTAAAAAGAACCCCTGCCTAGATCTCCATCATGGAGTTGTTTTAAATATTGCCCGCACATAGGAAAATTCTAGAAGAAGCATTGGCCACATCTTCCATCCCAACGGATCTTGACACAGATCAGTTTCAGGCTATGGTCACACACATTACCACTCTGTATCTCCTAACATTTTATGATGAGTACTTCCCAACACAACCATCTCATAACCATGTACTCCATCTCAAATTCCTAGTCCATAGGAATAAATTTAAAAGAGTCTTGGTGGATGGTGGTGTAGGCTTCAACATTTGTACTCTCAAGCTAATAAATATTATGGGATTCTCTGAAGATACTATTGAAAAAGGTAAAGGTATCACAATCAGGGCATATGATGATCATGAATGGGTGTCGCAAGGCAACATTCAACTCCCTATTCAAGTAGGGCCAACTATCATGGAAACCACTTGCCAAGTCCTTGACGTAGAATTACCTTCCAATATTCTCCTAGTGTACCCATGGATTCATGGGATGCAAGTTGTCACCTCTACCTTCTGCCAATGTGTCAAGTTTCCTTATCAAGGTCAAGAGGTCACAATCCATGGTGATCCCAAGCCTTTTTATTATTGAACGAATATGGAAGCAAAGTACTATAAAATCCCTCAAGTCCCAAAGAATGATGAAGGCCCTATGACTCCATATGTAGACCCGTCTACCCTTTCCTCCACTTCTGAGACAAAGACACAAGCCATTCCTAACATTTTTCATATCAAAGTCATTATCCAAGACAATGGGTGTCGTGATTGTATACGTCTAAATATGGTCATGGTTAATCAAGCTTGTTAATTAATTAAATATAAATTATTTAATTAATCTTCTAAAGTCATCTACATATAAATAAATTTAATTATTTATTTATATTGTTCACTCTTATAATTCTTCTTCTTTAATTAAATAAATAACTTTATTTAATTATTACCATCTTCCATATTCCTCTTAATTAAATTAAATAAATTTTATAATTTATTTATATTAATTATCATGTTATTCTAAATTTGAATATTTGAATTCAAATAATGGAATATTCCTCCAAACACCCTCTTCATCTCATACCTTTTCTCACTCCACACATAATTAAATATTTTAAATATTTAATTACCTTCTAAATTCATCTCTCACACATAATTAAATATTACTTATTTAATTATGTAAACTTCTAAATTCATCCTCACATATAATTAAATAAGTTTATTTATTTAATTATGAAATTCATTCTCAACTCATTATTCAAATGGCAAGCTTCTTTATATTCTGAATGAGAAAATTTGAAGAAGAGGAAACCGTCTATCTCTCACTCGACTTTCAAAAATCTCTCACCGTTCATCCTGACGAGCTTAATCTAAACCATTGATCATAATAGCCAATCAGGTTCTTTCAAAAACTCTTTAAATACATGTGAAAATCCAAGCATTGGTTACATGAACACGCATACACAATTACACTTACGCATTTGCATCTTTAGCATTTTATCAATAATCATATCTTAGCAATAATCTGATCATATCATAGCATACTCTTGCATTTTAGCATAGTATGCATTTTAGTTTAAATCTCATTCTCTAGTAGTCCATTTCATTGAGCTTGGCATATTGAATCTGAGAGCAACTTGAACCAATGAAATGCTAGAGATAGAGAGCAATAAGATGACTTTAAAGAAGCTGCCATAAAGAGTTTGTTTAATTTTCTTTTAGTTTCTTTGATATAAGGTTTTATTGATTGTGTTTTGAATTCGTTATGATAGTCATATTTTCATACACACATAAAATGGCGCCCACTGTGGGGCCTATGCACCAATTTTGACTTTTTTCTGTAGAGTATTCTGACAGGTTTCCGCGTTCTAGAGTTCAGCTTTTGGAAAAATTTCACGTTTTAGTGCATCCGATACTTTCTGCAGCGCATCTGAGGATTTGATTCTTCTATTTTGCATGTTTTTTTTAGCACATCTAAGGACTGTTTCGGCACTTCTAAGGGTTAATCTAGCACATCCGAGGGACAAAATAGCGCATATAGTCTCATTTCATTTAGAGTTAAATCTGTACTTAATTAAAGTAGCACATTTGAGAACCATTTTAGTGCATTTAGGGGTTAAATTAATGCATTTAAGGTATATTTTAGAGCATGAACTACTATGTTAGTTAGAGATTTAAATCTGCATTTAATTAAAGTAGCGCATTTAAGGACCGTTTTAGCGCATTTAGGATCTGTTTCAGCGCATTTGTAGTCTGTTTATGTGCATCTGGGTTCTGTTTCTGCGCATCTGTAGTCTATTTAGGCACATCTAGGGTCTATTTCGGTGCATCTGAGATTTGTTTATGCGCATATACTGTTTGTTTCTGCGCATCTAGGTTGTAATACAAAAATAGGATTCTGAGTCTAACACATTCCACAGACATA
This sequence comes from Sequoia sempervirens, assembly GCA_007258455.2. Classification (NCBI taxonomy): domain Eukaryota; kingdom Viridiplantae; phylum Streptophyta; class Pinopsida; order Cupressales; family Cupressaceae; genus Sequoia; species Sequoia sempervirens. The sequence goes on along the minus strand of VDFB02000008.1, from coordinate 374,599,460 downwards.
ATCTTTTCTGGTTCAAATGAATCAATCTAGGATAGTCACCACACTTTGATCATGCAGTTAAAATAAACCCCATGTCTATTGTGAAGCAATATCTTCACTTAGCTTAAATCATTGTGATTTGGTGCATTAAAATGAATCTGTTTACTCTTCTTGATTGTGCTTGAAAGTGGTAGGTGACTATGCTCTCACCTTGTGCAAACTAGATGATCAAAAATCCAGACCCACTTCATCCCTGTGTAACCCCTATGCAATAACCAAAGTATCCTCTCCCCTTGCACAGTAATGCGATCTTGGGTGTAAGAGAAATGATTATTTCCTATAGAAATTGGGCCTACCTAGGGATTTCATCACCACAACGTGACTCAAACCGGCAATGGAGCTAAGGCCAAGCTACCTCCGACCGGTATACAAATGTGAATCTTAAGGGAAAACCTAAGATTACAAGTGCGGATGTGTCATACGGATAGAGTAGTACTCCCATAAACCCTATTCAGCTTAACCTCTTCAGGCTAGAGTGCCACCTAATTGGTGATTAATCTTTTGCCCCATGTATGGCCACTTGAACAAGGGTCTCGAATTAAACACCATTGTTTAGTAAACCAAAAACCTTCTATTTGCTAGCGCAACCTCGGTCGGTGTGAAGGCATCCACACTTTCGCAATCTATAGTAGAGGTGATCAATCTGCCATGGGAGTTTCATGGAGGTTGGAAGTTTGGTTGGCTTGAGAAGAGTGTGCACTGTAAGGGGGAGCCCATGCAGCCAAGCTTTTGAATTCACACGCTACTGATATGTGGTTGGGGAAACCCATGTGGAATCTAGCGGATATTGTCCTGGCTTTAGCATAGGATGTGCTTGCTTTATCTATGTTTTGTTACATTCCATTTAATTCAAAGTTTTTGTTGTGTTTTCATTCACCTTAATTCAAATAAAAAATCATCTGAAATGAACATGATAAACAACAACTGAAATCATTCAAGAACGGTTCGTATCTTTGGTCCAGTAACATATTGATATTTCTCCAGAGTGGAAATCAACAAAATTTGTCAAGAAATCAGTTTCCACTAGGATCAAAAAACCCAAGAAACCTTTAGGGTACAAGAAAACATTGCAAAGAAGAAAATTTGTGTACAAAAGTTGACACGTCTTGCTTCATTACCATGGATTTCTTCATAGATACCCAGATTTTGTTAGGGGATTCACTGACAAGTATGTTGTAGAGCCTTTGGATTCTCAAGCTTATTATCAGAGATTAGCTCTATCTCAATGGCATAATTTTAATCAACCTCTTGAGTTTGATAGTATACCACAACCTTCTATAGAATATCCATCACATCCCAATCAAATCCTTCAGTGATTTTAAAACCTTTCTTCGAAAAAAAAGATCAAATCTTTAAGAGTGCACCTTTCAAACAAATTTCTAATTATTGATTCAACTTCCCCAACAATATTCTGACATCCTTCATCATTGGAAGCCACAATAAAAAATTAGTAACATCTTTGATCATATCATAAGATTCACATCTTATCAGATCAAGATATTAACATCATTGCACTTATCAGAACTGTGATCTAAGTTTAGAAGGACTCTTCAAAATCATATGCCTATCTCCACAAGATCTCGATACAATAAACTGAAGGACGAAATCCAACAAGAAGGTCATACCCAAAACATTCAAGAAGAAGGTGAAAGTAGTAATCCTCTTTACCATATAAGTCATAATCCACTTTTCAACAACGACATGGATAACAGAGAAGAAAATCCATTCCATAACTACAGAGACATGAGAAAAACCCATATAGATAGTGATGATGAACAAGATGAGGAATGTCTTAGAGAGGCTGAGCAAGATCCTAAATTTCACAAAGCCATAGAAAAGATCTTGCAGTGCGATAAGGAAAAATATTTCCTCTATCTAGCTGACCAAGGAGCTAAATTTCCTCATGACTTTGATACAAAGAATTTGAAAAGCAAACTTGAAGAAACACCCCTATCTGATCTTAGTGCTTTGACTCAACAAATTAAGGCACTTCAAGGACAAATTAAATAGTTACAAGGGGGAACCACAACAAATAAATATACTCTTGAAGACATTTTCCCTTATCCTTTCGATCGAAGTCTCAACATGATTCCATTTCTCAAACATTATGAAATTCCAAAATTTGATCGTTATAATGGGAAATCGGATCCAATCGATCATGTTAGAGACTTCTAAAACATGACTTTAGAGTTTTCTCATGAGGACACTTACCTGATGCGTTTGTTTCCTAGGAGTCTTGGAGGTCACTCTACAGAATGGCTATCAAAAATCACACCTCATGTCAAGACATTTGAAGAATTAATCAATCTATTTATATCACAATATGCCTACAACATCCAACACCAAATCACTATGATAGATCTCTGCAAAGTTGCACAAAAACCTAATGAACCTTTCATTACTTTTCTTCAGAGATGGAGAAGAATGTTTGCTAGATATCCACGTCTTGTTTCTGAAAAGGAAAAGATGGTAACCTTCATTAACAACTTGAATTCAGAGATGAGCTATCGTTTGAACTTACATTGTCCTCCCTCTTTTGAGAAATTGATTGAAGATGCTATAACCATTGAAAGTGCTTTGGTTAAAAGAGGAACCATAAAACTAGACAAGGACAATCCTGGCTCATCCAATCATCATAACAATCAGGACAAGTCTAAATTTTGGACTCGCAACAAGAATGTGGTGAATGATGGTGTTGTTGATGCAAATCATGTCTTGACTAAGCCATTTGTCCTTAGTGCCCCGAGTGCTCCTCGCAACAACAATTATAACAATGTCAACTCGGTCACAAATCAAGGAAAAAATCCTCCTCCTTTGAGGAACAATGTGAATCAACATTCTACTCCCAATCAAGGGACTTCCAACAATCAAGGTTACCAGGGAACCAATAACAATAAAAAATCCTTAGGGAATACCTCGAATACAAATCCACAACGATTTTCATTCTTCTCCAATAGAAGAACTTACACTCCACTGGGTCAATCTCGGGAATCTGCATTCAAAGAGTTGATGGCTAAAAATGTCATTACCTTGCCACCTCAATGAAACTATGAACCCAGTGTGAATCCTCCATCATGGAATGAGGGATACTATTGTGACTATCATCGGTGCAAAGGTCATCACACAAATAACTGCCAAGCCTTGAAGAATACCATTCAAGACTTAATCAAGAATGGCACCATCACAATAGAATGACATCAACAATCAAATGAAGAACATCAAGCTTTTCAAAATCCTTTGCCCAACTATCAAAAAGGTGAGTCTTCTGGAAAAAGTGTGAATCATATTGAGGATCCGATAATTAATCATATCAACACTGACGATGACCAGATCAATGTTATTAAAGTCAACGAGAAGATGGAATATAGAGAAGTCAATGCAACAACAAGGGCACAAGCCAAAGTTGTCTTAAAGGGTGCCTCTTCAAAATCCATTGGGCCTCCACCTAAACATCAATATAACTTAGTCAACCAACTTCGGAAAACTCCTGCTCAAATTTTTATCTTAGAACTATTGAAGATTTCCCTAGCACATAAGGAAATTCTCGAAAGGCCCTCGTCGAAACAACCGTATCCACCGATTTGGATGTGAACCAATTTCAAGCCATGGTAGGACACTTGTCCTCACCCACATTCCTTTCATTCTCCGAAAAAGATGACGTTTCCATAACTCATCCCCATAATTCATCATTATATTTAGAAGTCATGGTTCACAAGTTTTGTGTTAGACGAGTTTTAATAGATGGAGGTGCTGGTTTAAAAATATGTACCATGAAGTTGGTTAAGGCTTTAGGATTTTCTGAAGATTCCATTGATCTTAGAAGGAATATTACCATTAAATCCTACGATGATGAGGAAAGAGCATCCAAGGGTCTAATAATGTTGCCAATTAGAGTGGGCCCTATTATCAAAAATACTTTCTGTCAAGTATTAGACCGTGATCTTGCATACAACATCTTGTTGGGTCGTTCTTGGATCCACGAAATGAAAGTTGTCCCATCCACATATCATCAATTTCTTAAGTTTCCTTATGATGGACAAGAAATCACGATATCAGTTGGTAATTCAAATATCAAATCCAGTCAAGATACTTTGGTTCCTAACAATCAAGAAGTTCGTGCTAGTACTTCTCTCAAGATTGACACACAAATCAGTCAGTTAACCAATAGTTTTGACAAGAAATTGAAATTCAAGGACCATGGAGTCAAGGAATACTCTCTCTGTTTGGCTAATTTACCTACATCACCTCGGTCACATGGCCAACCTTCTATCACACAACATCAAATATCAGCAGCATCAACATCAACGCAACCACCAATAGAGCCAAGCACAAATTTTAATGGACAATTCATCAAAGAAAAATTCCCCATGGAAAATCTTGAGGATAGAGAAATTCTAAACTGGCTCTATAAAGATGAAGATGAAGCAGTTTTTAATGTCAAATTACCAACAGATAGATATGGAAAAGGATATTCAATCATGCAGAAGATGGGCTATGATAAGGGTCCTATCAGAAAAAAGAAAGGAGTAGTTGAGCCTATTCACCTTCAAGGACTTGTAGCGAAAGAGAAAACTGGATTAGGCTATGATACTAACTCAAAAGAAAGAACATCCAAACAACTACATGGCACCGTCTTCACATTGCAAGAAGGTTCAAATTCAAGAGAAGCATGTTTGGCGACAATTCAGAATTTTGTGGATGATAACTCTGACACGGACTCTATTGAATATGAATGGGACACCATTTATAATGATGAGTTCTAGAGAGACAAAAAGGTTGATGTAATACACAAGTATACCCCAACTCTAATTGAAGGTGAAGGGTCAGGGTCCCAAACACGAGAATTTGAACTACAAAGTCACTATGATTCTAGTGATACTGAGTCAAATTTAAATGAGCAAGACTATCACGAGAACAGTATCATCATTGATCCACCTCATACCTCGGATCATATGGTCAACTCCGTTATGACCTTACTATCTTTGATCTATCCTGATCTCATTGATTAGAATTCATCTGAATCTATCAATATACCTATGTTTCCAAGTGACAAATCTATTGTCAACTTCATTTCTGCAGATGACACAAATGATTGTTCCACCAGTGATTTTCAACATAGAGTCTTTAATCAGGAGAGTGTCAAGTCTCCTAGCTACAAAATTAAAAATACAAAAGAAAGATCTAATGGTGAAAACTAGAATATGGCAGTGTTAGATCAAACAAAAGATAAAATAAAGAGCATATCGGATGGTGAAAACCTTCTAAAGGCAGTAGACGATGGGAATCTTGACACTCTCCTGGAGCACTACCATAAGCGATCGCTTATCTTGATTAAACCTACAAATGTTGTCAATCTTGAAACTTCATATAAACCAAGGATTTTACAGTTAGCTACATCACTGACAGAGAAAGAAATACCAAAGTTCATGGAATTTCTAAGAGCAAATCAAGTCAACTTTGCTTGGTCTTACGAGGATATGCCAGGTCTTGATCCTGATCTTATCATGCATCACTTGTCTATCAAACTAGGGGTTAAGCCTGTGAAACAAAAACTCAGAAAGATGCACCCCCATGTTGCATTATTAGTTAACGAAGAATTGAGAAAACTCCTTGATGTGGGCTTCATAAGATCAATCGACTACACAGAATGGATCTCCAACATTGTTCCTTTATCCAAGCCAGATAAAAGTGTCAGAGTGTGCAAAAATTTCAGAGGTCTTAATAATGAATGTCTTAAGGATGACTTCCCACTTCCAAACATCGACACTATAGTTGATTTGATAGTTGGCCATGCCATGTATTCATTAATGGATGGTTTTTCTAGCTACAACCAAATCAAGATCACACCTGAAGACCAGGAGAAAACAGCTTTCACATGTCCATGGGGAAAATACTGTTGGAATGTCATGCCTTTCGGTCTAAAGAATGCTAGGGCTACTTACCAAAGAGCCATGACTACAATATTTCATGACATGATGCATACATTCATGGAAGATTATGTAGATGACATATTGGTAAAGTCATACACCAAAGAAGGACATCTGGAAATATTGTCCAAAATATTTGCAAGATTGGAGAAATTTAAAGTTCGCCTCAATCCCAAGAAATGTGTCTTTGGGGTCACATCTAGAAAACTCTTAGGATACATAGTATCAGGAAAAGGAATTGAAGTAAATCTTGCCAAAGTACAGGCAATCATGGAAATTCCTCCCCCAAGGAACATCAGTCAATTGAGATCATTGTAGGGATGACTTCAATCTATATGAAGGTTCATTGCACAATTGGCTGACAAAAGTCTACCTTTCACACATCTACTACATAAGAATGTTCCTTTCAAGTGGGATGACAAGTGTGAATTGGATTTTCAACAAATCAAACAGTACTTAATGACTCCACTAGTTCTAGCACCACCAAATCCAGACAAACCATTGATCTTGTATATTGCCGCAATAGAGACATCCTTGGGTGCATTGCTAGCGCAAGAAGACCATATAGGGAAATAACGTGAAATTTATTACATCATTTGAACACTAACAAGGCATGAGCTCAACTACACTACCATCGAGAAGGCTTGTCTAGCAGTAGTCTTTGCTTCACAAAAAATTTGGCATTACATGTTAACTCATACAATCAATCTTGTTTCAAAGATTGATCCACTCAAGTATCTGTTAAGCAAAGCATCATTGATAGGAAGGTTAGCAAAGTTGGTAATGATTTTAAGTGAGTTTGACATCCATTATGTTGATCGCAAGGCAATCAAAGGACAAGTTATCGCTGATCAACTAGCTGAAGCACCACTACAAGTAGACCATCCCCTACATATTGAATTTCCAGATGCTGATGTCTTTACTACAAAATCCAAACAACCATGGTCCTTATATTTTGATGTTTCTTTCACTCAACATGGATCGGGGGCAAGCATACTTTTCATCACCCCCCAAGGACACACCATTCCTCGATCATATAGGCTGATGTTTCCATGCACCAACAACATAGCCAAATATGAAGCATTAATCACTAGACTTAAAATAGCACTGGAAAGGAGAATTAGAGAACTACAAGTGTATGGAAATTCACAGTTAGTCATTAATCAGATCAATAACAATTATCAGACCAAAGATGACAAACTATTGCCATATAAAAAGACGATTGATGACTTCAAGAAGTACTTTGTGGACATCAAATTCACACAAATTCCAAGGCCTAATAACAAAGCAACTGATGCCATGGCTACAATCACATCATTGTTACAACTCCCAGAAGATCAGGCTCGCTATGAATTTCTGGTGGAACAATCATTTACGCCTGCTTATGACACCCCTAAAATCCAAATCATTTGCCATTTGGTGGGATCCGATTCACCTTGGTATGGAAAGATTTGTGCCTACCTAAAAGATGATATCTTACCACCTGATTTATCCCGTAACCAAAAGAAAAATTTTATTCGCCAATCCTCTTGCTACACTCTTATCACCGACACCCTTTATCGATGTGGTATTGATGGTACTCTACTTCGATGTCTTGAACGTGATGAATCTAACAAAGCTTTACAAGAAGTTCATGGTGGAATTTGTGGTACTCATTCAAGTGGACTGACCTTGTCCAAGAAATTGATTAGAATGGGTTACTATTGGCCTACAATGGAGAGGGAATCATTCACTTTTGTGAAAACATGCTCAAAATGCCAAATTCATGGGAATCTCATTCATCCTCCTGCATAGGAACTTCAACCATTTACACCAACCTGGCCATTCTCCCAATGGGGGTTAGATCTAGTAGGAAAGATTCATCCTTCATCATCAAATGGGCATAAGTTCATCATCACGGACACAGAGTATTTTACCAAATGGATTGAGGCAGTACCTCTTACTAAAGTCACTGGCAAAAAGATATCATCTTTCATACTTAACTATCTCATTTGTCGATATGGCATTCCCAACTCCATTATTATAGATAATGGATGACCTTTCAAGAATTAGGATGTTGATGAACTTTGTGAGAGATTTCACATTCAGCACAGATATTCAACACCTTACTATCCACAAGGGAATGGCTAAGCAGAGGCCTCAAATAAAACAATAATGAAAATTTTGAAGAAGACTATGAATGATGCAGGGAAAGATTGGCATGTTCAACTCAATCTCGCCTTATGGGCCTACAAAATTAGTATCTGCACGCCAACAAGAGCAACACCATTTTCTCTTGTCTATGGAGCAGAAGCCATCCTACCTCTAGAAGTTTAGATTCCCTCACTCAGAGTATCATTGAAAGGTATCACATCAGATGATGACTACAGAGTTTCCTGACTCTAAGAGCTAGAAATCCTAGATGAAAAGAGACAAAGGGCAGCTGACCATTTGAAAGTATACCAACATATGATGTTTCATAGCTATAATCACAAAGTAAAACCACGTACCTTTTAGGTGGGTGATTTGGTTTTAAAATAAAATCCACGGAATTAGCAAGACAAAAAAAAGAAAGGAAAGTTTGAACCAAATTGGCTAGGTCCTTATGTGGTTATCGTCGTCTACGGTTCAAGAGCCTATAAGTTATCGACACCAGAAGGGGACCTATTTGACGAACCCATCAACAACATGCACCTAAAAAAGTGTTATGTCTAAAGTGGTTATCATCACTAGATAAATGTCCTAAAGAAATACAAAAAAAATAGATAAATGTCCTAAAGAAATACAAAAAAATTAGATAAATGTCTTGAAGAAATACAAAAACATCAAAAAAAGTCCTAAAGAAATCCAAAAACATCTAAAAAAGTCCTGAAAAAATGGTTACCCTGGTGAAAACCTGGAAAATAGGCATCTCGGTAGCAACAAAAAAAGAATAAGTCATAGGGTGAAAACTTGGCGATAGGCAGTCTATTGACAAGAAGAATGCAATAAAAAAAATAGTGAAAATTTGGCAAACAAACGCTATTTGTAGCTCTCCATCTATTAGTTCATGTTTTGCACTTGACTTCTCAGCCTTCATTTCATGCATCTTTTTCATCATCTTAGGGCCATACTAGCATCATGCTGTCATCATTTTCCTAGAACGATAATGTCTTATCATGGCTTGATTATTGTACATATTCATTTCAGCAAGTTGTGTCAATACTGGGGGAAAAATGTTGACATACTGGGGGCAACCAACTTTTAGATTTTACTGAAACAGCTAGACAATGACATCGAATCCAATCATGCGAACAAACCACCAAATCGAATCATATGAACAGTTATCCAATCATTGATCCAAAGCACAACAGTTTTTAGTTAAATACCATGTCATGAACCATATCTGGATGATCTATAAATCTGAATAATGTTTGGAATAACAGTAGTTCATTTTGAACAATGGTTGTTTAATTGTTGATATCATCTCTCTGGAGCACACTCGATGATGTACTAAACTAGAGTTGGTGAGGAAAGAGGATGATTTTTCTTTGTCTGTTGTGTTGAGGTTAACTATCCATCTGTTGCAAATATGTCGTGAAACATGATTTCCATAGTTTATCACTGATGACAGTCCCAAATTTGCATCAGATGGTGGTTAGTCTTTGTCTATTCATGCAAGAAATGCTTAGGTCATCTTGGTTCAAATATACCTTGATGCTTGTGTTCACTTGCTATATCAAAAATCGTGAAAGTGGTACTCAGGTCATCATTGTTGCTAAATTACCCTCTAATGCTTGTACATACTTTCAACATTTTAAAACAGTCTATGATGATTCGGGAAAAATAGCAAAAATCTCAACAAATGGTTCGTTTCATTTAATTGCATCCCATTTTAGATCATTGTACATATCTACATACATGATTTGCATCAGAGTTTTCTTTGAAAGACTAACAAGAACATCAACGGCTGCCATGTCTCTTTGGACTATTTGTGGAGAACATTCGAACATTTGTTTCATCATCACCTTTCATCTTCATTATCATTTCATTAATCATTATCATTTCATCTAGGTCCTATCATTTATCATTTATCATTTATTTGCATATCATTTAGATCCTTTATTATTTCATATCATTCATCTCTTAGGTATTTCATATCACTTTCATTTTCATATTATCTATCATCTTCATATCATTAACATCTCACTTATCACTTTCATATTCATTTCATTTTAATTTTGCACATTTGCATCCCATTTATCACTTTATTTCATTTCGCCTATCACTTATCATTTCATTTATCATTTTCATTATCATTATCACTTATCATTTCATTTATCATTTTCCTTATCATTCATTTCATATGATTATCACTTATCATTTCATTTATCATTCTCCTTATCATTCATTTCATATCATTATAGCTTAAATCATTATCACTTATCATTTATCATTTCATTTTCATTATTGTTCATTTCATTATCACTTATCATTTCATTTATCATTTTCATCATCATTCATTTCATTATCACTTATCATTTATCATTTCATATCATTATCACTTATCATTTATCATTTCATTATCATTTATCATTTCATTTTCATTATCGTTCATTTCATTATCACTTATCATTTATCATTTCATATCATTATCACTTATCATTTCATTTTCATTATCGTTCATTTCATTATCACTTATCATTTATCATTTCATATCATTATCACTTATCATTTCATTTTCATTATCGTTCATTTCATTATCACTTATCATTTATCATTTCATTATCATTTATCATTTCATTTTCATTATCGTTTATTTTATTATCACTTATCATTTCATTTATCGTTTTCATTATCATTCATTTCATTATCACTTATCATTTTCATTATCGTTCATTTCATTATCACTTATCATTTCATTTATCATTTTCATTATCGTTCATTTCATTATCACTTATCATTTCATATCACTTATCATTTTCATACATGTCATTATCATTGCATTTCATTTTATCATTTCACTTAATCATCATTACAAAACATTACATTTTATCATGTATCATTTATCATCTCATCATATATCACATTATTATTAATTATTTCATTTCATATCATTTTTCACATTACATTCATATCATCTCGTTAATCATCCTATCATTTTCCATATCAATTCATATTACAAATTTATGATGCATATCATAAACACAACATTCCATACATACATTTTCATATCATTTTCAAACAAAATTTTCATAAAACATATCAAATATCCCATGAAATATTCTCATAATCACCTCATAGGTCATCCACCTACATGACATCATTAGTACGTATCATCAATCATTTTTTTCATCATCATAAAGACATCATATCAAACCATCCTGCATATCACGTTAGTCATAAAATCATTCCAATGCATATCAAAATACCATAACATATAGAAATAAATGCATATCACATCATCATCTCATACATGCACATCACATCATCAAAAATCACCGTTGCATATCATCACTCATCATAAATAATACAAATGTCCAATGTCCAAGGAAACTGAAAAGTCCAAAGAGAGATACATGGGATATGATCAAAAATAAAATATACATGCTCCAAAAATGATATACATGTGTGAAATATATCTACATCACAACATCATAAAAACTAGCTAGTCGATGCCCTTGATGGAGCCGGTCCGGAAGGAGGTGGCCTACCACTAGTACCTGCGTCTGGATCCCACCGAGGCCCGGTATCCCTAGACTTTGTGTACCTATCTATGATCTGCTCTTGGTCCTAGTGTGGGACCGTGGGAATGCCTCTCTGCGCTCAGGAGGACATAACTCCTCATATCTGACACAGTAGGACTATGCCTCCCTCGCCATCTCCATACCCTCTACAATAGCCTCTCATAAAGATGCACTCTCTACAGTGCCCATGAGTCTCTGAGTGACGCCCTCAGCCTCTATTTCCCTCCATCTCTAAGCATCCCTCTCTATGATCAACTGAGCTATCTGTGGGTTTGGGGTAGGCTAAGCTACCTGTGCTGGTGCTGGAACCTAAGCCTGTGTCTGTACAAGCTGTGCCTATAACTGCGCTATCACACTCTGCTCCTGACCTAGCTGACCCTGAACGGCCTGTACCTAGGCCTACATCATGTCTATCTGCACCTATTGTGATGAGGAGGACACCCTAATAACAGTCCATGGTCTACCACCAAATTTGGTCTGCCATACAACTTGTGCACTGGCTAGGCTATCGCACCTCTACCTCACTACCCTCTTTGCCTCTCGTCCACCATCTCCCCCATCATCCCCATCATCTGAGCTATCATCGTCGCTATCACCCTCCTCCTCATCTCCAACCTCCCCCTCCTCCTCTCCTCCACCCACTGCCTGCTCTCCACTGGCCAAACCCTCATATCTCTCCACCTCTAGTTGTTGTACTACTGCAATAGGCCCTGGCTCATCTAGGCATGTAAATCGTGGGAAGCGATGTGTGTGGAAATACACTAAATACTCATCTAACATCCCACCATCTGTAACCTCTGGCCTATATGCCCATACCTCAGGTTGTAAGCTCGAGTACTTTGTATATGCCACCTAGTATGTAATACATCATCCCCATCCAGGATCATCCTTGCACCACCCATAATGAGAAACGCCCTGTGGCATACCCTGCTTGAATCTGTACTGTCTCTAAACCCACAAGGCCAAAAATTTCTCAATAATGAATGGGGTCCGTCCTATTAGATACCAGGGTATACAAACAAATGGCATCTTGAAATGATCTGTGTCCCATGGCTCGCAATCTGTATACGGCCTCCATATGACTGCATCCACATCGTCTAGCACGCGTCGCCAATACTCCAACTTGCCCAGCTTGGGCTGGAGAAGTGCACCTGAATACACATATATATATATGGCCGACCTAGTGGCCTAGCCCTGGCACATGCTGGCCTCGTAATCGTAATATGCTCCCATGCCCAGATCTGGAGCAGAGCCACACCATTGGCCAAACTGGTCGACCCTTGGTATACCACCTAATGTAGATCATGATACAAATGAGCCAAAATGCAGCTCCCCCAGTCATACCTCCGCGACTGAGTCACCATCCACTCCAGCATCCTCCCCCAACCAACTGAGAATCCCTTTGACTGATGGTCCAGTCCAAGGAAGCCTCCAATGAATGCAGCCAACACAGTAACTAAGGCTGGATATCTACTGAAATCCACCCATGACACCCAATATCCTACTATCGACATGTCACCGCGGATCCTCCTCAGTGCCTCAGTCCCCCCTATCTCCTTGTGGTCATAAACCACAAGGGAACCTACCACAAGAATCCCTAGAATCTTGTACACATCCTCGGGTGTCACGACCATCTCACAAGTTGGCAAATGAAAGGTGTTATGATCTGAATGCCACCTCTCTGCTAATGTAGTCAACAAGGATCCCAACCCGTAGTCCCCTATCCATTGTAGCTCCACTGGAGTCAACTCTCCTATCTGATCCCAACATATCAGGAACCCCTCTCTAATCTGAAGGTTGTCAAAAATGTCCTATTTTATTTGGTCATCACAAGGACAATTAATCAGACTCATACCAATGACTCATATCATTTGTTCTATCTATCAAGTGAACTATATCAGTGACCCATATCAAAATAATCAATGCATCATATCAGTGACCCATATCACACAATCAATCATATTAGGCAAATCACTGCTACATCTATCAATCTGAATATCAAATCAAGCTACTCTATCATCATATTACTATTTGTTTTTTTTTTCAGGAAAGCAAATTTATGAACGATCAAATCATTTTCTCATTTGCACTTGAGTCATGAATGCAAATATGTTTGACAATCATCATCTACTATTTGGTTTCTATTTTAGAAATCAAATTTATCAGACATTTACTCTTTGTTTTTTTCATGAGAAAGCAAACTTATCAGACAATCAATCAATCAATCAATTAATCTACTCTTTGTTTTTTTTGGAAACAAAGTTATTAGACATTTACTCTTTGTTTTCTATTTGGGGAAGCAAAGTTATCAGTCAATCATCAAATTTTCTATCATTTCTATCCACATCAACATGATGGAAAAATAATTTACCTATCTATTGACCAAAGAAGCAATGTACACCATCATTTTTCATCACACTTTCATTCTGCCAAAATTTTCCCAGATGCGCTAATCTGTGCCTCTGATGCCCTAAAACTCAAAAGCACTACAATTTACCTCAAAAGCGCTAAAACTCATTATATACGTTTTTGCACCATAAAAGCACTAAAGTTTTTCCCATAAGCACTAAAACCCTGGATGCGCTAATATACACAGCAGATGTGATATTTCATCATCTAGAAGCGCTAAACCACTATACACACTAAGATTCCCTACAAATGCGCCACTTCATACCGTAGATGCGGTAATACACACCTATTGTGGCCAATTCCTAGATGTACGACTCTATGCCCCAGATGCACTAAAAGTTTCCTAGCCAGACTTCAACCCTAGAAGCGCTAGTATATACTTTGTATGTGCTAGAACACCTGGTTTTACGCTACACCTATATGCGCTAAAGAACGCACTATATGTGCTATGGAAAGTTTTGAATGCGCTAAAACGTTATCTTTTGCCCTAAATCCGCATGAAATTTTTTTAAAAATTGATCAAAATCACAGAATTTTGAATCACAAAGGGTTTAATCAACTCACCGGTGGTCCATACGCAGCTGGTCTCTGGAATCGGCGAGCTCGCTCGAATCTATGCATGTGAAATGGGATCAACATTTTGCTATGTCACTGTCAGAGCATCAAAATCACTGTAGTAAAAAGGTGAAAATGACTTCCACTTTCCTTGTTTACCTTATATGAGTCAATTCAGGTGAGTTTTGGTGGCATTTTATTTTATTTTTCACCAAGGGCATCTTTTACACCAATTATCGAGAGCTAAATCACTGCATCTCATCATCCGATCACATTTTTGAATTTCATATCATCATCCGTGATTTACCTCCCGAAGGGGCATCATTAGCATCAGCATCAAAAACATATCAGGGGAAAAAAAAATATTTTCTTTGAAGCAATGCGTTTCACACATCACTTCAAAGGGGCAAAATGTATACATCTAAAAATGGTCATGGTTAATCAAGCTTGTTAATTAATTAAATATAAATTATTTAATTAATCTTTTAAAGTCATCTACATATAAATAAATTTAATTATTTATTTATATTGTTCACTCTTATAATTCTTCTACCTTAATTAAATAAATAACTTTATTTAATTATTACAATCTTCCATATTCCTCTTAATTAAATTAAATAAATTTTATAATTTATTTATATTAATTATCATGTTATTCTAAATTTGAATATTTGAATTCAAATAATGGAATATTCCTCCAAACACCCTCTTCATCTCATAGTTAAATTAAATATTATAAATATTTAATTTAATACCTTTTCTCACTCCACACATAATTAAATATTTTAAATATTTAATTACCTTCTAAATTCATCTCTCACACATAATTAAATATTACTTATTTAATTATGTAAACTTCTAAATTCATCCTCACATATAATTAAATAAGTTTATTTATTTAATTATGAAATTCATTCTCAACTCATTCTTCAAATGGAAACCTTCTTTATATTCTGAATGAGAAAAATTGAAGAAGAGGAAACCTTCTATCTCTCACTCGACTTTCATAATAGGAGAGTTACCTCAAGCTCCTTGATCTCATGGAAAACCTCAACCAATTGACACATCAAATGGAACCTTTAAAGCAGACCCCTCCAGATTCAAGTGTTGGGGGGACGTAAGTCAAGAAGTTGTAGAAAAAAAGGACTTGTGTAGTCTGTTATACCAAGATGAAAGACCCACACCTAATCTTCTCATGGATAGTGACAACAAAGGACTACAAATGACACAAGGATGGGGCTACAACAGAACTGAAAAGCTTGGGAAAAATGATAATGGTATTTTAGAACCTATCATTCCTAAGAAGTGTATAAGGAATCTTGGCCTTGGGTGTACCCCTCTAAAAAAATAACCATACTTGACAAAGGTTCCTGGGTTAAAACAATCAAAGAATCCCCCACGGTTTTGGTATCGATCACTTATCCTTTTGAGGACCCACTCACTGAATTACCCATACTATTTGAGGATTCTTCCCTTCTCATGATTAGTACCTTATCTTTTGAACCAAGTATCTAGACCAATGAGCTAGGAATTTTCTACCCTCAACTCATTGATTACGAATGGAATGAGGACCACCAATTTTGGAAACATTCAAAAATGATGAGGCTATCTTAGAATTCATGGGATTGCAGGATAATATACCATGTAGAGATCACAAAGTTGGGTTTGACATTGAGCTAGACACACATTCCTATTATAGGGAAATGATTGAATCCCCCAGTCACAAAATTGAAAATTTAAGAATAATATCTAGGTCTTTGAGTGAAAACCACACTGTGGCATGAGCTCTGGCCCAAAAATAGTAAAAAAATGGATGCATCCAATGGTGTAAACCTCTCTGAGGTGCTAGAGGATGAGGGATTGAATCTTCCTCTTAGTGCTATTCATCAGGAGAAGTCAAAATTCTTAGCAAAAAAGTGCAATACAGTCAACTTGGGAACCGAGGAAACACCGTATATCATATTTTATGCAGAATCACTTTTGACAGAAGAACAAGAACTTATAGCTAAATTACTAAAAGAAAGGAAGGTAAAATTTTAATGGACATACGCAAAAATGCTTGGTCTTGATCTAGATTTTGTAGTCCACCATCTAGCCATTTGTCTAGAAGCAAAACTAGCAAAACAAAAATTGAGAAAGATGCATCCACAAATAGCTTTATTGGTCAAACTTGAACTGCACAAGCTCCTAGACATCGGCTTCATATAACCAATTGACTACCCAAAATGGGTTTCAAACCTGGTACCCATCACTAATCCCATTAGGGGCATTCAAATCTGCACTGACTTCAAGGATCTGAACAAGGCGTTCCCTAGAGATGATTTCCCTCTTCCCAACATTGACATGATTGTGGATCAAATAGTAGGGAATGAGATGCTCTCACTAATGGATGGATTCTCAGGGTATAATCAGATCATGATAGCAAAAGAGGACCAACACAAGACAACTTTCACTTGTCCATGGGGGACATACTATTGGAACATGATGCCATTTGGGCTGAAAAATGCAAGAGCTACTTATCAAAGAGCCACGATGCTAATCTTCCATGATATGATTCACAAAACTATGGAATATTATGTGGATGACATATTGGCCAAATCAAAAAAGCATCGAGATCCCATATCAGCTTTGAGCTCCATCTTTGATAGGATAGAGGAATACAAGGTCAAACTCAATCCAAAGAAGTGTTTCTTTGGGGTATAATGTATCTATGAGGGGAATTGAGATAGATCCTACCAAAGACAAAGAAATTCTCGAGATGGAGGCACCAAGAACTTTAAAGAAATTAAGGGGCTTACCAGGAAGGCTCCAATCTATATGCCGATTTATAGCACAATTAGTAAATAAGGCAATCCCATATTCTCATCTACTCCATAAGGGGTTAGCATACAAATGGGATGAGAAAAGTGATCAGATGTTTAATAAAATCAAGGAGTACTTGCTCAAGCCACTAGTTCTTATGCCACCAATTATAGGCAAGCCATTGATCCTATATATATATCGGCAACAGCAACAGCCCTTGGCACTCTCTTAGCACAACATGATGAAAATGGGAAAGAGACAACTATTTACTACATTAGTAGAACCATGGTGGGACACGAGCTGAATCATACATCCATTGAAAAGGCCTACCTAGCAGTGATGTTTGCAACATAGAAGTTCAGACACAATATGCTAGCACATCAGATAAAACTCATCGCCAGTATAGACCCTCTCAAGTATCTTCTTTCTAAAGCAACGCTCACAGGGCGAACAACTAAATGGGTTATGATCCTAACAAAACATGACATTAAGTATGTGGAACAGAAGGCCATTAAAGGACAAGAAATTGTAGATCAGCTGGCAGAAGCACCAATGTATGTGGAGAACCCACTTGTATCAGAGTTCCCTAATGAGTCAATCTTTAGCCTAAGTGTGTCAGATCCCTAGAAAAATTATTTTGATGGATCCTACACACAACATGGGTCAGGAGCTCGAATCTTCTTCATTACATGACAAGGGGATTGCATACCTAAATCATATAAGTTATCTTTTCCTTGTACAAATAACATTATAGAATATGAGTCCCTTGTCATAGGACTCAAAATTGTGGTACGGTGGTAGATCATGGCACTCAAAGTATATGGAGATTCACAACTAATCATCAACCAGGTCAATGATGAATACCAAATGAAGGACGAAAAGTTGACTCCATACAAGAAATTGGTAGGAAGCCTCAAATAATTCTTCATTGACATCATGTTTCAGCAAATAATGAGAGAAAATAACAAAGTAGCGGATGCTATGGAAATAATTGGATCACTACTAGATATCCCGCGCAACGTCCCAAAGCAAGAATTCCCCGTAGAGCAACTTCTCATACCAACATTTGGGGTACCAAAGTCTAAATTCATGTGTGAAATCGTTGGTCCCGATGATCCTTGGTATCATGATATATACACCTACTTGAGAATAGGAGTCCTCCCCATTGATATAACCTCGAACCTTAAAAGAACATTTATCAAGAATTCATCCCGTTTTGTTATCTTAGGAGACACCCTATACCGTAGGAGTATTGAAGGAACCGTTTTATGATACCTTAACATTGAGGAAGCTTTGAATTATTTAACCGAGGTACACAATGGCATTTATGGGTCACATTCAAGTGGTATGACTTTGGCTAAGAAACTGCTAAGGACTGGGTACTATTGGCCAATGATGGAAAGAGAAGCTCATGACTATGTATGAAGATGTTTTAGTGTCAACAACATGGGGATCTCATCCATGCACTAGCTCAGGAGCTCCACCCAATCATTACACCTTGGTCCTTTTCATAGTGGGGGCTCGATCTCATTGGTAGAATCACCCCCACTTCATCTAGTGGACATAAGTTCATCATCACCGCCACTGATTATTTCATGAAGTGGGTAGAGGCCATTCACCTGACCTACACTACATGAAAGAATATATCCAAGTTCATCCTAAACTACTTAATTTGTCACTATGGTGTACCTCAAGCCATTATCTCAGATCATGGGAAACCTTTCAAAAACTAGGATGTTTGAGACCTATGCCAAAATTTCAATAACCAAAATCGATTTTCCACTCCATACTACCCGTAAGGAAATGGCCAAGCAAAGGGTACAAATAAAACCATCTTGAAAATCCTAAAGAAGACTGTTCATGGAGTTTGTCGGGACTGCACTTACAGCTAAATCCTGCCCTATGGGCCTACCGAATGAGTATCTACACGCCTATAGGTGCAACCCCATTATCCCTAATCTATGGATCATAATCTATTCTCCCCATTCAGATTGAGCTCCAATCTCTGAGGATATCATTACAAAATCTCATTGCAGATGAATAATATTGGGTATCACGATTGAACAAACTGGAACTACTAGATGAGCAATGCATGGATGCCTTAAACCATTTTCAAGTCTATCAAAAAAGTCTCAAGTAGAGCTACAACAAGAAGATCAAGAGTCATACCTTTCAGGTCGGAGAGCTCGTATTGAAAGAGAATAAGAAAAATGTACCAAATATAGAGAGCTAGGGAAAGTTTGAACCCAATTAGTTGGGACCATTCATCGTCACAGCGGGCTACAAGTCAGGAGCATATCAGTTATCCGCACCTGAAGGTGAGCCTATGTAGGAGCCCATGAATAGCTCGCATCTCAAAAAGTTGTATGCCTAACCTTGCAAGGTATACATCCAAAAATCCAAAAAAAAAAAAAAACAAAAGTGCAAAAAAATTAGAAAAAGGATTGAAAATAGTGAAGAATTTTTTTTCCCTCTAGTGAAAACCACTTCGGTTGCACTTTGGGAAAGTACCTTGGTGAAACCCTGGAAAACAGGTTCCTTGTGTAAATAAGCACTTTCCATCCACCATGATCTATGCAGCTTGTTCTGCATAATTCATCCATCACACTTCCATATCTCCATCCATCACCCATTCACGTCTGCATCATGGCTTGATCCTATGTTTGTATCACGATCCCTCCTAGTACTACTCGGCCCATTCCTAAGGTTAGTTTTTCCTACCTATATCAGAGTAGTCTATTGCATTGAATCACATTGAGAGCATGTTCTTACACATACATCAGATTGGATTCATGTATATTCTTGAAGTCTTCCTTAAAATCAAAAAATCCAAAAACATTCATAAAATTAGAAAATCCAAAAATAGGTCAAAAATTCAATCAAAAGGTCAAAAAAAGAGTCCTCTTATTAGACTATGGGTCTTTGAGCTCTGAATGTAGGCAAGGTTGATCTTTGATCATCCCCCGAGACACTTAGGTCAGTGCTTTAGGAGTTTGTAATAATAAACTGGCAATCCATTTGTTCATATCTTCATCAATAATTGAGTCTGTGTTAGTAAAACTATGTGGTCTTTGCATGTATAACATAGGAAAGGATAATATTTGATCATCCCCTAAGGCCCCTAGGATAGGCCTTTAAGTTAGTCTCTTGGTCAAAATCTCAAAAAACACAAAAACATCAAAAAATTTGAAAATCAAAACATTTGCAAAAATCTTGAAAATACCAAAAAATAGTCTCAAAACATCTCAAAAAATATCAAAAACATCTACATATTTGAAAAAACCCATCCGCCCCATCTCACTTTCACCCGAAATAAACATCCACCCATAATAAACGGTTGTCATCCTCAACCTTTGGAAAAACTGTCAGAAGAAAGTCTAGTAGGTTCAAAAGTGAAAACTCAAGCATCAAGGTCTCAAGTCTAGGTCAGTAGGTAAACAAGTTGGTCAAATCTTGGTATTAATAGCCTATCATCCAGTCAATCCCAAATCATATGATATCATCATGTCCTATGATGCATCCTTCCTACAATGGACATCAACATCAGGCATCATCGTAGTTTGGTCTTGGCTAGTAGTATGAAGAACATTAGCTTGTTTGTTTACTTGATCTTTGTCTTTTGACTTATCTTACTGCACTTATTTCAATGACCGCTCGATTATGTTCAAACGAATGGATTTAGAGAGAAAGGAATGGGGAAACGATCATTATCTTTTTATCTATTGTGCTTGTTGGATGTTCTTGTAATATAACTTTGGTCATGCATGCTTTGTTTGGTTTGTAGGGAGGGTATTTTAGGTGTCTTGTTGACCACATAGGAAGGCTTTCCTTTCTATTTTTTGGTCCAAGATGTTTGGAATATCTGAACTACATTCTAAATAGGGTTATGTATGCCAGGTGTGAATAGGAGTACTCCTATCTAATTGTCGAGTCAAATTCCATCACACTAGGTACAACACCATCCTGGTTCGTTATACCTTGATGCATCGTACCTATGTGTGTCATCAAACTTAAGGTAAGTAAGTCCTTTTAAAATCCCAATTCCTCATAAGCAAAGCATCGTCATCATCATCCTCATCTCTAATAAAGTCTCGCAAATCATGGACTTGTTGTATCCTCTTTTTTCATCATCATTTCTTCTTTCTTCTCTCTGTGCTAACATGGTACCAAGAAATTTATCACCAATTCATCCATCTTGCATCTAGAAATCATCAGCATATTGTATATCATCCATATCATATTATAATAGGAAACATTGATCATCTCACATGCATTGCATTTCCATCATTTCCATCATCATATAGATTAGTTATTCTAAGCATCTCATAAACCATACATTTGCATCCATTGCATAATCATATAAGCATCATCATATCATCCATACATGAAAAGATACTAAAAAATAAAAAAAACATGTCGAGTAAGTGCACCAAGATGGTTCCCAAAAAGGGGGCTTAAGTGGCCACTTTTTTTCTTAAATCAGGAAATACTGACCTTGGACATGAAATTAAGGATAGATACACTCAAAATTTTGTGATGGAACAAAAACAAGGATTGAAGTTCTCTGAGTCTACTTTCTAAACTACTAATTTATTTTGAAAATGGTTGAGATTAAGGGGTTCAAAAGAGTGATGCTCACAAATTACTATTTTTTTTTGTCAGAAAAACATAACATAGAAACTCTTGTACGACCCTAACACAGTGAACTTTTTTGTAGCATTTTTAAAATCACTATAGTCAGAAGTTAGCTAATAGTATCTAGTTGATGCATGATTTTTCTGATAATTTTTTAATGAATATTTGATTTTTTACTAATTTTCTAAGTGGGCACTTCCTAAAAAGCAGAATTGTGGTCGTGCTCCCCCTACAAATTTTGGAAAGTAATAGATTTATTTTATTTTTTATTTTTTTTAAATTTGTAGAATGGAGTCTAGTTTTTAAAAATGTAATTTATTTGAAATTTAAATGAACGGCTAATTTATAACAAAAAACACCAAACACTACTTTTTGAAAAAAAATAGACATACAAACAAAAGAAATTATGGATGAAAGGCTTAACATTCTCAAAAAGTGAAAAAAATTACATTGTTGGAAAGCTAAGAGAGAACATAACATTACCCATGTGTTTGATTTTGTCGATATTGAACCAGATGCAATCCTGACGGTGAGCATGAACCCAATTATGTGAAAAATTGTAGAATTTGCAAAAACGCATCTCTAGTTGTTGGGAATTCCCTCCAAGCCTTTGGGTTGGTATTCCAAGGAAAATACCAAAGCTAAGTCTCAGGGATTCCCAAAGAAAAATATAACACGAGTGCATTATGTGTTAGTTTTGACATTTTTTACTTTTCCGGGGAACATGTCTAGCAACACATAATGCGCTCATGATATGCCTTCCTTTAGTTAAATGCCACTTTATTGAATGTTTGTTGATATGTTTGTATGTATATGTATATTTTTGTGTCATGTATGTATGTATGCTTGTGGGAGAGAGGTGAGAGAGGGTGGGAGTGGGAGAGAGTGGGAGAG
>VDFB02000008.1:374457464-374572445 GCA_007258455.2 Sequoia sempervirens | reverse complement strand
CTCTACCCTCTACCGTTGGCCCTTCCCCCCTCTATCTCTCTCCCCTCTACCTTTAACCCTCTACCCTATAAATCTTAAAAAAAACCAACGTTATTATAATGCGAGCACTTTATGAATAAGTAGAGGCATGGTCATTTTAGCAAGAATTAATGTGCTCGCATTATAATGCAAGCACGGTATAACATGAGCACATTATAATGTGAGCACATTATAACCCGAGCACATTATAACGTGAGAACATTTTTTATTGCACTAAAAACGGTAAAAAAACACAATATACCTATGATGTCAGCTCACATTCTGCATATTATTTTGGTTCTACATGTACTCCAACAAAAGTAGCTTTTTGGTGATCGAGTGAAGTGTGCATGCATGATTTTTAGATTCCACCACCTTTTTCATGATATTTCCATCACTTTTGCATGAAATAGCAAAGTTTTCACATTGAAAGGCATATAATATCAATTCAAGTTTGAATTACAATGATAACTGATATACAATTGATGTTTGGAGGGGAACAAGCTTTTGAAAAAGTCAATTTTTTGAAGATTTTGAGGAAAGAAGAAGCAAAGGCTACATAATTCGGTAGAACTCGTCCATTTGAAACTTTGGTTTTTTAGGTATGTGAAGTCTTTGTAAATTTTCTTTCATTCTATTATGGCTTGATTTCATTTTTTGTTGTTTTGCTTATTCCATATTGATCAAATTTTTTGTTTGTCATGTTACAACCTTAGGTTGTCAATGGAAATTTTAAATTACACAATTCTATACACTTTCCTATTACATTTTTAAACCACATCTCTTTGAGGCATTTTGTTAAATTTAAGAATTGACTTTCTTTTTGTATGCTTCCAAAGCTTTCATTGTGGTATTTTGTCAAACAGTTATACAAACCAGCTGATTGCCTTTTCTATGCTACCAAATTTTTCATACATGTCTAAAAAATTGGAATATACTCCTAATGCATTAGGGGGAGGCTTGCAACATGTTAGAAACCAAGATCTGATTGCAAACCAGAAAAATCACCTTCCACAGAAGAGAAAAATGAAAAAGCAGAGATTTGTAAATTAATATATTCGAAGTACAAATAATTACAAGAGATAATTTGCTTTATAAAGCAAAGATGCATAAACCTAATCTTATCTTGAGCAACAAGATAGCTCAACAAGATAAGGATAAAACCTATAACTTAGGAATTAAATATTCCTAAGTAAACTTATGCAAAGTGTAATTAAATATTAATTACACCAACACAACATACAAACACACAACTCCAATCTACAAACAAATTTTCAATTTACAATCTCATCAGGACCTATTATTTCAACAAATTCACATTGTTCAAGTTGTAGCATATCAAAGTCACTCAATCGGGTATAATTCCCCACATAAGTTTCTCACTTCTCAACAGACCCCCAAATCCAAAAACAGTCTCTACTTAGGTCTCAAAACAAAATATTTTCCAGGTTTTAGGACCTTGAATGCTCAAATAGGTTTCCAATACAAAGATCCTCAATTTTCTCATAAATATCTAGGGTTTTCTATATTTCACAATGCAAAGGCCTTCCAAACCTCACCAAAGCATCAAATAAGTTTTTTAGGGTCTGCAAAAACAAAATAAACCTTCACTAGGCCTTTAGCCTCATTAGATCTCAAAAACACCACTTTGGTTCCTCCTTTTCATGCCAAAAACTCACATTCTCAGCCTAAGATAACATCACCAGCCCTATAGATTCCTTACCACTATTAAAATAAACATTAAACTTGAAAACAACATATTACAGGCCTTTCCTCCGAATCACAGGTCACCACAGTAGGAGGAAAGGCTCCATCTTTTTAAAATTAAAGTAAAACTCATACCCTACTGGTTTGTATAGGCTAATCATGAAGAATGGAGTTTTTCATTCACCAAAAAAACCAAAGGAGTTTCAAAATAGATTGAATTCCAAGTTGAGACCTACCACCATAGTGATTTATGAATTTCTAAACATGGGAGGCCTATACTGGACCGTACACAGGAAAAAGAAACTGAAAACATAGAAAAAATTAATTGAAACTCCACAGTTTAGGCGTTGAGTAGAACACCAAATCCTCAAAATCAATTCATTGAACCCTTTATTCGGGCTTGTATGATGTTTTTATACATTTTCAAATCAGGAGTCCCAACTTCCTTCAACACCCATAACCACCCTTGAACCACCAAACCTTCATTAAGCCTAAAAATACTAATATTAGCAATGGTTTCCTTAATAAGCTTTATTATGCAAATTTGTTGTTCTACAGACCTAGGACCATTTAGACACCTTTATTTTACCCATTACAGATCCTTTCAACATATCCAACAATCACCAATGCTTGTTTTTCTATGCTTTTAAGGGCCCAAATTAGCCCACTTTTACAAAGGGACCATCTTCAAAACTTGTCCAAATCTCCTGAAACCTTGGGGAAGCACTTTATATCTATCAAAAATTCAAATTAGAGCATTATATTGCAAAGATTCAATCATTTACCATCCAAACCATAAAACCCTCTCCCTAGGCTTAGAAACCCTATGTTTTATTGAAAGTAGCACTTGCCAAACACTCCAAAATTTGAAAACTATTCAAACAAGCCTAATATACCCTGATCATGCTCAATCTAACATAAAATAATGCTGCCCAACTCATAAACTCAATTTCAATCACCAAAAGCAAAATTTTGTTAAAGAAAACTCAACATTTCCTCATTTGGTTTGACGCCCAATCCAAGATCATCCTCCATTCAAGTTTATCATGGCCTTTTATAATGTTTCCATCTTAAAACAAGCCACTTCAATTTCAAAAAATGGCATTTGAAAGAGGTGACTGTTGGTCTCCCTCTTTAATAGGGTATGTGCAGGATCATCATGGAAAAAACAGACCCTTAAGTGGCAAAAAATTTAAAAAAATCAGAGTTAGGCAACTTGACATAAAAAATTGAATGAGTTATCTTTATTATTTCAAAAATATGAAACAATTAAATCTATAGAAAATTGAATGTAGTTTCTAAACTACTAGGTTTTTTTATTTATTTTTAAATCTATTTGGTGAAAATTTGAAATTTCAATGTAGTAGTACTTAAATTTCAGGGAAAAAGAAGTAGGTGTCTTTCTAACCACCCTAACCACAATAAAGTGATAATTATTTTTTATAATATTTTAGAAATAAGTAGAGGACTCATGTCTAGATGTGTTGCATATTTTTTTGTACTTTTTTTCAAAGTAAATAATTAATTATGAATTTTTTATTACAACTTTTAAAAAATATAAAAACTCGTATGTCTGGCCATCTTAACTTGGTCAATACTTCATGAAATTCAATTTTTCTATTTTTAGTCCTATAGTATGCGAAGCATAGAATGTGATGCATGTTTTGGATTCTAAAAATATGATGCCGTTTAAAAGTTATAGATGTTTTTCAATCAGCCTATCAATTAGGACTTTAGTTGTAATTCGAATAGAAAATGAATAATAATTATTTATTAAATTCAAAGTAAAGCATAATTGATATTGGTGAAAAGCTAAGAATCTCCTTTAAAAACCCTTTTCATTTCATCAATTTTGGGTAAAAAAAAATTTTCAACCACATACTCTACAAATACCCATCATATCGCCACTTTTTGGCCCATCATGATCTTGCACAAACCCAATAGACTTTTACAACCCTTTACTATTAGTTAATTTGACTTGACTTAGCACTTTTTGCATAGGTAAAATTATTCATCATGCCGAAGAAACGAACTGTTAAAAGGAAAAAAATAATAGATGATCAACTCCAAGCCTTCAAAGATAAAGAGAAAAAATGAATGAGGGAATATCATGAAAAGCAGAAATTGGAAACGATTGACGAAAACAAGCCAGTTGAAGTGGAACCTCAACCATAAAAATGAGAAAAGAAATTGGCAGCACAAAGGGCATGAATGTGAAAGAGTCATGCTAGGGGAGATGGAAATACCGTAGTTGGAGACACACCCTCTACCGCAAGTGAATACAAAGGGACACCATTAAGCACAAGAAAATATGGAGGGACACCATCCACCACATCTAAAGTTGAGAGTACATCATCACTCGGATTTGACAAACAAGGTATGCCATCATCCCAATGCAAACCTCAAGGTATGTATTCTATTCCATCCTCGGTTGAAGGTATGCAATCTAGCCCACCTTAATTTAATATTGATGAAATTTATAATGTTGAGATGTATATACCTAAGAGAACACCACCTAGAATTTTGCATAGATAGCCAAAGAGTTTGATTAATATTGATGAGGACATTTTTTAGCACATAGAAGGTAAGATTCCATAACGCACTTGTAGAAGATATGATGATAAGATTTGGAAAATGTTCTTTGAAAGGCTAAATGAGACTGCAAGATGTCAACTATTTGTTCAAATGATGCAGGGTTTAAAGTACAAAAACATCATGAAGACTCTTGGGTTGAGAACATCGAATGCATCAAGTGAAAACACTATTGTGAAGAAGCTAATGGATTCTTATGAGAGTGTGGTTAAGACCTCATGCTCAAAGGATAGTAATGTCACCCGACATGTCATTACATCAACTTTGGTAAGCTATCAAACAAAGAGATCTCGTCTCATTAAAAAGAAAAGTGAACATATGGGAATTAGTAGAAAAACTTTATCGAAAGCCATTCAAAGGCAACAAAGAATTGAGGGCACCGATTCAAATGAATTATGGACATTCTTGGGAAGACTGCCACATAAAGATAAAATAGTTGTTGAAGCATTGAGAACACTAATTGAAGATTATTGGAAAAATAATACAAGGCCATCTCTGAATCAAAGGGATGTCGTAAGAAGGAGAATCCATAGTCAGAACCGTGAGCCACATCCAAAGCATTTTTTGGATATGACTCAAACCCAATTTTTTCATAAATTTTAAAATGCTTATCCTCAAATTAGTATTGCTCAAAGATTTTTTGAAATTCTTAAACCTTTTTATGTCAAGATAAATCAAACAGGCACTACTTGTTGTTGTAGACTACATATTGAATTCGCTAACCATTATGATGTTTATTATTCTAAATGTTTAGATTTTCATACTAACAATGTTTTGCAGGATTGTGGCATAGAAGCCCCACCAAAATCTTCAAGAGAGTTCTTATCAAAAAAATTATGTCAAATAGAGGATGGCCAAATATTCTAAAGGACAACAAGCTTGGATGGTTGATGCAAGCGTTGTGGAGGCTTGCAACGAATGCCAATATGTCAACATATGGAGAGCACAAATGAGGTGGGACATAAAATAGTAGATTTTAGGAGGTATAAAATAGTGAAAGATGATACAAAACATGGTTCTCAAGCAAAAAGGTGTGATTTGGTTATTGAAAAGATTCCAGTGTATTAGTTTATGTTCATGTTTCGTTAGAAGGTAGTGTATGAGTATGCAAGGCATACCCATAGAGCCTGATGGCTGGACATGCAATTCAAGCTATGCAAGGAAACTTTCCAGTTGGCAGCATAGTATCAGTGGTTGAATTTGCAGAGAACTACACTCTACAGCCATAGTGTGAGGTGTAGTCATAGTATTACAACTCCACACAGGTTTTGATATTTGTGCACATATCATTCATTCATGCAACCGATAGTACAGAGGACCAAAGGAAGGTATTGAGGGAGTATCTCTTTTATATTAGTGATGATCACACACATTCTCTATAGTTCATGCAAGGTTTCTTCTAGATGTTCTACAGTGATTTAGCTTGGAGGGGTATAATATACGGTCAACATATAATATGGTCGAATAACTATACAACACGGTTCAAGAATGCGTGCATGTTCTACTACTTGTGCAAGATGCATCTCACTATAGGTCTTCAACATATGTGGAACTTTTGTGAGGTCGGGAATGGAAAGGGGGAGAATGATGGTGCAGGAGCATGCGTGAAAATAGCATTAGCACAAGAAGAGTTAAAGTATAAATACAGTACAAAGTTGACAGATGCAAGTTCAATCGTCGAGTGGTGTAATTCTTCGATGGGTCCAGGTAATGAAGGTAAGTCTTTAGTTCATATATTTTTTTGGTTGGTAGATGATACAAACATTGCACCATATGAGGATTGTTGTACACTAACAAGATCGAGTGAGCTATACTCTTTCCTTAGCTCAAATGCAGGTTCATGGAGTATCGATACACGTAAGATGGCATGATTTTGTTCTTCATGTACAATGCAAGCCTGGAATGATTGTGAGTTAGGGGAGTGGGTTGAAAAATGGTTAAAAATTTCTCTTAGCCCACTTCACACATATCGCCCTCCGACGGCATTGGAACTAACATAGATGGAATCATCGGTCGACTTTAACCACGTATTAGATCTAGTTCAACCAGATAATATATCTACATGCTTAGTTTTTTAAATTCTATATTGTTATCTTACTTTGTACTATATTCGTAATGTTGACTAATTTCAAGTGATTTTCTGCACATATCAATGCAGGGCATGTTTATGTAGTTATTGCAGATGAAGAAAATGAAGAGGGAATGGACTATTACTTTTGTCATTGTGTTGAGGCCAAAAAGAAATTGAAAGCCCCAGTTATAGATGGAGAAAACATCAAATACCCTACAGGCTCAGTTGTTGTTACTGGAACATGGCTTAGAAGGTACCCACATAAGAGTGTTAAACATTGGTTGTTTGAGGAATTTGACACGCATTGTAAGATGCTTCATTACTCAAACCTTGGTGTGGCATCTAATGTTCATTTGAGCAAATATGGGGGTAGACCTTTGAACAAGACCTTGTGGAAGGTCTGTGAGTCTGACCATGAGGTAATACTTGACACAATAAAGAGTAGAGCAGATCCGAATGGCTCATTGGATTAATTTGTAAGTATATGCACAATGGCTCTTATTAATTTACACTTCTATCCACAATAATTTTTTTGATGCATTTGCTATCATGTCTTATTTTACTTTGCGTATTTGTAAGTAACCTGGTAAACATTGATTGGTGTCCCCTTGCAGAAAATGCAGATTTATGAGCCATCCAAGATAATCTCAGGCATAAAAGCAATGCAACATCCCTATTTTGATGATTTGGACAAATCTCAATTATTATTTTCAGCCATTACAAAAGTGCGTGTGAAGCTTGGTGAGGGAATTTCAAGTTATTCATTTGAAGTTAACCTTAGCATGAGCACCTATGATGTAGACATTATAGGAGCATCTCAAATTTCAAGATATTCTAGATTCATGAGAGGTGTTGTGTGCAGTAGGTATCTTGGAACTCACAATGAAGATGTATGACCAAGAGTGACTAATTTGATAGACTGCCATACCTATATGTAAGTGCCTTCCAACTATTTTCATTTCATATCCATTTTGGATGAGTTGTTTCTTTTTATTCTTTTACTTTACGTACATCTATAACTAAACTAGTAAATATTGATTGGTCTCTCCTTGTAGAAAATGTTGATTTTTGAGCCATCGAAGAGAATCTCAGCCAAAAAAGCAATGCAACATCCTTATTTTGATGATCTTGAAAAATTTCAATTCTGATTTGAAGCCATTATAAAAGAGCGTGTGAAGCTTTGTGAGGGAATCTCAAGTTACTCATTTGAAGTTAACCTCTAAATGAGAACCTATGATGTAGAAATTATAAGAAAATATCTATGAGAACAGAGCACCTAAGGCATTGTAAGGAGATTTGTACTTGTAATGACATTTATTGAAATATTGAAATTTGGTGCAGGGGCACCAAGGTTATTGAACAAATTTGGTTCATGGAATTATTTTAAGTTACTAAATTGTGTTTTGAGTAAATTGTTAATTGAATAAGGTCATATTACATGGTCAATTGATTTATAATGTAATAAGTCATGCTAGTTACAAGCTCAATAGTTAGGCATGATTGGAAATATGTAGAATCATTTGTAAAGGTTAGATTTAAAGCCTCTTGAAGGCTCAGACACAATATAATTTTCATGCAGGAGCACATAGTCTCCTAGTTCCAAATTTTCACTTTTTGAAGGTTGATAGGTGGTAAATAGATTAGATTAAGGTATTTTGTGATTATTTATGCTAAATAAGGTCAATCAAGACCATTTAAGGTGTAGTAGGGTGAGCTTTTGAGTCTCAGTGGTCAAATATGCAAAAAATGCATTCATGCTACAAAATTGTCAATATTTGAATTTGTAGCCTTTTGAAGGAAAATATTTGAATTTGGTTGTAAATGTGCAAGAATGAGGTCTAAGAGTTTGATATACCATTTAGAGAGCTCAGTTTTCATGGAGTTCCTTTCAAAGCCTCTGCTTTTATTGTTCCTATGGTAAACTGTTTGATAGAGTTGGTGGAATTACCTTTCTTAGTAATCACTATTAGTTCAAGATTGAGATTGTTAACCATAAGAGTAGATGAGAGAGCTGAAATCATGTATCAAAAAATTAAGCATGCATTCTTCCAACCAGCAGAGAAGGAGATGATTACTTTGCTTCATTTTCATTTGCATAACCATATCAAGGCATGGGAACCAAGAAGACCAAGGATGTCGAGTTTTATGTGGAGGTAAGGGATGTGGTCCAAACTTTAGGAGGGGCAAGAAGGTCAATGTATGATTGTTAACCTTGAGAGAGTATGAATTGGGCAAAAGGAATTTGATATGGCTATTATTTTGAAAGACTTCAAGCGGGATATACTTCGCATTGACGCCATTCCTCAATCTTCACTTGATGGCATGAAGGAATGGATGAACTCCATGGATATAAAGTTTTATGAAAGAAGAATGAACTTGAACTAGTTGCCAATTTATTGAAGATGGTGGTTGCAAATTTTTGAATATGGAAGCTAGTGATTCTAATTCTGATAATTTAGAAGAGTTAGAACAAGGATATATCAGTTCCCTCTGATGTAGAAGAGGAATCAAAATCAAATTTCATGTAGCCACCATCAAGAGTGTTGCAAGTCAACAAGATGGAGGGAATTCTTATATAAGGATAATTTTCAATGTTGCGGGTACTGGATTTAATACCAACTACAATGGCAACATTGAAATTCCCTAGCAATATTTATGTTGAGGAAATTTCCTTTAGATGCAAGGATTCAAAGCACATCAACCACATGTGGTACAAATGATTAAATCCTAGAGACGATCTATAGCAATGAAAGAGTCTGAAAAGGAAGAGAGAGCAACACTGGTGACTCAAGAGAAACTTCAGGTTTCAAAAACAAAGTCAATTAGGCTAGTAGAAATGTGGATCGGGCTAGCATTTGGTGGAAGAGGAAGAAAGATGACTAGAACTTTGGAGGTCCACCATACTAGATTTCGGTATTCAACTATGAGAGTAAATGAGAGAGTTGATATCATGTATCAAAACATTAAGCATGCATTCTTCAAGCCAACGGAGAAGGAGATGATTACTTTGCTTGATTTTCATTTGCATAACCATATCAAGGCATGGGAACCAAGAAGACCAAGGATGTCAAGTTTTATGTGGAGCTAATGGATGTGGTCCAAACTTTAGGAGGGGAAAGAAGGTCAATGTATGATTGTTAACCTTGAGAGAGTATGACCTGGGAAAAAGGCATTTGATATGGCTAAATTATTTTCATAGACTTCAAGCGGGATGTACTCTTCATTGATGCCATTCCTTCAATCTTCACTTGATGGAATGAAGGAATGGTTGAACTCCATGGATATAAAGTATTATGAAAGAATAATGAACTTGAACTGGTTACCAATTTATTGAAGATGGTGGTCGGGAATTTTTGAATATGGAAGCTAGTGATTCTGATTCTGACAATTCAGAAGAGTCAAAACTAGGATATATGAGTTCCCTCTAATGTAGAAGAGGAATCAAAATCAGATTTCATGTAGCCACCATTAAGAGTGTTACAAGCCAACAAGATGGAGGGAATTCTTATATAAGGGTAATTTTCAATGTTGCAGGTACCGACTTTAATACCAACTACAATGGCAACATTGAAATTCCCTATCAATATTTATGTTGAGGAAATTTCCTTTAGATGCAATGATTCAAAGCACATCAACCACATGTTGTACAAATGATTAAATCCTAGAGATGATTTGTAGCAATGAAAGAGTCTGAAAAGGCAGAGAGAGCAACATTGGTGACTCAAGAGAAACTTCAGCTTTAAAAAAAAAAGTCAATTAGGCTGGCAGACATGTGGATCGAGCCAGAATTTGGTGGAAGAGGAAGAAAGATGACTGGAACTCTGGAGGCCCACCATACTATATTTTGGTATTCAACCATGAGAGTAGATGAGAGAGCTGATATAATGTATCAAAACATTAAGCATGCATTCTTCCAGCCAATGGAGAAGGAGATGATTAATTTGCTTCATTTTCATTTGCATAACCATATCAAGGCATGGGAACCAAGAAGACCAAGGATGTCGAGTTTTATGTGGAGCTAATGGATGTGGTCGCAACTTTAGGAGGGGAAAGAAGGTCAATGTATTATTGTTAACCTTGAGAGATTATGACTTGGGAAAAAGGCATTTGATATGGCTATTATTTTGAATGTCTTCAAGCGGGATGTACTCCACATTGATGCCATTCATCAATATTCACTTGATGGCATGAAGGAATGGCTGAACTCCATGGATATAAAGTATTATGAAAGCAAAATGAACTTGAACTGGTGACCAATTTATTCAAGATGGTTGTTGGGAATTTTTGAATATGGAAGCTAGTGATTCTGATTCTAATAATTTAGAAGAGTCAGAACAAGGATATATGAGTTCCCTCTAATGTAGAAGAGGAATCAAAATCAGATTTCATGTAGCCACCATCAAGAGTGTTACAAGCCAACAAGATGGAGGGAATTCTTATATAAGGATAATTTTCAATGTTGCAGGTATCGAATTTAATACCAACACAATGGCAACATTGAAATTCCCTATCAGTATTTATGTTGAGGAAATTTCCTTTAGATGCAAGGATTCAAAGCACATAAACCACATGTGGTACAAATGATTAAATCCCAGAGATGACCTTTAGCAATGAAAGAGTCTGAAAAGGCAGAGAGAGCAACACTGGTGACTCAGGAGAAACTTTAGCTTTAAAAAACAAAGTCAATTAGGCTGGCAGATGTGTGGATCAGGCCAACATTTGGTGGAAGAGGAAGAAAGATGACTGGAACTCTAGATTCCCACCATACTAAATTTCAGTACTCAACCATGAGAGTAGATGAGAGAGCTGATATCATGCATCAAAACATTAAGCATGCATTCTTCTAGCCAGTGGAGAAGGAGATGATTACTTTTCTTCATTTTCATTTGCATAACCATATCAAGGCATGGGAATCAAGAAGACGAAGGATGACGAATTTTATGTGGAGGTAATGGATGTGGCCCAAACTTTAGGAGGGACAAGGTCAATGTATGATTGGTGCAGGAGCACCATTCAGTAGGTTTTGTTCATCAAGGCAAATAAGGAGTAGAATATAGGATTTTGAGTTTTTTATTAAAATAAGGTCTATGAGACCATTAAATTATGTATTTAGTCATATTTGAGATGTATTAGGTGTTTAGGAGGTTGGTTTTTTCAAAAAGTGCAAAATGTTTGCAAATTGCAAAAATGTGCAAAATTTGCAAACTTAAATATTGTAAAATTGCAAAATTTGCATTATGGAGGGAATGTGAAGAGTCAAACCAGTTCAAAGGTTAGTTAGGAAGGTGAATCAGTTTTTTATTGGTGGGAAAGAGTTTTAAAACATGGACAACTTGAATTGAAGGTTGGATTTTGTGATTTGAAGAAGCAAAACCAATAAAAACTCATAATTTTCCAAAATTTTATGTATTTTTAGTTGTAGCAGTAGATTGTATGGCCTGTATTTCAATTAGTTGATCTAGATTTTTTATTTATTTGCATATTATATGGAGTTACCTTTCTTTTGAATCCATTTAGAAGGTTTTCCATAACGTTTTGTGCATTTTATCATCAATTTACTAAAACCAGCCTGAACTTGTACATTTGAAGGTTTTGAGTCAATAAAAATGGCTTTTTGACCCATTCCTCTTCTCTATAGCCTCTTTAACTTGAGGAATGGGTCTACACTAACATTATTAAGGTGTTGGAATGATGTGTTAGTGTTGGGGAGATCTGAAAGTGAGATGGGTGTGAAACACATGTGTGTAAAAGTGAGTTTTCTTTAAGAAAAGTGGTGGTTTTGAAGAGTCAAATTGTGTTTTTGTGTAGGGTAGAGTTATTTTATGACTTTTTGAGCTTGTGCAGGGTATCAAAAACATTTTTGAGTTATTTTTAGGTCGTGGTTAGCTTTGGAAGTATCACTTTCAATAAACCCCTAGGGTATAGGCTACAATAGAGGGTTTTGTGGTTTACCTAGTGTACGGTGGTATAACTGAGATATGATTGTGGATTTTGAAGTTTTGACACCTTATAATTTCTGCCCCAAGATTTGGTAAGGTTTGGATAAGTTTAGAGTGTAGACCCATTGTTCATTCGGATCGATCCCTTAAGGGTCCAAAGGGAAAAATGGATGCAAACTTCAACATGAGGTTAATCAGACACTGTGATGCTTAGAAACTTCTTGTATAATCCTATGGGATTGTATTGGGCCCCTATAAAATAACCTCTCTTGATTTTTGTTATCTCGGAGTGGTTTTCCCGTGGTGTCCATTTGTCAGTTGATGGAAAAAGTGTCAAATGCAAGCAGTGGAAAGTTGCAAGGTGATGCAACTTTCGTTCTGCAACTCGTGTGACCAAATGGACTATTCCAACGCGTTCAAATAGGAATTTTTATGCTATGCATGGTCCTCTTTCACACCCAAACATGCGGAATCGCTTCGAGCTACGTTCAACTGGATCGATCCCTTAAGGGTCCAAAGGGAAAAATGGCTGCAAACTTCAGCATGAGGTTACTCAGACACTGTGATACTTAGAAACTTCTCATCTAATCTTATGGGATTGCATTTGGTCCCTCTACAATAACCTCTCTTGGTTTTTGTTATCTCAAAGTGGATTTCTCGTGGTGTCCGATTTTCAGTTGATGGAAAAAGTGTCAAATGGAAGTAGCAGAAAGTTGCAAAGTGGTGCAACTTTCGTTCTGCAACTCGTGTGACCAAAAAAATTGTTCCAATGCATTTGAATAGGAATATTTATGCTATGCATGGTCATCTTTTGCACCAAAACACATGGAATTGCTCCAAGCTATGTTAAACCAGATCGATCCCTTAAGGGTCCAAAGGGAAAAATGGTTGCAAACTTCGGCATGAGATTACTTGGACAACGTGATCCTTAGAAAATTATCATCTAATCCTATGGGATTGTGTTAGGCCCCTCTACAATAACCTCTCTTTGTTTTCATTATCTCAAAGTGGTTTCTCTGTGGTGTCCAGTTTTCAGTTGATGGAAAAAGTGTCAAATTGAAGTAGTGGAAAGTTGCAAAGCGGTAAAACTTTCATTCTGCAACTTGTGTATGACCAAATAGACTGTTCCAACGCATCTAAATAGGTATTTTTACACTAGGCATGGTCCTCTTTCACATCCAAACACGCAGAATCACTCTGAGCTACGTTCAACCGGATCGATCCCTTAAGGGTCCAAAGGGAAAAATGGCTACAAACTTCAACATGAGGTTACTCGGACATCATGATGCATAGAAAATTCTCGTCTGATCCCATGGGATCACGTTGAGACCCTCTACAATAACCTCTCTAATTTTTTGTTATGTTAGAGTGGTTTTCCCGTGGTGTCCAGTTTTCAGTTGATGGAAAAGGTGTCAAATGGAAACAATGGAAAGTTGCAAAGTGGTGCAACTTTTGTTCTACAACTCATGTGACCAAAAAAACTATTCCAACACATCTAAATAGACATTTTTATGCTAGGAATGGTCCTCTTTCACACCCAAACACACAAAATCGCTCTAAGCTACGTTCAACCGAATCGATCACTTAAGGGTCCAAAGGGAAAAATGGCTGCAAAGTTCAACATGAGGTTACTCAAAAACTGTGATGCTTAGAAACTTTCCATCTAATCCCATGGGATCGCATTGGGCCCCTCTACAATAACCTCTCTTGGTTTTTGTTATCTCGAAGTGCTTTTCCCGTGGTGTCTAGTTTTCAATTGATGGAAAAAGTGTCAAATGAAAGCAGTGGAAAGTTGCAAAGTGGTGCAACTTTTGTTTTGCAACTCATGTGACCAAATGGATTGTTCCAACATGTTTGAATAGGCATTTTTATGCTAGGAATGGTCCTCTTTCTCACCCAAACACGTATAATTGCTCTGAGCTACATTCAATTGGATCAATCCCTTAAGGGTTTGAGTGTAGTATGTTGAAATAGGCCATTCCACCTATTGTTCAGGCCTTGTCTCGGTGATATGGGCCTGATTTAGGAAGGATAGGGAGTAGGAATAAGAAAATAGCATTACTAATGGCATTGGAAGAGATTACTAACACTCCCTCTATTGAAAATTCAAAATTGAGGCCCCTTAAAAGCAAGGCTAGAAGAGGTGAAAAGAATAAATTGCTTGAAAATAAGTTAGAATAGGTTGGAAATAGAGTGAGATTGTGGGGTTTGATGTGTTCAAAATGTCTACAAGGACAGGGGAGGTTAAAAGTATGTTATGGCATGACATGCCCTAGTTGGGAAAATAAGGGCTTTGAATGAAAAAGAGAGGTTTGAGGGAGTAAACGTGGGTAAAGTCAAGGGGCAACATAATTTGGTGGTAAATTAATTTTTTGTAGGTAGAATGAAGAGTGTTGGGATAGGTTTTGAGGTTCAGGTTTGGGGGTTTGGTTTTTTGGCCAAATTTTTGGAGGGGGGTTTTCATTTTGGGTTCGTTGGTACAAAAAAATGTAAAAACAAAATATATATCTATGCAACCTAGAAGCATGAATTAGGATTAGAATATCACATATCATCATATAAAAAACAAAACCACCATAAACTTGAATGTCATTTAAAACAACAAAATTTCCAAAAAAAATGTGAATAAAATCACGCTGATTCTCGCGTAAAAAAACCATGAGACCATAGCTTGTTGCTTACTATTATGCTTTGATATTATTTTTCCAAGAATCCATAGCTTGTTTGAAAGTACTTATTTTAAGCTTTTAGCCATAGCAGCAAGACAGTGAATTGTTTGATAAAATGCTTTGGTAGACATGTATGAAAAATGTGGTAGCATAGACAAGGCAGTGAACTATTTGAGAAAATGCCTCAAAGAAATGCAGTTTCATGGTGATGGAATGGCATGATGAATGCCATGACAAGAAAATTGCTATGGATTGTCATGGCATTCCATCACCATTGAGACCACATTTCTTTGAGGATTTTTTTCAAACAATTCGATGCCTTGCCTATGCTATTACTTATTATTATGCTTTGATAGATTTTTTTCAAGCATCCATAGCTTTTTGGAAGCACCTATTTTAGGCTTTTAGCCATAGAAACAAGGAGGTGAACTATTTGATAAAATTCTTTGGTAAACATCTATGAAAAATGTGGTAGCATAGACAAGGCAGTGAACTGTTTGAAAAAATGCCTCAAACAAATGTGGTCTCATGGTGACAGAATGCCATGAAAATCCATATAAATTTTCTTGTCATGGCACTCCATCACCATGAGACCACATTTCTTTGAGGCATTTTTTTCAAACAGTTCATTGCCTTGACTATGCTATTGCTTACTATTATGCTATGATAGATTTTTTCCAAGGATCCATAGCTTGTTCGAAAGCACTTTTTTTAGGCTTTTTGCCATAGCAGCAAGGCAATGAACTGTTTGATAAAATGCTTTGATAGACATGTATGAAAAATGTGTTAGCATAGACAAGGCAGTGAACTCTGTGAAAAAATTCCTCAAAGAAATGAGGTCTCATGGTGATGAAATGCCATGACAATCAAATGCATTTGATTGTCATGGAAATCCATCACCATGAGACCTCATTTCTTTGAGGAATTTTTTCAAAGAGTTCACTGCCTTGTCTATGATATTGCTTACTATTATGCTTTTGATAGATTTTTCCTAAGCATCCATAGCTTCTTTGAAAGCACTTGTTTTAGGCTTTCAGCCATAGCAACAAGGTAGTGAACTATTTTTAAAAATGATTTGGTAGACATGTATCAAAAATGTGGTAGTATAGAAAAGGAAATGAATTGTTTGAAAAAATGCCTCAAAGAAATGTGGTCTAATAGAATGCCATGACAAGAAAATGCAATTGGCATCTACTCCTAGTTATTAGTCTTGCAATGTGAAGTAATTACATAACTGCTTAGGTTGACTTTGTAAAAACTATATTGTAATTGAAATTTTTTCATCTATTAACATCTAGTTATTAGTTATGCAATGTGAAGCAATGCTTTGAGTTTGAAAGATGTGCAATGCAATGTAATAAATGATATGAATATAAACTACAAAAACCCATTTTTTACAATTTATTAGTTAAACTCTTTATTTTATTTGCTCTCTATATCTCTATGCTATGGAATTGCCTTTAAATTTTTTTAAAAAAGCTTTTATCTGTTGTTCTACATTTTTTTACCTTTTTTTTTTAATTTTAATTTTTCCTAATTTTTCTAGACTTTTTCCCAATTTTTTCAAAAAATCTTATACTTTTGGTTTGTCGATTTTTTCCCCAAAATATTTTTGCTGCTATGGTATAAACACATATCTTTTTGTAATATCAAGGATACTTTTTCAAACTTCCATGCATTGCTAATCTAAAAGGAAAAGTCTTTTGCCTAATCTATATGCAACCATGCTTTTGACATTGTCAAAAAGAGAAAAACTTCCTGAATGATGCAAAGGCATGGCCAAGTAGTTCTAACTCTTTGCATGAGAGAAGAGAGATGTTGGAGAGTACATCAAGTTAGTGAGAACAAAAGTGTAATGTGTTTTAGTTTGTAGTATTCCACTGTTTCTCTACATATGTGTGATAAATTCTCAGTTCAAATATGGAAACCAAATATCGATAAAAAAAATTTGTATTAACCAAATAGCCATGTATGCATACATCAATATATTTTGATATAAGTATAAAATATAGTTACAAAATAGCCATATAGGCTTACGAGAATGCTATATAGGCATACAATGTCAAATATATCCAATACAAAATATGTACAAAATTGCCATGTCTAGGCATACAACAAAGGGCTCTCAAATAAAAAATTCATTTCTCTCCATGCTATAGAAATAAATTCTTTCCCTTTGTTTGGTGATCCGATGGCGATAAGTCTATCACTCATTTATTCTATGCTTGAGGAGTGCTCTTGTTGCTTCTCCTAGGGTTTAGCTCCTAGTGAAGTTTTAACTATTACAATAAGAAGTTAAGACATTAATATATAGAAATTACATTATAAAAAATGATATATTTAACAAAATAATCACTTACGGCCATCTCACGATCACCCTCCACGATGGAAATATTTGCTTGCCAATGTTGAGGCATGCTCAAGCCCTGTATAAACCATCCAAATAGGAATTAAACTACAAATCAATAATGGTTTGATTTTTCACTAGAACTAACATCTATAACAACGAATGTAAATTGAAATTTAGTAATTTGCCTCATACCTATCCTATCAGAGCCATCGAGGATTGTATAGCAGATGAAACACCGATATCCATTTCCCTCATAACATTTGGAGGTGTTTCCACAACCAACATCTGAAAATAAAACAACAAAAAAAGTTACAATAGTGATCCACGTCACATGACTTATAATGTATGAGATCTAATGAACAAAATTTTGAGTACAAGTATTAAATTATATATTTATGATTATCATGCTTACTATTTTCCCTATCCATATCTTGTTCGAAAGGACATGTTTTAGGTCTTTTACCCATAGCAACAAGTCACTGAACCATTTGATTAAATTCTTTCATAGACATGCACGATAACTATAGTGGCATAGAGAAGGAAGTGAATTGTTTGAAAAAATTCCACAAAAAAAATGCATGTCATGGCATTCCATCACTAGATAAGACCGCATTAAGACCGCATTTCTTCCAGGCATTTTTTCAAAAAGTTCATTTCCTTCTCTATGGTATTATTGCTTATTATTATGCTTTGATAGATATTTTTCCAAGCATCCATATAGTTTATTGGAAAACACCTATTTTAGGCTTTTAGCCATAGCAACAACTGCAACGAAGTGAGTAGTTTGATAAAATGCTTTGGTGAACATGTATGAAAAATGTGGTATCATAGGAAAGGTGGTGAGTATTTTGAAGAAATGCCTCAAAGAAATGTAGTATCATGTGGTGATGGAATGGAATTCCATCACCATGAGACCACATTTCTTTGAGGCATTTTTTCAAACTACTAACTGGTGCAAGAGCACCTAGGTTACTAGTTGCCTCTCATAGGATTTTTTTTATTTAGATTGAATGTCCATTTGTAAATTCCTGTAAAGGTCATATAAATACCTACTTCATTGTATTTAAGGTCCTTAGGTGGTCGCACAAAAAAATAGATTTCCAAATGTTGCTAAAGATGGGAAAATTTGTAAAAAGGAAAAGAAGCATGGAATATTAAAAGTCACAAGGCAGTTTAGGTAGTTTCACTCATTGAGGGAGATTCAAAAGACAATTATCTAATTAGGAATATATATAAATTCATGTAAAATGTGGGTAGAAGAATAGATTTTGTATTCTTGAATCATTTTCAATAAATAAAGTTCCTTGTTCCTATTTTCACTGTGTTTCATTCTTGAATTCAGTTCTTGCACGGGCTATATATTTGTTTTTTCACTTTATGTAGGGTGTTAACAATCATCTAGTGATTTTTTGAAGAGTTACCATCAAATTTAAAAGCCAAGGTTTTTGTGGTTTGTCAGATTAACCAGTCAAGGGTTTTGAGGGTCATTTAAGGCTTGAATTCACCATCCCACCAATGTAGATTTAGGAGATTGGTGGGATGGAATGTATAGAAGATTTTTAGAATGTTTTAAGAAATTTGTGAGTGTACAGGAACAAGGAAATCAAGAAATATCTGATTGGCTGCTAAATCATATAGGAAATACAAAGTTTCCTTCATGGAAAGCATGGTTTCAGGGTGGTGTTCAGTGCAAAAGCTTGCATGAAGGTGGGTGGTGAGTTTATAAAGCTTACGTGGGCTATTTCCATGGTGTTTGTGGTGGTGGTAGGAGTATTTAAGGTTTGTAAGTACCTTATGCAATAAACCCTCCTTTGTAGGGCTTGATTTGTGCATAGAATAGGGGTTTTTTGGATTAGGGATTTATGAAGCCTTTCTATTGCTAAAAATGTTTGATTCTTCAGTTTTGTGACATGATGA
Organism: Sequoia sempervirens; assembly: GCA_007258455.2. Classification (NCBI taxonomy): domain Eukaryota; kingdom Viridiplantae; phylum Streptophyta; class Pinopsida; order Cupressales; family Cupressaceae; genus Sequoia; species Sequoia sempervirens. The sequence goes on along the minus strand of VDFB02000008.1, from coordinate 374,553,182 downwards.
ATGATTATTTTCAGTCCTTTGGTATTGTGGTGATAAACTATGAGCACTTTATTTGTAATTTAGGCCTAAATTAGTAGCCCTTTCCAGTGAAAAATTCAAGAATCTGGTAATTTCTTTATAACAAGCTACTAAGAACTTTTGATATGTTATTATGTGTTAAAAAGGGCTCCTGAATGTACATTGGGAATGTGGATATACAAAGTGAATGGAAAGGAATCACCTGATTAAGGGATATGTGACCTACAAGTAAAATGGTGGTAAGATTGTAAAAGTGTGTAATTCTATAAATACAGAGATTTCAATGTTTATTTTGGCATAGAACCATCAATTGATGTGAAGATATCAAAGGTGTGTGAATGGTTTGGTGAAGGCCTTGAGGCCAAACATGATGATTTGATATGTTGTAGCAATACGTCCCAAGGTGGAAATGGTAATTTGACTACATAAGAACTTATTAATTTGATAAATCAATATTATGTGGATATGTACCAGGTTTGTTTCAGTTAAAAACATGATGTGAGTAATGTCTTGGAAGTCAGATGAAATGATTGAGGTGTAAATGGTTGATTCTAGTATCTTGGTCTTGAGGAACTAGTTCGTAAAAGTGAAAATTTGGTGAGTTGTTTAAGGAATTGAAAGATTCAGAGCTGTTTATCAGGTTTTTGCTTTGAATTCAGATAAATTGATGATGAAAAAGGTGTGTTAGGATCTAATGGATATGGGTTGTAACATGAAAGATTGGTTTTTGGTTATTTTTCCTAGGTAAAGCAAATTGAGTGGAAGGGTGCCTTGGTGAATGATGAAAGAGTGGATTGTTTAGTGTCTCTAATTAGGTCTCTTGTGCATGGATCAACCATTTTTGTTGATAAATAAGATGTTTGAATCTTGAGGATGATAATAAGAAGTATTGAAATGATTTGGCTTGTTGTTGCCTCGTGGTTTCCAAATGAAACAATGTGATTTTTGATGAAAAGAGAAAGAAATTTTAGTTGCTTATTCAATTTGATCTTCTCCTGATTTAATTGGGTCAGATGTACCCTGATGATTGAGTGTTTTGATATGATGTTCTGCATCACTAACTCCCTTGTCTATGTTATTGCTTACTATTATGGTTTCATAGATTTTTTCCAAGCATCCATAGTTTGTCGTGCCGGTGCACCTTTGCAAGCTCATGCCTCCATGTGAAGTAATTGCATCATGTTGCTTATGTTGACTTTATAAAAAAACTATATTGTATAGTTGAAATTTTGTCATCTATCAGCATCTATTTATTAGTTATTGAATTTAAAGTAATCCTTTGAGTTTGAATGATGTGTAATGCAACATAACCAACAATATGAATATAAACTACACAAATCTATTAATTAGAATTCATTAGTTAAGTTCTCTTTATTCTATTACCTCTATGTATGTTTGATTAAATCCACTAGCACTAGGAGGTGTTTGCTTGAAACCTCCAATATTAGCCTGTTCAACATCCAAAATCACAAATTAGAATAACATTCGTAAAACAATGCTATTAACATGTAATAAATTTATAATTGTTTACTAGTTACATACCCCACTGATAGGTGGAGGACCGGTGTATCTAGTATCAACACTGTGACCTTACAATTTTATTAAAATAATAAAACTAAATTAGTTAATCTTGCATTTCAAAATCAAAATTTAATAAATTAAATTCAATGAACATGTTGACTTTTACCTGACTATATATGCCATATGCATGATGAAAAATGTTAGCCATCCTCTCCATCCCTGTAGATGCATACAGATCATGCATATTAGCAACTGGATCTTCTATAGTAGCCTCCTGAGTGCTGGTGGGGTCATATGAACAAGTCACCCCACAAGATTGACACACATGGGTTCGAAGGCCACCACCCGAAGACTCCCCTGGATGGCAATGTATAATAGGGCTAGTATGATGGATGACACACTGGGTCAAAGTTTTGATCACCTGCAATGTCTCTACATTGACACTCTCTTTCGCAATGGCGGGCATAACAATGTGCTCACGAGGTGGCCTAGCAAGAGGTTGTCTCCCTCGCCACGTAGGATTTGGCTATGCAACGAGCCTATCTCGAGCTGACCCCCCACCTCTCCCTTGGAACTCCCTCATATCAAAATAATTTTGGATTTGGTTCAATATGAACTCACTGTATAGTTTCCTAAGAAAATATTGGGGGACTTCACAATTGTTGCATGGTGGGTAATCGAAGACCAAGTACCACCTATCATAAAAATGGTTCCTAATCTCTTAGTGGTAGCACCAATGAATAGGAAACCTCTTTAGATTGAGGCTAAGATTTTGATGTGTTCTAGGGTTAGTTAATAAAGAGCACAAATCACCTTTAGTAATTTTTAAATCTTTTACTTGTTTGTATGATAGTTTATCTGCATAATATGCCCTAGCTGCCTGCCTCCTATCTTTCCATCCAGTTATTTGTTGGGTAATTGAATCTAAATTTTTTAACATCTCTTTCATTGAATTTGCTAGGGTTATTCTTTTTGTGGTTGAAGCATTTGGATCACTCAACCTACTTATAAAACCCTCAATTTGTTTTTTGTTCTCAATTTCACTCCTCAAATTTTGTTGAGTGCCAGGAGGGTGTTGAGTGATTGGTGGGGGAGGTTGATTTTGTTGAGGATTTTATTGTTGAGGATTTGCTTGCTCTTCTTGCTGAGGATTTTGAGGATTAGTAGGATCATTTGCTTCTGAGCCTACAATTTAAAAAAAAAAATCAAACCTAACCTAAAACAAACAAAATCAACTTGAAACTAAGAAATTCAAAACAAATAGCAAACAATACTTACCTCCCGCACCTCTTCATCATCGTGGCACCATATTTGCAAAGAAAAAGAAACTATTGTTGATGAAATTTGTACAATGCCTCCTCCTAGAATGCAAGCACAAAAATGAGGGTTTTTGGCTGCGGGCAAAGCAGAAAAATAGACAATAGAAAATGGATCACTTTCACTTGTTTTTTGCTTTTAAAATGACATAATGTGAGTGTGTTATAATGCACTCAGATTATGCCATTTTCAATTTTTATTTGGAATTTTCCACAAAAGTGTAACCCAAATTCATGCACCCACCCTGTCATAACATCCCAACATCTCATAATCATAACATATAGCATCATCCATTAGGAGCATAATATAGATTTGATAGTCTAAGCATGTTAAAATCATTTGCATATCATAAACATTTGTGTCCATATTTCATAAATCATCAGCATAAAGGTGCATAGAAATAATACAAAAAAGAAATGCATCCATAAACATTTGCATAATCATATATCGAATCATATCATATAGATCACATCGCATATAATACATCCATCCATAAATGCATAAATAAAGTAGACACATCTCATAATGAATCGATCGTATCACATTATATATTAAAAAAATGTAACTGTCATGGTACAAAATAGGATAATGTGTATGTGTATCAATCAATATACAAATGTCTATAGGGCTATCAAAAATGGAGCCTGTGAGTCCCAAAAAGAATGTTGATCAAAAATGTATGAGCTAGCCCTCATGGTTGCTCCCCTCACCCTCCTATCTCTCAGTTCGATCATCTAGTTGTCTCATGCATGTCTACTAAGAGTACTCTAGTACCCAACCTACCATAGGTACAACCTGCTAATAATGGAGCCTATAGTACTCGGCCTTCCATACTACTGCATAGTACATCTGTACCATAACTATCATGCCCTATGATGCAGTAGCCATTCTCTCTAGCTACTGCCTTGTACTGACCTCCTAGGCTAGCTGCAACTCTGTCTTCTATCGCTGTTGTCTCTCATGATCTCACTTAGTAGTGAGGGCCTAGACCTGCTATTTGGCCTAGTCCCTCTCTATTGTAATAGTGTGCACCTATGCTTGTAGCCCCTATATCTTCCCGTGAAGCTATTGTATCTAGGTGTCTCATAGGTCTGGCTACGGGGGCGGCTGCTGGTCCCTCGGTGGAAACTGTTGGTCCCTCTGTGGTGGCTACTGGTCTGTCTAATCTGGCTGGCAAGGTGGTGGACCTCCTCCTCCTCCTCTAGGTGCTCTTGGATCCTACCCTACCTATCCCTTCCTCCCTGTCCTACCTCAGGGTCTCCTTTGTGGCAGTGATGCTCCTAGGACTTTAATCCAAAGTGGAGGCCTAAAATAGTCATCGTAGGCATGTGTGGTGTCTGAATCTGACTGTCCCTATGCATAGGCCCATGGCTTAGCCACCAACTACCGAAAAGAGCTGATTGCATTGGCTGTTGGGATTGTTCGGTCCCAGGTAGTCTTTCTAGATGTACGCACGAAGATGGCTACATACTTATAATTGGAGCGATCCCACACATCCCCAAACTATCTCACTACCCTGTCAGGTAGGTAGCACTCGATCATGCTATGCTCTCACCCCTACATAAGTCAATCATGTCTAGCATAGAAAAACTATTGATCATCATCGTACCAAGTAGGAATATGTAACCATGACCTTCAAGTAAACAATGTCATCTCATCAATAACACAACACTAGTGAGGTAGGCCTAGCTGTCCTATATGTGTAAAGGTAAGGCCACCCCTGTACCTCCAAACTGCTAGGTCATTAGGCTCAACATCAACCACAGTAAGCCTCGGTTGAAGCATAACTATGTGCTGCAAGGCCCATATGTGTAATAGTGTGACCCCAACACTAATTGCTCAGCTATCACAATAGGTGAACTCATGAAGATCATGATATAATGAGGCTAGCATCATTGGTCCCCATGCAAACAGTGTCCTCTCCTGCAGCATCCGCTCCCAGGAAAGGCCCCATCCTAGGCTAAAATATCTGCCCCACTAATCTGGAGCCACCAACCCTAATTTGATTGTTGCCACAATCAACCTAAAAATTAGTACCCGGTGTCTGTAATAGTCTAGATCAAACTGACCCTCAAAAAGCATGAGCTCCTCAACCTCTAGGATTTTGAAGCATGCATTGCCACCAACATCGATATCATAAATAACTCACTCACCATGGATGGGTAATTGTAAGATACACCAGAAATCCTCAAGTGTAATAGTGGCCTCGCCGGTAAGAAGGTGAAAGGATGAGGTCTCACTATGCCACCTCTTGGCCAAAGTTATCATCGCCAAGTGGGTCTTAACAATGGGTACATAGGAAATGTACTAGAGGTCGATCTCACCTAGGTGCTCCTATTATAGCTCGTGTAGGCTATTCAATCTACTCAGTACCGAGGGTTGATGCTTGCGTGAAAGCACAAGCTCTCTATCCTCCTGCACTCAAGAAGCCACTACATCAAAATTCATAAAAAAATATGATCTCATTTGGAGTTTTCGACACAAAAACCATGATTATGTTGCTATTTGCAATGACATTTCAATTTGGAAACTCCAAATAGTGATGCTTGACCCTCTTAAAATGCAAACTAGGCTGCAACATCGCTCTTTGCACATGCAGGCCCTTTTGGCTTGAAAACCCTAAACCTAAACTGAGTCACAACGTTGCCATTCATGATGGCATCACCATTTGTAGTTTCAAATCCTAAATCTAAACTGTGGCATGGCGTCGCAATACACAATAGCAGTGTGATTTGAAGCCTAGCATCACCGATTTTGCAATTGTAGCGATGCTAGACTTTTTGACCATTCAAAACGTAATCAATGTGCTCAAAAATAAAAATTAAAGGTCAGTTTAGGATCTCATACCGCTGGTCTTGCACCTGGAGGTCTCTGGTACATTTGAACTCACTCGGAAATGTGTCAGGGAAGCACTCTTTACGCCATTCTATAGGAGGGTCAAAGCTTAAAACGAAGGAATTAGCAAAGTGTGAATGCAAAAATGAATGGAAAGTGACCCCTCCATGGCTATTTAAGCATGAAAATTAGGGTTTTTTTCCCTCGATCTCATTTTCACCCAACTAAAGCTTGTTTTCCGCCCTTTTTCCATGTTTTGGCATATTTTCAACATCTTGGAGCCTTTTTGGACTTGTCTCATAGCTTGTCTTCTTTTTTTGCAAGATCGCCCAAAAATCCAAATTTTCCTCCGATCTCTCGAGGAGGTAGTATACTAGTGTAATTCTTCTTACCAGAGCAACAGTGGGGCATTTGAAAAAGATATAATTTTTTTGAATTTTGATCTCAGCAAGATTATTCTTTGAACCAACGCAATAGGTACATTACTTCAAAGAGGGGAAAAATGTAGACGGTCAAATTATCCTGATTAATATCATGCATGCACTCAATCCTGATTTACTAACATCAGTTCTTCCTAAATCACTTTTTTACTAACCAATTAATTGAATAATCCTTATTTAATTAATTAAGCAAGATTCCTCTTTTAATTAAATAAATCAACTTTATTTGATTAAATCTTAATTCCTCTTTGATTAAAAAAATTAATTTTATTTAATCAAATCCTAATGTTCCTCTTTTAATTAAATAAATCAATTTATTTGATTAAATCAGATTCTCTCTTTAATTAAATAAATTAGCTTTCTTTAATTAAATCCTAAAGTCATCTCCTTTAAATTGAATAAATTAACCTTTATTTGATTTAAATCTAATGTTCTTCATCTTTAATTAAATAAATCAAAATTTATTTAATTAAATTACTAATGTTCATTATTCCTCTCACTCGACTTAAATAAATCTAAAAATCTAAGTCAAATGTCATATCAACTAATTCTATCTAAAGTTAATTAAATCCTAATTAACTCTAACTCTAATCCTGAAATCCTCTAGATTTTGTAACTTGCACAAGTAAATCAATTTATTTGATTTATAAATTCTTTTATTTCCATTCAAAAATGTCATCTCTTTGGAATATTCCTCCAATTTGAAATCTCCCTCCCAAAAGGACTTGTCCTCCAACATGGTATTTATAGCTCTTATATGTCCTTTTTCTTGAGCCAAGTGGCATTAACTCATCTTTCAACTCTCCCTCCACAAGTCACTTCTTCAAATTTCAAATTCCACCTAATTGCATTTATTTGCACATTGATCAAAATGTGCTCCACCTCTTTTCAATAGCATGTTGACAAGTGGCACAATGCCATTGGTTCATGTTCAGTCCCACATTCTTCATATTTATCACCACTCCATCCCTCTTTCCTACAAAGGGAAGACTTCTCTATTGATTTTGGATCCACAACTTTATGCAAGATCATTATCTATAGATTTTTTAGCAAGTTCATCCATATTTTCATCTACGTTTTCATAGTTCACATCAATCTTAGCAAGGTTATCACCAATTTTCATCAAGGAATTGGGAAAGGGCTACTTTCCACATCAAAGTAGCACCAATTCCCCCATGGGATGTTGGTTTGAATGTTTTGAATAGGATTTCAATAAGCTTTCATTTGATATTCTATCTTTGTTTTCTTGTTCATTGCATTTGAATGAATTGCATGGGGAATGATTGTTTTATACTTGTTTATTGACTAACATTGGATTGTTTGATGATGTTTGAGCAGGTCTAGATCAACCATTCACAAGTTTTTATGGTTTTCAATTTAAAATTTAACATTTTTGGTTTGGTTGATGTTTTTGGTTTTAAATACAATTTTAAAACTATAAACTATTGAACGTAAAAAAATAAAACAAACAAAAACTAAATAACAATTACAAAATAAAAATGCAAGATATAAAGCAAAAAAAAGAAAAATCCAACCAACCTAGAGGTTGGTGAGGTCGATTGTGTTAACAGGAGGAGGTGGCAGCAAAAATTTGGTTGAACTGGGCCCTTAGAAACATGTACGTGAATTAAGCTCTCCCTCAGCCGCACAGACAAAAAGCGCCGAGAAAATGAATAACACAGTCGTTAATTTAAAAAATTAAATAGCTTGAAGAAACACATACACTTTATAAAATGCGTACATGCGTTATAAAATGTGTACGTGTTATGAATGCTTACACATTTTGTAACACATACATGTTTTGTAATGCGTACATGTTTTGTAACACGTACGTGTTTTGTAGCGTACATGTTTTGTAACACGTATGTGTTTTAGGGTGCGTACCCAAATCTAAATGCATATGCATTCAGATTTAGGCTCAGGTACCTGATCCAAAGCACATACGTGTTTTTGAAAATGCATACGCGTTTCCTGTAATTTTTTAAAAAATTGGTCGAAACTTCCCCTCTTCGTGGACCCAACTTCCAACTTTTACCCAGGTACAAGGGAATGTGATCATGGTAATTTAATTATATCATAAAAAAAATATAGGAAATTAATCTTAAATATTGTTTTACCTTGAGAAACATTAGAAAGTTGTAGTAGAAATTAGAGTCAAAATCAAATCATTCCACATTAAGCAATTCATTTTAACTCAACAACTAACTTAAACAATACCTAGAAAATACATACATAAATAGAAGAGGGAATGCATAGATTAAACATAACGTTGACACTTGACACCATCTAGGGGAGAGGATTCCATAGTTGAGCACCCTAACTTTGTACATTTCAAAATCAAGTATGTGGAAATTTCAAAAAATTCCCAAACTTTTACAACAACTTGCTTGGTAACGCCCCTACTTATAACTAAGGTTTCAATACCACATCATCAAATATGATGCCACATTAGCATGCTTTTTATTGAGGTGTCCAAAAAGGTCCCCAAAAAAAGTGAGACCAATACTTGTGCACTAAATCTCGTTTTATTAGTGCGTTGATGCATGGGATCACATGATTTGTTGCTTTTTAGATATAAGGAATACATATTATTCAATTATTTGTAGTTATCATCAACACTAACAAGTTTAAGGTCACAACTATTAGTTCAATGTTGTTAAAAATATTGATCATTAAATCAACAACTACTATAACAACTATTGAAATATGCTCAACTATGGATCCTTTCCCGTAGTCCTTTCTTGTAACTAAATTAGACATAAAGAATATTGTATGAAATTTTATATCTCCCCTTGTTTTTTTCCTCATTCACTTAAACTAAAACAAACTTGCTTAAATTTTCCAAATGGTATTACTACAATTGTTTTTGTAGAGCTTTTTCTCTACAATGGTCAGGAATGTTTTCTTTCGGTTTCTTCATCTTTTGTTCTTTCATTGGCTTTGCAACCCTGCAACCCTTCTTTCCTTCTCTTCCATTTTTGTTCATCGCATTAGCGATCAAATTTCGCCAAATGTCGAACGAGCGCACTTTGAACCAGGTCATGTCCCTCTCTCCATATAAAGGTGCACGATGGTGCCACATAGTGGTTGTGCGATCTTTAGTAAAACATATTCCTTTTAAGCGTGGAAAGCGAAACGTGTCGACATCACGAGTTTTCTTGTAAGCAACGGTAAGGAGGTCTCGAACATGCCCGCCTATGTGCCACATGTACCAAACAGGGATTTTTTCCAAAGGAAGAATATGTAGCATAGTGGAGCTCACTTTAGTTAGCTAGAGAATATTAAAGAGCGTCGATTGTCCGCTCGTCTATGTAGGCGATCAGATTTTTGGATGCCAAAGGTTCCCTAATTAAGCAAGGTCCTTGACTTTTCTAGGAATTTGTCAAAAAGCTTTCATAATAGAGGTGCTTGTTGATCCTGCTCAGCAGGCTTTGCACAAGTTTTTCTATTGAAAATAATGGGAATGAGGAATTTGAGTTACATTTGAGTCAGTTATCACCAACTCAAAATTTATTACACTTCAAGTTTCTGACATAATCTAATCTTTGAACGAGAGTTTTTTGGACCGATGGATTAAAGCCACCGTTTGGGTTTTGTCTTTTGTGATTAGGCGGTGGGAGAGAGATTTTTGCTTTTTTGCTTCCCTTATTCTATAAAAGGGAATTTCCATGCTTCTCCCAGTGTGGAAAAAACATTGCAGAGTTTCCTATTACTCTTCTGTAAGAAATATTTAGAGATCAATTTTCAAGGAAGTGTCCACTTTGGAACACCCGACCATACCATTTTGTATTGTTCTTAAATTAAAGTAATAGAAAGAGAAAACATATAAAACTATGCCTATTTGGTCTTTGTTGTGCACTTTGCTCTTTGTTCAATCAAAACTATGTTTTGTGTCATCTATGTATGGATATGATATTGATAATTGATCATTTTCAATTTCATCTTTTTTGATATTTAGTATAAACCTACGGTCAATCCGATCATGTTTTGTACTCTTTCATTACTGCAAAAGTTTGTGTTTAGTTTCATACAATGCTAATGAGTAAATGGTTTCCATAAAGGTTTCAAAGCATTAGTAACTATTCTTATTTGGGTGTACCATCATCTATTGAACCTTAGTGGGTGCTTCCCATGAGAAGATCTGAATGTTTTCTCTGTGCTCGTATAAGCCTTAGTAGCTCGTTCTCTTCTCAACAATGAAGGGTCTTTGACACTATGTTCATTATTTAAGAGTTGATACTCTGGTAGGAAGATTTGAAATGTTGTAAAAGTTTTTGGCATATCACTTTATATAGTTTTAATTTTGACATTCCTTCTTCCCTTTTCCTTCCCAAACCAAGAACAAAGAGCTGACTTCTAAAATCTCGAAGGTTATTCAGTGGAGTGCAATGTATCCCCCATCCACTGAATTTCCTATAAGGTTGTTCGGAGAGATGTGAGCTTTCATGATCAACAGATAGTTATGATATTTTATTTAAGACAAAAACAATACTTATTTCACTTCTTCATGAATGTATTTATACTTTTTTATATAACATTCATAGGTTCTCATGTGTTCATGTATGTGTCAATTTTGATCAACATTTGGTTATTTTTCTATTTACATGTGGACTATTTATTCACAATATATAGTATAAATATGTGGTAAGACTGAGTATTATAAGCACAAGTGCTATAACAACGATTGGACCCTGCACAACTACTGGCCCCTCTCCCCTAACTTCAATGTTTCGAGCTAAGGATCAAGCCCCACTCCGGAACTACAACCTAAGTCCCAAGTCCGCGGTCTGCCCCAATCCCGGTGACCCCCGTAACTCAAAATAAAATTAGAGTTACCTTTTAGGAGTTGGAGGAAACAAGGTTACCAACATGATTGGCTCTTCAAGACTCTTGCACATGCAAAACTATAGAGGTCCTGGGAGCTTTGAAAAGCTTGGGACCTATCATGAAAGAAGCGGAAACATACCTTGGGTCACATTGCAAATTATTTTAACTCACAACCTCTATTCTCCTTACAAAGATTGTAAAAACCTTATCTAGAACTCAAGAATCTAACAGCCCTGAAACGTCCATTGTTTTTTTTTAAATTCACACTAAAACAATGTTTGTAAATAAAATCAATTGTTAAATACATTAAATTTCCACAGTCCATATTGATTAAGTGTGTTTTTTCTGAATTTAAGTGTAATTAGTTAAATCCAGAAAAAAGCACACTTAAATCAATTGTTGTTTGTTCTACCTTTGGAGGGTTTCATTTTTTCTTGTAAAACTTTGCCCACATCTTCCCATCGGCATTATTGAAAGCATGGCACAATTTACGCAGAATCCTGAGAAGTTTTGAAGAAATTGCTTTGGTGGATAATATTAAAGTGAAGGCCCAGATCGTGGGTCTGCATTCTTATAATTTACGATAAACCAAGATGTTATGAATGCATTTAGGTGCCTTAAAAAATGCGAGGAATAGGGCATGGCCAATTGATAATAGTCCTTCACCACTACCACTTTCCAATAATAAATCAATTGTCGACCTCATTTTAAAGCTCCACAAATGAAGATCTGAATATCTGACCCCCTCGTTTTGAGCATACTTATTTATCAGTGTCAGACGCCACTCAAGTGCGAGTAGAGAGTCTTGAAACTTGACTATTTTGACAATTTAAACAAGGAGGAGGCCAACCAATAGTATGTTTAATAGTGGTATAAACCTGTATAGTTGGGCAAAGAAGGCATAATTGATGAAATCTTGTTAATATAAGAGAATTGAAAATCTACAGAAAAATGTCCCATTTCATTGGTATGAATTGGTTAGTTGCATTTAAAATGTTTTCCTGAAAATCAACTCACCATGAGGGAATGTGTATAACAAATACCATTGTTGATTGTAATCATTTGGTTAACATTATTCTTGGGATTTCTATTTGTGTAGGGATTGCAAAATGATAATAATCCCTAAAATCCATGTGGCTTTTTTGGACGTTGAACATGTTGTTAATGAAGAATGCGAAGCAGTTATTAACAGATATATCAGTAAAAGTTGGAAGCTGGAACTAGTAGAATAGGCATAAAGGACCTCATGCTTACAAGCCGGATTCGAGGAGCTTAGCATTGACCTATTTATCAAATGTGTGCAAGGGAATTTACTCGTCAACTACAAGGGATAAAATCATAAAGGCCACAAAAATATGTATTTGTTGAATATTTTTTCCCTCCATATACATCTTGGAAGAAAATAGACCGCATGTCGTCTCCATTAGCATTAGATTTCATAGCTAAGCTAGAAGAATATAAAATGGTACTTGGAGCCATAAATTTTATGGATGTTGAAAGGAGACATTTCAAGTGCTTCATAAGATATTCGCTCTTTAATACAATAATTCCATTAAGTTAAAGAAACTCATACCACTGGCGAGGATGAAATTGTTGGGGGCGGCAGGGGTGCTGATACACAGCTTTACTGCTGTTACTGGACTGATAGAACAAAAATACACACATAGAAAATGCACAGAGTATGCACAGTGACAGCAAGATAAACAAACAAAAATAAACTTTGCATATATTCCTTGTTTGCTTCAAAATACAAAATCTCAGAGGACATGTTCTGATTTACATAAACAAAATAAAGCTAAACTAATTTGGACAGATGTCCAATGACTGGGTGCTACACTCACACCTCAAATACATAAGCTGCTACAATCCTGTAACTGCAGCTGACAATGCGCTGCGTCGGCTAAAACATTCTTTGTGCTGATGCTGTCACTGATCTGTGCTGAACATTCCCTCTTTCATCTGCTGCTGCAGGGTCACCTTCCAATACAAAAAATATGCATAAACCAAAAACTAACTCCAACGAATACAAAGACATTCTTTTTGTCTTGTTTCAGAATGCTCATGAAAATGAGCGCTTCTTTCAAATTTCAAATTCACCTAACCTCTTTAATTGCTGGCAGGCTGCAACAGCTAATACAAACTCAAAAACATGCGCTTCTTTTCAAATTCAAATTAACCTACCATATTGAATGCTGTAGGAATACGTTGGCTGCAAGTTGATCTTCATCTGACGTGGGGGCTGAGCTGACAGTTCTGATGACTGCAGAATTAAATAATATTCCAACATAAATTATGTTCTTCGGGAATGTGGAAGAAACATATCACTCAAGAAACACCCATGTCCCAACTTTTACCACGAAGCAGTAAGGTTAAAGGTTGAGTTAAAAAGGCATAGACAACTCCAACCCATGCAAAACCATCTAAACTAGGGCACTAATATAGGGGAGAGGATCCAGTACTTCAGCATGTTTCAATAGTTGTTATAGTGTTTGTTAATGTTTAATATTTTTAATAATATTGGATCAATAGTTGTGACATTAAAGTTGTCAGTGTTGATGATGACTACTCATAATTGAATGAAAAGTATTCCTTGGATCTAAAAAACGACAAATCATGTGATGGCACATCAGTGCACCAATAAAACATGACTTAGCGCACAACTATCAGTCTCACTTTGTTTGGGCCTTTCTGGACACCTTGACAGAAAGCATGCTGATGTGACATCATATTTGATAATGTGGCAACCTTTATTATAAGCAGGGGACTTGCAAAGTAGGCTGCGGTAAAATTTTTGAAGTGATTTGAAATTTCTATATAAGATTTTGAGAAGGGTGAAGTTAAGATGCTCAACTACCAGATCCTCTCCCCTAAGAGTGTGAATTAAGAGTCAAGGTGATTGTGGCCAATCGTCTACGTCAAGTTGTTCTGTCCTCATGAAGATGGAACAATTGAAGATCTTAATGAAAATGAATGCAGAGAAAGATGTACCTAATCTAGACAGTATTCTTACATCAATGCCACCAGATGTCGTATTGAGGAAGTATCAACTGCCTGCAAATCCCGATAAGCAAGCTATGCTGTTTCCTCAACTTGCACAAGCAAGAGTGTCCTTTTTATAATACTTTGAATAGCTTAGCTTACAAAATTCCCCTTGATAGAAGGGTTTACTGGAGGCCAAATAAAAATTTATGGAACTAAATTTCAGGATCTGTTGGTGATCTGAAGCCCTTGTAATATGAAGAATTGGTTAGTCAATCACCAAAGCACCTTCATTGAATCTCAATATAGGTTTAAAGGTGGTATGCTTCCCATTTCTTCCATCATTGATCATGCTGAAGTTATATATTTTGTGCAATAATATTAGTGTTAGTGTTACAAATTGCATTCTGTGTTTTAGTTTCTAGACTTTGCATAGAATCCAATGACCAAAAGGAAGCTATATGTTTCAATTCTTCTGTGTGCACGCATTCCATTGACGTGGTTTGAATGCAATCCACGACTTATACACGTATGTTTAAAATTATTTCCCAGGTCTATAAATAAGATAATTAACAGTCAGAGATGTGGTCGGCATTTGAAAACTTCAAGCCTGTGCATTTAAAGAAAAGGGCAAATATTAGTTTGGTCTTTTCGACGCCTTCATTTGGAGGAGAGGGCCATTTGTCTTGATTTTATTCTGAGATGTGGAAAGTGCCATATGTAGAATCTAAAACCAGCCAAAATTCCTGCACTGAAAGGGTTATGAAAGAACAGCAGAAAGAACAAAGCAAAATAACTCAGAAAAAATAGAGGAAAAACAGAACACATTGAAATCTGTATTTTTTGCAGACTCTAAAAATGTTGTCTCTTTATTCAGGCTTAAATTAAAAAGAGCGATTCCAATACATTGAATGTAGTTTCAGAGCATGACTCAAAATATAGAAAACCAAAACATGCATATGACATGCATTATTTAATGTGCAGCAGATTGGCAGCAAAATGGTAGAAGAAAACAAAAAATAGATGACAGCAAAAAACGGTGGATGTCCTGGCTGAAAATAGGAGTAACGCATTCTGCAAAGAGTAACGAATGCATCAATAGTCAACATACTCCCCTTTGATGTAGAGAGGGCTCACAATCTGATTTCTGAGTGTCAAAAATTGATCTTTTGCAACTGTTTTGGTGAAGATATCTGCTAGTTGATATTGAGTGCTGATATGTTTAAATTCAACTTCCTTTTTTTGTACCAAATCATGAATAAAATGATATTTTAGATCAAAATGCTTTGTCCTGCTGTGATGAACCGGATTTTTTGCTAGCTTGATGACATTCATATTGTCACAAAAAATCATTGTAAGCTGAATCTGCTTCTCTCCAATTTCTTCTAAAACTTTTCTAAGCTAAAGAGCTTGTATACCTACTGAGGTAACTGCAACATACTCTGCTTCTGTGGAAGAGAGGGCAACCATATTTTGTTTTTTTGAACTCCAAGTAATCAAAATAGAACCCAAAGAAAAACAATTACCAAATGTAGACTTTCGGTCATCCAAACTACCTCCCCAATTAGAATCACTAAAACCAACAAGATTGAACTTTTTAGAAGAGTAGTAATGAATACCATAATTTAGAGTTGTTAGAAACACGGATTGGAGGAGAAACTCATAGCTAAGCTCTAATATTATCTTCTCATTGATTCAATTTATAGCCAAATACATCATAAATACTATGTCCACTATAGATCGGAGTTAGCTACAACATTTATGGTGTACATGTAAGATAAGAGACATGGACGGTGTAAGGCAGCTAAAGATGATGTTGGACAGCTGGGTTGATTCTTGGTCGGTTGGTTGTCTATGCCGACAAACCTTCTTTGGTGGATAATTAATTTACTCTTCCAACATCCCCCCATAAATTAATTATGCCAATTACTTTAAATATCCCCTCTAATCTAGAAAAGATGGGTTCCGGTTTGAAACCTTGTTAGATACCCATTTACAACACATACAAATTTCATCTTCTTTAGTGTGCTGCTTCATTTTACTAACTTCACATTATCATAATCACCTTGGGATTTTGCGGCTTACCCCTAACCAATACAATTCTAAAATGGTTTCTAGCTAACCATAAACTCTCCACACAAATAGTTTCTAGCTAACCATAAACTCAACACTCAAGTGGTTTCTACTAACCACAAACCTCACATACAAGTGGTTTTGGCTGACCACGAACCTCTCACACCTGGTTTCAAGTGACCACGAATCAGCATGATGGGGAAACTAATTTATTTTGCACACACTTTTTGATCATCACTTTGGGCTTTATTCATGAACTTTTATGCTTCTCCTTTTGTACCTACACTTCTTATTGAGTCCATATGAAAACTGATCCATCTATTGAGATACATGGGTAACCAGCCTTTGTACTCGCTAGTTATATAGGAATCCTTTTCACATACGTGATTCATCAATATGATAAACTCTCCTCTAATCATTATCTTGGTCCGTCACACTTTGAGATTACTCCATCTCACATTCCCCTTTAAACCAAAGATTCAACTTCTCTAATTCACCATCAAGCTTAGATACGAACCTACTTGCAACCCTTATACAAGTGATTAATTCTACAACTTGATGCCACATCCTCTCTATGCACAAGAGGATACACGCTACATGATTACATGCACTATCACACTAATCCATGTAGGCCTAACTCAACAAGGCTTACAAAACACTTGGGGAAAATAAACTTGCCTATGGCTAAGTTTTACATCTTTGGACCAAAAAACTTTGAGGTGTCAGGTACAACCGATCATACACCCCTACAACAACTTAGGTACAATAAGCATTCCAAATGCTTCAATCATTTTTCCAAAATACAAATTCATTACCTATGCCTATTTACATCTCATCACCATGCATACTATGAACTCTTCTACAAATTCTCTCTCCCGGGGTCTTGCTCAAACTTCATCAAACTCCTTTAACATCGATCTCCTTTTGTGGCCATAAACTTCTTCACTTCTCTATTGGCAGCCACCATTCCTTCAAGGTCAAATCTCCTTTTGACTTTGGAACCTCGCTAGTTCTTTGTTGGTTGGATTTCTTTTCAAAGCTTAAGAGTTGTAGCTCTCACTTTGTTAGTGGGCTTCCCCTCTTCTGACAACGATGGTAGACACTGCTGGAAAATCCCTTTGATTGCCAGTAATGATCTACTTTTCCAATGCTTGGGCGATCTTCAATCACCTTCAACCATGATCAATGCTTGGACTAGCCTCTTTTTAACAACCACCCATTAATTATCAACAATTGGACAAAATTAAAAAAAAACAATCTCCTGAGGGAACACTTTGACTTTAGCTATGACTAGCTCTTCTAAATTTCCTCAAACTTCTGTAAATCATCTCATCTCCTTTAGCTACAGTTAAATAAGGTTTGGTGTCAGCTTCTACAGATCAGATCCTTTTCCCAATACTACGATCTGATTTTTCAAACAGCCACAACCTTCAAAACAAATGATTTATTTTCCTTCTTTTTTTTTTCAAATCTCCCTATAATAGTTGCGATGTCCTTTCTTATAGAAGCTACTTCAAACAAAAAACTCATCCCATGATCCGCCTTCTCTTCTTTGGTAGCTACAATGATACCAGTTGCATTCCTCCTTTTCTACAAACTGGCATAACCTTGTTGGACACTTCTTAGAAAATTTGCGACCTTTGCTTTGGCCACATACACCATCACCATCAACAATCTACCATTCAAATGCCAAGACCTCAATCTTCTTTGACAGTGGCTTGATCAAACTCAGTGATCTTGTAAGTGCAATGATCCAACAATAAACTAGCGATGATATAACCACAATCTCCTTTCCTCTTTGGAGGTAGCTTCATATGGAACTCTCCACTTCTACTCTTTTTCTCACTTACTTGCAGGATGGCTCTCACCACTCCTCACCCATGGCTTTGATACCATGTTAGAAACACCGATCAGAGGAGAAACTCATAAGTGAGCTCTAATATTATCTTCTCATTGATTCAATTTATAGCCAAATACATCATAAATACTGCCCACTGTAGATCAGAGTTAGCTACAACATTTATGGTGGATAGGTGAGATAAGAGGCATGGATGACGTAAGGCAGCTGAAGATGATGTTGGAAATTTGGGTTGATTCTTGGTCGGTTGGTTGTCTGTTCTGACAAATCTTCTTTGGTGGATAATTAATTTACTCTTCCAACAAGAGTGTCTTTCACATACCTCAAAATTCTCTTGGCTTCCTTCATGTGTATTTCTGATGGATTTCTCATGTACCATAAAACAAGTGAAACTGAATATCCAATATCAGGCCTTGTGTGGATTAGAAAGATCAAACTCCCAACAATACTTATGTAAGTAGTCTCATCAACAATTTCAGCACCATCACCTCTACATAACACAACTCCATGAGCACTTGGAGTGGAGTATGGTTTACAATCAACCATGTGTCAAACTTTTTCAACATATCTTTTGCATATTTGGTTTGTCAAATGAAAATTTTATTCTTACATTGATAAACCTCTATTCCTAGAAAATATTTCATGAAACCAAGATCTTTCATCTCAAATTATTTCATCATAGCAATTTTAAACTCATCTTTCATCTTAGAACTGCTACTCATATACAACAAATCATCAACATACAAATTTACAATAAGAATATATTTACCTTCTTGTTTATAGTAAAGGGTAGGTTCACTCTTACTTCTTTGAAAGCCATTCTCTTGAAAATATCCAACAATTCTAGCATACCATGCATGTGGTGCTTGATTGAGGCCATACAAATCCTTCTTCAACTTGTAGACTTGATCTTCTTTTGCTTGCACTTCAAAACCTTGTGGTTGTTCCACATACACTTCCTCTTCTAAGTACCCATTCAAGAAGACACTTTTCACATCCATATGATGTATGCTCCAATTCTTTTGATCTACTAATGAAATCAACATTTTGATGGTCTCTTGTCTTGCAACTAGTGTAAATGTCTCTTCATAATCAATCCCATACTTTTGGGTGACGCCTTTGACAACCAATTTTTCCTTGTGCCTTTCAACACTTCCATCACTATTATACTTAATCTTGTAGACCCATTTGGTGCCAATCTTCTTCTTGTCATGTGGAAGCTCTGTAAGCTCCCAAGTGGCATTCTTGTGAATGGAATCCATTTCTTCTTTCATTGCTTGCACCCAAACCTCATTAGTACTTGCATCTTCAAAACATGATGGTTCAAAATCAGCCTTGGAAAGTAAAGAAAAATTAACTGTCTCACCTATTGGATTTTCTTCATGTGCTTGATTTGCACTCCTTTGATAAATATCTCTCGAACTTCTTACCTTCCTTCTAGAACTTGGAGTTGAAGCTAGACTTGCAATTAAAATTGAACAACTAGAAGAGGGGCTACTTGATGGATTTGTAGTATTTGGAACAAAAACATTAGTGGGATGCTCATGATCAATATCATCAACAATAATATCATTTAAAACAGATTGTGACTTCTTTATATGGCCTTTTTGATGACCATAATCTCCCCCTTCATCAAAAATCAAATCTCTTGACACAATAAGCCTATTAGTGAGAGGATTATAAAATCTATAAGCCTTACTTTCCTCACTATATCCAACAAAAATACATGACTCACTTTTTCAATCTAACTTTTGTCTATTTTGATCAGGTACATGGACATAAGCCAAACAACCAAAAACTCTGAATGATTAATATTAGGCCTTTTCTCATACCATGCTTCATAAGGATTCATCTTCTTGAGTGCACTAGTGGGACTTTGATTGAGAATGTACACTGATGTAGCAACTGCTTCACCCCAAAAATAATTGCTTAACCCCTTGGTTCATAACATGCTCCTTGCCATTCCTACCTCTCTTCATTTTTTCCTTTCAACTACTCCATTCTATTGAGGTGTGTAGGCAGTGGTGAGTTTCCTCCTGATGCCATTCATATCACAATAATCTTAAAAGGATCTTGCACAAAATTCTCCTCCACGATCAGTCCTTAAACATTTGATTTTTCACCCTTTCTCATTTTCCACAAGTTCTTTAAACCTCTTGAATGTATCAAGGGCTTCATCTTTGGCCTTCAAAAAATACACCCAACATTTTTGTGAGTAATCATCAATAAAAGTGATAAAATATGATGACTTACCCAAACTCTTTGTTTGCAGCATAGGACCACAAATATCCGAATGAATAAGCTGAAGTGGGTGATGGACCCTCCATACATTTCCTTTTGAAAATTTCTCCCTTGCGTGCTTGCCTTCAGCACATCCTTCACAAACCTCTTTGTGCTCTTCAACCTTAGGTAAACCATAAACTAATACATTTGATGTGAAAATCTTCAAATTGTGAAAATTTAAATGTCCATACTTAAGATGCCATAACCAACTGATATCCTCATATGCCATATTGGTAAGGCTATTGTTATGTTCACCAAATTTCAAAGGGAACATTTTATTCTTTGTCATAGGCACAACAGTCACAACCCTATTGCCCTGATGCTTATCATAAATTGTATATTTCTTATTCTCAAAAACTACTTTATAGTTCTTCTCACATAGTTGACTGACACTTAACAAATTATGCTTTAATTGTGGAGTGTAATAAATATCATTGACACTCTTTATACCTTCTTTTGTGAGGACTTGAACCATAGCTCCTTTTGCAGCAACCTCCAATGATTTGTCATCACCAAGCTGAATCTTGGAATTGAAACTCTCATACTTTGTTGAAAACAAGCTCTCATTCCCTTTCATATGGTTAGAGCATCCAGAATCTAGATACCAAACTTCTTTACTACTAGTTTCACTTCTGGAGTAAGATAAAAATAAATGATCTGGAGGATTTTCGTCACTTTCTTTAGCATAATTAACACTTTTACCTTCTTTTAATCTGCATTCTCTTTCAAAGTGGCCATACTTATGACAATGGTAGCATTGAACATTTTTCTTATCAAAACTATCTCTACCTTGTCCTTTGGAACTACCTCTTCCTCTTGAGCCACCTCTACCTCTATTTCCTTTTGCATGATTCTGATTTTTGCCTCTACCTTGACCTTCATTGTTTTTGGTGCTGCTGCTGGCATCCCCTTTTTTTGTGATTTGCAATTTGGATGAAAAGGATTTCGCATCACTTTCTCCAAATAAATCTTTCAATCTCTCTTCATGAGACATAAGACATCCAACCAAGTGATCAAACTGAAAGGTTGTCAAATCTTTGCTTTCTTCTATGATAATGGCAACATGGTTCCACTTTGGGGTAAGAGTTCGCAAAACCTTTTTTATCAGAACTTCACTGTTCACAATTTCTCCAAGTGTAGCCATCTTATTGACCACATCTTTAACTCTGACACAATATTCAGTCACACTTTCAGCTTCTTGCATCTTTAAATTCTCAAATTCTCTTTTCAATGTCTGTAACATTACCACCTTCACTTGATCACTGCCTTAGTAAGCTTCTTTTAGAGTCTTCCAGGCATCTTCTACTGTCTTTGCACCCACAGTCCTTGGAGATAAGCTCTTATCAAGAGCCATTTGAATACAAAACAAAGCTTGAGAATTCTTCTTCTTGGCTTCCTTTTTAGCTGTTCTGTCATTGGCTGTGAGGGCATTCCAATCAGCTAGCACCTGGTAACCTAATTCAACAATCTCCCACAAATCTTTTCCTATAAAAAAAGTCATCATTTTTATGCACTAATAATTATACTAATTTCCATCAAATTCTGGAATGGACAAGAAGTTAGAATTTGACATGATAAACCTTTGGAAAAATTCCAACCACTAGTTCTTTAACCCAAAAGAAAATACCTGCTTTGATACCAAATGTAGAATCTAAAACCAGCCAAAATTCCTGCACTGAAAGACTTATGAAAGAACAGCCGAAAGAACAAAGCAAAATAACTCAGAAAAAACAGAGCACAACATGAAAAACAGAACACATCGAAATCTGTATTTTTTGCAGACTCTAAAAATGTTGTCTCTTTATTCAGGCTTTAATAAAAAAGAGTGATTCCGATACATCGAATGTAGTTTCAGAGCATGACTCAAAATATAGAAAATCAAAACATGCATATGACATGCATTATTTAATGTGCAGCAGACTGGCAGCAAAACGGTAGAAGAAAACCAAAAATAGATGACAGCAAAAAACGGTGGATGTCCTGGCTGAAAATAGGAGTAACGCATTCTGCAAAGCGTAGCGAATGCATCAATAGTCAACACCATAGGCCTTTTGTTGCCTTTCTCATATCTTTCAAGTGATGGCGCCTCCTGTCTTTTACACAGGCAGAATGCAAAATTCTGATGCTTTCTTTGAGTATTAAGCACAGGGGTTTCTTAGAAGAGTCTCCTTCTAATTCTTAATTTTATCAACGAATCGAGGAAGTTAAACGTCATAGACCGGGAACGAAGGATCCTACTTAAGGAGCCCAATCAAATTATTTATTTGGATGAAAATTTTGCTAAAGTCTCTTAAAAGAATTTAAATATGAAGTAATTTCTATTAGTAGAAATGTAGATACCAATTAATCAAAGAATTCTTCATTGCTTAAAGTAAAGGCGATTTGTGTGGATTTGATGAAATAGAAAACGTCGTGGGTATAAAAGGAACAACATGTACCCATGATTTACCCTAAGAAGTGCACATAATCATTTGGAGCTCTTGTTGGAGCATTAGATATTTGTCCAGTGCACATTCTACTATTTCATTATTGGATATGCAGTGCAGAGAAAGTGGAAAATTGTAACAAGTAAATCAAACATTCTCCTCTATTTCAATGGCCGCTCTCTCTGTATCAGCAAGTCTGTTGAAAGGTTCAGTTACACATAACAAAAATAATACCAAGTCCATGCCCATTAAAGCAGGGCAAGTGAAAAACCCATCATTACGATTGCAGAGAGGGATCTTCAAGCCATTGAAGTACGATACAAATTACAAACTACATATTCAGTGTGATTATGAGAAGCACAGAGTGAAGAAGAGCTGCTGAAATCAGAGATCTTTTCAATGTTGTTAGGAAATGTGCATGTGCACCATTTATCATATTTATTGATGAACTTGATGTTGTTGGATGGCGTCGGAGTAGAAGTTTAAACGATGAACGTGATCAAACATTGAATCGGTTATTGATAGAGATTGATAGATTTGAGTCAGACACAGGGGTACATACAGATGTGTGAAGAAAAGCTATGGAATTGAAAATGTTGGAAACCTATTTTCACTCGTGCCAGTGAAGAAAGAGATCTATGAAAAGCATTTCTACTACTATAACACAAGGCTTCAGCCTCAAAAAGTACTATTCTTCGTGCAAGATGACTATTGTGAGAAACCAAAGCTCCTATTCAACTTGAACAAACTCATACATGTTGCGACTATCAAATGATTTTTTTAAGTATCATGTCCGAAGATTTATTATAGTGGAGATATTTATAGCAAATAAATTCCTTGATACTTTCAGCAAAACCACTTCTACATACCATGGAGTTACCAGACATAGATGGACAAAGAGCTAAAGAAACTCATTTCTGTGATATTAGCTTTAGAAGAGATGGACAAACTTGAAAGGGTAGACATGTATATTTTTATGTACTTCAGATTGGTTACTTTCCCCACAACTATGGCTACATGACCGATCTCCTTGGACGTGTCAGGTACCTCCTAGATAGGGTTCGAGATTTGATCATCAAAATTCCAATGAGACTTGATGTTGCTATCTAGGGATCTGTGTCCATGTAACTAGCATACATTTATTAAATATTAATATATATAAAATACATTGAGAGTTATTATTTTTTAATTTTCTTTTTGATTGATTTATCTTTGTGATAAAATCTTTGATTTCTCTTTGCCATAAAAAAAAATTTATTTATTTATTTATTTATTCTTTTTGTTTCATTAAATCTCTTTGATTTGATTTTTTTGTTTCATCAAATCTACTGTAGTTGCACATGACTTCCACCTGTGTGTCATTTTAAATGCAGCTTCAAAAAATTTACACAGATTTTTGAATGCCACTGTAGACACCTCTCAGCATAAATATTGACGACTAGTGTAGGAAAAAGCGTTTTGGACGTGGTTATGATCATTCTAAAGTACGAGATATACGAACTGGGAATTTTAATTATTACATGAACCAAGAATTTGCATATAGATTAGTAGGCACGAGCATAATAGAAAATAGAAACTAGAAGAGAGTCCTCGAAGATGGCATGTAGAAATGGAAAATATGGAATTATTCTTATAAAAAATAAAATTCTCAAATGTTTATTGTACTTGTAAAATGAGACAAAGGTTTAAGATTGCACATGGAAAAGTTATGGAAATCATAGTTCTTTACAACACACAAAGGGAAAAGCTTTGATGGACTAAAAGTGATCCAGTTTAAATGAAGTTGTGAACATATAACTAGTGCAAAAGCGCATGCAAATTGAAGTTTTCCTTTAAACTTTTAATTTTGTCCAATATGCAAATCTAAAAGAGACAATTATAGAAAATTTTAATTTTGTCAAATATACAATCTAAAAGAGACAATTATGGATTAGAAATAAACTGCATGTTGATCTAAACCTATATGTGCAAAATTAATTATAGTCATTGATTTTTGTTGATACATTTGTATTGTCCCTATAAAAAGGCAACTCATTATGTCTTGGAGGAGGGGGTGAAATTGTTGGTCTTTTGTTTTTCAAACTTCAACAATAAATGTTTTCAGAAATTTTTATGATTTTTCTCTCTTTAGTGGAACTTGTATGATGAATGTGTTCATATGTGTTGATTTGTTATCTATGTGCAGCCATGGAAAAAGATTAGTTAGAGATGCGCTAAAATTGGATGCTTTAATGAAAAAAATTCAACTCTAAATTGTCCAAATTATTTAGGAGATTGCATTGAGTTTGTGATATTATGATGTAATTTGGCTAGATAAAATTTAGTTTATCATATTGATTCAAACACGCATTTTATCAATATAGCAGAGTTTCTAATTAGGATTCTTCTTTCTGTACCTATCTCTTTTGATCTTTCTTTTATAAATTGTTTAGAATTAGGTAAAATAGCAGGATGAATTGAAAATCCATTGTTAAATGATGTTTCGAGAAATTAAATTTTATCAGATCCGAGATCAAGAAATACAATTTCAAGGTTTTGAATTGCTTTAAACAACTTCATCATCAAAAACTAACCCTAAAAGTGTAGCTTATAGAATAAAACCATATCACTCCCTTCATGGAAATAGAAAAACAATGAACAACTAGGTGAAATAGAACATCAAGACTTGACAACTAGAACCTAGGGCAATCATTTTTTTTTTTCTAAACATTTGATTTCCTTTTAAGATAGATTTAAGTTTGTCTAAATTTGTGTCTATGTTGCAAGTGTTTCCAAAAATTGCTAACAAAAATGGCACTAGAGGGAGGGCCAAAAGGATTTTTTTATGGTTATTTGCATAGTTCAAATGAGTTAGATCTTAGGGATATTTAGCTTTAATGGGAAACCCTTTGTGCATACCAAGGGGTTTCCATGAGATTCCTTTCAATACACATAGTAGGATTCCTTTATTCTTCCTCAATATTGGGAAAATTGCTTCAAATCATGTGAGGATTTGCAAAGATTTATTGATTTTTCTTAAGTTTGAACATGAAGATGTTGTTTGTCATCTATTTTTCAACACTTTAAGGTACAAAACTTCAATGGTATGTGAGTCTTCTAAATTCTATCTTTTAATCGCTTGAATTATAAATTTTATTCTTCATTCAATTTGATCCTAATATGAGTGTACAAGATCCATTAGTCTGCTTTGCAACCATGAGAAGGACACCAAAAGAATCAAATCCTTGGTTTAGTCATAGGTTTCTTCTCTTGTTTCAAAGGGTTCAAGCCTCAAATAGAGTGATAAATGATTTTATGCTAAAAGAATATTATCTTTGGGGTTTGGATTCTTTATTTGCAAGAAATATTAGACAATTTTGAGAGGTTTCTACTCTAAATAATACATTTAATAAATCTCTCCTTTTGTTGTAGTATAGATATGACATCACAAATGGTACACACCATCGGAGTGAGACTTATAATCCCATAGTACTTGCATGATGCAGGAGCATCCCTAGTTGTAAAGCAATCTTGTATCAACCAAAAATATTTCCTTTCTTGCATTTCATTTAGTATCAATTTCAACATTCCATTCCACATTTCATCATAGTATCATTTTTTAGCTTGTGGAGTAGGATATAGCACCTACACATCGATATCTATCACATATCCAAATTTTAGATCATTTACATTTGTTTTTCAAAAGTTATTGCTCTCAGAATTTTATCATATTTCACTATCAAAGCATTTGGGGGCTGACCTGGTCCATATTTCTTAGTGCGAATCTATTCCAAATCATGTGGAGCTTAATGGGACATCATAAAAGCATTTTTGGTCCAATGCAATCTCTCTTGGAGATTCACAAGACATTTCATTTCATAATGGATTATCTTTCATATTATGAGGCTAAATTTCACAGTTGTTCATTCATTTAGTCTTGTAAACCCTTGTGGCCAATATGGACCCTTATTGGACCTTGAGAAGCCAGTCATTCATATAGAGATAGATTGATAGATAGATTTTTTCTTCGACCCTTCAGGGGACTATAATAAGGCCTTTGGCTAGTTGTAATGTTGAATGCTCTTGTAGGAGGCCTATGAGCCCTAGTTATTCACCCATGAGGCATATGTTGCATGTAAGATTTCCAATTCAATAAATATTCATATTTCCATATCATTTTCTTGTGTTATTTCTATTATGTTGAATCTAAGCTACACGGTTTGGACTATTATTTCTGAACCCTCCATCTGTGACTGTACCATTGCAACTTATAAACTATTACAACCTTGTACCTATTCAATAATGGTTCCTACTCAATTGCAATAATTTCAATCTATAAATTACAACTTTCCACACATTCAAAATATGAAATAATCAATACGTTAAATTATATTATCACTCTCATGCACAATATTTTAATCAATTAGACTTAAATTGTGTTATGTATGCTAGTTCATCTAAAATGATACAATTAAAATATGGCAAGGACACATCACTAGATATGTTAGGTTCTTTGGATGATGACTTCTCAAGTGAAGGTGATTATGATCACTCTTATGAAAATCATGACAACTCAATGCAAGATTGATGTTGGGGTCAAGATACACAAGGTGTATTCATGAATGTAAATGTTTCTTCCTCTAATGATATTTATATGGTTGTAGTATCAAACTAGTATAAAATTTCAACTAGAGAGCTTAATTATCAATTTGATGGTTTATTTGAAATGAATATGAAGTGAATTTAAAACTTTATCACAATCTAGAAATCAAGTTTGAATATGTCTTAGCTACAAAAATTTGTGATGCAACACTAAGGAGTGATGACAAGGTTGAAGAAACTAAAGTATCTACAATATTGTCCCAATATTGGTATCATGAGGAATAAATAAGTAAATAGTTTTATTTTGATACTCTTTATGACTTTTCTTGGTATGATGAAAATCTTCATGATTAAGGCACATTAGTTCATGGTTTATTTAAGTTAAATATTTCATTAATGTAAAGTAAAATAAACCATAGATTGTAAGAACTAGGTGTTCCCATTTCATTATTAGATTTCACAATGCCAAATGGATGTAAGATACATATTTCAAATCAAGTTTGTGAGGTAAATTGTATTGTTTTCCTTGGAAAGATGTACTTGTACTTAAAGTGAATGATCACTACTAAGGAATTATTCAATCTTTAAATAGACTATGAAGACAGCCAATCAGATTTCATGAATACAATCAAATTCATTAGGATGAACTACAATAGGTAATTCGTTCACCTAATCATACAAAAGATTATATGACTAGCATGCGAGAAAAGGGTGATAGATTTTTCCAACCCATCATCTAAATAATGAGGATAGTAGTGAGGTAATGCATATTCCACCACCTTTTTATGACAATCCTACATGAAATGGTGGGATGGGTTTATCATCTAATGGAGAGTTCCAATCTAATTCCGATCCACTAGATGAAGAAAGTGAGTTTATAGATTCATTCATTAACACTTTCATGACATGTGGAGATGATAAATTTCCCCTATTGAAACTATGAGTAATGATAACCTTATTATTTTGAATGTGAACCAAAATGGAATGGGAACAATATGTTTCTAGATGGAATTATGGATTTTTTATCCTTTCCTCCAGATGATGGAATGACAAACACATCATATTGTGAAATTCATGAATTTGACTGTGAAGTGGAAAATTGTCAAATGGATATGCATATTGGTCCAATGACTACTAGTAATCAATTCGATCAGATTTATGTCAATCAAGAATGGAAACATGAAGGTGGGTTAAAATTTGATCTAGATGTATACATTGTTAAAAATGGAATAAGTTATGTGTTACCACAATAAATCCACAATTAAATTCAACTCGAAAAAGAACAAGAAGACCAAGAAGACCATCAAAGTGAAATACGAGAGTATCTTCATGAAATCGACCTAGTGTTGATATAATGCATTAGAAAGGACTTATCCAGGGAATATATAAATGTTTATCTCATTTTGATAGTTCTAGCATTATTGATGATGATCTTGATTCTACTTTTTATGTCCTTACTAATGATAAATAGGATATTGATAGAAATAGTAATATGTCTCATGATATAGAAGATTCTTAGACTATGTAAATTGATCAACAAGATGACTCGTAACCTTCCTCATTTGATGATACCAACAAGATGATTCACCTTGTGTTTGAGTTGGGTAAAATGATATCAACTCATGTGTATCCTATGAGAATAATATATCTTGCATTACTTTTAATTAGATTAAAGTCAGGAAGGGCATGTACCCATTTAAAAAATGACCATAGAGGCCAAGCCGTGGGGGGGGGGGGATGAGACACCCAAAAAGTTAAAAGGATAAATTACACAAAGACTAGAAAAAGATAGAAACTGCAAAACATAGAGCAAAACCAACTAGGGGTCAACCTAGCTACTGGTCACCCAACAGTTTAAGGCCATTCATGGCCTACCATTCCTTATCAAGGAATTGGAGTTTCTCATCAAAAGACAGAGGCCCCTTGTTGGTAGGCTAGACCTCCTAAGCACTAGGTGAAGTAGAGTTGCTCCCTTTCATTCCCTTCTTCCTAGAGATACCAACGTCCTAACTTTCATCACTAGCCCTTTTTCCATGGTTGTTCTGAAGCTCCTGTTGAAGCAAATGAATGGTGAATATAGTATACTTAATGATTTCCTTGCTATATTCCATGATTTCCTATAAGCACCTTAGTTCGAAATAGTGTGTAGAGCTCCTCAAATTCATTCTCTCAATTAGCCCATTTATCAAAATACTTGACAAGGGATGACAACAGACCATAATGGACTTCATCATCAACCTAACCTAGCCAATTCACCTTCAATTTGAGGAATTTCTCCTCTAACAC
This sequence comes from Sequoia sempervirens, assembly GCA_007258455.2. Taxonomy (NCBI): domain Eukaryota; kingdom Viridiplantae; phylum Streptophyta; class Pinopsida; order Cupressales; family Cupressaceae; genus Sequoia; species Sequoia sempervirens. The sequence continues at coordinate 374,523,738 of VDFB02000008.1, read as the reverse complement.
TTGAATTTTATCCTTGGCCATGATGAGATGGGCCAGTAACCACTTGAGGATATTGTTGGAAACCTAAAATAGATTGAATAACTTGAGGAAATTTTTAAGAGAAAATTAAAGTTATATAAAGTAGCTAAACATAAGAATGAAAACTAGAACTTTGAGAGATTATGCAATGTCGATGTGAAAAAAATTACATTAAGAGCTTCCAAGTTGAAAAGATACAATTTAAATATGAATGAATCAATGGAAATATAGGCTAGGTAGTGAGTTTATATAGAAATTAGGAGAGGATGGAAGTGGAAAATCCAACCAATTGGAATCAACAACAAAGTAGAGGATACCACCAAAAGTGAAAAGTGTTCCACCCTTTAAGGAAGTGGACAACACATCGTGCTTATCTCAAGCTAGTAGTAAACTCACTTTATTATCCTAAGCAAGCTTAATATTTAAGTGTAGGAAAAACCTAGGACTAAGGTAAAATAAATTAACCCACTGGAAAAATAAAAACCTACACCAACACCCCCCTTAAGCACATCTTAGGACGATGTAAATGATGATGGGTCCTAAAAAATGAAGCCATGTTAGGTACCCAGGTATGTGTAGGATCATCATGGAAAAAATTGGCCCTTAAGTGGCAAAAAAATCAGAAAAATCAAAGTTAGGCAACTTGACATAAAAATTTGAATAAGTTATCTATATTATTTCAAAAATATGTAAGAATAGAATATGTAGAAAACTGAATGTAGTTTCTAAACTACTAGGTTTGTTTAAAAAAAATCTATTTGGTGAAAATTTGAAATTTCAATCATGGTACTTAAATTTCGGGAAAAAATAAAAATAGGTGTCTTAACCACCCTAACCACAATAAAATGATAATATTTTTCTATAAGATTTTAGATATAAGTAGAGGACTCATGTCGGATGTGATGCATATGTTTTTGTAATTTTTTTCCAAGTAAATAATTAATTATGAATTTTTTATTACAACTTTTAAAAAATATTAAAACTTGTATGTCTAACCACCTTAACTTGGTCAAAACTTCATGAAATTCAATTTTTATTTTTTTAATCTTATCGTATGCAAAGCATAGAATGTGACACATGTTTTGGATTCAAAAAATGTCATACCCTTTGGAAGCTATAGATATTTTTCAATCAGTCTATCAATCAAGACTTTAGTTGTAATTTGAATAAAAAATGAATAATACTTATTAAATTCAAAGTAAAGTATAATTTATATTGGGGAAAAGTTGAGAATCTCCTTTAAAAACCATTTTCGTTTCATCAATTTTGGGTAAAAAAAAGTTGTTAGCCACATACCCATCATATTGCCACTTTTTGGCCCATCATGATCCTACACATACCCACCCATGTACATATCCAATTCCCCCCAAAAGAAGAAGTCCTTCACAAATAGAGAGAGAACATCCCTCGGAATAAAGAGAGAAGAAGAGAAGCACTATGTAGACCCCCCAAATATGACTCCAACCACACCCCAAGAAAATCTTGTAAATGAAGAAACTTGATCATAGTGAAGGGTTTGGTGAAGATGTCTATAGTCTGATATTATGTTAGATAGTACTTGAGATCAATGATATTTGAATGAATAAGCTTTTGAATTTAGTGCTTATGGATCTCAATGTGCTTGGTCCACTAATGATGGACCAGATTATGAGAGATCTAAATCACACTTTGGTTTTTGCAATAGATGGTTGTGGGCTTTCGAAAGGGAATTCCAAACTTAGTGAGAATTTTCTAAAGATAGATGGCTGTACTAGTAGCATTAACTACTCCTCGATACTTAGCCTCTATAGATGAAAGAGCAATAGAAAACTATTTCTTGCTCAACCAAAAAACTAGACCATAACCAAGGGAGAAGCAATACCTTGAAGTAGACTTGCAATCCTAAGAATTGCCTACCCAATCTAAGTTTGTGTGTCCCACCTTGGTCAAAATCCATGTCCACTTGAAAATGAATCCCATAACTATGATTACCCTTGATGTAGTGAAGAATCTGCTTAGCTACTTTCTAGTGTAGCTCATGTGGCACATGCATGAATCAAGAGACCATGCCTAATGTATATAAAATGTTGGGAATCATATGAGTTATATAGACGAGACTACAAATTATTTTTCAATACAAAGTGCCATCGACCAAAGGTAAAGAACACTTAGCCTCACGTTTGACCCCTGACAAGAATGGAGTTGGTATAGGCTTACAAGCAGCCATGTGAAACTCCTAGACCATATCAATTGTATACTTAGAATGTACAATAGTGATACTTGAGGAAGACTGAGTGATCTCAATCTATAAGAAGTAGTGCAATAAGCCAAATTTTGACATCAAAAAGTAGTCATGAAGGGTGGTTTTCACTACTCAAATGGTGGATGAGTGACTTCCCGTGATCAACAAGTCATTGACATGGAGAACCAGGAAGGTGTGAATATCATACTGTTGCAATATATACTTTAATATCATTATGGCATCGAGTGAACCCAACTATTAGAAGAAAGGATTCCATCTTGGCATACCAAGCTCAAGGGCCTATTTGAGGCCATAGAGAAACTTCCAAATATGACACACAAGTGAAGGATTTTTAATGAACCCTTGTGGCTGCTCCACATATATCTCCTCCAGAAGATTACTGTGAAGAATAGAACTCTTCACATCCATCTAATGAACATTCCATCTATGTCCTCCAACAATAGCAGGGACAAGTCAGATGAAATTCATTTTAGTGACTGGTGCAAAATTCTTCGAGTAGTCAACCCCTAAAAATTGCCTGATAATCCTTTGGCAACCAAGAAAGCCTTATGCTTGTCAACTAACCCATTTTTTGCATATTTTGTTCAATAGACCCACTTGCATCGAATAATTTTTCTTCCCTTAGGAATTGGGACATGATCCTAAGTGTGGTTCCTCTCCAAGGAACTAAACTCTTCATGCATGATTGCATCCCACTCGAAGACACCATAATCTTCCCACAAAGTCTATGGATTGGAAGGTAAAGCAAGGAAGACATGTGGAGCATCTTAAAAATGTGGTCTTGTTCTCCTATGATTTGAATGATCTCTTACCCAATCACTTGCTAACTCCAATGTTTGATGAGCCCAAAGAGGCCCTACGACTAGAGAACGAGGAGAATCAAGAGGAGAATCATCATCCTCTAAAGATGAATTATGTGCATCCTCATGATCACTATCATAATCTAAAGTGGAGGAAGAAGACTCCTCATCATGATCTAAAGGATTATGGTCCTCTAAAGAACTATCATCATGATACAAGGACTCCAAACTGATGGTAGTAGGGGAAGTGTGGAGAGAAGAACTGGAAGAACAGTCCTTAAATCAAACACTCCTCCCAATGAAAAACTCATCTATGGTAGGATGAAGAAGCCTATAGCCTTTGACATCATCTAGGTAACCAACAAATATGCAAGGCTTTCTCTGTGGATCAATAGCCTTATGTTTCTTTATTGGAATGTGGTCCCATGCACTAGAGCCAAACACTTGAAAGTGTTTAACTAATAGTTTCTGATTGGTCCAAGCTTAAAAAGGAGTTACCCCCTTCACAACTTTGTGAGGAACCTGATTCTAGATATAATGTACACATAGTTAATGTCTTTTTTCCTAGAAAGATGGTGTGAAAGACTTGGAGTGAATCATATAATTATCCATCTCTTTTAAGGACTGATTCTTCCATTTTGTAACTCCATTATTTTGAGGAATATAGGGAACTATATGTTGCAAATCAATGCCCTCTGAAGCACAATATTGTACAAACCTATGGTTGACATGTTCCCTCCCATTATCTAGATACATAGAACTTTGCTAGATTTTCTAGTTTGTTTCTCTGTAAAAGCCTTGTGCTCCAAGAATGAGTCAAATACTTCATACTTGTGTTTGAGAAAGTACACAATGGTGTACCTAGAAAAATTATCAATTAATTTCAAAACATATCGGACTCTAATAAAAGAGGGTTACGGAAATGGTCTTGCCAAATCACTATGTACCAACTCTAAAATATGTGAGGTTGTCCAAGCTTTTCCTTTGTAAAACTTCTCTTTTGTATTCTTTCCAAGAATGCAACCATGACAAACACCTTTAGAAAAGAGAACTGTAGGAAATCCTCTAACCATGTCCACTTTGTTGACCTGCTACAAGTAGTGGTTGTTCAAGTGGCTAAATTGCTAATGCCATAAATTACTCACATCATTTGAATGAGTGAGTAAAATAGTCGAAGGAGGATACGGAACAAAGTGAGAGAACAAATACAACTAAGAAAGATTATCTTCTCTCACAACTGTAACTATAGAATCATTGTGCAACTCATGAATCATAACTGAATAAAGAGTAAACTCAACTCGCTTGCATGTACCTGTGTGAGTGATTTGATAGATCGATAGGAGATTAGTTGATAATGAGGGAACACAAAGAACATCCTAAAATGTGTCATCCCCCATGATATTAATAGACCCTCTCCCGCATACCTCAACTATAGTTTTGTTACCCATCAAAATGGAAGGCATAGAACATGGCTCCGTAGATTCAAGTTCACATTCAATTGAAGCTCTATGTGGTGTGAAGCACCCAAATCAAGAACCCATGTGGGTGGTGGAGAAGAGACTATGACAATGGCCTTTCCCTTTCCTTTTCCCTTGAGCTATTGTCTTTGGCCTTGTGAGAACCCTCTTTTAAACTCTATTTGATGGAATTAGGAATGTTCACTGTGATTATTCTTCTGAAGAATATGCATCAAGTTATCAACTTATTTCTCCAAAGATTTTTTCTCATCATGACAAAGTTTCTTACAACATGCACATTTGAACCTCATTCTTAGGCTTGTCACCTTTTGAAGATAAGGTATCATTACTTTCTTTTGGAGTAGCTGATTTTTAATTTTTCTCTTTGCTATTCTTTTGTTTCTTATCCTTATTACTACTTTTTCCTCTTTGTTCATTTGTGCCAAGGTTCGTAGCCAAGGCATGTGACTTAGAAGACTTAATAGTGCCTGATGATCTCAAAATATGCTCATAATTTGAGTATTATGATGTATTTTTAATATCCCTACTTTTGTTGCTAATGGATGTTTTAACTCTTTAATTAAAGACTTTTTATCTGAAATTGGGTAGTATCCTGTAGCAATACATTCCTATATTCCTGTAGCTTAACATCTGTATGTGTCTTATTAATTGCCCTATTTGACCTCTCGAATGACTGATATAATGCATGTGGTTTTTGAATGATGAAATAGATTTAATATGTGATTAATGAATGTATCGTGTTGTTTTCCACGCATGCTTTCTTTCACTTATGTCACTTTGTGCATCGCAGGTTGTTGAAGGGAGCATGAACGAGTCAAGTGCAACAGATCTTGGTCTTGCAGTAAAGTCCATTTGTAGCACGGCGTCGAGGAATTTGTTCCAATGAAGACTCTCTGACCGAGTCGTTGGGAAGAAATCTAAATGATCATTAAATCTGGGAAGAGTGGAATGCTAAATTCTCTCTGGATCATGTTGAACGAATATGCTTTCATTTATGAGAAGTCTGTTCCTCGGTTTCAGGATACATTTTATGTCCACATCTTTCTCTGTTAGAGTTAGTTAGTTAGTTGCTTTTCTGGTTTAAATAAGTGTTCCTCCACTGCGAGTGAGCAACCCGAGTATGAAAAAGTTAGTATTATAATGAGAGATAGTGTTTTGTGTTAGTTTTCATATGAGCAGAACAATGTATATCATTCTGAGTTTATGAATAAAAGCTGATGAAGTTCTGAGTTCAATTCTTGCATAACTAGTTGATGCTTGCTAAGGGGGCCCACTCGGTAAGTATCTGTAGTTAGTTAGTTAGTTTTTTATTTCCTACTGATCATAAGTTAGATTTTATTCTTGAAATTCTCAACGCAAACTCAGTCTTATATTGTTCCTACAGCATCGGGAATCCATCCCTGTGTTTGTTCCTACAGCATAAGGCCAGTTCATAGTTTGTTTCTTAGTCATAGTTGTTATGATTTTTTCTTTGATTAAGTTTAGAAGGTTTTGCATTACATTCCTATAGCATAAGTAGAATTGCTTTCACGCATTTATTTCTAGTAAATCATGACTGAAACTGGTTCTTAGTGCACATACAGTGCCGCTCCATTTCAAGTATACGTTCCCTAGTTTGACAATGTAAATGAACGACCATAAGAAGATGTTAGTCACCTATTGGAATGTCCAATTCCTAGGTTAGGATTTTACATGAATTTTATATCCTTTTATGGGCACGACCAGTGCCCATCTAAATTAGCTTATCCTTCTCCTATGTGAGGGAAGTAGAAAAATCATCTAATGATGACTTCTTGAATTGAGACCTACGTGCATCCTTAGTAGCATAGAAGGTTGAAACAAATACTAAATATTTAGAACTTAGCTTTGAGAGAATACTTAGAATCAATTATTCATCTTTCTTAGTAATTCCACATTATGGAAATTGTAGCCTTAGTGATTTCAATTTGGTGAAGAAATCCTAAATTGTGTTGAAGTTGCCTAGATTTAAACTGATTAGTTCATTCTCCAACATATGACCTCTCATAGAATCTTGATTTCCAAAATGAAATTCTAGGTTTTTTCATATTTCATTTGGATTATTCAAAGATTTAATATGAAAGAGAAAATAAGAAGATATAGACAAACAAAATGCTCCATATGCTTTATCACATTTATCAAACTACTCAATATTATCTTCATCTTTAGCTAGTTTAGTTTCTATTACCATTATTATTTTATGCAAACCAAGACCTCTTAACTGAATATTCATATTTTATTTCCACTAAAAATAGTTGTATGCAATTAGAGTAGGAACTGTTGTTGAACTCATGATGAAGAAATGCAGAAAGAAACTAAACATAAGAATACCAAGAACACCCCCACCTTTTTCACTAGTATCAAATATCAAACCCAAATATTATGAGGTTGGCACTTTATAGTTTAGTGTGATTATAAATACTTTTCCAAGATACAATGCTCAATAGGCTCAAAATGGCCAAAATTACAAATTTTGATACAAAATGAACCTAAGAAAAAATCTAGAAAAAATTGGCCATATATCTATGTAGTAATCTCTAATACCTTTCCAAATCATATTCGTTTCTAAAAATCAGAGCACCGGGGTGAAAGCTATGGCTTGTTGAAGAAATTGGCACAAATAACTTCAACCTAAAATATCTGGTACAAAAAGAAAAATTATCTTCTCAATACCTCCATGGATGGAAAGTTCTCATCTCTAGCTTTTTGATGATATCTTGTTTTCAAAAAACTAATATCCTGGCAAAAGGTTATGCAAAAATAGAAAAAAGGCCCAATTTGGTCTATTGAGGGGGGGCCTAGTGGCTCTTTGGCAGTGTTGCCTAGTGGAGGTGGTGTTGAGGCAACGCTTTGGTGTAGTACTAATAGCAATTTGGATGAAACCACTAGTTGTTTTCTTGTCAATTTCTAGTTTTATGCTAGTGGTTAATGTTTACCACTTCAAAACTTGTAAGCCATTGCAGTTGGCAGCTTAATACCACCCACCAGTCTATAGATAGTGGCTTAAAGCAATAGGATTTATAACCCCTATGCAATGCTTGTGTAAGTGCTTATGTGCTTAACACAAAATGTTTAGCGCTATATATATTTTTTATTCTATTTTTGAAAAAAAATTCAAAAAATAACCAATTGATAGAAATATGTAGATTTTTTTTCAAAATTTTTAATTAAATCCATTGTATCTGCAGCACTAGGAGGCCATATTCCAAATAAAAAAAAATTCCTCGAAAACAACTTTTGCCAAAGATAACTAAATATTATATTAAAATTGATGGAATTGGCCTCTTGAATGCAATGACAAGGTTATTTTTGGCCGAAAATGCTTCTGGAAAAACTTGTTCACCAAATTTGAGCTTCAAATGCTTGTTTGCAACTTTGTCAAATGATCTCCAATTTTGATGGAACAAAAGCTAGATCTAACTTTCTTGAGCCTTTTGAACACGTTGGAACAGTCAAAAATGTTGCCAGTATAACCCGAAATGATATAATCACCTGAATCTCACAAAACACATATGTAATATGAAGAGGTTATAAAATATTTGCAAACCCTTTCTAATTCTATGGATTGTTCAAAACACAAGAGAAGAGCATATGGGAATTTACAATATCTTTACAAGAAAACTCAATCTCTCAATTAGAAATCTATGAACTTAGATTTCTCAAAACAAAGTTTTGATACCATGTTAAAAATATCAAATAGATTGAATAATCCAAGAAAAGTTTTAAGATAAAATCAAAGTTACATAAACTAGAAAAACATAAGAATGCAAACCATGACACTAAGAGATTATGTATTGTTGATGTAACAGAGTTGCATTAAGAACTTCCAAGATATGAAGATACAATACAAAGGCCAATGAATCAATGCAAATACAAGCCAAGTAGTGAGTTTATATAGAACTAAGGAGATGATAGAGGTGGAAAACCTAACCAATAGGAATCAACCACAAAAATGGATATGGACCTCTAAAAGTGGAAAATGTTCCACCCTTTAAGGAAGGAGACAACACATTACTTATCCCCGAGTAATAAACTCACTTTATTATCCTAAGAAACCTTAATAAAATGTAGGAAAAAAAATAGGACTAAGGGAAAATAAAAAAAATACACCAATAGATATCATTTTGAGCATTGACGACCTCGAAGAGATCATTCAATTTAATTTTAAGTGTGAAATAATTGGTAAAAACCTCATTCTCCAATTGGGGTTCCACAATAGCATTGTCTAGATTCACACAAAGAGTGGGGGATCTTTGGGGACTGGGGGGTTTGAGGGATGAAGGGATTTGGAAACCTTGAAGAGATCCTTATGAACAGGGGAACCATCAAGAGATTCAATAGGGGTGGGGTTTCAGGATTCATCATTTTAGTTGTTAGAATTAGAGATAGAAATATGGGTGGGCTGTAAGAATGAGACACATTTTTTGGAGTTGGGGGTAGTGACCACAATGACAAGGATTTTTCCTCTCACTCTGGTAGTTCACAATGAGTGGGACTGGATCAATTCAAAGCCAGGGGTGAGGGGGGCCTCCAAGGATTTAATAGGGTAACCAATCACAAAGGAATTATTCTTAACAAAGACCAAGGAAGGGTTTATGGTCACTTGGAAGTGACACAACCTAAAGATCAAACCTTGGTGTAACAACAATTTTTTTCCTTTAACTTGAACAACACTAATTGACTAATCAAGAGAAGACATAATATAAAATGTGAAATACATCTTAACATCGTAACTGAAATGATTTAACATAGGGAAAAGGTGGGAATGGAATATTTTGAAGCTATCTTCCAAAGTTACATACAGAATGAGGACATCCACCTATGAAGTGAGTTTAGTGGAAAATCAAAATGAAGCATGAATCATCAAATAAGGGTTAGAATTTACAATACCTAAAGAAATAAATGATCAAACCTCACTTACAAATTAAATTGAATGTGTACATGGTTATAAATTAGCATATAGTAATTAAAATCTAAAGAAAAACATGAAAACAAACCAAGTACAAACATTACATTCCATTTTAATGGTTGATGGCATGTTGAATTGATCAATCAAGAAGCTCCCATGATTGCAAAAGCATGAAATTATGACCTAGATGAATAATAATTTCTCAAATGCTTAATGATATGAATGTTCTCATAAATTCAAAGTTTCTATGTGTCTTATAATGAAGAAAAGATGTTTGTTTTATATATTTCCAAGATTATGATCAACGGTTGAGATTAGATCTTAGGATTGATGAATGAGAGTGAATCAAGGAAGATGAGGGATCAATATCAATTTGAACTCAAAATACATCCACAATTTGAGGAAATTGGTTTAGGATATTTTGAAATGAAGGGTGAAGATTAGATCAAGAGATGAAGGGTTGGGGATGAAAGAGAAGATTTAGATATTATAAGGTATTTGTAAAAAGAATATTGTATGGGAATATTCCTTTGAGAGGGAAATTAGAACAATTAAATAATTCAAGATTATTTAGTTATGGAGGATTAGGATATTCTTTATTAAAAGGGAATATTCCAAATGAGTGGGATAAAAGTTAGATAATTAAATAATAAAGATTATTTAATCCTAGGATATTAGAGGAAAATTATATTTGCAGTTGGAACATAGAAAAGTAGGTGTGATCAAATATATGTGTGGGACGAAGGGAAATGGTATGTTGGACCCATCTTCCTATTTTCATTAGGAAATGAGATCCCCACAAAAATTTTACTAACAACCCTTAGGTGAATCAACTCAATGTGAGAATCTTCATATTTCCTTATGCTTGAGGACAAGGATTTCAGCCTAAACAATACTTTTGGGAGAAGAACTAAAAATAGAAAATCTACTCACTTATGCAAATTCAAACTTGAAATAGTAATATAAAGCTCAATATTGATAGAAATTGAAAAATTATTGCAGATCTGAGAAGGGAAGAACGATGTTTACTAGTCACTAGAAGTCACTTTCAGAAGGAAAACTATGACTCATTCGACCATGGGCAAATAAGTTTTTTGTTAGTGTTTTCAAAAATAGTTTTGGAGCCTCTGATGCTGATTTGTAGCTTTTGATTTGTCCTAGTTTTAGTGTTGAAAAGTTAGAAATAAGATCTATAGGTGAGATTTCATGATTTGACAACAAATTTGACAACTTTTACAACTTTGACAACTTTTCCAATCTTGTACTTCAAAAGGTCTTCAATCCTTTTTTAGCCTAAATTTGTAACACAAACACAAGAGGGGAATTTTTTTTATTTTTGGTGAATGGGGGTTTTCCTTGTTCAAACCCCATTTTGGTAATCAAACCTTGAATTGAAATAAAGCATGAAAGAAGGCACAATGAATGAATAATGCTATGTTACAACTCAACAAACCCTTGAATAAACCTTTGAATGGAGATCTCCAATTTGCATGAAATGGCTTCAATGGATGTGGATCTTGATGCTTTAAATAATGCTTTGAATGCTTGAACTTAAATCTTGAAACCTACATCACAATGTTAGTTCTAAAAACATGCTTGATGCAAGAAGACTTTGACATGATGGTTGGATCTTGAATGCTACAACAAAATGCTTGATAAATTTTCTCTTGAATGCTCTTGATCATAATATTAGCTTGAGGAATGCTCTCATCAAAGTTCTCTTGAAGTTCTCATAAAATTTCTCTAGGTGAAACTTAGAAAATAACCTTGTATTTATTGGTATGTATCCTTAATTTTCCAAAATTCAAATATTACAAGACAACATTGAAATATGGATTTGGGGATATTAAACTACCTCAAAAACATATTCTAAATTTAGGTTCAAAGGCCTAGGGAGGACCCATTCACCCATGTGTGAATGGGTCCTAGGTCCATATTCCTAGAACACACATTGCTCAAGGTAAAGTGTCATGTGTTGGCATTAATTATTTTCTGGTTTCCCCTTTAGAAAATGTAATTTATTAGGATTATAGATGTAAACTAGGGCTTATTAAGGAATTTAACTAAGTTCAATTTAATTAGGAGGGCCCAAAAAAAGTTTGAAAATGTAAAGGGACACATTTTTCTACTCTACAGTTATCCCCCACTTTAGTGAGAGGATGACCTTGCATCAAACTCACACTAAAGTAGACAATCAAGAGATGTATAATTGTACAACTATTGGAAGGATAATACGATAAAGGTTGAGGAGGATGATCAAGCCCTCAAGATCTAAGATCTCATGATAAAACCAACAAAGGCACAAAGAGACACATGCCTATGTTAAACATATATAGGCAACAATAACAAGATACTCAATCATACAATGTCAAAGACGCAAAGAAAGAAAAGGAAAAAGGGATGGATCAAGCTTCGATTGTTTTTCCAACTTGATGTGAATCAAGCCTTAGATGTTTTTCCAAAAAATGTTCACAAGTGAAACCCACTATCCACTATGCAATCAACAATGCACGCTCACATGGGCTAGTGAAATTCATTGTCCACTAGGTGAGCCCCTAGAAGTGGCCAATGAGAGAATCTTATTAGGCTCCCGTAACAATACCAAAGTTATACATCTTGATAACTTTGATAAAGCACCACACAATATAAACTTCAAGCTCCATAAGTCTTAGCAATCTGCATCATGATAAAAATTTATCAAAAAAAATGACTTCACTAAGCAAATTGTGTTATGCATGGTGGCCATGAAAAAGGTTGTAATTTTGAGCTTCATAAGGATAGAAAGTTGTGTTATGCTAAACACTCATGAACAAAATACAAATAGGATAAGAAATGTCCAAAGGGGTTTTGCTTAGTTCATGTAAGGTCCCATGTTAGGGAACATTGTGCCTAATGTCTCCAAGAGAGGGAAAGTCTAGGATAAAATATTCACAACTTAGGGAATGCAATGTTGCAAACAAATATTTGGGAACCTGAATGTCTTTCTAGCCCTTCTAGGGCTTTTCACCTAAAATGGGAAAGAATGAGCCAAAATGAAATGTAAAAATTCAAGATTAAACTAAATATGAATGAAATGTGTCTAAATAGAATTATCTAAATGCAAAAAACTAATGAAATTTATTGATTATTAATGTAAAACTATTGAAATGCAAGATCTTTAAAAACACATTGTGATATACAAACCTAAACTAAATGACCTAGAAATGAAGGTAAATTGTAACAGAAAATGATGAAACTTAATGTGTGCACATGTAAAATTGTTGAGGATTTGAAATGACTCTAAAATTCTAAACATGTTAATTTTTAGGCCTGGTGGGACTCGTTCGCCATACTGGGCGAATCAGTCCCAGTTCTGAAAAATTGCACCGGGGCCCGTTTTAGCCAAATGGGTGTCCAAATCTACAAAAATATTTAGGAAATAAGTACATTGGGACTCATTCACCACTCTAGGTGAATTAGTCCACTTTGGCTTTTCTAAAAACTCAAAAATGGAATCTAAATCTCTCGGTTTGCTGAATCTACACCTACAGGTGTCCAGATCCAAAAACTTGATTTTCAAGGTTGTAAATAACTTTTTGTGTAGATTTGACCTTGAAAAAGTGGAGATGACCTCAACAAGTTGGAAACCCAATATTCAATCATGTCCAATCCACCCAAGCACCTAAATCTGCAATCACTCAAGGAAAGATAGAGAAAATATTTATTCTTAGGGCATGGGGGTTTTCCTTGGTCAAACCCCTTTTTAGGTAATTAAATCAAATGAAGGAATTAGTACCTTGACATGGTGATAGATCTTGGATTGCTACAACAATATGAAGAATCTACCCTTGAATGTCTGAAAAATGTTATCTTGATAACTTGAAGTGATGAAACCCTAGCTTGCTTGACTTAAGAACATGATGAGTGATGAGTGAATAATGAATGTGTTATGAATTAGGGTTTAGAGACTTATATTTATAGTAAATTCACCTTATTTACCTACTAATTAGATCCCTAAGGGCGACATGGAGAAAAATTAAACTTAAAACTTAATTTTTCCCTCTCAAACTCTGAAAATGTCTCAAATGGGACTCATTTGCCATCAAGGGAAAATGGGTCTCACCTGGATGGGACTAATTCACCCCTAATGGTGAATGGGTCCCACCTATATGGGACTAATTTTCCCCTAATGGCGAATGGGTACCACAGGGGCCATTTTTGTTAGCTAGAATGCTAGGAAGTAAGAAAATCAAGTTTATATGACGACTATGTCAGTTATTTCATCAAATTAAGCCTTAGGATGCACAATATGGGGTCATAGGGGCCTATTAATGATGATGTAAAGGTCAATTAGGGCTAGAGACACAAATTTCAATGTAAAAGTGTGACTAAATACACTTTGCAACACTAAAATGAGGTCCACTTAGCCTAGAAAGGCATAACATCCAATGTGAATGTGTAAAACACATTACAACACTAGATTAACATTAAGTTTATTTTACAAGCCTTATGGATTAATGTGATAATGAAATTAAACATATTTTATAATGTCAAATTAAGGGAAAATGGGTTCATTAAGTCTAGAGAGGCGTGAAAGTCTTTTACAACACTTTACAACACCTTTACAAGACATTAATAAATGCATTTTATTCAATTTGAAAGGGTCCAAGACCTAGCGTGGATGTGTAAAACACCTCACAACACTGAATCAAGGCCTCATTAATTCCAATTTATCATCATTTATTCCAAAATAAAGAAAGCAATACTTTTTACTACGGTACAAATGCATAGCATCACCATTAAGAGGAATTTTGTATGCCAAGAAAGGTCACAATCTTGAAGGACATCAAACCCAATGGCACCACCAAGAAGATGACACATCGCAAGAACCAAGAAGACAACACTATGAAACATAAGGTATAGTAAAAAAAAATTAAATGATAATTCCAATGTAGGCCCCCGCTTTAAAGAAATTTCTTAACACCATGTTGTGAGCAATTACTTTAGAGTAGCAAATGATAAATGCTAAACAATAAAGGAGACATAAGAGCCTATTGAGAAATCCCTATTTCAAGCATATGTTTCCATTTGAAGTTGTATCATGAAAAATGGGTTGCCCCCAAATGAAATCCCAAACACATGAGTGATCGACGAATTTGGGGTTAGTGGTTATATTTACTACAATGATAATATAGAGCTTATAAACTTTATCATTCCCAAAATATTTTGGGTCAACATGGAAGAGACCTAAATTTTTCGATGGCTTGTGTCATCCCAAAAAGGAAAACACAAGACAAGAGAAAAGATAAAGTTTTATGACATATAGAAGAATGGAGGTACAAATAGAGGAATGAACATAAAGATATACCAAATAGAACAATACATGGGATCACATTACACACATGCAATCAAATAAAGAACATGAAAATAAGACAAATAAAAGACTAGTAAGGCACATGTGATTCAACTATATCAGGTGATTTGCATCCCAATCTTGTTCATCATATGTGGAAGGAAAACAACTAGCCAAAGTGACAACATCATGTGCCAAACTAGGACAATCACCAAGTTCAACACATGGTGAGTCACTCATTTTAGGAGGATCATCACAGTTGTTATCATTTAAGCTCATGGAAGAGGAAAACAATAAATTTAACTCATTATGTACTTCCTCATCAATTTTAAAAATCTTATTATCATCATCCAAGTTAATCACAACAAAAGGTCTAATGATAATATCTATGGTTCAAGTGTTTTCTATTTTTGTGGTTAAGATATAGGATTTTCTTATTGCAGCAAAGGTGGAGAATCATCATGTATTGCTTGAGTTATTGTTTGATCTCTATTTTTTGTTTCATGTTTTTCTTATATTAGATGAGAAATAGCACAATGTGTACACCTAGGCTCTCTAACATTTTAGTTTATTTTTGTTTAGTTTTCAAGTTGTGATTATGTAGTAGTGGGTTTATCAACCATAGGTCTCTTTTCTTCCCTTAAGGTAGGAACATAAGGAACCATGGGAGGTTTTCCAACCAATTTCTCTTTGACTTTATAAACTTGTTTGATTTGAGGAGGCACAATGAGACTTCTTTGGTTATCTGAAGGTCTCTTATAGGAAATAGGTGAAGGATTTTTCATAGGTTGGTCTTGGTTACTTGGAAGGGGTTTTGGTTCAATCATGGTCTCATCAAGGATGGGAGGCTCGATCATGGGTTGAGGCATATTGCTAAGGGATAACTCTGCTATGTGTTTTTCCTTAAATTTTTGATAGGATTTGAAAAAGAAGTCCTTGTGAGGCCTAATAGGTTCCATAGGTTTGGCCAAAAGAAATTCAATCAAAAATTCCCATAGGAAGACACAGGATTAAAGCCACTTTGGGGCATAGTAAAAATATCATTTCCAAATTGAAACTTTAGGCATTTATGTACTACTGATGGGATTAATTTCATGGAAAGAAGCCATGGGTAGACTAACTTCACATGAAATTGGTCTAATGACGGGATGATGGAAAATGAGACACTTAATTATTTCAGTCCAAATTTTAGAGGAAGAGTGATCGAACCTAGCATAGGGCAAGCAAAACCATTATGCATTTTGATCCATGCTTTTGATTGCTCATAAGTATCTTGATAAAGCTCATGAAGAAATAAGAATTCTTTAGTTATCACATTCTCTACATAGATGGGATCAATTAATATCCCATAATTAGGCTTTTCATTGATTCTTCCAGCTATTTAAAGAGGACCACCAGGTGCATGTTTGATTATGTCATGTTATGAGAAAGCAATGCCAAGGGGCATTTTGGTTTGGCCCTTACAAGGTTGAACTTCAATGAAGTTGAATGAAGGATTTATAGGATAATTTTTCATGTTATGATTAATGATGTAAGAGAGACTACACAAGATTCATATTCCACATTCATATTTAAGCATTTTCCTCATGTTATCTATGACAAGAATCATAGTACCAGCAATGTTTTCAGAACTATTTTTTTTTTGCAATTTCTCTAATTCATCATCCATTTTTCTAAGGATCTCTTGAGGGACACTAACAATAATTTTTTCAACATCAGTCACATTGGTTGTGGGTAGGGAGGTCAAGGGAAATCAAGTGTCAAGGGTATGGTCCATAGTAGGTTGACTAGAGTCAACACTGTGAATGAATGTTATCAAATATCTTGCATAATAGAATAATATGATATGAAATAAGATGTAAATACTTGATAATAACTAAGAATAACAAGCCACTTTGAGGGGTAAAACTTCCAAATATCTCTAATGAGAACACACTTCACAATATGATGATGAAATAAGACTCACAACCTCCTATATATACCTATTTATGCCTAGGATATCACCTAGGCCAACTTAGACACCCCTATATAAGACCTAGGCAAACCCAACCAACTAAATAATAATATAATAATGATAACGTGACTTAATTAGGAGTTAAGATAGCCACAAGCTAACTATTCATAACCTAATGTACACCAATATTAAGGGCGTAGCATGCCCCCTTCTTCAAAGAAGCATTTTCCTCAATGCTAATCAATTTTGGATTCTTTTGAAGGAACTTCTCATCCTCCCATGTGGCATATTCAACTGGTAAATTATTCCATTGGATGAGATACTTAGTGAGATTTCTATTCATCATCTTCTTTGTGAATTTTTTACGAATGCACTCTGGTTCCAAAATGATTCTTCCTTCTTCATCAGGCTCTAGTAGTGTTGTTTGAGTTGGAATATTATGCCCAATTACCTTCTTCAAACAAGAAACATGAAAAATTGCATGCATCTTTGTTGTTGGAGGAAACTCTAGCTTGTAGAAAACACTACCAATGTTTTGCATGATTTGGTATGGCCCATAATACCTTGGAGACAAATTATTATTCTTTTTTTGTTACTTCAATGAGATTTGCTATAAGGTTTCAATCTCAAGAAGACCCAATCCCCAAGTTCAAAAATTCTTTCACTACTATGTTGGTCTGCTTGTTGTTTCATTCAATTTTGTACCATTGCTAAATTCTCCTTGAGTCTTGAAAGTACCTATTGCTGATGAAGCAAGTGGTCCTCTACTACCTGAACTCTTGGTGACACCTTTATTGATGATGTGATGGAAGGAGGATGATATCCATAAAGTTCCAAAAATGGAGAGATTTTTTATGAGCTATGAAAAGAAGTGTTATACCACCATTCTGCAAGTGGTATCCAATCTACCCATTGAGATTATTTCTCTGAAGTGAAGCAATGTAGATATCCTTCCAAACATTTATTAACAACCTCAATTTTCCCATCTAATTGAGGGTGGTATGAAGAGCTATGAGCTAATTGAGTACCCAAACATAAGAATAAGTCTTTCCAAAAGTGACTAGTGAAGATAGGATCGCGATCACTAACCATAACCTTAGGTGTACCATGTAGCTTTTGGATATTCTCCAAAAAATATTTTTCCACTGCACTTGTTGTAAATGGATGTGATAATGAAATGAAATGTGCATATTTAGTGAGGCGATCAACTACTACCATGATGATGTTATGACCTTTAGATATGGGAAGCCCTATGATGAAGTCCATGGATACCTCTTCCCAAAGCTGGCTAGGAATAGATAAGGGATGCAAGAGACCTAGTGTCTTAATTGTCACCCCTTTATTCCTTTGACAAACCAAACATTCAACCGCAAATTTTTTAACATCACCTTTTAGCCCTTCCAAAAAAAAATCTTGCTTGACTCGATGATATGTCTTCAAAAATCCTGAATGACCACTAATTGGAGACTCATCTAGCTTTGTGAGAATCTTGTGTTTAAGAGTGGAATTATTGTAGAGATACAAATTCTCTTTATACCAAAGAGTATCTACCCTCCAACAAAACCTATATGCACTACTATGATCACTTGTTAATTGTTGGATGAGATTACTTGTCGCAACATCATTTTGCCACTTTACTTTGGCTTCCTCCACCCAATTTGCTTGCAATATTGAAAGGGCACACAATAAGGCTTCATCTTTCTCATCCTTCCTTGAAAGTGCATCTGCTACAATATTTTCCTTCCCTTTCTTATATAAAATCCCAAAGTCATACCCTAACATCTTAGTGACCCATTTTTGTTGCTCTTCAGAAGATAGTCTTTGTTCCAAAAAAAAATTTAGGCTATCATGATCTGTCTTAACCTTGAATTGTCTACCCGTTAGATAAGGCCTCCATTGTTTAACTGCATGAATGATTGTTAGCATTTCCTTCTCATAAATAGGTTTTAGTTGATTCTTACCCTTTAATTGACAACTCTCTAAAGCAATTGGTCGACCTTCTTGCATGAGAACTACTCCTTTCCCATTTCTAGAAGCATCACATTCCACAATGAATTCCTTGGTGAATTTAGGAGTGGCAAGCATTGGAGTTGTAAATCCTTCAATCTCTCAAATGTTGTATTAGTAGACTCGTTCCAATGAAAAGAATCTTTCTTCAATAGAGTGGTGAGGGCTACTGCTATACAACCATAATTCTTCACAAATCTTCTAGACTACCCTGTCAATCCCAAGAAACCCCTCATTTTCTTAATGGTTTTTGGAATAGGCCATTCCATGATAGCCTTAATTTTTTTAGGGTCCACCTTTACTCCATGTGAAACTATATGTCCCAAATACTCCACCTCCTTAAGACCAAAAGTACACTTGGATGGCTTAGCATAGAGTTGATGATCTTCAAGTGTTTGTAATGATTGATCCAAATGTTGCAAATGTTCTTCCCAAGTCCTAGTATAAATCAATATATCATCAAAGAATACTAACAAAAACTTTCTCATGAACTTCTTAAAAATGGAATTCATCAAAATTTGGAATGTAGATAGTACATTGGTAAGACAGAATGGCATCACCAAAAATTCATAATGACCCTCATGTGTTTGAAATGTTGTCTTACAAATATCTTCCTCCTTAATCTGAATTTGGTGATAACCAGATCTAAGATCTAACTTGGTAAAATACATAGCTCCATTCAATTCATCTAGCAAATCATCAATGACTGGAATAGGAAACTTATCTTTAATGGTGTACATGTTGAGAACTCTATAATCTGGACACATGTGCCAAGTTTCATCCTTCTTAGGTACCATCACCACAGGTGAGGAGTAAGCACATTGGCTATGCTTGATAATTCCTATCTCTAGCATCTCCTCAACATTTTTTTCTATCTCACTCTTTTGTATGTGTGGATACTTATAAGGCCTAATGTTCGGTGGTTGGCTCCTTGGAACTAACTATATGGCATGATCATGATCCCTCTTAGGAGGAAGTCCTTTAGGAATATCTCTAAGAACAATTGAGTGACGATCAGTTATAGCTTGTAAATCTTGATGAGTAGGAGCATTAGATTGAGAGACTTCTAATGAACATAGCTAGGCCACAAATCCATCCACTACTTTCTTAAGTAGCTTTTGAATTTGATGAGAGCTTACCATTTGTGGGGATTTTTCCTTCAACCCCTTATCTCTACTACCTTCCTTCTGATTGAAATCTCATGAATAGTTTTTGGAAGTTCATCTCAATTGTTCCCAATGTAGTAAGCCATTGTACTCCCAAAACAATATCTGTTGCACCCATGGATATCACATACATTGGGGTATCAAGTTTATAATCTCCCATGGATAATTTAATGCTATAATACTTCCCTTAACAACTAACTATACCACCATCTGCAATCGAAACCTGAAACTCTGGAGCTGGACATATAAAACAATTTAGATGAGTAACTAACTTTTTGTTGTTGAAATTATGAGTACTACCCGAGTCAATCAACACTGTTACTTTTTGCTTCTTTAAGAACCCCACCACCTTGAGAGTTTGTGGAGCACTGAAACTTGAGAGTGCATGACAAGAAATGATTGGTTGAGAATCATTTGATTCCTCATTTCACTCTCTTTCATCCTCTAATATGGGTTTCTCCTCTTCTTCTTCACTTGGACCTTCAATGTAGAACAATTTCTTTTCATTGCATTTATGTCCTCAACTATATTTTCTATCACAATTGAAACTCAACCATTTTTTTCTTTTCTCCTCAATTTGATGTGGAGTCAACCTAGTAGGTTGGGCAAGACAATGTGTTGAATATCCTTTCTCTCTTGTCACATTATCCCCTTGCTTCTTAGGAATCAAACACTTCTCCTCTACCCTACGTGCTAAGATAAAAGACTCATTTATAGAGATAGGACTGAACATGCATACATCATGTTGAATGTGATCCTTGAGACCCCCCAAGAATAAATCATTCAAGTTCTCCTCTATAATTGTATATACTCGTAAGGATATATTTTGGAATTGTTGAATATAATCCTTAACTAATCCTATTTGTTGAATTTTAGCAAGTTGGTTGAAAAAGTTGTTTGTCATGCTATTGTTATATTGTGCTTGGAGTTCCTCCATAAGAATTGAACATGAGATGGTGAGTCCCTTTTTTCCTTTGATGAGTACAAATAAAATGATACCAAATGAATTGATCTCGTTCTAGGTATAGGGAAGACATAGTGACCTTTTGTCCATTTGGGATTTGGTGTACTTCATTTGAACAAATTCTCCATTTGGTTTATCCATGTGAGAGGATCCTTTCCATTGAACTTGCACATATCCACCTTTGGAAATAAATTCCTAGATCCCACAGGAGTATTAAAACTTGTGTCAATGTTAGTTGACCTGTAATTTTCACCTTGGTTGCTTGAGAACTCCTTTCTTGGCTCAATCATATAGGTGCTTAACATGTTTCATATATCCGATATATCTCCTCTTAGGTCACACATATCCATCTTCATTAAGGAAATTTCTTCCTTGACCTTACTGATTTCCTCACTAGGAGTAATATCTTCTATTATTACCCCATCCTTATCAGGAGTCTTCCCTAGAGTGACAACATTCTTTTTGCCCCTTGTTGCAGGCCCTGTCATGATGGGAACCAATAATTTTGAAATAAATCACACAAATGAAACTTAAATTCTCTAAAATTATTAATGTAACTTATTAGGGCCAAAATAACTCTCACCTAGAAAAATCTCCAAGAAATAAGCATATTTGCAACCTTGAGAGTGATATATGTGGAAACCTTAATTTTTCAATAACTTGCTTATTTCTGATCCAATTCCTCCAAATTTTTTACTGTAATTTCCTTTATTATGTCTTCAAAAACCTAATAAAAATCAAGCTCCAATTTGACAAGATGTGAGAGATATGCAGATTTCAAATAAATTGTGTAGAAACACTAATTCTCCAATAATTTTCTCAATTCTGCTCCAATTCCTCTGAAATCTAGACTCTAGCTTCTTTAATATGTTCTTAAATTTTTTTTTAAAAATCAGAAAAAAATTTGCAAAAATATGAAAGATATGCTCTTCCCAAAATTGCCTCCAATATTGAGAAAAAACCTTGCCTCTATGGTGCCAAGATCATGCTCTGATACCACTTGTTATGAAATAAATTGCACAATAGAAGAATATTATATGAAATAAGTTGCAAATACTTGATAATAACTAAGAATAACAAGCCACTTCGAGGGGGAAAACCTCCAAATATCTCTAATGAGAACACACTTCACAATATGATGATGAAATAAGACTCACAACCTCCTATATATACCTATTTATGCCTAGGATATCACCTAGGCCGACCCAACCAACTAGATAATAATATAATAATGATAACATGACTTAATTAGGAGTTAAGATAGCCACAAGATGACTATTCATAACCTGATGTACACCAATATTAAGGGTGTAGGAATGAAAGAGTTAGAAAACCTAAGATCCATGGTGAGTGGTGTATCACAGGATGACATGAGCTTTGAGCTATGTCTCATGACGGTATTGGAAATAGGACACCAAGTTGTGAAGTTCATACAAGTTTCACAAACCCAAGGTGCACTCAAAATGGAGAATATGTAAAATCAAATCAAACACCCTATAATATAAAGTGCAATGCACGTATGTCAAAAGCTAATGTGTTGATTATGCTATGCAAAAATATGAAAATGATGCAAATTTGACTTCAAGAAATGTAGTGGATTTGACAAATTAACCTTAATATAAACAATTTCATAAAATAGAAATTCTAGAAACTGTAGCAGCAAACTAAATGCAGAAATATAAAATGCAAAAATAATATTTTTGATGCTTAGAAATGCATAAAAATATCTAATCAGGGACTTATTTTCCCATGGGTGAATGGATCTTTCTCCATGGTTTTTAAAAATTAAGTTACATATTTCTGAGTTTGTGTTTATGTTTTTAGATGCTAGGTTCAAATAGTTGGTTACAATTTCATATTTCTAGAAAATCATATCTAAATGCACGTGCAAAATGATGCTAAATGACAAGCAAGAAGACCTCATTTGAGATGCAATTTTGATTCAATTTTCTGATGCAAATGATTGGTCATGTAATTTTATGTAAACACTATGCAAAATTACTAAGATTTTTGAATAATCTATATTTTAAAGAATGTAAAAATGCAAACCTAAAACCATAAATGAGATGCAACATAATGCAAGTAAACAACCCTAAATGAGATGCAAATCAATGCAATGCAATGAAAATTAATGCAAATCCTAAATCTATGGTTGTAATGGACTCCAAAATTAGAAAGATATGATGCTCAAAAGTTAGGTTCACAAAAATGAAACATAGAAAAATAGGTTCACCAAAATAGAAAGGCTAATTTGGTGGCATATTTCATATTTTATACATAATATTTCACTCTATGATGGATTATGACAAGTTGCTCTAACAAATTATAACAATGGAATAGTTATGTATGATAAACTATGATAGGTGGTCCCCATGTGATTGAGGTTACCATACGTTGGAAGTGCATTGTATTTTAAAAGGGTTCTATGCATTAGGGGATAGGCATTGGAAATGGTAAATTCCAATCAAGTGGATCCCATCAATGGAATTACACTTTTTGCAAGGTTGTTGCATACATGCAAGTGTTGTGCATGTCAAGGGGACTCAAGAAATGCATGAATTTGTTGGATTCTTTCCATGTGGAAATCCTAGGCATCCATCTTCTCCTGTGGATTTGTATTTAATTGTTACTTATCCATTTTGTATAGTTGTACAAGTTTGAAGAATTCACGAATACCATTATGCTACCAGAATCACTGTAAAAATCTTGTTGTAGTTGAAGATAGGGAAAACTTTAGTGGCAAATCTTCTCCAATTGGTGAATTCTAGAAATCGGCCAAGTCAAAATTGGTGAATTAATCACACTCAATAGGGTGTCCAAATCACCCAAATTTTATGAATTATCGGTCCAATGCATATCCTTTTGTCAACGATTTATTTTATGAGGAATATTTAAGCAACAAATTCACCATAACAAACTACGTGTTTCAAATGGACCAACTAATATTTTCGCTTGGAATCCTAGAAGATGGTAATAAAACACCTACATATTTTCCAATACTATTAAAACAACATTGTATCACAACCCATTTAGCCAATTAAAATTTACAAACAGTTGCTTGTGAAGACCCATTTCGCGAATTAAAATTTATAAATAGTTGCTTATGAGGACCTATTTCACCAATAAAATTAATAAGTATTTACATTTAAGGACACATTTCGCCTTGAAAATCACAATGTATCATTGTATAAGCATGCGAGATTCACCAAATTTTTAATATACCATTTAAAAATCCTACGGAATTTTCCAAATATGGATTAATATAAATACAATCAAAAATGTGATTTATTCTTACACATTTTGTTCAGTTCTGAGGTTCTACTTCTCGATTTGAAAGTTAGCGAAATCCGAAAAGATAGACTTAAGGTCAATGATCATTTTTTCATAGTGTTATTAGTTATAATAATAAGATTTCTTTATCTCTTTTCCATTCTTGCTTTAGTCTTAAAGATGATATTGAGTAGGGAATGTGATCTATATTACATTTCCTTAAACAAGAAGACATTTTTTTCCAGCTTTCATTCGAAGTGAGAGATCAATATGTCGAGTAGCAAGGGTAAGACTCCTAATCTTGAGGGTCATGAAGAGACTAGGAGGCCATCAAAATGCCCAAAATTTAGAGGTGTACCATACATTCTTACTTTGGAATAGGAAAAGCTTCTAATCCATTAGACCAAAATGGAGCTAGACATCATCAAATCTTCCACCAAATATTAATGAAGAAGGCATTCACAATACCTCACTGCCATTGAAAGGTCAAGGTGAGATTGTCATTGAGTTAAATCAAAATGTGTCAAATGTGGATGGAAATACCACATAAGATGTTCCAAGGGGTGCCCTAGTTAGCCAGAATGAGAAAATTGACTTGGATGAGGATGATGTTGGTAGCAAAAAAATAAAAAGAAACTCAAAAATGGGGTGCGAGTGGTAAATGACAAGGAATTTTCAACTTGGTTTGTTGTCAAAGTACCCATTCATTTTACCAGTGGGGAAAGAAAATGATATTGAAAGTGAAACATTGGCCAAATGTATGATTTGAAGTTGGAAATGTGTAAGATATGAGACATTGCAGCTAAAGCTTGACACTATAGAAAATCATATCAGTAAAGTTTATGAAAAACAAATCATAGACAGGAAGGAACAATCAGTGCTACGATGGAAATCAAAGGAAGAATGTCTTCATGTTAGGTATACCACATAATATGAAGATCATGACCAAAGAATTTCAAAGCTTGTTGCACGTCAAGATACACTTGAGGCTCAATTTGGAAAACCAATGGAAGTAGCAAATCTATCAAAAAGCGTTAAGATGAGTGTTGTTTTTCATGTTTTGTCTAGAGGGTGTCCTATCATAGACTACCCAGAATATTCTAGTTTATTATCTTATTTGGGTGTTCCTCACTTTCCCTTCTAACATTGGTCAGCAAATGTTGGATGGGAATGGGAAAACTATCTTGTTGTAGTGGGAAAGGAAGATTTAAAGGAGAAAGTAAAAGAGTCAACTTTCATTGCATTATGTTTAGATGAAGTTACTATGGTAGAAAATACTTCTTGGCTCTGTATGCATTTGTATACTGTGGAATGACATGTTCACCAAGCTCATCTTCTCTTTGTTCATAAAATGAAGGATAGTTCAACATCACAAAATCTATTTGAACTAGTCAAGTAATCTTTGAATGAAATTGCAGGTATGGATGATTTGACAATTGCTAAAAATTTGGTGTGTGTAGGAGCTGATGGAGCTAAAGTGATGCAAGGTAAAAGGAGCAGTGTTTGCACAAAGTTACAAAATACTTGTGCACCATACATGCATGGCATTCATTGTATGGCCCACAAAATGAATTTAGCATTCAAAATTGTAAACAATTTTCCTAGAGCATCAATTGAAAAACAAGTCCATGAGATCCATGCATACTTCTGCCGAAGTCCCAAATGTTTCACATAATTTCAAAATTTTCCTAAAAGAATAACACCAAGAAAAAAGCTTCTCAAGGATTTCAATACCAAACGAATCTCCCTTCATGGACCAACACAATGAGTTCTTTTAGAATATCAATCCTTGATTAGAGTGATGTACGAGCATCGCAGCATAGTAAACAAAGCTCCTGACCTCTTACATAGGTTAATCGATATAGAGACACTCTTGAGTTTAGCTAGTCTTCTCGCCATGCTGGATGTGATGAACAATCTTGTGAAGAAAGCCCAAGATAGAACTCTGTATATTTATGGATATTTCAATCTACATAAACATACATGCTTGACCCTCGATCATCTATATCTAGATCTAACACAAGAAGGCCCAAATTATTTCATGTGGCAAAAAAATATTTATTTGAATAATTATAATAATTATTTACAGTTTAATGCAAGCATGAACTTATGTATCTATGTATGTGGATATAAGATACCAATGTACCATTGTAAGATAGCCAGGCACTCTAGCAGAGATGTAGTTGTTAACAAGGAATATTTTAACAAAATTGTTAAATCAGTTAGTTATAATTTGAAGGAAATTGCAAAATCTCTTTCCTCAGAGATTTGTGAAAGATTCCCTCGACATGAAATACTTGAAGCCATGGGTATTGTGTATCCTCAATTTTGGGTAAACTGAGATAACCTAAAATATTTTCATGATAAAGTAAAAATCTTGATCAAACAATTTTCGAAAATTGTCACATACAATGAGTAGACAATAGAACAAATTTTAAGTGAAGCAAAGCTTAGAAAACAATGGAGTTTTGCAATAGCTATGAAGGACTAGTATAAATCCATGGGCATGGAGAATTCCTTTAAACTGGGATCAATTAAAAAGGTTTGGAAAAACTTAAGTCAAAGTGAAATATTACGTGATTCGATATCAAAATATTTCAAACTTGTTGATTTATGTTAAACAATGATATTGGGGTCAGTGTAGGATGAGAGAGTTTTTAGTACATTGGTATTTTTGAAATCAAAGTTAAGAAACAAACTCGAAAAGAATTTGGAAAAATGCTTGAGGATGAAAGGAACTACATATAATGTCAAAAAAAATCATTTTTAAAGGGCACTTGCAATCTAGAGGTGCACATGTGAAAGAAGAGGGACCGGATTCTACAACACTCCAATTCCAAACATTGGTATTGGTGACACTAGTAGTGGCAGTGGGATTGGGACAGATGACATTGGCACAAATCACACAATGAATGTTGGATTTGAGACATAGGCCGAAGAAAATGAAGAGTAGACTCAGAATCAAGATGACTCTTTTACTTTATCTCAAGATGAACATTAGTTTGAGGACCCTGAATCTGTTTGGGAAATGGAAGAGAATTAGCATCTTTTAGGTATTTATATTGCAATTCATGAATCAATTTCCATTTTTTTAAACTATAGTTGATGATATTTTATATTACATATTCAATTAAATTATGAATCATTGCACTTCATGATATTTTATTTTATACAACACTTCATGAATCATACTCCAAACTGTAGTTGATGATATTTTATATTGTATTCCATGAAATTGTGATATTTTACATTTTATATTGTATTTTATGGTATTGAATTTGATATGTGATTCTGCATCATTTTTAAAGAACAACACTTATCACACTACTTATAAATTCCTATTGCATTGCCATTAACACAATCTTTGATAAATAACTAAAAGGAATATTAATCCATTCCTTGAACAAAAGCTAATAGTTCAACATCCATAACTTATAAGCTAACAAAAGCTAATAGTTCAACATGTAAATAACTTATAAAGGTATCCACACAACTCAAACAATAAAAGATTAAACTACCAAATCACCTAAATTATATTGAGAAATCCTTATGCACCTATCGCCATAAAATATTTATTCATAAATAAACATTCCACAACAGTGAAACTAACCAAAATCCTATCATTCCAATAATAGATAATCCACTAGAAAATGATAAATAATTGAAAGGAATATTAATCCATTCCTTGAACATAAGATAACAGTTCAACATCCATAACTTATAAGCTAATAGAAGCTACCAGTTCAACATAAATAACTTATAAAGGAATCCACACAACTTAACTAATAAATCTTAAACTACCAAATCACCTAAATTATATTGAGAAATCCTTATGCATCCATCACCATAAAATCTTTATTCACAAATAAAAATTCCACAACAATGAAACCAACCAAAAATATGTCATTCCAATAATAGATAATCCACTGGAAAACTACTTAGCAAAAGTAGAATAGATCCACATAACATAACTTAAAGATTATTAATGCATGAACTTCACCATTTTCTTTCTATATTGAAATAACATAAAAGCAGTAAAAATAGTAGAGTTTTTTTTTGTTCTAATGAGTAAAACAAATTGTCTAGATAACAGTTTCTTGAAGACAACCATTTTAGAAATTAAAATAAAAATTCTTTGAAGTATCAAGAGATCCAAATTAAAGAAAATAACATAAAAACTAAAAACTAATCAGCCGTCCCAGTACCGAATCTTTCTCTTTCAATTGTTTCGATGTCCTGTGCCTTTACTCTTTGCCTGTATTCTTGGTACGTGGTGACAATTGCGGTGATGTTTTTGCTTCCTAGAGTCGTGGTGATTTTAAACCTTTTCTTCCATTTTGAAAGTCCACAGTTTGAATCAGCTAGCATTTCATAGATGTTGTCACTTTCAGCCTTAAATGCACTCATATAGGTCTATAAGCTACTAAATTTTCTGAATGAGTTTCCAGTGGCTATCTCAGGATCACCTACTTCTTTATGCTACACCTCTTTAAATCCCCTCATCATGTCTGCAACATCCACTACCTTTTCATCGAACTCATCCGGGAGGTCCACTTCAAGAGCATTGAAGTTCTCCTTGATCTTCACTAATATGTCAAAGTATTTTTCCAACACTTTATTGATTTCCTTAATATAATCTTCATATACTAACAATTTCCACTCCAATGAAAAATACCAACTAGGATCAATTTCTCTGGGTTCATCCACCATTTTTTCTTTTATTAACAAAGTGTGCTCCACGGAGAGTAATTCTGCAATTTCTCTTGAAAGAAAAAATGTGCTACCATGTTCTCTCATGATCTGTTGGAGCTCAACTACCAATTCCTTTCTTTTATCAGACACATTAACATAGAATTTCCTAAATTTAATAATGTAGAAAATGCTATCCTGATAAATCCCTTCTATCCATTCGCTAGCACCTTTAGTATAACCTAATTTTTTCTTGACCTATTGCACAGTGTTAGAATCAATACCTTGAACATTTGAGCTTGAGGCCAGAGTCACAATTGATGAAATAAAATTTCTTAGAGAAAGAATATGAGATTACAAATGAAGATTCTCCTTTTTTTGTTCTTTTTCTCTTTTGATCAATGCATTAACAAAGTAATCATCATGATATACATCACCTTCTAAAGTAGATGGACCAATATCAACATGAGTAACCTTGTAGTCAGCTTCCATTATCTCATTTTTGTTTAGGTCTTTTTCTGGATCAGCAATCTCCAACAGTTGATGCCTAGTAGTGGAATTAGTGACATTTCATGACATCCTCTTAGTCTTTTTGGGCTTCTGGTGACACTGTAGTAGCATGGCAACTGTATCTACTTCAATTGTCATTGTGGGAATATTCTTTCTTTACTTCTCAACTACTTTCTTTAACCATGTTGGGGAAGATTCCACTAATCTAGTGTCTCTACTTTCAACACTTACATTTTCTTTTTTTTTCAGTTGATTGAACAAAAATAGAAGTATCTCGTACTAGAGAAGGGGGAACTTCAAAGAATGTGGGAAAATAATTATCATCAATTATTTGTTGAAAAATACCCTCAGAGTCTGTACGCACTGGCTTTTCTTGACTAGCCTTTTTCTTAGGTACTGAGGGTACACTATCTTATTCACAAATTGATTTTAGCTTTGCCCTAATGTCTTTTGGCTTCTCACCATCTCCTCTTGATTGTGAGCTAGTGCTAGATGACCTAATTGACTACTTTTCAACTAATATATTTATGCCATAGGCCTGTACAACCCCTTGCTCTTTTCTCTATGAAACTCTTTGCTCATGGGGAGAACTTGCACTTTGGCGCCATTTTTCGTTCAACTAGTTTGAAGTTCTTCTCAAAATAGGGGAAAAAGGACCTGTAGACACTGAAAAATGTCCTAATCAATGTCATACACTTGAATAAGATTTATTAATATCGTTTCCCCTTTATCTATCCTCCTTTTGCTTAATTAATTCAATTAGCCTATCTAATTAATTAATTGCATCATTTTCATCTATTTGGCCTAATTAATTAAATTAAGTTAATTCACCTCTTTTTGCACTGACACTTCATCTCATTAAATTAAATAGATCAAAATATTTAATTTAATCTCCTAATTCATCTTATTTAATTAAATAAACCTATCCTATTTAATTAAATATCATTTCACCCCTCCCCTATTTATTAAATCATCTAATTTAATAAATGTCTCTTAATTCTCCTAATCCCCTAATTGCATAAATTAAACCTTGTTTAATTAGCAATTCAACTAATTATTCCTCTAATATTTTTCCTTGCTCTAATGGATAATTCTAAGGAATATTCCCTCTCCTCCAATCAACTCACTTAGCTTCAAAAGCAAGTTACCTTTGACCTATGTGAGCAGGTCAAAAGAGTGTTTATTTGAGGTAATTGTGAGCCTTTGATTAATCTTCATCTTTTATTCTCATCTGTTGATGAGAATCCATGATCCATGTCTCTCATCTCTTTCATCCTGAACCATTGATTAAGCTTTTTTATCTCAACCATTCATTCTTCATTTGCTCTCCTATAAATAGATCACTATTTGGAGACAAATGGATCGATCTTTTATTGCAAAGTCATGATGTTGAATTTACTCACATCCATACTCTCAATTTGTATAGATCTAGCTTATATTTAGTTCATTTTAGTTGCATAAATAGCTTCAAGCTTTCATTGATGGCTTCCATGCATCCATCTTAGTTTGTAAATAAATTAGGGTTTTCATCTTTTAGCATCATTTTAGCTTAAATTATCTTAAATTAGCTTAGCAATTGCATAATTAGATAATTTATAATGTGGAATCGCATGGTAACTTAGCTTGCATCATGTTCATTTTGTGCATAATTTAGGTTTTTCATACACCAAACATCATGGTTTCATTAATTCTCTTCCATAGAATCGACTAAAACAAGCTCACTATCACGGGATTGGGAAAGGTTTGTCAGTCCACATCAATGCAACATCAATTCCACAACAAGATAATTTTCAATGGATTAGAGTAGATGTTTTCTTTAAAGCTTTCATAAGATTAGCATGTTAGGTTTTTTGATAAAATGTTTACTTTCAATTTTGATTGACTGATCTTGTTGAGATTCGAGTATTGGTTGCTTCATTATGCTTCGATTCTTCATGGATCAAGCATAATTTGACTCATAACTGGAAATCCTCGCATCGACATTCTGGCATTAGAAGGAGGGAAAATTGATCATTTAGCTATTTTTTAGCTCAAAATCCATGTTTTTGTTGTTTTGCAGGTTGCAATGATGGCCAAACTACAAACAACGACGCTATTCCAATAGCGTCACCATATAGCGATGCCTAAGAAATTTGATACAGTGACACATATTTAATTGGCTGATGTTGATTTATATATAGCAATGCTTATTTAAATTTGAAGTATTGTGAAATGAAAATGGCAACGCTCATCCCCAATAGACCGAGACTTTCAAACTCCAAATCGTGACACATTCGTTTACAATGACATGATTTTGGTCACTATCTTTTCTATAGAGCGATGCTCAAATTCACCAGAGCAATGCCCAAATTTCAAATTGTGACGCCATCATGTACAATGACACTCAACTAGCATAAGAAACTTTATGCTTATTTTTCAACATGTGACTTAATTTCTTTTTGATTATCTGATCACTGACTGATGTTTGACTATGTTTTCATTGTTATACTAATAAGTTTTTGCAATTTTTAAAGCATGGATCAAAATTGAATAACTTCTCTTCTATCTAAACATTCTATAATTGTAACTAGTGTTTAATGCTTTGGGGCAATTATAACCCGATTTCATGATTTATTACTTTTAGTTTTTTGGCAACATACTAATTTTCCATTGGGTTTAAAATAATGTTCAAATTTGGATAAAAATGAACCCTCACATGACATCTTTCAATTGGGCTTAAAATTAAACAATGAAAACTCATTTTTCAATTGGTGCTTAAAATTAACTCATTATTGCTTTGAAGGATAAAATTGAAAACCGTTTGTTTTGTTTTGTGGTTTTCAACTTTGCTAGTGAATGCGTATGCAATTCTCTCATGCCATTTGGAAATCTCAAGAAATAAAAACATTCTCTATCACATTGCAAAATCACCTCCACACTTCAAATTTGGGTTTAAAATTGAACAACCATGCTAGTGTGAGAAATGGCATAGCGTGTGTTCTCTCTTTGTGCATGTAAACAAAGATGATCAAACTATGGATGTACTTACTTGCTATTCTTCACCTTTAGAGGGTCTTCCTTGGTTGGAAAAATTACTCACCCTAAGGGAATGACCCAAGTGGTAACAAGTATAAGCCAAGCTCTTCCAAACCACAATATAAATTTGTGGTTGCAAGGAAAGTTTGAAATCAACAGGCGTGATGCATGATAGCTCTCCCCCAGTATCTTTATGATACATAAAGCCCTTGTTCTAAGGGTTGAGAGACCTTTTAAGGGAGTTTATCATTTTATCATCTAAATTGGATGCCCTTATTATGAACCTTTATATAGTAGCCAAAAATCCCTAATATTTGTTAATGTTAGGAGGTCGAACCTCCAAAGCCATCCCACATATTTGCGATTCTTAGTAGAGATAAAAAAGTTTTTCATGGGAGATTCATGAGAACTTGAAGCTTGGCTGACCCATAGAAGTGAGTGCCATGGAGGGGAGCCAGTGTGGTCAAGCTTCTAATCATCCACTCTGAATAAGCGCAACTGGAGAAATCCAAGTGGGAATACAAAAAATATAGCCATTTCTTTCCTAGGGTTGTAATGCTTATGAGTCAGTTTAACACCTTTCTTGATTTCAAAATGATCCAAACATAATCACTATCCAAAATTTCAAACACTTTGGCCTAAACATGGACTTCTTGAGTTAGCCTCGATATTACTGCTTGTCCTAAGGATGTATTCCTAGTGATTTGTAAATATCTTGACATTAATCTCAAACCCATATTTACCAAAGACAAC
This sequence comes from Sequoia sempervirens, assembly GCA_007258455.2. NCBI lineage: Eukaryota > Viridiplantae > Streptophyta > Pinopsida > Cupressales > Cupressaceae > Sequoia > Sequoia sempervirens. The sequence continues at coordinate 374,490,613 of VDFB02000008.1, read as the reverse complement.
ATAAGAAATTATGGCTTTAATCTTGTGATTTTCATGAAATAGACATTGTGAAAGTTATGATGTTTATAACATAAACATCTAGTTTGAAAACATAATCAAAAGACAAGTGTTTGTGGTAAAATAAATTCACTTAAGCAAAGATAAATTGACAAATGAACCCCACATGATTATTTGGAGACCAATTACTCCCATTGAACAACCTAATCTTATAGGTGTTATAATTTAGCCAAACTTTGAATTCATAAATGGTGAAGAAATAGATCACATTAGCAAATTGAGAAGCTTCACTTTTGAAAACAAGGAAAAAAAGTCACAGCGGAGAAACACAACAACCATTTTAGATGAAGAAGAGGAACATGTTGACATTGAGGTTGGAACGCCCCTATTACCACCACCCACGTGGCAATAAATATATCCCTTTCTTTTAGAAAATTAAAGTGTTTCCACATGATTTCACAAAAAATCAGGATTCCTAAACCAAAGTCTACAGGACCTTATTTTAGACTTAGGCATCTCACTCCAAAAGTACTTAAGAAACACCTTCAAGCAGTTCACAAAAATAAAAATAAATTGGTAACAAAATTTTATAGACATGCTTCAAGGTACAGTCTTAAATTGTTTATGTTCTTTTGGAGTGAAAATCCTGGTCTTTTTCATGATACTCAACTCCTATAAATGATTCACCAAAAGGTCAAAATTTGTAGAAGAAACTCTTCAACCTACAATTTTAGACATAGGAATCATAAAACAAAGTATGGTCAAAATTGGGCTTCAATATTTTATTGCAACTGTTACACTTTGCTGAGAAACTTCTATGCATGAGCTAGAAGAGCTACAATAGGTTTGAACATTCCCCTCATTCCTCTCATTTTCTAAGACTTGAAAATTTTAGGGGTCTAGCATCATCTTATAAAAAAAAAAGCTCACTTTCTCAAATGATCTCACACAAAGTAAAGATCCCCAAATGAAATTCAATTGATCATCACCATAAACTTAGACATTCTAGTGTAAAAACAATCAACAACCGCATTAAGGCACTCTATCTAAACATAAAAAAATTATTGATAAACTGTTATGAATGCACTATAAGAAGAAACCATGACTTATACACGTTCTTCATGATCCAAAACATTCAACTTTTTGAAGATCAACAAGTTTTCTAAAAAACCATAGTCTTTAGGATTTGAACATTTTAGAGCTATAGTGTGTCATTCTCATTACCGTGGTTTTGTCAAAACAAACGGTTCACTTTAGGTCAACATTGGGTCCAAAATTTCATTCACCCCCTCATCACATCTCATCTATCTTTGCAAAATTTCAAATACACTAACACTTTGGGACTTAAAACATCACACCAACTTGCTACCTTAGCTACTTTGTATGTGAAATGTATCATTTTCCATGCACTTAGTTGAGATAGTTATAATCTTTGAACTATTTTATCTTGAAGGTCACAAGCCTACCCTAAATATTTCCAAGTTCATCAACAAACTTTATCCCAACATCACAACATCAAACTTAAGTCAAAAGTGTTGTCCCAAAACACTTGCAAAGATCACTTCCCACATCACTCATCTTTTCATACCACATTGCCATCATTGCTCCCAAAAGACTTGGATCATCCCTTTTACCTAGGTTTGAGTCAACTAGAGAGTTCAAACATTACAAAACTCAACACAACTCTCCCATAGCTGACACCAAATTTATGGTAAAGACGAGATCACAACACAAGAGAATCATGGAAAAAGAAAAAGTCACATTTACCTCAAGTGATCCAAATCCTTTAGAGTTTGACCCTAGAAGTCATGTTACACCATCACAACAACCATTATCTCCTTCAAGACCATACAAATTGAAGACGTCACCAATAACCCATTTGATTTCATGAGGAAAGAACTTTTAGAACATCAATTTTTTGAAAGTGTAGCTCCTATATCTCAAACATTTGTAGCATATATTTTAATAGAGGATTTCACAACTCCATCACAAGGGCAAGTAAAACTTACATACCTAGTCTTGCAACCAGCATTGCTAAAGATTTTGGTCACACCTTACCATTTGAAATTAATACACTTGTGGGTACTCCTGAAACATATCCTCCACCTCCCACTTCCATTTGGACACCTACCTTTGGTGCTCCTCCCATCCCAAAAGGTCCAAACAAGATACAAAATCAACTTGAACTTCACTATTCTACCACCACCTTGAAATTTTAGGGAAACCATTCTTCATCCACATCTATGAGTACCACAAGCGTACCTACCATCGCACAAAGTAGTACGGACCAAAAAAAATCAAAGAAGCAAACAAGGGCATGCCAATACTATGTCACAAAATCAACCCTCAACACAACTAGGGACATCTTTATCCAACCCTCTAGTGGGTTCATCCTCTCCATCCATCATTACCACATCATCTACTCTTAATCCACCACAAAGAAATCTCTTGGTTACAAGTTCTATCAATTATGGGAGTACCTTGATAAAAAATCCCTTGTTGATATCTTTTACACAAGGAAATCCTCCCAACATAGGACAAGGAAATATTTTCAGCAAATGGACTCAAGGTCCTAGTGTGTCATTTCCATTGCAAAATTTAATGACATCATCCTTTCCAATAGCTCCCTTTTCTATACCAAATCAATCAGGGCCTCAAACATACATTCCTCCCCCTCAATCCACTATCTTACAAGGAATGTTAAACCAAGGGAATCATCCAATTTTCACTACCAATCCACTAACCACTCAAAACACCAATGTTACTAATCCTTTGTAGATGTCTCAACAACCACCTGATCCCACATTGAAATCACATTCTCTAACTCTACAACAAGCACAAAAAACTTACCAACAAGCACTACAACAAGCACAACAAGCACAACAAGCAACCTTAGCAGCTCAACAAGTAGTCTTAGCACAACAACAACATCAAGCTCAGTAAGTAGCCTTAGAAAAACAACAACATAAAGCTTAGCACCACCTTAGCACAACAACAAAATCAAGCTCAACAACAACAACAAGTGGCCATTTCCCAACAAGCTCAACAAGCATCTTTAGCAGCACAACAAGCCACACAACAACAACAAGCAACTTTATTAGCACAACAACAACAACAACAACAAGCCCAAAAACAAACCCTAATGGTGCAACAACAATAGCAAGCTCAACAACAAGCCTTACTAGCTTAGTAGTATTCCCAACAACAACAACAAGGATCCTATTTTCTTCATATGAACATCATCAATCCAAACACATCAAGAACATACTCATCATATCCCATCATATGTTCCTCCACCCAATCAGAAAGATGATCTCGCATCACAAATGAAAGCACTATCACAAGAAATGCATGACCTTCTCATGGGAAATTCAAAGAAACATAATACATTAAACTTATGTCCTTTCCCATTTGATCAAAACATAGCAATGGTACCATTTCATCCTAGTATTGAAATCCCTAAATTTGACAAATACAGAGGGAGAGGAAGTCTTGTTGACCATATCAAAGAATTCAACATCATGTGCATGGAATTGGCTTACAATGATTCATATCTAATGTGCCTCTTTCCTCGGAGTTTAATAGGTATTACTATGGAATGGTTCTCTCATTTTCCTCTTGGTATCAAAACTTTTCAAGAAATCACTGACAAATTCATCGATCATTTCTCCTTCAATCTTGATATGAACGTTAGTCTAGAAGAGTTGTAGAATCTCAAACAAAATCGAGCAGAAACTTTCACAAATTTCTTATAATGATGGAGACAAAGAGCTAGTAAAATCAAGTGGCCTCTTCCTGATGAACAACAAGTGGGAATCATCATAGCCAACCTTGATCTGAATCTATCATTCCACTTGAAAATGCAATGCATCACATCCTATGACAAGCTTGTTCCAAGAGTCCTTGAAATTCAAAGAGCCTTAATCTCACAAGCAAACACTCAAGCTTACAAAGAAAACAATCCTTCAACTAGTTCAAATGAGAAACCTCATGTATGGGCTAAAAAAAAAATGTAACAAATGACGATGTGGTAGATACTAAGGTCATACTAAGTGCTCCTAGACCCAACCACAATCAAGTTGCTAGTATCCAACCAACTATGCAACAAATGGTACCACCTCAAAATAATCAGATCAATAACACCAACATGCAACCAAGCCCAACCGATAATAGGAACAACTACCCTAAATGCAAGTAGACATAGTTATCGAAACCCATCGAGACAATCATGAAGAAACTGGTAGAGTAAAATTTGATAACACTTCCTAACTTTGAACACTACTAAGAACCCCAAGAAAAGCCATCCTAGTACAATGAGCATGGTCTCTGTGACTTTAATAAAATCAAAGGACATAAAACAAAAAATTGCATGAAACTCAAGAATATCATCCATGATCTCATAGAGAACGATACCATATCTGTTGAGGTACCATCTAGAAAATAGGATCCAAGATATACAAGACCCCTATGCCTGATCATAACAAATCTAATAACCATGGAAAAGCTAAGGATTACACCAATGTTCAACATACTTATTCCAATGAAGTTGCTTCCTATGATAGCATTATCACTATTGTCACCATCAAAGGAGCTAGTACAAAATGTGGAGTCACCACAAGACATGGAAAAATAACTATTCATGGAGCCATTCCAGCTCAAATCTAGGATACAATCTACCTTGTCTGCCTCTAATCCTAGCAACTAAAATCTTGTAGATCAGCTTAAATAGACCCCCACTTAGGTATCAATCTTGGAACTTTTGAGATTATCACCTGCGCATAGAGAAATACTAGAAAAATCGTTGTCTGAATCCTCTATTCCCGAGAACATTGATACCAATAAGTTTCAAGCTATGGTAGGGAATATCACTAGCCATCTTCTCACCTTCTCTAAATAGGATTTACCATTGCAACCATCTCATAATCATGCTTTACACCTCAAGGTTGTCATTCATAAAAAAAAGGTCAAAAGATTCTTGGTAGATGGAGGTGCTAGTTTAAACATTTGTACCCTACAGTTGATCAAGCATCTAGGCTATTTGAAAGATACTATTGAGAAGAAAAAGAGTACCACCATCAGAGCATACGACGATCAAGAACGGGTATCACAAGGAATCATTGCGCTCCCCATCCAAGTGGGACCTCTCATTGCAGAAACTACATGCCAAGTACTTGATCTTATTTTCCCTATAACATTCTACTTGGTCGACCATGGATCCATGCTTTAAAATCTATAGCCTCAACCTATCATCAATGTGTAAATTTTCCTTTTGAGGGTAGAGAAATCACTATCCATGGAGATCTTGAGCCCTTCTACTATTGCAAGAGCCTTGAGGAAATTTTTTTACAAGATCCCACAAATACCCAAAAATGATGACAAATAGCCTCTACCTCAACCTCACAAGTACCAATTGTGAAAAGAATACCCAATGTCAAAGCCATAATCCATGATGATGGTTGTAGAAGCTACCAAATATTGAAAGAAACCTTTGTCTTAGGAGAGTTACATATTTCTCCTCAAAACCATGGGAAACCAACATCTAGCACCAAAGAACAAGAAATAATCAAGATGGCAGCTACTACCCTCACCACATGGGTAGATTTGAATCAAGAAGATGTCCATGAGCAAGATATATTTAAACTCCTCTATCAAGAAGAATGACATATTCTTGTCCTTCCCATGGAAGATGATAACAAAGGTCTACAACTAATGCAGAGCATGGGGTATAGCAAGAATGAGAAGTTAGGATAGAATGACAATGGTTTACTAGAACCCATCATTCCTGAGAAATGACTAAAAAATATTGGCTTAGGTTGTACTACTAGCAAGGTCACACTTATTGGAAAAGGTATTTATGCTAAACGAGTTGAGGATTCCTCTTGGTCACCTACATCATGTGATACTACCTTAGATGATTTTCCTCTTAATGTTGCTGACTTATTTCAAAACAATACCCTTTTCATGATATACATAACATCCTTCGTCTCAAACAACCAACCAATTGAAATATGCTTGGTATACCCAAAACTCATTGACATGGACCAACAAGGACCACCAATTCTAGATTTATTCAAAAACGACGAAGCAATCTTAGAATTTATGGGACTCTGGGACAACTTATCATGGGAAGATCACAAAGCAGGCTTTGACATAGAGCTTGATACAAGGGCATACTATAGGGAAACAATTGAATCTTTCAGTTGCAAAATAAATGAAATACAATTAACATGCAGATCCTTGAGTGAAAACCACATAGTGGTGCTCTCTGATCCCAAAATAGTAAAAAAATAAATGACGCATCTGACGATGAAAACCTCCCTGAGGTGCCCAAGGATGAAGGATTCAATCTCCCCTTAGTGCAATGCATCTAGAGAAGTCAACAGTACTAAGAGAAAAGGCTGCACTAGTCAATGTGGGAACAACAGAAGTACCTAAGATCACGTTCTATGTTGAACCCTTATTAGATGAAGAACAAAAGAATCTTGTAGCATTCCTTAAAGAGAGAAAAGCTAACTTTGCATGGTCATATACAAATATGCTAGGCCTTGATCCAGAAGTAGTTTTGCATCACTTAGCAGTCTATCCTGAGGCCAAACCAGTCAAGCAAAAATTAAGGAAGATGCACCCATAGATAACACTGTTGGTTAAACTAGAACTACAAAAGATTATTAACGTTGGATTCATCTAACCGATAGATTATCCTAAGTTGGTTTCAAACCTAGTACTAGTCTCAACACCCACTGGGGGCATTAGAATATGCACTAATTTCATATATCTAAACAAGGCATATCTCAAGGATGGCTCCCTCTTCCCAACATTGATCTCATTGTAGATTTAACAATTGGGCATAAAATGTTGTCACTCATGGATGGCTTTTCAAGCTATATCCATATCATAATTTCCAAAGAAGATCAACATAAAACTTCTTTACTTGCCCATTGGGAATCTACTATTGGAACATGATGTCGTTTGGTTTGAAGAATGCAGGAGCTACCTATCAAAGAGAAATGACCCTCATCTTTCACAAAATGATCCACAACATAGTTGAAGATTATGTGGATGATATTTTGGAAAAATCAAAGAAGATAAGTGAACACATATAAGTTTTAGGACCTATCTTTGATAGGATTGAAGAATAGAAGGTACGACTAAATCCAAAAAATTGTGTGGTCGGGGTCACATTAGGAAAATTTCTTGGCTTCATCATTTCAGAAAGACGGATAGAAATTGATCCAGCAAAGGTAAAAGCCATCCTAGACATGGAACCACCACAGACATTGAAACAAATGAGAGGATTACAAGGAAGGTTGCAGTCCATTAGAAGGTTCATAGCTCAACTATTAGATAAGACTCACCCTTTTTCGCACCTTCTTCATAAAGGGATAACTTACAAATGGGATGACAAATGTGATAAAGCTTTCCAACAAATCAAGGATTATCTACTAACACCACCTATGCTCATGTTGCCGATACCAAAAAATCCACTAATCTTATAGATCTCAGCAACACCAGTAGCACTAGGAGCTCTTTTAGTACAATATGATGAAAATGGAAAGGAAAGATCCATATACTACATCAGCAAAACCTTGGTAGGATATGAGACGAACTATTCACCCATTGAGAAAGTATACCTAGTGGTAGTTTTCACTTCACAAAATTTTATGCATTACATGTTGTCACATCAAATCAAGCTCATCACAAAGATCGATCCATTAAAATATATGTTATCCAAAGCATCCCTCACAGGATGAATGGCTAAATGGGTAATGATCTTGATAGAGCTTGACATAAAGTATGTGGAGCACAAGGCAATCAAAGGACAAGTGATCATGGAACAATTAGCAAAAGCACCTATCTATGATGAGAAACCTTTAATATCTAAATTCCCTAATGAATCAGTGTTCCTTATTAATCTAATAGCTCAATGGAAGATATATTTTGATGGATCGTTCACCCAACATGGATAAGGAGCAACCATTATTTTCATCACCCCCCAAGGTGATTGTATCCAAAATTCTTATAGGCTATCATTCCCATGTACCGACAACATTATTGAGTACAAACATTGATCACAAGTCTCAGGATAGCAGTTCAGTGGTAGATACAAGAGATGAAAGTTTATGGAGACTCACAGCTGGTTATCAACCAAGTTAATGATGACTATCAGACCAAAGATAACAAGCTTAATCCATACAAGAATATGGTGGAGAATCTCAAATATCTTTTTATAGACATAACTTTTGAGAAGATTCCTCGCATGAACTATAGAGCAGCAGATGCCATGGCAAGAATGTGATCACTACTAGACATTCCAAACAACATTCTTCAATGTGAATTTTTGGTAGAATAACTTCTCATACCAACTTTCAAAATCCCTGAATCTAAATTCGTGTGTGTCATTGTTGTTCTTGGATCCCCTTGGTACCATGACATCTTTACTTACCTTAACAAAGGAACCCTTCCATTAGATATCACCCCAAACCTTACAAAGAGATTTGTCAAAAAGGCATCCCAATTCATGATCCTAGGTGATACCCTTTATCATCAAAGCATCGAAGGGACATTACTAGGATGTATTAACCAAGATGAAGCCTTAACTACCTTAACAAAAGTACACAATGGCGCATGTGGGTCCCATTCTAGTGATATGACATTAGCTAAGAAACTATTGAGGATAGGGTATGTGTAAAAATGCATCCAATGTCAACAACATGGGCATCTAATTCACACTCCAGCTCAAGAATTCTAACCAATGATCACACCATGGCCTTTTTCATATTGGGGACTTGAACTCATAGGAAAAATCACTCCAACCTCATCCAACGGCCATAAGTTTATCATAACCACCACTGAGTACTTTACCACGTGGGTTGAAGCCATTCCTATGACCTACATAACAAGAATACAGATAGCTAAGTTTATCTTGAATTACCTAATTTTTTGTTATCCATGGTGTACCACAAACCCTCCTCTTAGATAATGGAACCCCATTCAAAAATTAGGATGTGAAGGATTTGTGTCAAAGATTCAATATACAACACTGATTATCTACACCATACTATCCCTAAGGCAATGGCCAAGCAAAAGCAACAAACAAAACTATCCTAAAAATCCTAAAGAAGAAAATCAATGAAGCTAGTCATGAGTGGCATTTGCAACTAAATCCCGCTCTTTGGGCTTATTGAAAAAGTATCTACACACCTATAGGAGCAACCCCTTTCTCCCTGGTCTATGGATCATAAGTCATCTTTCCTATTGAGGTTGAGCTCCCATCATTGTGAGTGTCACTCAATAATTTGATAACTAAGGAAGAGTATAGATTATCTCGACTGAATGAGCTAGAATTCTTGGATGAATGTCATCTTGATGCCCTTAATCACTTCCACGTCTATCAAAACTGATTGAAATAGAGCTATAAAAAGAGAACCAAAGATCAATCATTCCAAGTAGGTGATCTTGTCTTAAAGAAAAATTAGAAGAACCTTCTAGATCAAGACAACAAAGGAAACTTTCAGCCTAACTGGTTGGGTCCCTTTGTCATCACAACAAGCTATGGTTCAGGATCATACCAATTTTCAACCCTTGAAGGTGAACCCTTGTAGGAGCCAATCAACAACTTGCATCTTAAAAAAATTTATGCCTAAACATGAAGGGTATAAATCAGAAAATGCAAAAAAATCAAAAAATAATCAAAATCCAAAAAAATGAGAAAAAGGATTAAAAAAAGTAAAGAAAAAAATCATCCTCTAGTGAAAACCACTTTAGTGGCGCTTTGGGTAAGTACCTTTGTGAAAACCTGGCAAACATGTGTCTTGCATAAATAAGGTATCTCCATTTATTCTTTGGCTCTTTTGACCTATCATTCTTTTCATCGCCACTCATCCCCCATCTGTGTCCTTAAGATGGCTTGTCACTGTAAGGTATCATGAACTCTTTGGCACTACTTGGCATATTCCCAAGGTTAGTCTATCCTTCCTTTATCGAAGTGGGCTAGCATATCACACTGGGGGAATTTCGTTATATGTCACAGTTGAGTTCTTGTATATCTTGAGGTCATGGGACATCCTATTCAGAAAGCACCAAAAACATTCATAAAATCTTATCTAGAAAATTAAAAAACATTTGCAAAATCCTAAATAGCAAAAATCCAAAAACATTCATAAAATTGTAAACGTAAAATCCAAAACATCCAGAAAACATCAAAACACTAAAAAGGTCAAATATCAAAATATCCAAAAAATAATGGCTCTTGTCAAACTACATCATCTCTGAGCTTTAACATAGGCAAGGCTAATCTTTGATCAGCCCCTAAGACACCCTAGGTCATTCATTTAGTAGTCTGTTGTAATTAGTTGTCATCTCTCGTCTGTTCATATCTTGGTCCTATAAATCAGTCAAGTCAATCAAACTGCATGGTCTCTGCGTGTATAATGTAGGAAAGGCTAATCTTTGATCAGCCCCTGAGCCCCCTAGGATAGGTCCTTAGGTTAGGTTCTTGGTCGAAACTCAGAAATTCAGAAAACCCCTAAACATCTAGAAACTCTCAAAAATCCCAAAAAACATCCAAATATCTCGAAAAACCCTAAACATTTGAAAACTCTCGAAAATCCCAAAAAGCATCCAAATATTTAGAAAACACAAAAACATTTGAAATTTGAAAATCCAAAAACAATAGAAAATGTTCAAAAGACCTAAAAAGCCTCAAATATTCAAGAAACCCTAAACAACCTCAAAAAAATAGAAAAACCTAAACATTCACATAAACTTTGAAAAAGACCAAAAACAGCCTCAAAACATTTCAAAAATACAAAAAAAAATTCAAACATTCTAGAAAATCCAAAATCCCATCCATCCCATCTCGCTTTCACCTGCAATAAAATTTCACCCATAATAGATGATCGTCACCTTCACCCTTTACTGAAACAAGAAGAAAACAAACATAGCAAGTCATAAAAGTGTGAACCCAAAAGTCAAAATCTAGAGTTTAAATCATAGGTAAATATGTCAGTGAATTTTATAGTAATAGCTCATCTTAGCATCATCATCCCAACATCAAACAATCTCCGATCAAAATGTCCTAGGATGTATCCTTCCTGTGATGGACATCAGTATCAGATATCAATTTAGCTAGACTTAAACAAGGTAGGAGCTATAGATAACACTAACTATTTGTCTGTGATCTTTTCTTGAGATTTATCTTAATGACCCATTCCGAGGACCTCTCGATGATGTCTATCAAAAACAATTTAGAGAGAAAGGAATTGGGAATCGATCCTTATCTTTCATTTGTTGTGCTTGTGGATACTCTTGTAAAATAATCTTGGTGAATACTTGCTTAGTTGTGTGTAGGAAGGTCATTTGGAGTATGTTGTTGACTATTGTTTATGCTTTGGTCCAATATATTCTAAGCTTCTAACTTACATTCCAAGGACATTTACGTATGTCAAGATGTGAACAATAACTATCCTATCTGCTTATCGAGTCAAAGTCCATTACATTAGATACAACACTATCTTGGTTATCAAAACCTTGATGCATCATGTTTATGTTTTATATCAAACAATAAGGAATGACAAAAAATCCTAATCTCAAAGTGTGAGCATCTCATCCTACATTTCATCATGTATTCTTTTGCATTATATCGTAACCATCTCTAATAAAGTCTTGATGGATCATGCACTTGTTGGATCTTTTGAAGCAAACATCCTCAACAATGGTTATTCATTATTTATTCTTCTATCTTCTCTCTGTGCTAACTTGGTATCATGACACACAAAAACATCATTAATGCATCCACCCTACATCCAAAAACCATCAACATACAAGAATCTCATAATCATATGATAATAATAGCATCTGTCTCATAATCATAATCATATCATATCATACATTTTGCATTATCATTTAAGTTGTGCTGAATAATATAGATTGGTTATTCTATGCATCTTAAATCGTTGAATATCATAAGAATTTGCATCCATACATCCATATGCATACATCATCATCATCATAAAAGATGCATAGAAAATATACAAAAATAAATGAATCCACATCATTTGCATCCATAAAACATCTGCATATCATAATCATCCATCCATATCATATTGTGAAAAGATAATGAAAAAGAATCATATCATCGCATCTATCAATATCATAACATCACATATCACATAAGCATAAAATAAAATGCGTCCATACATGATCATATATAAGCATCCATAAGTCATCCATACATTAAATAAAATGAACACATCATAGCATGAATCATCTGTATTCGTATCATATATATATCAAAAAATGTGTCATGGTATAAAATCTAGATCAGTGTATGTACATTGATCATATGTACAATATCCATGAGGCTATCAAAAAGGATCACATGAATGTATATCAGTATAAAGAATGGGGCCAAATCAAAAAGTGTCTATACATAAAAAAAGAGCTAGCCCTGGTCGAGCTGCTACCCTCTCTAGCCTGTCGCTCAGGTTGCTCCTTTGCACAGGGATGTGCATCACTACGCTGAGAAAAATCAGGGTGACGAAGAGCCACAAGAACATCCCAAAAATAATGTTACTTATAATATTCATCCTCCATGATAGCCTCTCGGTACAATCTATTCGACCATGTGTGGTTGCTACCATAAGCTCTATCTATTGTCGTCTCGCCACTTCTTGGTCTCTCTCCCATGTGACTGCCTAAACTCTCTGAAGAGACGCATCACTCTTGGCTATCATAGCAACCACCTACTTTCAATCCTAGTCTCGCACAATAGTCAAAACCAAAATCTGTAGGCGGGCCTAGTCCTGCTCACCTATCAACACCTACACCTACTACTACAACTACTGTATCTATGCATCTCTGTCATCCAGTAGTGGTGGTGGTGGTGGCACTGGCTATTGCTGCACTATTGGAGGTTGTTTTCCTACTAGAGGAGCCCCTAGAACCTATCCATCATGGCCATCCCAAGCTCCATGTCCTCTACCCCTAACTGCTCTGCCTCGTGGTCTCCCTCGGGGAGGAGCCCCTATAGGATTTGTAAGTTTCCTCAAAGGGATGAACCATCCATCATACATGGGAGTAGTCTATGCAATGGGCTAACCCTGATCATATCCCCAAGGCTGGGCAACCAATTAGCAAAAACTCTCAACGGCCTCTAGTACCAAAATAGTGGGTCCCCATGTGGGAACTTAATTGGCCACTCTAGCAAAAATGGCTATATGGCCATCATCAGGCTTGTCTTAGACATCACCAAACTATCTGGCCACTCTTTCCAGAAGGTACTGCTCAATGATCATGTGCTCATGACCTTGCATATATCAGGTTTTCCTAGCGAAGTATAGTTGTTGTATATCATCATACCATGACAACATCTAAAGCCATGGTCATCACCAAAACACAGTCATGCCATCGATCACCCATCACCAGTACAAGAGCCCAATCTATCCTATGTGCCTAAGCATGATGGCACCCCGATATATCCAAATGATAGGATCATCTAGCTCCACATCTGCCATCTACACAATCAGCTGAAGCACTATAATGTGCTCCCATGCCCAGATATCGAGAAGTGTCACACCTACACCAATGGCTCACCCATTGTAGTACACAAAATCATGCAAATCGTGATATAAGGAGGCTAGCATCACGGGACCCCATGTAAAAATAGTCCTTTGGTACAACATTTGCTACCAAGCCAAGCCCCAACTTGGACTGAAGAATCGATTGCATTTGTCTGGAGCCACCAAACCTGAAATGATGGCTGCAACAATCAATCTGAAGGTCGACACCTAACCTCTATATGTCTCTAGATCTATCTAAGAGGTGACCAATACAATCTGATCCATCTCCATCACCTCTAAGTAGGTATTGAATCTAGCATTCGGATCCTAGATCACATGATCACCATGGATAGGCAACCATAATATCCACCACACATCCTCCAAGGTCACTGTCGCCTCTCTTGTCAGAAGGTAGAAAGAATAAGTCTCGTTGTTCCATCTCTCACACAACATTGTCATCATGGCCAAATGAGTCCTAATCACTAGTGTGTACAAAACGTACCATAACCTGATCTCTCCTAGGTGCTCCTAGCATCACTCTAAAAGATCACCTAATCTCTCCAATACTATGGGTCTATGCTCCCTCGAAACCAATGGTGGGATGACCTGGGTATGTGCAAGATCATCATGGAAAAAATAGGCCCTTAAGTGGCAAAAAAATTAGAAAAATTAGAGTTAGCCAACTTGACGTAAAAATTTGAATAAGTTATCTATATTATTTCAAAAATATGTAAGAATATAATCTGTAGAAAATTGAATATAGTTTCTAAACTACTAGGTTTGTTTAAAAAAATCTATTTGGTGAGAATTTGAAATTTCAATGCCATAGTACTTAAATTTCAGGGAAAAAATAAGTAGGTGTCTATCTGACCACCCTAACCACAATAAAATGATAATAGTTTTTTATAAGATTTTATATATTAGTAGAGGACTCATGTCCTGATGTGATGCATGTTTTTTTGTAATTTTTTCCAAAGTAAATAATTAATTATGAATTTTTTATTGCAACTTTTAAAAAATATAAAAACTTGTATGTCTGACCACCTTAACTTGGTCAAAACTTCATGAAATTCATTTTTTATCTTTTTAATCCTATAGCATGTGAAGCATAGAATGTGACACATTTTTGGGATTCAAAAACAATTATACCGTTTGAAAGCTATAGATGTTTTTCAATCAGCCTATCAATCAGGACTCTAGTCATAATTCAAATAGAAAATGAATAATAATTACTTCTTTAATTCAAAGTAAAGCATAATTTATGTTAGTGGAAAGTTAAGAATATCCTTTAAAAACCCTTTTTGTTTCATCAATTTCGGGTAAAAAAAAAGTCGTCAGCCACATACCCATCATATTGCCACTTTTTGGCACATCATGATCCTGCACATACCCACCTCCTACACTCATGAAGCCCACGATGTCTGGAAATCATCAAAATTTGAGGTTATTTGGAATTTATTGCTTGAAAATCACAAATGTGTCACTATTTACAAATGTATCACCATATTCAAAACTCAAACAATGACACCCAATGCATTTTAAAATATCAAATTGACAAATGCGTTGCCATACAAGATGGCGTCACTATTTAGACTTTGGCATGACCTAACCCTAACTTTTAAATTGGCAATTGTGTTACCAAACACAAAAGCGTCGCCATTTATAATTTGAAACCCTAATTTCAAATTAGAAAAAGTGTTGTCATATACATATGCGTCACTATCTATCTTTTGAGCATCACTGATTGAAGTTTGGGCATTGCTATATAGCGATGCCCCCAAATTCTAAATTTTAATACAGGTAATAAATGCATCAAAATTTTAAATTTTAAACCAAGTTTTGAATCACATAATGGTGGTCCTACACCTAGAAGCCGTTGGTACTCATGAACTCAATCAGAGATGTGTCGGGGAAGCTCACAATGCACAATTTCGTTGAAGGGTCAGAGCTCAATTTGCAATAATATCTAAAGTGTGAATGCACAAATGAGTTGAAAATTAGCCCTTTTGATCTATTTAACCTAGAAAATTAGAGTTTTTTGCCCTAATTTAACCTTTTTAATGGGGTTTATTATCATTTTCACCAATTTTGCATCATTTTTTACGTTTTGGGCATTATTCTTGCATCTTGGAACCTTTCTGGACCCTTGGGGAAACTTTTTAACCTTTATCAAGAAATCAACCCAAAATTTGAAAATTTTTCCCAATTTCTTGAGGGTGCAGGGAGTCAGTTTTATCCTTCCATTGGTACATCTAAAATAAAATCAGAAAAAAAAAAAAAAAAAAAAAATTGATTTGGGCAGCATTTTTAATCTGAAGTGTTGTTCTTTGAACCGAAGCAACATGTACCTCACTTCAAAGAGGGGAAAAATGTAAACATTGAAAAATGTCCTAATCGATGTCATACACTCGAATCAAATTTATTAACATCATTTCCTCTTTATCTATCCTCTTTTTTCTTAATTAATTCAATTAGTATATCTAATTAATTAATTGCATCATTTTCGTCTATTTGGCCTAATTAATTAAATTAGGTTAATTCACCTCTTTTCGCACTAACACTTCATCTCATTAAATAGATCAAAATATTTAATTTAATCTCCTAAGTCATCTTATTTAATTAAATATCATTTCACCCCTCCCCTATTTATTAAATTATCTAATTTAATAAATGTTTCTTAATTCTTCTAATACCCTAATCGCATAAATTAAACCTTGTTTAATTAGCAAATCAACTAATTATTCCTCTAATCAAAGGGAATATTACCATGGAATTTATTCTTTATCCTTTTTGCACAATTAAAACTTTGTTTTAATTTTACAAATTAATCTTTTTCCTCACCCTAATGGAATATTCTAGGTAATATTCCCTCTCCTCCAATCAACTCACTTAGCTTCAAAAGCATGTTAACCTTCTTACCTTTCTAGCAAGTTACCTTTGACCTGTGTGAGCAAGTCAAAAGTGTGTTTGTTTGAGTAATTGTGAGCCTTTGATTAATCCTCATCTTGCATTCTCATCCATTGATGAGAATCCATGATCCATGCCTCTCATCTCTTTCATCTTGAAATATTGATTAAGCTTTTTGATCTCAACCATTCATTCTTCATTTGCTCTCCTATAAATAGATCACTATTTGGAGACAAATAGATCGATCTTTTATTGCAAGGTCATGTTGTTGAATTTACTCACATCCACACTCTGAATTTGCACACATTTAGCTTATTTTTAGTTCATTTTAGTTGCATAAATAGCTTTAATCTTTCATTAATGGCTTTCATGCATCCATCTTAGTTTGTAAATATATTAGGATTTTCATCTTTTAGCATCATTTTAGCTTAAATTAGCTTAGATTTTCTTAGAAATTGCATAATTATATCATTTATAATATAGAATTATGGTAACTAAGATTGCATCATGTTCATTTTGTGCATAATTTAGGTTTTTCATACACCAAATATCATAGTTTCATTGATTATCTTCCATAGAATTGACTAAAACAAGCTCACTATCATGGGATTGGGAAAAGGTCGTCGGTCCACATAAATGCAACACCAATTCCACAACAAGATAATTTTTAATGGATTAGAGTAGATGTTTTCTTTAAGGCTTTCAAAATATTAGCATTTTAGGTTTTTTGATAAAATGTTTACTTTGAATTTTTATTAACTAATCTTGTTGAGATTTGAGTATTGGTTGCTTCATTATGCTTCGATTCTTCATGGATCAAGCGTAATTTGAATCATAACCAAAAATCCTTGCATCAACAAGACCATTATGTCTGAAACTTCATCCTCTGACCAATTAATTTAGTACAAGGGCTTATCAGCAGGGGGACCCAATATTCGGGATCAAAGATCAATGAGTCTTCTTGTGCATCTTCTAGAATATTGAAAGAAATACCAAAAGTTTGTATTTTCCTTAGGGTCAATCTCATGAAATTCCTTCTATACACCTCACCTTCATCTATACAATCTTCCCAAAAATCCTCAATATCAGGGCAATGTTCATAGCTACCAGCTCGATATAAATTTTTCTTAACATAACCCTTGCTATCAAAATTAGTTCTCATGGGAAAAATTTAAAAATTAAATTCATTCAGGGATTTCTCCACACCCCTAGCAATATTATTATTTTTGCAAGAAAATGAAGGCATGGACAATGGAAAATCATACTCCTTATTTCCCATATTTAAATATTTAACATTTACAATGGCCATCTACCAGAAAACTTCAAGAAAAACTAGGAAATCACTTGGGTAACGGGGAAATTTCAATGGAGCCTTCTCAAAACCTCTAATTCTAAGATAAGTAAATCTATTGAACTGAATGTATAGACTTCCAAGCCTCAATACCTGAGCAGTCACTTCAGGTGAAACCTGAAGCTTAGGTTTTCCATCAATTCTTCTCACAATTTCTACTAAAAAAGTGTCATTGATGTGGCAGAAATTCCTCATTCCAACCTCCTTAGTGAGCTATGGAAAATTTATATACACAAGTGTGTCCAATGTTAGAGAGCTTTGCAGTTCCAACCCTGCCTAGACATCCTCTTGACTAGCTATAATGTAAACTAGGTATAAGCACATGTGGAAGGCAATAGTTTGCCAGAAATTTATCAATTGCTCATTTAAATGATAACTAATAATCTCAGCCCAGTCAATGAATTCATTTTCACTATAAATCAATAGAATAAAATGACACATCCAAAATTCAAAATATTCTGAATATGCATTACCAACCACACAATGTTGCAAGGTGATAACATCTAAAATTTCATCCTTAAAATGAACCCTTTTAAGCTTTGAGGGAAACTAATACTTACCCTTTTTCTCAGACTTCAATTGATTTTTCGCAATGGAATTTTTGCACCATTCCTCACTCATTCTGAAAAACTCATCACCAATAGCTACAAACATTTCCTCTACTGTTTCCCTCTCTAAAATTCTTAATGCACATGAAATTACTTCAGGAGAAATTCTTGCAATGACTGACCCGTCCACAACTCTAATTTCCTGAGTCTCTAGAATGTAGCCCCTTGTGCATGCAATCACCAAGTTGATGCTTTGTATAGCCTTAGGAAAACCTCTTGCATGCGCCAAACCACTCTGCAGAACTATATCTTCTAGTGTTGTTCTCTTACTTTTCTCTAGGTGCACCAAAAAATCCTCCAAATTGAGGTGCCCAATTTCAGTGTCCCTCACGCCAAACCAATGATTTTGAATTCCACTCTGCATGAGCGCGAATTCCTAGAGATATAATTTTTGCACTTGAGAAGTACTAGAATTGGTAAAGAATGAGAATGCAAGCTAAATTACTTAGTAAAACTTTGACACCCACTTATGCCATTATTTTCATAGGATGTGCATTAAATGTGGCATTCAATTTCATTCCATGAAAAGATAGCCTTTAAACATACATGCTTTTTGAAATTCCTGAAAAAGACAACTCAAGGTTAGTCTATACATAGCATTCAATGAGATGACGACGCCTTTGAAAGCCATGATAAGTCCATAATGTCACATTGTCACGAAAACTTGGAACCTTAGAACCAAAGTTGGAAGTTTTGAAGTCTTGGAAACCTCTGACTCACTAACTACAAAGATGACCAACAAAGACTTGCAACTCAACAAGGTGAACCAAGTTAGGGAATTGGGAAGTTATGAAAATTTAGAACTCTGTGACAAGGTTATAAAACTCAAAGGACTAGTGACTAAGGTTAGGAAAAGCACAAAACTGCGGTCCTTTGAGCATTCACCAAGAGAAATAAATAGCAAGGCATTGAAAATGAATGAGGTAAAAGACCAAAAGACGAAAGGAGGGGAAGTTTAAAATTGCTAACACTATTTTAAAAGTTATGGATAACAAGAAGTATAATGAGCTTATTGATGAATTTAATAAGAGTTACAAAAATGTTGTTGAACTTGAAACATAGCTAGCATTATGGAAACAATAAGTGGAAATATCAAGGTCCCAAGGACCAGCTAGTTCAAGTCATGTTGTAACCAGGGAGTGGATGATTGCTCATGAGAATATGTTTTGGTTTGTTGTAACCATTTCTTAAGGAAATTATAAGTATATTATGTCAAATGAAAATGTGACATGTGTACATCTTGGCCTGAAGCTTGTTTTTCTCCCTTATTTTGAGTCTATCATCTTTCCAGCTATAACATTTTGCATGAATTATTAATGAAATTTTATCAATGATTTTTCATTAATCTTCTTTGTCATTATGCATTGATATATGTTTTAATTCTAGATCTAGTTTAATGAACCAATTAAAGTACCTTGATTAAACCATGAATTCATATAAATGTTTAGTGGATCTGATAAGTAGTCATGGAGTTTGAGTATTAATGTTGGAATTGTAATGCAATTTCACTAAAATTATGGATGCCTGGAATTAAAATCACCTTATAGTCCATATTTTAATTGTGTTAAAAGTATAACTTTAACATGTACTTAGTGATTCATCACTCAACTCAATTCTTAATAACATATTAACAATAGTATTAGTAGCATATACAATAATGAGCATCAACAATCATTTAATGTGTATCTAGTAGTTAAAACCACTACTAAACATTTTCTTCAAATGATAAAATAAATAATATAGATAGTTGAACATCAACACATTACTGAAGTTTGAATCTAAGCTTTCTTATTGATTTTCACATGAAGGAATACATAGAGGCATTGGAAATGCAAAATATTGCTCAAAGACAACTCTGCACTGAGCTAAGTTGGAACTTGGAAACTCATATTATCAAAAATCAAATCACTGTATCACATTTTCTAGCAACTTCCACTATTCAGGTGGTGGAATTGTTATTTGTTCTAACTAATGTTGTTTGACTTGAAGATTTGTTAACAATTCATGATTGAAATTGGAACTTGTCTTGGATTCTTCAGTCAATTTGGAATTCAAGGTTAGCAATGGTTTGATGGAATCCAAATAGTTCACCACATCTGGGTTCTAAGAAAACTGGTCCAAATCAATCTTCCTTGCACCCTCCATCTTCTTTCTAAAATCATTATTTCCAACGAATCACTCATTTTTGTCAAAAGCCTCTAGAAAACCAAGCTCTGTGAAGTTTCTTACCTTTTCATCCACCTTCTTCATCTTGTATGCAACCAAATACAAATATTCCTTTGTTTCATGCATTCTCAAATACTTTTAAATGATAGATGACAACATCATTGATGTAGCAAGCTGATTAGTAATCCCTTTTGATTTCAAAACATTGTCATTGGCTTTGTATACTGTATGTTGAACTTGATTTGCAGATTTCTCTAATTCTAGCACATTTTTGTTGACCACTAAATATTTGTTGAGCTTCTTATAATGTTGTCTAATAACATCAATCAATTCAAACATGTCACACAAATGATCAATCCTCTGCAATATTCCATCCCAGATCTTTCATTTCATATGCCTCATTGTTTCTCTACAAAATGCAAATAACTTGTTTTGGAAAAAAATAATTTCATTTTTTGCTTCCATCAGCTCTACTTCCAATCTTTCATTTATTTTTCTCTCTTTCTCCAATTTTTGTTCCCACTATGCATTTTCATTCACAATGCTTATTCTTAATTTTTTTGAAGTGGATTTTTCCTCATCATATTTCTTGTTGCTCTCATGTAGCCTTTGCTTCAGTTCATTCACTTCTCTCTTATTTTGTTTATCCTCTTTGCTTGTTGATGTAGAGGTAGATTTTTTATTCTTTTTTCAATTCACTGCTCTTGTTATCTGTTGCTTTCCTCTTTTCTTTCTCATTTGCTAAGTTTTCTTGTAACTTTTCTCTTTCAGTCTACAGCCTTTTTTTCTCTCTATCTTCCTTTAGCAATGATGTGTACACCAATTCAATATTCTTCTTTGATACATTAATTTTTTCAGTATTTTTGAGTCAAGAAAAATCCAATTGAATATTGTTCACCTAGAATTTAGATTGATCCATCTGATTTACTGGTTTTTTTTAATTGTGGGAACAAGAATTATGTACTCCATGATTTCTGTATTTGTGTCAAATGTGGGTAATACCATGGTTGTTGCAAGCTCTGAAGTTATAGTAGACACACTCTTCATCAGTTGCTTCTTTTCTTTTTTATTCAAGTTTGATTTCTTTTTAAACTCTTCAATGTAATCAAAACCTAGGGATGTAGGAACAATGGAATGCTTGAATGGTGAAGGAATATGAGTACTTGCAGTTGCTAATGATGTTGCATCCAAACTAACTAGCAATGGGGGAGTGCGTAGAAATAACTCCTTTGTGGTGGATCCATTGGTAGTGTGACTTGGTCCTATCAAAATCCTTTGCCTCTTCTATATGCCTTGATCACCTGGTGTTTCTATGGTATCTTGTATTGTTGTCCTCTTGTGTGTAATTTGTTTTCATAGCACATTTTGACCACTACTAGTACTACTACCCATACCATCACCACCAGAGGTAGTGCCAGTTGCACTAAGCTCTCCACCATGGGAATGTCCTAGTTGTGATTGTATCTGACCATGAGGATAAGGATTTGAAGCTCTAAAAAATTGACTTGTATTCCCTTGGTCTACTTTTTCACCTCCAAGCCCAGGGCCAGATTTATCAACTGGTTTTCTATGCTCTACATTTGTTACCATCCAAAGGCCTTGTCTCTGGGACCCCAAAGGACCACCTTCATAACCCTTTTTTTAGCTATGGTTGCTCTTGAAGTATATTCTTCTTTTGTGGCCTCACTTAAACCAAGTTTGAAATTGACATGGCTTTGTTCTTCCCTATCATCATCAGATTCATCATCAATTTTTTTATTTTCATATTCATCGGGATTCTCTATATTCCGCAATTTTCTTTGTTGTCTCCATACTCTGCAAGAGCTCTTGGATCACCTACCTCCTTGCTCATAGACAAAAAGGTAGTAATTTTTTATCATGACCATTTTTTATCTATAACTTCCTGCTTTAGAGAATCTGGCATTTTTACTCTACTAGATGGTTTATCACATTTTTCATAAAAAAATTTGTGCCTCCTAATTGTATTTCGATGCAATGCTAACAATTGTTCAAAAGAAATACCATTCTCATCAGCACTTTTTTGCATTGCAATTTTGACCTCATCCCAAGAATCCTTATTTCTCAAGTTTTCAAGCAAGGGTTTACTTTGATGTTGAATTCTACTTGCAAAATTCCTATTGGCCCCAATCATTTCTTTAATGGTGTCACATGGATCATACTACCAATGATAGATAGGATCAAAATAAAATAAAAAATCAAAAGATTATGTGCCGCACTAAATGCTTTTCACTCAAATGTGAACCCTCCACATGAAAAGGGTAAAGAAGGAAATAAGGTCTTCTTTTTATTGTGAAACTGTAGTTCATCAGTACAATGCATCTTCCTTACATATTCCAATACAAAAACACTTTCTATCACATGAATTGGAAGTTTGTATGGTTGTACTCCTGATCCATAAAACCTTAGCACAATCCATTAAGTACCAATGAACCAATTGTATTTATTTTCCTAGTTGAATGTACTTTCTACATGACATAGGCAATCTAGATATTGGAGTATTTATAGTTTCTTGATGCAATGGGGTCAAAAATTAGTCTACAAAATGGTTGTAGTTGCTTAGAGAATCATGCATCCTTATCTCAATGGTCCATTCATATACTGGAGCCATTTTATTTTCCTCATCATTACTATAGGTTTGAATCTAAAGCTTGTTGGTCTGAAACATTCCAATAAATTTGAATAGAAAAAGATAGCACAAGTAGCTTGTGAACCTAAATATCTTGGTGGAACCTCCTTTAATCATTTTAAAATATATATACATGGATTCTAGAATGTGCTCAATAAAATTATATTTGGCATGTGGAACACCATGATGGATATTATATACCATTTCAAGGAGGCTTGCACCCACTTCCAAATTTTTATCCAGTCTGAGGAAAAATGCTAGCATGGAAATAGTATCCTAAACCCATGGTTTAAAAATATCCAAAGCATAAGGAGGCTTATGATCACCTTTCAATTTGTTTCTATCCTAAACTATTTTATTTAAGAAACAATTTTTCTTCATTTCATCCACTGCTTCATAATCACTAGCAATCTTTTCTAGGTCAATGTGGACATTTGCAAATTCTTTGGTTGTAAACCCCAACACTTTTCCAAGTTCTTCTACATTAATGGATAACACTTCCTTTTTGATATCTTTATTAACAATTTCTCTTTTGTTATCATAATAATTTTAGGCGTTGACCATGATAAATTATGGGCAAGGGAAAACCTCATGTAACATCATGCGCCCTAATCTAGTTACCCATGGTGCACTAAAACTATTAACTTGCATTTGCTTTGCAGCCTTATTATGAGATGGCATTATTTTGAGATGAAAATCTAAGTTATGAGGTACGCCTACCATAAGTTTTAGGATCATATCATGGTATTCATCAGTGAAACCTGGGGTTCTAAGCAATTTTTCATAATGCATTTTTTTATCCGACATTGCTCTAGTGGTACTGGTGGTAGACATGCTTATACAATGTGAAATTTTGAATTCCCTATTAGTCCTCCTTAAGTTTTCTTAATTGTTAAGTCTCTTATCCCTAAACCTAAACTTGAAATTTTGACAAAATAATATTTTAAGAAATGTCAAATGATGAAACATAGCCACAAGATTTTTTTCACTTACCCATATTTTTATTCTTGAAAAGATTAATGTTGACAATCATGGAAACTGGGTTACTATAATGACAAGAGCTTTGTTGGAAGTGGAATTGTGGAACATAGAATAGGATGGTGCACTGCAATGAGCAAACTGAAGATTGAAATCTCCCCGTGTGTTGACCCTCTCACTTAAAAATAAAATCACTTAGCAGTAGAAAGTGATTTTTTTAAAGATTAAAGTGAATGAAACATCTTGTCATCTAGGTGTTGCTTCTAGACTACACAATTAGTACATGGCTAATAACATTTAAAACAAGCCATTTAGTCCTGCATTGACAAAAAATTCTAAACCTTTGATCTTTGTAAATCTAACAGTTATAGGGTGATTCTAGAGGTTTACATTTGCAAGCCTAGAACTCTATGCATTTCATTCCTGAATGCAACTACAACCATACATCAAATGTTCATCGAATGGTTGAGTAATTTATGATATAAATAATAAACACAGGCGTTTTAAAGTTGTTTTAAACTTGAATGCACTAGGATTGACATCAAGGCCAGGGGGGCATTAACTTAACATTGCAAAGGACATAATAAAATGAATAATGATATCGGGAACTGGGAGAGAAGGTCAATGAAAAATTAGAAATCAATAACATTTCAGTAAACCCTAACAAGAGAGACAACTTTTAGTGTATAATGTTTCTTTTTCAATTTGATGGAAACTTTATTTTTTCATTTGTATTGCTTTATGTTTTTGTTGGCTAATAGATTGGGCACCTTGAGATATCACAATTCCACATCAAAATTATAGGGTAATGGTTTTAAATCTACATGCAATTATTTCATAAATAGATAATACTTAATTTCTTAAAGGAAAAAAAACTGATTTGAATAGATTCATAGACCATGAACTCACAAAATAATTCTTTACTGTAAATGAATAATGAAGAATAACACAACTATTTATTTTATTACAACTTAATTACAATGTTACATTATTACATATATTTTTTAAGATGAGTGGAGCGTGCAAGTGCGAAGCTACTCTTTGGTATAAAAAACATATGTTACTTTACATAGTACAAATAAAAATGTAAGCACCAAGCTTCTATTGGACCACTAGTGACAATGTAATACAAATGTCTCTCTGAAAATAAATTCATGGGACTTGTTGGGTCAATCATGTGCTTTGAAAATAAATGCATGGGACTTGCTTGGTAGGCCATGGGAACTGAAAATAAATGCATGGGGCTTTCCTGTCCAACCATGCTAGGGAAAGGGGAGTTATGAAGATACAAAATGTACTTATCCCCTTTGAGAACCAGAGTCATACAAAAGATAAGGGGTAGTAAAATTGCTACCATCTTCTACTTGCAACCTCCATGCACTGGGATAGCACTTATCTCCATCAGAGCTCTTCATCCTAGTTCAAAACCTGTCTAAGAAGTCAGGTCAACCAAATCAACTTCTTTCCAATTCCACCCATTCTAAACTTGAAGGAAATTGGTCTTTTACTCTGTAACTACATAACTAGAGATATGAGAATTTAGATTATCCCCAATAATACCACATCAACTACTTCTTGAATCCTTATTAACCCTAAAAAATAAAAACCCTTATGACAATTCAAACATTGTACTCAATAGTAAAGCCTTTAGCCTTCAATGAATGATTTCATTTGTGCTCACTATCCTTATTTATGGGCCAATGGTGCCACTACCAACCTGATCCCTATATACACCTCACACGTGTCACATGTGAGGTTGGGTATAATCATAATCATGATCCATGCAAACCAAAAAACCAACATAATCGATTCGTGTAACTTAAGCCTTACATTTACAATTTAAATGTTTGATTTGATTGATGTCTAGACTCTGGCAACCTGGCTACATGCAAACTGTACCTCAAACTATCAATTGTCAATTGTCAAAATTGCCAGTGCCACTCAAATGATATGAAATCATTACAAATCTTGTTTCACTAGATCATTGGATTAATGACATCATCATCTATGATTCTACAATACATTGTGCACTTTTCAATATAAATCTATCCAATCAATCGCTCTGGATGTTCATATGGCATTAATTTGTGTCGCCGCCCACAGTACCACAGCCACACTTTCTTCAAAAACTAACATTGAGAATTTCAATAGAATAAATGAAAGGTAGATTAATTTGACACACTAAAAAGAAAGAATTAAATGGCTTTTTTTACCTTAATCATTATCAATTTCCACTAAGTCACAATAAATTTCACTCACTTCTGATCAACACTATATGTTGATAATTACTATTAGTTTTAAAAGCCACATTTTTATATTGATTAAAGCAAAAAGGATTTACAATAATGGAGCCATGAAAAGTATTTTCATTTAAGTAGCTATTTCTAAAGACTGGAGTACATAGTACATAACCAGTGTGGCCAAAAATCCACTAACCATGATAAAAAACCAGTCACAAAGTACATATTACAAGAACTGTTATGCTGTACAATAAAATATAGACACATGACATGCCACACAATTCATTACTATTTTTTTTTGTAACATTAGCTGAGGCCATCAACTGGGTGCTTGACTAGAATGTGAATCAAATTTAACAAACTAATAGAAAAGAAGAAAAGCGAATCACCCAAAACCTTCCTCCAAACCTTGAGACTCTTTAATGATTCAATTTTCATATCGCATAGTAGACCCCATATCATATTAACTAGGGCAAGAGCCTGTGTTGTAGAAGCATGCAATTCCACTTTCCTAAAGATTCCACCAATAGACACTAACCCGCTTTCAAAATTGTAATGCTCCAATGCCAACTCCAACGAAGAAATAGAGTAAATGAAATGTTGCAAATAACATATTGCCAGCATCTTCACCAAATCTTTATCGAGCAAAATTTCCATGCAATTGGACAAGAAAGCCAAAGCTACCTTAGAATATAGAGCATGACGTTTGCTCTAAAGCCATTCCCTACCCACAATTGTTCTTATAGCATCCTCAATGTGCACACAAGGAATTATAAAAACCATACCCAACTTTTGTCTGTTGTATGCATCATCCCTTCTTTTCTCCAAAACATATTTGGGTAGCATGACAGGCCATAAAGACTCCATAATATCATAGTTAAATTGAGAATTTAGAGAAGAAAGAAATCAAATCCAAATATATTATAAATGTAATACCCCTCATGTTGTTGTTTGGACTTGATATTTTATGTGGTTTTGCTTGATACTTTAAGACCTTGATAGTTACTATTTATTGGTTGGATTGGTGGATTGGACAGTTTAGACTGCTTGATGACTATGCTAATTTATTTGATGACATGGATATTATGATATGACATTATGGTTACATGTGATTTGGTGATGTTTAATTTTATTTTAGTAGTATATTGTGATGCAATAGAATAGTAATTATTTTATGATGATATGATGTGATCGGTTTAGTTTAGCAATGTTACTTTATACTGGATGTTGTAGTTGTTATTATAGCTTTGGTGAGGGGACAATGTAGCACCACTCATTTGCGAGTGCCCTGCTACGCTGCAATTCCTTCTCACGATGTGATGTATTTGATTATATATACATGTTGTACACAACCTTGTTTGTATGCAGGAATTGCGAGAATAGAGTCTCGATTCCACCTGCTTCGGCAGGGCAAGGCCAACATCAAATTAACCCAATGGGCATGAAGTTGAAACAAAGATGACAAGGAATTCACCCTGTCCCAAGTTTGTCAACCCATTATATTGTTAGTAGTATTGTGCATCTTTGACCTTAGTCATTTTTGCATTTTATGATAGTTGTTTTGTGTGAATGTATTTATGTTATTTATTTTACATTGGTGTTGTAGGATGATGTAATTTAAATAATTAAATGATTAAAATAAATGCTAATAATAGTTAGTGGAATAGTTTTTATTAAAATATAAAAGTATTAACTTAAAAGTCATGTAATTTATTAAAGATAAATAAATTGAAAGGTGTAAATTAAATTATTTAAATTGGTATTTAGATAATTTAATGAAAATAGCATGTTGAGGATAATTAATGGAATAATATAATTAAATAAGTTAAATTGTGTGAATTGCAAGTATAAATTAGCAAAATTGAAATTAAAACAAAAAGTGCAACTCGAATTAAAAAAAAATCAAGAAAAGAAAGAAAAGAATAAAAGGACCAATGAATGTTGAGATTTTTTGCTGAAAAGCTGGTGAAGAAATAGAAGATTTCTATTCATCCTTTTTTTTTAAAGTTTTTGAAAAAAGAAGAGGATATATTTTTTATTTAATAGCAAAAATGAGAGGTTTTCATTCACAGGAAAATTAACAGAAGGTTCAAAGAAAAATATGCAGTTCTATAATAATTTGCATTCTTTCTTGGTTTCTTTGTAAAAATTGTTTCCCATTCATTGTTCTAGGAAAGAGGCTCTTCTGAATAAAAGATATAGATAAAAAAAAAAAAGTTGATCAAGGGAAACTAGTGGAGAAGTTCTGAAGGTGGAAAGGAGAGCTCATCAAAAAGGCTGGTTGGAATCAAAGGAAAGCTTCATCAACTCCTCAACAAGCACAAGACTCTAGGTTCCTTTATTGATCTTTTATTGTTTGTTAAATTTGAAATAGCAAATATGTTGTTCTGTAAAAGAAAAATCTTTTGGGATTTTAGAAATCTTTTGGGTAATAAATAATTGAGAGAAATTTATTGTTGAATCTCTGAAAATGTTCTGGATTTTTTTTATAATTCTATTATGGGAAAATTATTGTCTCTCTAAAATGAATGGATTTATGTGTTTATATATATATATATATACACAGATTTGTGGATATACATATATGTATATATATATATATATTATATATCTATATATATATATAAACAAATACGATTTCCAATTTCTACAGTACTATGTTCCTGGTGATACACACACACACACACACACACACACATATATATTAAATTTATTTGTGAATTTAATTTTGTCTATGGCTGAAGTACACTGTCGGTGGTTAATGCATCTTGCTTGCTAGGTGGGGCCCAGCCTTGGTCGTACCCCTGCCCAACCGTATAGTGATGGGTTGCGCTCATAGTCAAAGAGACTGCCACAGCAGTCCATCGGACTACTATGAGCAGTCCCTTGGATTACGCGCGGTCGCGGCCATTCAATGGTTCTTTTTTTTAAATGATTTTTTTTTTAATTCAATTTATATATATATATATCATGTCTATAATTAAAGTTTTCTCACCTAGATTTGATAACAGAATAAAACAAATTTATCAAAATTTGTATATAGGGATGTTTTGTTTAATAAAATAAATATATATATAGATGTATAGTTTCCTTTGTGGTTATGTATTTATTATTATGAGTGGAATTTATTCTTGAAAATTGGAAAAATCACATATACCAGAATTATTATTTTGTTTTATTTCAAAACTATTTTATTGGAAGTGAGAATTTAATCTATTTAATTAATTGTGACTATAATAGAATGAATTGTTGATTCTAGGAGTCTGTTTTCGTTATAGCTATGGGTTAAATTACTATGTATTTTTATCTTGTAATTCAGCTTTGGCTTTCTCGATGTGGGAACCCAGTTTGCTTTAGGAACCCACTTAGGAATATTGTGAACCTTAGGTTTCCAGAGGCTTGAGTTTATTGTTGGTCGATGTTTCTCTTGTTATGTGCTCTTATTGTGGCAAGTCTTTTTGGTATCATTATTTGAAAGGGTTGTACGGGACTTTGTTGAGACTCTGATTATGTGCTTTTAGTGAGATGGGTAATGCCTCGCATATGTTTCTATCAAGATTTAATGTTCATGTTATGTGGTACAACCCTTGGTTTTGTATATGTTTTTGGGGTCTCCAAGGAGAGTGGATCTTCGTGGGGGTCGGTGCCTCAAAAGGAGGAAGGGCCAGGATAATCCACATAGGAGTTAGATTAAAAAGTGAAAACCTAATAAAAGAATTAGGGAGATGGGTAGTAATAACATAATAAGATAATCTTGGTTACCTCATCTATCCATTAGGGCTTTCACAGACTAATGGTAGATTGAGAAGGTCGTGGTTGGCAAGGTCGTTACCTCATCCTCATGAGAGGTTAACGGCTCTGCATGAGTCACCCTATGGGGTCGGTGCCTCAAGTAGGAGGAATGGCTAGTATAACCATAGATGGGGGCCGATGCCTCATGTAGGAGGAAGGGCCAGGATAACCCATGTAGGACTATGTGATGACACTCTCCACTAGTTACCCTTATGCTTTGCTTTTTGACTTCCCTCTGGAAGTGGTGAATGGTTGTTGCCTTTCATTTATTTATGATGTGTTTTATGGTCTTGTGTTTATTATGATTAGATCTTGGTTGTTGTCATTTATGATCTACGTAATCTCTTGTTGCTATTGGAGTTAGTCTTGTTGGCATACTTGGTCATGGTCACTTCCTTGTCACCTCTGAGCATGGGGGGTGGTTTTTTCTAAAACCCATGTGGTTGGGTGGAACGTGCTCTACACCCGTTGGGTTCCCCATCAACGTTCATTCTTCACAATATCTTCCAGATGGAGATGTACCTAATGTTCATAATGTATTTATGATATTCCTTGTATGATGTATTTATCCCACATGTATGGAAGGTTTTGATGTAACTCATGTATGTGAACATGTAATGTATTAAAAGATGATGTAATGTAAATGCACCCTTGTAATCATTGATGATTTATGAGAGTTATTATGGTTTGTATCATGTGATGTATTTATATTTATGCTTATGAATGTTTGGATGTTATCTCTTGCAAATGGTTATTTTAATGATTATGATGGATGTAAAGTTAGTTAAGTTATTTATTTTTATATGAATCTTTCATTATGGGTTAGTTTTGTGCGATGTGACCTCGCGTACCCCAAAGGACTTAGATGTTTAAGATTTTATCGTGTAATGTAATAATTTATAATGGTTCTCTATATGTTTACTTTGTGTTATTAAAAAAAAAATGTGTGTGTAGTTGTTTTCCTTTGGGGTTTGCATGACAGGTGTTACAATAAATGTTATGAAGAACATCAAGTTGGTGAAGTATATATAAAAGTTAGAACGAAGACAATGAGTATGACATCAAATACTCACACTTAACATTTTTAAATTCACTAGTACCACTATCATTGATGTGACATTTAACATTTATTTCAACACTTGAATCCTCAATCATTGATGTCCATTCAATACTTGGGTCTTTAATGTTTTGTGGAAATGAAGGAATGTAAAAACTCTTTTTGATTAATATAGGTAGTTGCCCCATTTAGCAACTATTTAACTATTAAAAAAAATACATGTTCTTAAAAGTTAAAAGGATCCTTTAGTAGTGCGGGCTTTAACACTAGTTCCTTAATATTTCTTTAATATTTTGAACCTTTATATAGTTCCTTTGATGGTTCTGATCATTCCTTAATATTATTTTGGTTGTCATGACTTTAAGTGATTTAATAAGTAATAAAATCTCAACCATTCATTTTTTTAAAATATAACGGTTCTAGTGTTATTTTGAAGGTTTCAATTCACAATTCTAACTTTCTTTAGAGATTTACTTTTGGAATGCAACTACAACCCTCCATTGAAAATTCATCAAACGGTCGTGGTTATATTGATTTACACTGAAATCTAGCTATAGATATGGAATATCCTTCACACATATTTCCTTCATTACATTGGTCTGAGGATTCAATTATTTTATAAGGTTCATAATTTAGCCTTGTTTGGCCTTTACATTCTTTGTGTAAAACGTTCTTAAGTTTTTAAGCCTTGGTCCTACGTTCTTCCTAGGTGGTCCCTCTTTTAAAAGAAACTATATGCACATGCATATTTCTACCACTTAAGTTCTTCTATCGCTCATCACCAAAATCCTTCAACCCATCAGGTTCATTACCATGATTAGTGATGAGCCTTGATCTCGCCACATGTCCGCATCTAATGGTTCTAGTTTTATTTTGGAGGTTTCAATTCACAAATCTAGTGCTTCAAAGATTTACTTCTGGAATGCAACTACAATTGTCCATCAAAAATTCATCTAACGATCATGGTTATATTGATTTGTGTTGACATTTCACCACTGAACTTTATTTATTAGTTTGAGATTATGCTAATTTACCAATATTTATTCTTATTCATTTAAAAATAGGTTTAGTTCACTAATGAAAATATTTTTTTGGTTTTAAAAAAATATTTTAATCACCAGCAATTTTTTTTCTCTATTTTGAAAAAAGTTTTAATTCGCCAATGAAAATATTTTATTGGTTTAAAAAATGTTGTAATTTTTAAAGATTTTCCATAGAATATGAGTGATTAGAAAATATTTGCCAATCGAGATTATTTTTTCCTGAAAAATGGAAAAATTCACCACTAAAATTAATATTTTTATCAAGAAGTATACAAGATTCACCACAATTTTACACATTCACCGAGCGGGGGGGTTTCTTAATGTTATCCCTGGTTGAAGAATCTTGAATGAGCTTAGGTCTATGATTGTGTTGTAACCTCCTTTTTCTTATTGAAAATACAAAGAGTTGTTCTTTCAAAGTGTGTGGTGTTTCTCCCGAAAGGGTTTTCTCCATGTAAATTTTGTTGTTTTGGTTTATCTTGTTTTACATATTTTAATTAAGTAAATGAATGTGCATCTAATAACTATAACTAATAAGGATTTGTATGAAAATTTTGCATCACCTCTCCCATTTAGATTGGTGTAGGAAGTTGCTTCCACTTACTTGGCTTCATTTTAGATGGTATCAAAGCCTGGCCAATTTTGTTCCCATTATTGGGTTGAGGGGTTTTATGATGCCCTGCCGCGAAATCCTAGAGGACACACCAAAAAATAAATTTTTTTTTTGAAAGTGCAATATTCACAAGATTGCAATGAAACAATAGCTGAAATTTTAACCTAGTCCTCTAAAGTCTGCAACTATGC
>VDFB02000008.1:374417109-374457364 GCA_007258455.2 Sequoia sempervirens | reverse complement strand
GAACTAGTGTTAAAAGAGGATCAGAAAAATGTCCCAAACCCAAGCAACAAAGTAAAATTTAACCCTAATTAGTTCAGACCTTTCGTCATCACAACAAGTTACAAGTTAGGGGCATATTAGTTATCAACACCCGAAGGGGAACCTCTACAGGATCCCATGAATAGCTCCCATCTCAAAAAAATTTATGCCTAAATCTTTCAAGGTATAGAACCAAAAAAATCAAAAAAATCAAAAAATTTCCTAAAAAAATGGTTACCTTAGCGAAAACCTAGCAAACAGGCATCTTGGTGATAACAAAAAAATCAAAAAAAGTAAAAAAATCCAAAAAAAATCAGAAAAAGGATTGAAAAGAGTAAAGAGAAAAAAATCGTCCTCTAATGAAAACCACTTCGGTGGCACTTTGGATAAGTACCTTGGTGAAAACCTGGGAAACATGCACCTTGTGTAAATAAGCACTTTCCATCCACCAAGATCTTTACGGCTTGTTCTGCATCATCCATCCATCATGCTTCCATCACCCATTGCATTCCATATCTCCATCCATCATTCATCCACCCACATCCACATCATAGCTTGGTCATGTTTTCATATCATGATCCCTCCTAGTACTACTCAGCCCATCCTCAAGGTTAGCTTGTCCTGCCTTTATCGGAGTAGTCTATTACATCACACTTGGGGCATGTTCTTATTAGATGGGATTTGTGTATATTCTTGAAGTCCTAAAATCATAAAATCCAAAAACATCAAAAAATCAGAAAATCCAAAAACATCAAAAAAATTAGAAAATTCAAAAACATCAAAACATATCAAAATCCCAAAAACAGGTCAAAAAGTCAGTCAAAAAATCCAAAAACAAGGTCATCTTATTGAACTACATCATCTCTGAGATTGAATGTAGGCAAGGTTGATCTTTGATCATCCCGTGAGACACTTAGGTCAGTCCTATAGGAGTCCGTCATAATAAACTGACATTTCATCATGTATATCATCATCTATTAATTGGTCAAGTCATCAATCAAACTACGTGGTCTTTTCATGTATAACGTAGGCAAGGCTAATCTATTGATCAGCCCTCGAGGCCCCTAGGATAGGTCTTTAGGTTAGTCTCTTGGTCAAAATGTCAGAAAACCCTAAACATTTGGAAAATCAAAAAATTAAAACATTTGAAAATCTTGAAAAATACCAAAAACAGCCTCAAAAACATTGAAAAAGATAAAAAACATCCAAATATTTGAAAAATTCATCCATCTCATCTCGCTTGCACCCACAATAACATCATTCATAATAAACGATCGTCATTCTCAATCTTTGGTAAGAAAATTAGAAATAGGTCTAGCCGATCAAAAGTGAAAACTGAAAATCATCAAAGTCTTAGGTCTAAGTCAGTGCATAAACAAGTTGGTCAACTCTTTGTGTCGATAACCCATCATCCAATTGGTCCCATATAAATCATCTTTTAGAACACTTTGGATAAACGAAATGGCATGCCGCCATCCACTAACATGTCCTAGGATGAATCCTTCCTACAATGGACATTATCTTTTGGCAATAGTTTTGGTTCTTATCCTTAGAAAACACATCCTCTTTTGGTTAGCGGTATTGAAGAACATCAGCTTGTTTGTTTACTTTGTATTTATCTTTTGACTTATCTTATTGCACTCATTCCAAGGAATTCTTGATGATATCTGAATAGAGGATTTAGAGAAATAGGAATGGGGAAACAATCATTATCTTTTGTTTGCTATGCTTGTTGGACGTTCTTGTAATATAACCTTAGTGAATACTTTCTTTGTTAGGCATGTATGGAGGAGGTTTTGGGAAACTTGTTGACTATTGCATTGATAGGTTGTACCTTTCCATGTTTTGGTCTAAGGTGTTTTGAAACTTCTAAAGTGCATCCTAGCAAGGTTTCTATATGTCAGGTGTGAACAAGGATATTTATATCTGCTTGTCAAGTCAAAGTCCATCACACTAGGTACAATGCCATCCTAGTTTTCTATACCTTGATGCATCATACCACGTGTGTTATGAAACATAAGAAAATTTGGCCCTTTGAAAATCCCAAGTCCTTGGCAAGTAATCATCATCATCATCATTTGCATTTTCATCATCTTGTGTCTTGTTGAAATGACTTCTTCTCTTCTTGCTCATCACACTAACAAGGTACTATGATAGTTGTTCATCATCACCATCATCATCGTCATCAATCCTGCATCCACAAATCATTAGCATATTGCATAAACATATCATATAGGAAACATATGCATTGCATTTCCATCATCATATAAACATGTTATCATAAGCATTCTTCATAGATAGGTACATCCATTTCATTACATCACATTGCATTACATCAATCATCACATAACATTCATTGGAATTTCATAACCATTTCACATTACCACCTATTGTATAATCATACATAATAGGAACATAAGCATTATAAGATAATCCATTACATACATACTAGCGCACATTACATTCATATTACATTACGCATCATCATACCACTTTGCATTAACATATCATTGCATCATATTAAATGCATCACATACAGTACATTATCATTTAATATGTTTAGGATAATATTTTTTATTCTAAGCATCTTAGAAAACCATCCCATTTGCATTATATCATATAAAACATGACCATTGCATTCACATTGCATTATATCATCCACTAATCATCCATGTAATCTCATAAATAGCACCACAATCATTTTTTACATTTCATAAATCATTACACATCATTATAAGCATAAATAGGAACATAAAAAATCCATCACATGCAAAGCATACATCCATCCATAATCATTTCATATATAAGCATGATTCACATCATTTCACGTATACACCATAGATCATTTCCATAAATCATTTTACACATTACATTTCATATCACATACCATCATCATAAATGCATCATCATATATCATCCATTCACATCTGCATATCATAAATTAATGACATAATATAGATCTCTTAGTCATAATCATTACATAAATGCATTCATCATCAAAAGGAAAAGCATCCATAAACGCATCATATAAACATCATTACACAACATATAGAAGTAGAGTCATTCATACATGCATAAATAAATGGTACACATCACATCGCATCAAAATCATCATCATATCATATATATCATCAATAATATAACTGTCATAGTACAAGAATAATTGGATCATTGTACATGTATGTCAATCAGTACAAAAAGGCCCAACGAGCTATCAAAAAGGAGCCCATAAGGCACAAAAGTATCAACTCGATCAACTCCCCTATATGCTACCCTCACCCCTGTCACTGTGACCCTCTATTGGTCTATGGCTGGTCCGCTACGAGTACTCTAGGACCCACGATGCTCTGGGTACGACCTCCTGATAATACTCGGCCTCTCTGACGGCCTCCCGGTAAGACCAAATAGACACTGTACCCTGAGAAGAGGAGTCTGCCATACTCTCTAATTGCTATCTTTGGCCTAGCTCTATGGCCGCCTATAACTTTGTAGCCTACCTCTACTAGATGGCCTGATCCCTCTCGACTATCACTGTCTAGACCTAGGCCTACAACTGAGCAATCAAAGTATCTCAGGGATCCATCTGCCCTGTCAGCTGCATTGGTGGCTATGCTCATGGAGGCTATATCAGAGGCTAATCCTCACCCCATGGTGGTGGACCTGCTGGCACCTGCTGTTGGTCCTACATCTATACATCTGATTGATCTGGTTGCACTGGGGGCCCAACTGGCTGGTCCTTTCATACATCGCCTCTCAGTCCTTGTCCTACCCCTCTACCTCTAACCCTCCGTCAATCAGGGTCTGCACCTAGAATAGTCAATCATAGGGGAGGCCAGAACCAATCCCTGTATACTTGTGTCATGCCTAGATCCATAGGCCCCTGATCATAAGCCCACGACCGAGCTACCAACTGCCTAAAACTATCCACGGCCTCTGAGGTAGGAATATACCACCCCCATGAAACCTATATCATGGTGTGGGTGAAGACAACCACATAGTCATCATCAGGACGATCTTGGGGCTCACCAAACTGATGATGCACGCACCTGGGCAAGTATCTCTCGATCATCATGTGTTCCTGTTGCTACATGAACTAGTCCTGGTGGGCATAAAACAGTTGTTCTGCATTGTCGGCCCATCCGAGCCAACCAAGGTAAGGTTGCCATGTGAAAACTTGCATCTCATCAAGGACCCTCCTCCAGTAGGGGATTCCATGCTCACTTGTGTGTGTAAAGGACACACCGCCTCTATAGTGCCACATGAGGGGATCATCTGGCAACATTAGAATTGAAACAACTTATGGTCAAAGGACAACAATGTACTCCCATTCCCATATGTGGAGGAGCGTCACACCTTCTAAGAGTGCTCTGTCATCCATGTAGACATACTCATGGAGATCCTTGTACAAGGATGCAAGAAGAACAGGCCCCCATGCAAAACAAACTGGCCTATCACGAAGCATGCACTCCTAGCAATGTTCCCAACCAAGACTGAAGTATTGGCCTCATCTTTCTGGGGCAACGAGATCTTAAATAACCACTACAAAAACCAAGCGGAAGGGAGGTGCCAGGGTCTTGTGTTGCTCCAGCTCAATCTGGCCCTCACATATAATGATGTCCTTTGTGGCAAGAACTCTGTGGCAAGCATTACACCCCTCCTCCATATCAAAAATGACCCGCCGACCATGAATCAAAAATCGTAGAATGCACCAAATGTCCTCTAGAGTGACGGTGGCCTCATTGGTGGGAAGGTGGAATGAAGAAGTCTCTCTATGCCATCTCTCGTCCAACACTGATAGCATCCCTAGGTGCGTGTGGATGGGCACTGCATAAGCAATGTACCACATCCCCATATCCCGAAGTTGATCTTGGTCTCTGTCATTGAGATTGTGCAAGTAGCCAAACAAGTCTCGTGACCTCTACTCTCGGGAGTAGAGCTCCCTCCCCGCATCTTGCATCAAGGAAGGTCACAATGTTAATTTTTTTTAAAAATTCCTCACCTGGTGTCCAAGAAATCACTCCAGCGTCAGAATTTGTGAAGGCGTCGTAGTTTGATTCTTTTCAAACTCTGACGCTAAGGCACAAAATGGCAAAATATCACCACCGCAGTGCACTTTTCCTCCCAACAGCGCACTTTGAGCAAAATCAAGACCGTCGCGTTGCACTTTGCAAAACACCCCATCGGCCATGAGCTCAATGTCAAAGTTTTCAAACTCCAAACTACACCGTTGTGGCGCAATATCACACCAAGCAGTGCAGTTTGATTTCTGAGTGGTGCTATATAGCGCCGCAGCAGAAAGACCTAACTTTTAAAGCATTAAATATGCACAAAAAATGAAAAACAAAGGTCAAGTAAGGATCACTTACCGGTGCCCCAATGTCGAGTGGCCACTGGTATGTCTGAACTCAATCAAAGATGTGTAGGGGAAGCTACCATTGTGCCATATCATCAGGAGGTTAGAGCTCAAATCTCAAGGTTGCTAACAAAAGTGTGTGAAAATGAATTGAAAGTGACCCCTCGGGCCCCTTTTAAGCTTGAAAATTAGGGTTTTTTCACCCTGATTGGATGTCCTGCAAGGGTTTTGGACCCTTGAAGCTATTTTTGTCTAGTTGAGGCATGTTTTACATTGTTTTATTGCATTTAGACACGTTTTTGGCCTCCTGGAGCCTTTTCGGACCTGTCGGGCACCTTGTCCTCTTCTTTTGCAAGATCACCCAAAAATTGAAATTTTCGTCCAATCTCTCGAGAGGGAAATATATTGGCATGTTTTCTCTCACCAGGAAGCAGTGGGGCAAGATTTTAAGTAAATTTTTTGGCTTTGATCAAGATCGTCTATTCTTTGAACCAACGCAACAAGTGCATTGCTTCAAAGAGGAGCAAAATGTAGACACATAAAATATACTGATTGACATTGTGCATCTGATCTTAACTACTAACATCATTTCATCTGAATCATCCCTCGGTCTAACCATTTAATCAAATTCCCTTATCCCATTAAATTCATCAATATTCCTCTCTAAATTAAATAAACTAGTTATTTAATTAAGTCTCTCTCTCTTTTGTTAATTAAATCAATCAATCTAATCTAATTATCCCTATTTAATTAAATAATCAATTTTATTTGATTAAATCTCTAAAGTCTATCTATTAAATTAAATAAATTAAAACCTTATTTAATTTTATCTAACGTCATCTCTTTTAATTAAATAAATCAAAATCTTTATTTAATTAATCTCTTATCACATTCTTCTCATTATTTGATTTAAATAAATACTAAAATCTAAGTCAAATAAGTCACATCACCTAACCTCCTATTAAATTAATTGACCCTTCATTAATTTAATTCTAATTCATGTCCCATCCTCTAGCTTTTCCCAATTGCACATGAAAATAGATTTAATTGATTTATTAAATCCTCTATTTTCCTCAACAAGGCATCTTTTGGAATATTCCTCCAAGTTTGAATTCAAATTCCAAGTCGACATGTACATCCAACAAGGCATTTACTCCATCTTACATGTCCTTTGCCTTGAGCCAAGTGGCATTTATTACATTTTCCATTCCCTCTTGCAAGTCATTTCAACAAATTTGAAATTCAAAATTATACATTTATTGGCACAATCCTCAAAACTTGCACATCCTCCATCCACTCATAGATTGACAAGTGGCATCTTGCCATTGGATGAATATTAGTCCCCCATTGCTCAAAATTGGACATTCATCCATCTTGGCATTCTATAAATAAAGAGCTCATATCCTCATTTTATCATCCATAAATTATTCAAAGTTACCATGCTCAAATATCTATCAAATTCCATCCATCAATCTTGAATCTTAGCTAGGTTATGCAGGTTTTTAGCTTGGAGCACTCAATCTTCATCAACAAAGTGGATCATTCATCCATCATCATCAACACATATCAATCTTTCATCATAGGAATTGGGAAAGTGCCAATTTTCACATCAAATTGACACCAATTCTCCCATGGGATCATGAGTTTGTAAATTTAAATTAGGATTCAATCTATTTTGTTGTTTTCATTGTGTTCTTCATTGTTTATTTTCCTAATTTGAGTTTTGTAAATGGATTTCATGGGGAATCCTTGTTCTTGCTTGCAATCTCTAACTTAATTTGTTTATTCTCATTGTTTTACAAGTATTTGGATTGGGGTTCACACAATTGGAATCTTTTTATGAATCATTTCATGGAATACCAATTGAAAACATGTTTTTTGATTTTAGATAAAGTTGTTTAGCATCAATCAATTAGTTTATTCAAGACAAACCATGAAGGAAAGCAATGATCAATGTTAGGGCTAACCAATTAATAAGTATACACGTGAATAAGTCAAGCATGTACATGTGAATAAGGGAAGCACAAGTAGTCACAAACACATAAGCCTTGAAGTATACACATGAGTACATAGTATACACAACTTAATACAAAGTATATGAACGAATACAAGGTATACACGTGAAAACGCGTAAGTCACAAAGTATACATTGGAACATGTAAGTCACAAAGTATACATGTAAGTTGTAATATATACACTTGAATACACATACAACAGATATCTATTGAACCATGAATTTATAATGCAAATATGGACACCATTGATAAAAAATATTTGTATTAACTAAATAGCCATGTACGCATACATCAATATATGTCGATATAAGTATAAAATATAGGTACAAAATAGCCATATAGGCTTATGAGAATTTCATATAGGCATACAATGTCAAATATATCCAATACAAAATATGTACAAAATTTCCATGTAGGCATACACCAAAGGGCTTTG
This sequence comes from Sequoia sempervirens, assembly GCA_007258455.2. Taxonomy (NCBI): domain Eukaryota; kingdom Viridiplantae; phylum Streptophyta; class Pinopsida; order Cupressales; family Cupressaceae; genus Sequoia; species Sequoia sempervirens. Next base: position 374,449,542 of record VDFB02000008.1, on the reverse strand, counting down.
GAATCAAAATTAATTTCTCTCCATGCTCTAGAAATAAATTCTTTCCCTTTGCTTATCGATCCAATAGCGATAAGTCTATCACTCATTTGTGTTGTGCTCGAGGAGTGCTCCTATTGCTTCTCCTACTGTTAAGTTCTTGGTAAAGTTTTAACTATTACAATAAGAAGTAAAGACGTTAATATATAGAAATTACATTATAAAAAATGATATATTTAACAAAATAATCACTTACTTCCATTTCATGATCACTCTCCATGAGGGAAATATTCGCACGTCCATGCTGAGGCATGCTCAAGCCTTGTATAAACCATCCAAATAGAAATTAAACTACAAATCAATAATGGTTTGATTTTTCACTAGAACTAACATCTATAACAATGAGTGTAAATTGAAATTTAGTAATTTCCCTCATACCTCCCCTATCAGAGCCATTGAATGTTATATAGCGGATGAAACACTGATATCCATTTCCCTCGTAACATTTGGAGGTGTTTCCACCTCCAACATCTGAAAATAAAACAACAAATTATTCAATCACAAAAACTAAAATAGTGATCCATGCCATGACTTATAATGTATGAGATAATGAACAAATTTTTTATTACTTATTAAACTATATATTTATGATTATCATGCTTACTATTTTCCCTATCCATATCTTGTTTGAAAGGACGTGTTTTTAGGCTTTTACCCATAGTAGCAAGCCGTTGAACCTTTTGATAAAATTCTTTCACAGACATGTATGATAACTATGGTGGCATAGAGAAGGCAGTGAACTATTTGAAAAAATACCTCCAAGAAATGGGGTCTCGTGGTGATGGAATGCCATTACAAACAAATGCACATCAAGGCATTACATCACCATAAGACTGCATTTCTTTTAGGAATTTTTTTAGAAAGTTCATAGCCTTCTATATGGTATTATTGCTTACTATTATGCTTTGATATATATTTTTCCAAGCATCCATAGTTTGTTGGAAAACACTTATTTTAGGATTTTAGCCATAGTAGCAAGGAAGTGAGTAGTTTGATAAAATGCTTTGGTACACATGTATGGAAAATGTGGTATCATAGAAAAGGTCGTGAGCTATTTGAATAAATGACTCAAAAAAATGTGGTCTCATGGTGATGCCATGGAATTCCATCACCATGAGACCACATTTCTTTGAGGAATTTTTTCAAATTACTAACTACCATGTCTATGCTATTGCTTACTATTATGCTTTCATAGATTTTTTTCCAAACACCCATAGTTTGTCGTGTAGGTGCACCTTTGCAAGAACATGTCTCCATGAGGAAAATTTAGTAGTTTGAATTGGTTAAGGTGTTTTGGTCATGTAATAAGGCTTAAATATCCATTTTGGAGGTTGTAATAGTCTTAGTTAGTTAATTTAGGCATAAAGTGCAAAATTGCAAAATATTAGTTGTCAATTTCAAATGTTGTAAAAATGAAAAAAAGGTGTAAAGGCATGGAATGAAAAGGGTCAAAGTAGTTGTAGAGGTTATTGAGTCATTTTAGGAAGTTGGAAAGGTTGGGAAATATTTAAAAATGATATGATCCATTGATGTAAGTTATTGTTGGAGAGATTGAAGGAGAAAACTAATAAAATATCACTGATACAAAGGAGTTGGTATTGAGTTTTTGATATGTGAAAGTAGGCCATGATGGGTGCCTGATTTGGGGATTTGTTGACAAGGTCATTTGAGAAAATTGAAAGTTTTGACAGAAAAAGTGGGTTGGTTGACCTAGTAGGAAGACTATGTAGAAGTTTGAAAACAAAGAAAGAATTGAGTTTTTGAGTTGCAAAGTGGATTGAATCCTTTTGAATGATGAAGTTAAGTTATTTGACTACCCTGCATTGCATCAGTTTGTTGGAAAGCACCTTTTTTTAAATTTTAGCCATTGTAGTGAAGAAATGAATTGTTTGATAAAATGCTTTGGTAGACATGTATGGAAAATGTGGTAGCATAGAAAAGGCGGTGAGCTGTTTGAAAAAGTGTGTCAAAGAAATTGGGTCTCAAGGTGATGTAGATCACCATGAGACTGCATTTCTTTGAGGAATTAAAAAAAAAAAACTCATTTCCTTGTCTATGCTATTGCTTACTATTATTCTTTCATATATTCCTTCCAAGCATCCATAGCATAGACAAGGCAGTGAACTATTTGAAAAGATGCCAAGCAATAAAAAGTGGTCTCATGGAATTCCATGACAAGAAAATGCAATTGGAAGCTACTCCTAGAATTATTACTTATTCTATGTGAAGTAATTGCATCATTCCGTATGTTGACTTTCTAAACAACTATATCATAGTTTAAATTTTGTCATCTATCAACATCTAGTTATTAGTTATGGAATGCGAAGTAATGCTTTGAGTTTGAATGATGTGCAATGCAACGTAATCAACGATATGAATATAAACTACACAAATCTATTAGGTACAATTCATTAGTTAAACTCTTTATTCTATTACTTGTGTGTAGGTTTGAGTAAATCCACTGGCATCGAGAGGTGTTCCCTCGAAACCTCCAATATTAGCCTATTCAACATTGAAAATCACATATTAAAATGCCATTCATAAAACAATGCTATTAACATGTAATAAATTTATTATTGTTTACTAGTTACATACCCCACCGATAGGTGTACTACAAAAATAAGTAGGTGGAGGGCCGGTGTATCTAGTCTCAACACTATTACCCTACAATTTTATTAAAATAGTAAAACCAAAATAGTTAATCTTGCATTTCAAAATCAAAATTAAAAAAATTAAATTCAATGAACATGCTAACTTTTACCTGACTATCAATTCCATACACCTCATGCAAAATGTTAGCTTCCCTCTACATCTCCGTAGCTTCATACAAATCCTACATAGTAGCCTCCTAAGTGCCAGTGGGGTCATATGAACAAGTTACCTTGCAAGATTGACACACATGGGTTTGAAGGCCATCACTCAAAGACTCCCATGGATGGCATTGTAGAATAGGGCTAGTATGATGGATGGCACTCTAGGTCAAAGTGTTGATCACCTGTAATGTCTCTATGTTGGTACTATCCTTCGCAATGGAAGGCATAATAATGTGCTCACGAGGCAGCCTAGCGAGAGCTCGTCTCCCTTGCCACGTAGGATTTGGCTATGCACCGGGTCTATCTTGAGCCAAACCCCCACCTCTCCCTTGGAAGTCCCTCATATCAAAATAATTTTGGATTTTTTTCAATATGAACTCACTGTATAGTTTCCTAAGAAATTATTGTAGGACTTCACAATTGTTGCACGGTGGGTAATCAAAGACCATGTACCACCTATCATAAAAATACTGCCTAATTTGTTGGTGGTGGAACCAATGAATAGGAAACCTCTTCGCATTGAGTGTAATATTTTGATTTGTTTTAGGGTTAGTGAATAATGAGCACAAATCACCTTTTATAATTTTTAAATTCTTTGCATCTTTATATGATAGTTTATTCCCATAATAAGCCCTAGCCGTCTGCCTCCTATCTTGCCATCTAGTTATTTGTTTGTTAATTGAATCTACATTTTTTAACATATCTTTCAATGAAATTTCTAGGGTCATTCTTTCTACGTTTGAACCATTTGGATCACTCAACCTACTGATTAAATCCTCAATTTGTTTTTTGTTGTTCTCAATTTCACTCATTAAATTTTGTTGAGTGTCAGGAGGGTGTTGAGTGATTGGTGGAGGAGGTTGTTCTTGAGGTTGATTTTATTGTTGAGGATTTTGTTCTTGAGTATTTGGTTGCTCTTCTTGTTGAGGATTTTGAGGGTTTGTAGGTTGATTTGCATCTCCTACAAATTAAAAAAAAAAAAATCAAATACAACCTAAAACTAACAAAATCAGCCTAAAACTAACAAATTAAAAACAAAAAGCAAACAATCCTTACCTCTCCCACCTCCTCATCATGGTGCCATCCTTGCAAATAAATAGAAACCATTGGTGAATATCTTTGCACAATACCTCCTCCTAGAACGTAAGCATGAAAGTTGGGGGTTTTGGCCAAGGGCACAACAAAAAACACTATTAAAATGAAGAATGAATGAGTTTCACTTTTTTTTTTAACTTTTAACATGTTATAACGTGGGAACACTATAATGCTCACATGTTATAACACACTTGTATTATAATGCGCTCGCATTATAGGCTTGTTGTGGCTGAGCCTCAGGCTTGACACACCAAGCGATAACGCGAGCACGTTATAATGCGCTCACGTTATGAGTTTTCAATTTTTTTAAAAAAAGTGGCCACAAAATTGCTACCCATCTTCATGCACCTGCCCTACAACATCCTTGATAGAAGAAGAAAAAAATGAATTTTGAGACATTTTCACAGAATGTCAAGTTAATTTTGCATGGTCTTATGTTGATATGTCTGGGTTGGACCCTGCATTGGTCCTACATCATTTATCATTGCTTCCAAATGCAAATCCTGTCAAAAATAAGCTTAGAAAAATGCATCCTTAGATAGCTCTACTGGTCAAAGCTAAACTCAAGAAATTGTTGGATGTTTGTTTCATAAGACCTATTGACTATGAAGAATGGATCTCAAACCTTGTACCAGTGAACAAACTGAACAAAAAAATCTATATTTGCATAGATTTTCATGACTTAAACAAAGCATGTCTAAAGGATGACTTCCCACTTCCTAATATAGACATCATAGTAGATTTAACAACATGCTACAAGATGTCCCTCATGGATGGTTTCTCAGGGTATAATTAGATTCGTATTGCCCCTAAAGATTAGCATAAGAGGACATTAACTTGCCCATGGGGTACATACTATTGGAATGTTATGCCCTTTAGACTAAAAACTGTAGACGCAAGCTATTAGAGAGCTATGAACCCTATATTTGATGATCTCATGCACACATTGATGGAAGATTGTGTTGATGACCTTTTCGCAAAATCCTTGACATGTGGTGATCATTTGAGAGTCTTGGAAAAAAAATTCAAAAGGATTGAAGAATATAAATTTCATCTAAATCCTAAGAAATTTGTCTTCGGTGTGACATTAGGAAAGCTCTTAGGATACATAGTTTCTCATAGAGGCATTGAAGTGGGCCCGATAAAAGTAAAAGCTATATTACATATGCCTCCCCCAAAAGGAATCAATCAACTTAGGACATTGCAAAGTTGACTTCAGTCCATCAGATGCTTCATTGCAAAGCTTGCCGATAAATTCCATCCTTTTCAGTGTTTGTTATGCAAGGGAGTTCCTTTTATATGGATAGACAAGTGTGAGGTAGCCTTTCAATAGATTAAAGAGTACCTCTGCATGCCTCTTGCTTTGATTCCACCAATAGATGGTAAGCCCCTAATCCTTTACATATCAGCTGCCACTTTCACATTGAGGGCATTACTAGTGCAAAATGATCATGACGAGAAAGAATGAGTGATCTATTACATTAGTCGCACAATGGTTGGGTATGAAATTAACTATATTCCTATTGAACATGCTTGTCTCACCATGGTTTTCACTGCCCAAAAATTAAGAAATTACATGTTAAATCATCAGACAAGACTAGTGGCTAAGATTGATCCTCTCAAATATCTACTCAACAAGGAAGCATTGATAGGATGGTTGGCTAAGTCGGTCATGATACTTAGTGAGTATGACATACAATATGTGGAATAAAAATCAATAAAAAGACAAGTTATCACAAACCAACTTGCCGACACACCCACAAAAGTTGATCACCCTTTGATTTTTGATTTCTTGGATGAGTTAGTATTTACACTAGACACTGGTACAACATGGAATTTATACTTTGATGGCTCGTACACTAGTCATGGATCAGGTGTGGGAATACTATTCATCACCCCTCAAGGTGATACTATCCCCAAATCATTTAGAATAGCCTTTCTATGTACAAACAACATTACAAAATATGAGGCCTTCCTAACAGGATTGCACATCGCTATAAAATAGAAAATTACAATTATACAAGTCTTTGGTGATTCCCACTTAGTCATCTGACAGGTCAATGATGACTATGACACTAAAGATGAGAAATTGACCCCATACAAAAGAATGGTTGGCAATTTTAAACTGTATTTTGCAGATTTTACCTTTTTCCAAATCCCATGGATTCAAAACAAAGTACCTGATGCCATGGCCACCATTGGATCTCTCTTGGACATTCCCACCAATATGTTGTAGTATGAGTTCTTAGTGGAACAATTGTTGGTCCCTACCTTCAATGTCCCTAAATCTAAAATGGTGTGAACTTGTTGGTCTCGATTCCCCATGGTACTAGAAAATTTATGACTATTTGCATTCCCAGACATTACCATCTAACCTATCCAATAATCAACACAAGTCCTTCCTTCACAAAGATGCTTACTATGCCATCATCAATGATACCCTATATAGATGTGGCTTAGAAAATACCTTACTCATATGTCTCAACACTAACAAAGTAAAAACTACCTTACATAAAGTACACGAAGGTATATGTGGAGCCCATTCTAGTGGACTGACTCTAGCTAAAATGATCATGCGACTAGGATATTACTGGCCAACAATGGAACAAGATGCCTATCACTTTGTGAAGAAATATTGGCAATTCCAAATACACAATGACCTCATCCATGCACCTACATAGGAGCTACAACTTATCACTTCACCATGGCCCTTCACCCAATGGGGATTCGACCTTGTAGGAAAAATTCATCCCGCCTCATCTAATGGCCACAAATTCATTATCACTTCAACTAAATATTTCACAAAATGGATTGATGTCATTCCCTTGACATACATAACCAGTAAATAAATCTCCAAGTTCATCCTCAATTACATCATATGTCGGTTTGGTCTCCCACAATCCATCATCGCTAGCAATGGTCATCCCTTCAAAAATTAGGATATTCGTGAGTTATGTGAGAAATTCGATATCCAACACCACTTTTCCATGCCATATTACCCATAAGGTAATGACCAAGCTAAGGTATCCAATAAGACCATAATCAAAATTCTTAAAAATATTATCAATTACGTTGGTTGTGACTAGCACATTCAGCTTGACATCACCCTATGGGCGTATCGCACAAGCATTCACACACCCACTGGCACCTTTCCATTCTCCCTAGTCTTTGGTATGGAGGCTATCCTTCCTATAGAGGTCAAATTCCCCTCCATATGGGTCTCCATGAAAGGGCTCATTGACAATGAAGAGTAAGTCATATATCATGACTGCATGAATTAGAGTTGCTCGATGAATCCAAACAAAAGGCCTTGACTCATCTATAGGCATACCAAAACCATATTTTCCATAGTTACAACAAAAGGGTTTTGGTCATACATTTCAACATTGGTGACTTAGTGTTGATGCAAAATCCAAAAAATCAAGTAGAACATGAGAAACCCAACAAATTTGAGCCCAACTAGTTGGGTCCATATGTCATAATAGCATCCTTTGGTTCTGGCACTTATTATTTGTCTATGCTTGAAGGAGAACCTTTGTCCAAGCCCATCAACTTGCACCTATGCAAGTTTATACCTAGCTTCAGAGAGCTAGGCTAAAAGTCTTAAAAAAAAAGTCCTGAAAAAATATAAAAAAATGAGAAAGTCTTGAAAAAATAGAAAAAAATGAGAAAAATTCCTAAAAAAAATACAAAAGAAAGAGAAAAAGTCCTAAAAAAATAGGAAAAAAATAGAAAAATTTGTTACTTTGATGAAAACCTAGCAAATAGGTGTCTTGGTGACACCAAAAAATTCAAAAAATCATAAAAATAGTAAAGAGAAAAAATTTCATCCAATAGTGAAAACCATGTTGGTGGCAATTTGGATAAGTACCATGGTGAAAACCTAGCAAATAGGTGCCATGTGTAGTCAATATTTGCTTCGTCATCTACTATCACTCTATATGATCTTCCACCATAATTCATAATAGGGCCTTGACCCTCCATCATCTCCCATTTGATATCCATCATTAGGCCTTGTAATCTTTATCATGACTTCCAAGTGGTTGGCATCTTCTTCCCTTTTCTCCTTCATCTTTGTCCATAATAAACCCCTATCCCATCCCATCCCTATTGGTTAGTCTTATACCTGACTGGGGCAATTTCCTAACACCTGGCTTCATTGGATTCTCATCTTGTCATTAGATGTCAAAACATTCGAAAACAAACAAAAGAATCAAATATCCAGAAAAACACAAAAAATCAAAACATTCAAAAAAGATAAAAATTAAAACATTCCAAAAACATAAAAAAATAAAAAACATTCGAAAAACACAAAAAATCATAAAACTTAAAAAAAAAAAACTCAAAACATGTCAAAATCCAAAAACATTCAGATAACTTTCATAGAAATCCCAAAAATAGAGTCAAAGTTAGTCATGTCAGTCTTTGTCATTGTCAAACTACATTGCCTTTGTGACTAGATGTAGGCAAGGCAATTTGTCGATGTGCCCACGAGGCATTAGGTCAGTCCTTTAGGTGTTGTCAAATAAAATAATGATTCAGTCCTTTGTCATTAAAACATAGTCAATGGTCATGTCAAACTACGAGGTCTCTACGCATTGCTACTTAGGCAAGCCATCTGTTGATGAGCCCCTGAAGCCCCCTAGGTCAGTCTTTTAGGGTTCATCAGGCCAGTCAAAATAAATGGGACACTGTCAACTTAGATGTGACATCATCATCTGAACTTCAAACACAAATTATGAATCGACAAGACAAGCAAGCCAACAAGTCCACAAGTCAAATCAATCAAACTAGTCAAATCGATCAAAACCAGTGGTCTTATATAGGATGTACATTCTTTCTAAAGCCAGAACTTGTCACTATCACACTTTGTCATTTTCCTTATATAGGTAGTTACATGAGCAAAACTAGACTTGACGTCTTATACAACATGTTTCTTCTCCTGAAACTAGGCCTTGTCAAAACAATCCACCCATCACTCACTTCATCCCTTAACACACTGGCAAACACTTACTAGCAAATAATCAGAATGACTATTGACCTTGTTGGTCTATTTTGTCTTATCTTTTGGATTTTATTTAGTCATGTTACTAGCCACCTCGAGGATGTCCCATGAAGGATTTAGAGTGATGATGTCTCATGACTCATCTTTTCTTTGATTGTTGTTTGTGGTTTGTCTTGACAAAAAGACTGGGGCAACTTTGCCCTTAGTATGAGTTAGGACATTCCTTGTTTGTGACTGTCTATTTTATAGATGGATGGCCTTGCACACCTTGGTCTATGTCATACATTGGTGTTTTTTGTCCATTTTTCATGTTTTACCATCCAATGATGACTAAATGCAAAAGCCTAACATAACAAAATATATATTTGCAAATTATCTCAGCTAGCACTATCTCAACATCCAGGTCTTCTATGCTAACATCCATCTTTTCCATGCTAATATTTATTCTATTATGCATCTTCATCATCCTTAACTATTTTTATCTATCCTCTTGTCCTTCATCCTCTAGTCTTCTCATCCATTTCAAGAGCACACTCTCATTCTTTGAACCCGCCTATCCTCTTGAGGGGGCATACCACTACCTCCTCGTCATTCTTCCTTACACTGAGGCATATATTTTTCTTTGACACAATGCGATAAACTACGTTGTATCAAAGAGGGGAAAATGTAGACATTGAAAAATGTCTTAGGCTTGCTAACACCATTTTTCCATTGTCTAGGGTCATATTCCTACTATTAATTAAATAGTTCTTAATTATTTAATTAATTCATTTAATTCATTTCTCCATTAATCTTGATTAATTAAATAAATTATATTTATTCAATTACATCACTAATTTCTTTCCTCTATAATTAAATAAACTTTATTCGCTTAATTATTTACACTTGCAACTATAATTAAATAATTATATTAATTATTTAATTATTCATTGTTAGCTCTTTTGTCACAAATTAATTAAATCTTATTTAATTAATGACTTTCCTTTTCACCCACCTTTTTAAATTAAATTTCTATTTAATCAAAAAGATAACTTGATTTTTCCTTTCACATTTAAATAATGTTTCCATTATTTGAAAATGCATTTTCCTCTTCGAACTAATTGATTTTGTCAAAAAATCATTCAATTTCATCATTTCCTTCACTTTCAATCTTATCTTATCTCATCTTGTTCAATTTAATCCATTGATCAAAATAAAAATCAATTGATCTCATCCATCCATTTTCCATCTAGCTCTCTATAAATAGCATTGTCACTATCATTTTGATCTATCTAGGATATATATGCTATTGTGCTGTTGAAAAAACTCTAATATTTTTCTAGTCATAGACATAGACTTTTAATTGCACTTATAATCTGAGGGCACTAGCTACTTAGAAGTGAAATGGAGGAAGATAATAGAGGTGATTCAATGGAAGCATGAAGACTTGGGTAACGATGTTTCAATATTTTACATTTTATGCTTTCTTTTGTGCTTTATTATTTGATTAGGATCTTTAGTGTTTAAGTTTAATGATTTAAAATCCTTGGTTTAATTTCCTGATCACAATGTGTTCAAATGTGATATTGCAAAAAATAGTTAGAGGTTGGAAAACACTTTATGTTGTGAGTTCTTTCATTATGTACATAGAAAGCTGAAGGTTTGAGAGCATGGGGTGGAGTTGCAAGTGAGGGATATATAAAACTATCCAAGTTCACTTGAGGGGTGAGTATCGAATTGGGTTGTTACTTATCAAGGGTTTTAAAATGGTATTTTGGTTCTAGGTTTCATAGTTCACCTAGTGTTTCCCAATGTGTAATTACACATTTTTGGCCTTGCTATTGCATGAAAAGGTTGATATGTTAATGCCCAATACAAGTGTTAGATAAGACCTCAATAAAAACATGACAATATTTCATAAGAACTGGGCATCTTTGGAACAACATTGTATTATTTGCTAAACAAGCTCTTCTCTCCAACACACATCACCACCTCTTCCACAATTTGATCCACTAAGCTCCATGATGTTGAAAGGTTTCATCAATGTATTATGGAGAGAAGAGCATTTTTTGCAAATGAGAAAGGTGTGCTTTAAAGTTACACAATTGTCATGAAATATTGTCATGTTTTTATAGAGGTTACTTTGAGGTCAGAGGAGAAAACGGGTTACATTTTTTATGTGGGTTTTATGAGAGCTTTCCAGAGATATCATCTATAGATATTGATGTCAGAACAAAACTAAAAAGCACAACATATTGGCAGGGTGGAAAACATAGTGGGTTCTATGCTTTTTAATTCCACTTGTTCTAATTCTTCTTTGTATGGTCAAGATGTGAAAGCTAATAATTTCTTGGATGCAGCTATACAAGATGTCACATAATGTAGAAGCATGGGTCTCTAGTTAGTTGACCAACTACCACCCATATCTTCCATGTAATGTCCTCACTTAGATAGAGGAAATGAGTCTCTTGTATAGGTTGCAAGAAAAGATGTTAAGGAGAATTGACAGAAAAGGGCCAAAGTGTGGTGACGTCAAATAACATAATTATGTTCATTTCTTTCACTATGTCTTCAGTGTATGGGTGAAGATGAGCATTGACATTCAATATCACAATCTACAAATACAAATTGTAAATTTTTGTGACTAGCCAATTCATTTTCACCAAGAGATGTGTGACCTTTTCCTAGTTGGATGCATTTGGAAGGTATACATTAAACCAACGGTAATCATCTAGAAGCACAATCTTCCCAAAGAGTTGAGCATGAAATTTATGAGATTCCTTAAGGGGGAATCTCGAATTAGTCATCACATGGGTCTTGTCGAGGGACGATTGCTTGTTGTGTTGAAATTCAACTACACTGTCAATTTTGATGATGAGTTTTATTTTGATTGGTATCAAATCTAGGTCATGGTTTGAATCCTATGGTCACACTAAGGGGTGATTGTTGGAAGCTTGGTGCTTCCACCCCTCAATCAGTATTGATCGTATGATTCACGATATGGTTTAACCTCCTCCCATGCATCTTATTTGATGCTTGTATCGAGCATTGATAGGTAGACATTTTTTTGCAATAGCAAAGCCCAACACACATAGACAATATGAATGTAATGACAATGTTTTGGTTACATAGTAAGAACCCAATTGGTTGGTCACACCTCAAATGAATTTGGAGAATTTTATATATCCTCCACCTACAATTATATTGACATTATGAATGTCTTGAAAGCCTTTTGTTTCATTGACAGTAATAATGTAATGAATTTCACCTTCAAAATATATAATAACTCTTAGTTACAGTATAAATTGTATTTGAATTTCTTCATATGATTGAAACAAAGAAATGCATAAAATAATGGCAGATTGGAAAATACAATGTGGGTTGTCAGTTGTTTCATTCTGCATGTTTAAATGTAAATGGTTGAGAGCACGGGGAGGAGTTGTAGGTGGGGGATACATAAAACTAACTAGATTGACTTGAGGGGTGACTAACCAATTGGGTTGTTATGTGTAGAGGGTTTTAGAACACTATGTGGGTTGTAGGTTTTTTAACACCCAATGTTTTCCAATTTCATTACATTAAATTGCTATCGATCAAGCAAAAGATTCTCAAGAAAATCATAAAACATACCAAATTGAGGTGAGGGGTGAGTAACCAATTTGGTTGTTACTTGTAAAGGGTTTTAGAAGAGTATGTGTGTTGCATGATTTATAACACCTAGTGTTTTCCACCCTGAAATTTCACATAATAGTTTGAATGTCTCAAAAATATTTTGCTATTTAGATAGTATGAATGTAATGAAACACCTTAAAAATTTACCACAACTGTTAGTTACGGTAAAAATTACAATTTAGTATCTTCATGTGATTGAAAAAAAATGCACATAATAATTATAGGTTTGAAAACACAGTGGGTTGCGAGTTATTTCATTCTGGAGGTAGGGGATACATAATTGAAACCAAATTGAGCTAAGGGGTGACTAACCAATTGTGTTATTATGTGTATAGGGTTTTACAACACTATGTGGGTTGTAGGTTTTATAACACCATCTCTTTTCCAACCTACAGTTTTGTTGATAGTATGAATGTATTGAAAACCATTTTTTATTTAGACAGAAAGAATGTAATGAAAGGAACCTTCAAAATTTATCACAAGTCTTAGGTAGACTAAAAATTACATTTCAAATTCCTCTTAGGATTGAAAAAATATATGTTTTCTTACAGCAAACGGTGCAATAAATTTTGGAACTTTAACTATCTATAACACTTGCAACTATTTTACATTTTACAACCAACTAGGGATGCATGCTTTAAAAGGGAAAGTGCTTTGTATACTAACGAATATTTTTGAGGTGGTCAGAACACCTGAGAGGATGTGTAGTGGTGCATCTTCTTCAGGATGGTTGCATTCAAAAAATGTGTAGGTAAGATACACTAATTACAAGATGCAATCAAATGTATAATTTTAATCTAGCTCATAAGTAGTTACGATGTTGACTAGAAAGTGGGAATGTTTTAATTAGGAGGCAGAAACAGTTGTACAAAAGAAATTCCCTCATTTTAGGAAAATATTGAACACTGAGGCAACGATGTGTTCGGTAATTGATTGTGAACTTCCAATTACCCTTTACTTCTAATGCATCAATCATAATGCTTTACAAATATGCTGATTTTGATAGTATATTTTTCCTTTGATTTAGGGTGATAATAGGGGAGACATTCACACTCTTTCCATAGTCCACGAAAAAAAGGAAGAGCATGCAAAGGGAAACCCTAAGGATGGGGAGGGTGTGAATGAAGTACAGGGTGATGTGGAGGATGGGAAGGTAGATATAATAACTCAATTATTGCATTGTTTGGCTATGTGTATATGTTGTGCATTTAAATTATTTTAATATCAGATATATTAAGCTATTTTATTTTCTAAATTTTCTATGGAGGTTGCTGTTGAATACAAAAAAGAAGTGGAGAATGAAAGATACATATATTACTCTATTTTAGAACAATGTATGAGAAAATTTCATGATTGGAAATTGTTCAACGTGCATAGGATTCAGGATCACCACCATCCTATTCTCATGCCACAAAAGTGTGGCTAAAGTGCATCGAGGGGGGAACCAGAACACCCCCCTCCCCCCCCTAAGAAATGTAAAAATTATCTTCAAAAGAAGGTGGATAATATGGAGTGCCAATTGAAGCTACATGAGAATATCCAACAAAAGTGTGTTATTGAAACTTGGTCTATAGAAAGTATGGTAAACAAAGATTTTATCTACTTCCTAAGGAAAGGATGAGGTGAAGGATCAAATGGTGTTATACAATAGTGAGGAGAACAAGGATAAAAGAAGGAAAAATATATTGCTATTGTAGGAGAAAAAGAGAAAGGATAGAATGGTAATGTGAAATTGAACTATTAAATCTGAATTTTGGTTGGTTCATTATTTTTTTTTTATGCATACAAGGTTCACTTAACATTAACTTACATGACATGATGGGGTGATGGTTGAAAAGTAGTTCTTGCCACCCAACAAAGTATTGTTCATTTGGTAAAGGAAGCCATGCCAACAAAATCCCAAGATGATGTTGTTCCTACCAACCCAGTGTCTAACATTGAGAAGAAGGAGCATGCATGGTCTAAAGTTTTAGGATGCCCTCACATGAAGAAACGAGAACAAACAATGATTTCAAAATCTTATGTTTAATGTTTGTTTTAATTATTTCAATGAATTGGTTGCATTCATCTAAATTTGATGTGATGTTTCAATTCCTGCTATTACAGGGCAAGGATGAACAATGAAGTGTTGGCCTCGAGCAGGGTACTGTTGATTTGGAAGATGAAGTAGTTCCCATGAAAGCACAAGATGATGTTGTTTCTCCCAACCCATTGTCTAATATTGAGGAGCGTACATGGGCTAAAGTTTCAAGGCCACCTCACATTAAGAAACAAGAACAAATACTGATTTCAAAATATTCTAGTAATTTTTATTTATTATTTCAATGAATTGGTTGCATGCATTTGAATTTTATGTGATGTTACAATTCCTTCTATTACAAGACAAGGATGAACAACAAATTGTTGGCCTCGAGCAGGCTACTGTTGATTTAGAAGATGAAGCAGTGCCCATGAAAGTAGAAGATGATATTGTTCCTCCCAACCTGTTGTCTAACATTAAGAAGAAGAAGGAGAATACATGGTCTAAAGTTTCAAAGTTCCCTCACGTGAAGAAATAAGAACAAACCATGAATTCAAAATATTTTATTTAATTATTTTTTATTATTTCAATGAATTGGTTGCATGCACCTGAATTTGATGTGGTGTTTCAATTCTTACTATTACAGGGAAAGGATGAACAACGAAGTGCTAGCCTCGAGAAAGGTACTGTTGATTTGGAAGACAAAGTAGTGGCCATGAAAGAACAAGATGATGTTGTTCCTCCCAACCCACCATCTAGCATTGAGAAGGAGTGTACACTGTCAAAAGTTTCAAGGTGCCTTGACATGGAGAAACTAAAAGAAATGGTGAATTCAAAATCTTCTAGTTAATGTTTTTTTTTATTATTTCAATGAATTGGTTGCATTCATTTGAATTTGATGTGATGTTTCAATTCCTACTATTATAGGGAAAGGATGAACAATGAAGTGCTTGCCTTGACCTAATTCGTGATGTGGTTGCAATGGAAATGGGAGATGCTAAAAGAGATGGACGTGGGGATGGGGAGAGAACTGGCTTGCAAGTGGGATAGGTTAATAAAGATGGGCATGGGGGCAAGGAGAGCACTAGCCTGCAAGTGGGACAGGGTAATAAAGATGTACATGGTGACAGGGAGAGCATTGTCTTGCAAGTGGGATAGGGTAATAAATATGGACATGGGGATGAGGAGAGGACTGGCTTGTTAGGGGAGATGGCAATAAATATGGACATAGGAATGGGGAAAGTAGTGGCATGTCATCTATATTGGTAACAGACACAACACATTTCCATTATTTTGTTCCAATTTCTTTATGAATCCTTTAATATGTCTTGAATTATGATTTGGGTGATCCCACAAAGATGGTTTACAATTTCTAGAAGATTCTAATTTTTTTTGAAATTACATATTTTTAGAAAATATAATGATTTAAGTCTTAAAAAGTTTCATTTAAAGCATTCCAATTGAAGAGGGTTTTATCAAACTACCTTAGATCAAACCCCCTTGGATAGAACCTCGCTAGTTTTAAACCATACCTATAATAGAGTCTCATTTACACTTATCAAAATGCTAATAAAAAACCACTTTTGATTTACCTTTTTGGGGATCAAATGAATTCATTTAAAATTTATTTTTTGTAAGTATGTAGTCCTTATTATAAACTTCCTAAAATGTATAATTTTAAATAAATTTAATTTTATTATTATATTTATTTTTTTATTTTTTTGTGAATGCATGTTTTTCACTGAAAATCAAGCTCTATGTTTTGTACATGTGGAAAAATAGAATATTATTAATTTTTTTTTGAAAAATATGAGTGCAATAGATATTGAAATCCTTGATCCAACAAAAAAAAAAAAATTTCGATACATTCAAAAAATTTGTGTTATACAGTCCGCCTATGTCTGAATTGTAATTGGTTTGACTCCGAAACTTGATTAAGGAAAAAATATTCAACAAAACACTATGAAACCAATTGGAAGCACTAGATATCATAGTTACAAATCTAAATTCAAAAAAAATAGAATTTTATCCTTTATGGAAAAAAAGTTATGTGCTATACGATGAGCATCACTCCTTAAAAATGGCATTTTCTGAAAAAAAAAACTAGTTTTTGAAGATGGAAAAAGAAGTGCAATCTGATTCCAAATTTTTTGAAAACAATATATTTAGAATCTACAAAAAAAAATTCACAAATCACTAGTTTTCATCATCTTCAAATTCCTCATGGTTTAGCCGCTATAGGTGCCCGAAAGTGAAGATTTAGTTAGAAAAAAATAGTTAAGTGTCCAGTTTGGCCAAAAATTGTAAACCAGTATTGTGGGATCACCCATTCACATCAATGACATTTCCATTGCATCCAAATCATGTTGATGAACAGATGATAGAGTTCAAAGGCATCACTTTTAAGATCGATGATCATGTTGATCTTTGGAGGGCATAAACTAGTTGGCAAAGGAATTGTAAGTGTTATTAGTAGACATGCTCTTACTAATGGCCTTCCCCACCAAAAACATTATGTGAGATTCAACATTGTTAAGGCCATTGTTGGTGACTACACAATGCCTTTTGGATGTCCTAGTGCAGACATTATCAAAGAGTGTGTGGATGGCTTCAAGATATGGAAGCTCTTTGAGTTTAAGCATTCTCTTCCAGAGGTACATACAAATGATATATTTTTGTATATATCTACTAGATATTTTTTTCCATCCATATGTTAATTGTTCAAATTATTTCTTATAGGATGAAGGTCTTCAAAGTGTGAAGGACAAAGCACAACCTCTCCATAAATCTATTGTTACACATTCATCATCTGCAAGGCTTCGTGGAATTCAAATCACCCCTCTCGAAATACACAACAACCCAAAGAAACATGCCATATATTATAGAGGAATGACCTCAATTGCAAAGAATAGGCAGTGTAGGATATGATGACACTAGCTCACAATACTCATTATGCTTTGTGGGTTTCATTATTTGGTTATTGAACAATTAAATGGTGTAGATATATACTATTTTAATATGTTTGAACACTATGTTATAAATTTCATATCAAACTTTTTATGGTCCTTAATAATTATATTATCAACAATGTGAAATAATGGTAGGCAATTCCACCTAAAGTGCTATTGTTTATGGTGGCTTGCTTATAAATGTAAGAGATAAGTTGACATGTAAATAATTTGACCTCAACAAATTTGAATATAGCAATCAATGGTATTCAATACACTAATTGAATACATAATATTCAATAGAGTATACCAATAAATGTTGTGTGTATGTATATGTATGTATCTATGTGGGCAACTATTTGTAGTGTCGAAAAAAACACTTTCCCCTGTCAGTTATTTCTTTATGAAAAGTTATTGTTAAATCATTATGACCAAAAATTTAATGAAGTCCACTTTCAAATTTTAGAACAACTGTTTGGTATAATAAAAATGGAATTTCCCTTTTTCCATCTGATTGGAAGAGATAAATGGTTACATTCTTTGTAGTGTTGGAAAACACATTATCCCCTATCTGTTATTTCCTTATGAATTTTTTTGTTAGGTTACGACCATGAATGTAATGAAGTTCACTTTCAAATTTTAGAACAACTCTCTGGGATAGTAAAAATGGCATTTCATTTTTCCATATGATTGGAAGAGATAAAATGCTCACATTGTTTGCAATGTTGGAAAACATGTTGTCCCCTGTCAGTTATTTCCTTATGATTTTTTTTTGTTTCGTTATGACCAAGAATGTAATGAAGTCCAATTTCAATTTTTAGAAAAACTATTTGGTAGAGTGAAAATGGCATTTCCTTTTTTCATGCAATTATAACAAATAAAATGTTTGCATTGTTTGCAACGTTGGAAAACACACTGTCTCGTGTCAGTTATTTCGTCATGAATTTTTTTTGTTTCCTATGCTCCAAAAATGTAATGAAGTCCACTTTCAAATTTTAGAACAACTCTTTGGTAGAGTAAAAATTCCATTTCCTTTTTTAATGTGATTGGAACAAATAAAATGCTTGCATTGTTTGCAGTGTTGGAAAACACATTGTCTCATGTCAGTTATTTCATCATGAAATATTTTTGTTTCCTACACTCCAAAAATGTAATGAATTACACTTTAAAATTGTAGAACAACTCTTTGGTAGAGTGAAAATTTCATTTCCCTTTTTTATGTGATTGGAACAAATAAAATGCTTGCATTATTTATAGTGTTGGAAAACACACTGTCCCATGTCAATTACCTCATTTTGATTTTTTTTTTGTTTCATTATGACTAAGAATGTAATGAAGTCCACTTTCAATTTTTAGAACTCTTTGGTAGAGTGAAAATGGCATTTCCTTTTTTCATGTGATTGGAAAAAATAAAATGTTCTCATTGTTTTTAGTGTTGGAAAACACACTATCCCATGTTAGTTACTTCAATGTGAAATTTTTTTATTTCGTTATGACCAAGAATGTAATGGGGTATGTGTAGGATCATGGTGGGCCAAAAAGTGGTAATGAGGAAAAAAAACACGTCTTTCATCGACCCAAAAATGCGAAAATACAATGTTGACTTTTTTTAGGCTTGGGTGTTAGTACACACTACCAAAGCAAACACCAATCCTAGTTTTCCATATTGGATATCCGATTTGTAAAAAGTATATATATATAAAATTTGTGGTTGTTTTAAAATCATTTGAAAGTCAACAACCCATGGGTGCATAGTGAGGAGGTTCTTCGCGTAACAAATATCCGATTTCGCCAATATCCGATTTGAAAAGGTAAGATTTTAGATTTTTATTTGCTTTGATTCAATTTTGAATTAGATTTGGATAATTTCAATTAGTTTTTTGTGGATTTTTTTTAAAAATAGGGTTTTTGATTGAATTTTTATGAAAAAATTGAGTTTAGAATGGATTTTGATAAAAAAATGAATGTTTTTTGTGGATTTTTTTTCAAAATAGGTTTTTGATTGAATTTTTATGAAAAATTTGAGTTTAGAATGGATTTTGATAAAAAAATGAATGTTTTTTGTGGATTTTTTTTCAAAATAGAGTTTTTGATTGAATGTTTATGAAACAATTGAGTTTAGAATGGATTTTGAAAAAAAATGAATGTTTTTTATGGATTTTGATTTAAAAATATTGTTGCTTAAGTATTTGTATTAAAAATTAGAGAATTTTATAGATTTTTGTTAAAAAGTAGGGTTTTTTTTTATTTTTTTTAAAAACTAGGGTATTTTTATAATATTTTCATTTATATTGTCTAATTTTAATTAGATTAATTATTTTTTAACTTTAATCAGGCATTATGTTTGTTGAGAATGAGAATACACAAATTCCACTAGTTGAGAATGAAAATACACTCTAGCTGAGAATCAAAATGCAGAAATGCCAAATGCTCCACCACCTCTGTAGCCATCAATTGAAGACTTAATTCATGAAAATTGGAGCAATTGAGGGGCATTTGTGATGTTTATAAGAAAATCCCTCGCTTCTACTATATGTCAACCACATTGACAGGAATAATGAAAAATGTAGAAAACCTCTCCACCCAACATAATGCATTTCATTTGTTGCAAGAAACCATGAGGGAATATTATGCATGTGGATTGTCTTATGATGATGTGAAAAATCTCCAAATAACAAAAGCCAAAATAGCCTCTTTATTTATTAGCCCTAGTACTAGTTTTCCAGTTAATGTTAACAAACCAAAACTTTCTATAAAATGGTGCATGCATAGGGGCATAGTAGATAAATTTTAGGATCGTTGGTGTATAATTTTTGATAAACCATCGAACAATAATCTTGAAGTACCTTTTTACTTTATTAAAAAATTATATGTTGAGTTTTTGTTAGGGCATCATGTCAATTACTTTAACATTAAACCCTTCCAGGGCGTTGGTGGAGGTATGCCCCAGGATAGGCCAGGGGTAGTTAGAGTAGTCAGGTGCCCACATGTTCCCCATCCTCCCCTTCCTTCGCCACCTCCAGTACAACATCTAGTTATTACAGAGGATGCAGCCACAAACTATCTAGGCCATTCACTCTTTGAGTGGTCTTTTGGTTTCCCATGCTTCTTCAGTAGCTTAGCCACATTCTGGTGATGTTGGCGATGGATCCAGTGTTGCTGCATCATCCTCCTCGGGTCCACATATTTGTGTCCCACATATTTGCAATACATGCTAGCAAATATGCTTGGGTCCTATTGTACAACCTACTGAGCATCCATTAGACACTTATGATTATGACATCCAGGATGTGGAGATTATAGCAGATCACGCATAGGGGAGTGGAGCACACCCTACAGAGTCCTCTCCTGCTAGATAGGTGGACATTGGAATAGTTACATAGGTAACATTTAAGGTGTAAATTCATAACTTGCATTTTTTTTAAATGAATATTAATAAGAGATAGTATCAAGTACTAATATTTATTTGCATGGTCTATTTAACAGTTAATTTCTAAGGAGGAGCTCACACGAGTGAATAATAGCACCCTTAGGGCCATTTCATTTGGCCTTGACACACATAGAGTATGTATTTTTGTACTCACTCATTTACATTATTTTACTATATACTTGCTTGTCATTTGAGTTGTCATTAATGAAATTATATATTAACTTATATGTTTATCTTATTCTCTACTTGTAGGAAACACCTAGTGCGAGTGATGTGCGATGCTCTCCAGACTATGGAGGTACAATGTTAGATAAGGGAAAGGTAATTGAACTCAAATTTGATTGAATTAAGATTTATAATATCTTTTATTGATTATGCATACATTGACATAGATTCGTAGTTTCATATGTACTTGTCATTTTTATGTACAGGTAGTTGTGAGCTATACATCATTGTTGATAAGTGTCACAACACCTGAAGGAGTAGGTATTCGAACACCTAAAGGAGGAGGTGTTGAAACACCTCAAGGAGGAGGTGTCAAAACACCTAAAGGAGATACAAAAAAAGATCAACCTAAAGAGGTATGTGTTTATTTTATTTTGTGCTTGGTAAATATGTTCTTATTACCGACAATTCTATGCTAACTTGGATCAATTTTATTTTTTTGTTCACATATATAGATTGATGTTACAAAAGTTGGTTTGGTTATTTCTTTGAGAGGGGTATATTCTAGGACTCTTGACCCTTCGAAGAGACGTATATTTTAGGTAATCAAGATTTCAATTTTAGAGTTCAATTATAATTCAATGTATATTGATTTTTATGTTAATTATTCGATTTTAAATTATATAGTATAACTAATCTCAATTGTGGTTTGAATTTTTCTTGTACAGCTACCTTTAGAGCCAATGAGTGCTTCAAAGAGGCTCCATTTTGATGATCCACTAGTAGTTTAGGATGAGATAGACATTTTGGCATGTAAATTTTGAATAGATACTAAGATGTCATATGCCACATATTGTAAAACTTTGTTTGATTTGGTGTTGATGCCATTTTTTTACATGGACATACACTTGATTATTGGATAATTTGATATATAGAAGTTGACAATCAAAAATTAATTTCCTCCTCATGTTCATGATTAAACTCTTTGAAAATTTAATTAAGTGAGCAATGGTTAAATATCAATGCACAATAGCATAAAAAGAATGGTTAAATATTATGTAGTTTATATTCATATTGCTGATTACATTGCATTGCACATCTTTCAAACTCAAAGCATTACTTCGCATTGCATAAGTAACAACTAGATGCTGATAGATGAAAAAATTTCAATAACAATATAGTTTTTACAAAGTCAACCTAAGCAGTTATGCAATTACTTCACATTACATAACTAATAACTAGGAGTAGCTATCCATTGCATTAGCTTGTCATGGAATTCTATGAGACCACATTTCTTTGAGGAAACTTGGCACAAAACTCATAAAAAATGAAAAGAAAGCACTCAAACAAACTTTAAAGGGGTCTCAGGCCTGTTTCCCCCTCATTCCACATGCTATGTAGCCATTTACTTGCAGTGTAGGGGCCGAACAATGGAGAAAACATGTAAAAATTATATATATATATATATATATATATATATATACAGTCTAGAAGCATGAATTACGATTAGAATATCACATAACATCATATAAACAAAAAAACAACTATAAACTTGAATGTCATTTAAAACATGAATGATAAATATTCATTTTTGAAACTTGAATTGTGGTAGCTTGATATACAGAGTCGATTGATGCCAGGGTTCAATTTGTATGATATTGAAAAAAGAAGCCAACTGAGTAGAGTTATCAACATTCTTCAAAAATCATAAGAATTATTTTAGTACACTAGCCATTTTGATGTGTTCTTGCAGTCTCAAATGTTATTTTGTATCATTGTTACATTGGTCTTGAGATTGATTGCACGTTTGAAGTGTATAAACATATACCTTTTTGTAATATCAAGGATACTTTTTGAATCTTCCATACATTGCTAATCTAAAAGCAAAGGTCTTTTTCCTAATCTATATACAGCCATGCTTTTGACATTGTCAAAAAGACCAAAACTTCCCTAATGATGCAAAGGCATGGCCAAGCAGTTCTAACTCTCCACATGAGAGAATAGAGATGTTGGAGAGTACATCAAGTCAGTGAGAACTGAAGTGTAATGTGTTTTAGTTTGTAGTACTTTGTTTCTCTGCATGAATTATGATTAGAATATCACATAACATCATATAATCAAGAAAACCACTATAAACTTGAATGTCATTTAAAACATGCATGATAAATATTCATCATTGAAACTTGAATTGTGGTAGCTTGATATACAGAGTTGATTGATGCCAGGGTTCAATTTGTATGATATTGAAAAAATAAGCCAACTAAGTAGAGTTATCAGCATTCTTCAAAAATCATAAGAATTCTTTTAGTACACTAGCCATTTTGACGTCTTCTTGCAATCTCAAACGTTATTTTGTATCATTGTTGCATTGGTCTTGAGAGTGATTGCACATTTGAAGTGTATAAACACATACCTTTTTGTAATATCAAGGATACTTTTTGAATCTTCCATGAATTGCTAATCTAAAAGCAAAGGTCTTTTTCCTAATCTGTATGCAGCCATGCTTTTGACATTGTCAAAAAGAGAAAAACTTCCCTAATGATGCAAAGGCATGGCCAAGAAGTTCTAACTCTCCACATGAGAGAAGAGAGATGTTGGAGAGTACATCAAGTCAGTGAGAACCGAAGTGTAATGTGTTTTAGTTTGTAATACTCCTATGTTTCTCTGCAGAAGTGTGATAAATTCTTAGTTCAATGATGTTGAACAATTTTTGAAAAATGGAAGTTGTGTCACAGTCTGCATTCAATCCAACAAGCAAAAATGAAAGCTTAGGCTTTTGGAATGAAAATTATTGTTTGCAAAAAAATGAATAAGAATGAGGTAGTTAAGATGTTTGAAGTTATTTAGAGGTCACTTTTAGGGTACAAGGCTTAAAAGTTCATTTTAAATGCACTCAAACAAACTTTAAAGGGATCTCAGACCTGCTTCCCCCTCATTCCACGTGCTATGCATCAATTTACTTGCGGTGTAGGGGTCGAACAATGGAGAAAACATGTAAAAATAATATATATATATATATATATATATAGATGTGCAGCCTAGAAGCATGAATTACAATTAGAATATCACATAACATCATATAAACAAAAAAACCACCATAAACTTGAATTTCATTTAAAACATGCATGATAAATATTCATCGACGAAACTTGAATTGTGGTAGCTTGATATACAGAGTCTATTGATGCTAGGGTTCATTTTTTATGATATTGAAAAATTAAGACAACTGAGTAGAGTTATCAGCATTCTTCAAAAATCATAAGAATTATTTTAGTACACTCAAGAGTTATTAGATGTCTTCTTGCAGTCTCAAAAGTTGATTTTGTATCATTGTTACATTGGCCTTGAGAGTGGTAGCTTAATATAGGTCCACAATACAAAACCTGGTTTACCTGTGCAATGTAACAGTGGCATAGGAAGATTTTTCTTTGAAAGCAAAAATTAAAGCTTAGCCTCTTGGAATGAAAATGCTTGTTTGCAAAACAAATGAATAAGAATGAGGTAGTTAAGGTGTTTGAAGTGATTTAGAGGTTGATTTTAGGGTAGTTAAGGTGTTTGAAGTGATTTAGAGGTCGCTTTTAGAGAAGAGAGATGTTGAAGAGTACATCAAGTCAGTGAGAACCGAAGTGTAATGTGTTTTAGTTTGTAGTACTCTTTTATTTCTCTATAGATGTGTGATAAATTATTAGTTCAATGATGTTGAACAATTTTTGAAAAAATAAAGTTGTGTCATCGTCCTCATTCAATCCAACAAGCAAAAATGAAAGCTCATCCTCTTGGAATGAAAATGCTTGTTTGCAAAAGAAATGAATAAGAATGAGGTAGTTAAGGTGTTTGAAGTTATTTAGAGGTCACTTTTAGGGTGGAAGGCTTAAAAATACATTTTAAATGCACAAAAAAGAATGAAATTACTTCAAACCAAGTTTGTGAAGAAGTTAACTATGTTGCCCACTAGTTTCCCTTAAGAGTCCAAAGTGCTAAAAGGTAGCAATCTTTGAAGGGCTATTTCTTAGAGAACGTGATGCTTACAGACTCTCTGTCTAAGGCTATGAGATCATGTTGGGACCATCTACAAAAACCTCTCTCGGTTTTTTCTATCTTAGAGGCATTTTCTTGTGGTGATGACTTTTTAGTGGAGGGAAAAGTTGCTAGATGCAAGCAGTGTAAAGTTGCAAAATGGTGCAACTTTCATTCCGCAACTCGTACGACCAAATGGATTGTTCCAACACATCCGGATGGGTACATTTACGCTAGGGATGTTCCTCTCTTGCACCCAAATATGCTGAATCACTCCAAGCTACATTGGACCGACAATTGCTAAAAGGCAACAATCTTTGAAGGGCTATTTCTCAGAGACCGTGATGCTTACAGACTCTTTGTCTGAGGCTATGGGATCATGTTGGGACCATCTGAAAAAAAATCTCTCAGTTTTTTCTATCTCGGAGGCATTTTCCTATGGTGATGAATTTTTAGTGGAGGGAAAAGTTTCCAGATGCAAGCAATGTAAAATTGCAAAGTGGTGCAACTTTCATTTCGCAACTCGTACGACCAAACAAACTGTTCCAACACATCTGGATGGGTACATTTACACTAGGGATGGTCCTCTTTCGCAACCAAATACACTAAATCACTCTGAGCTACATTGGACCGAGTGAAATTAGGTGAAAATTTGATGCAGACACAAGGGCACAATTACAAACTCTTTGCAACCTACCTATTTGAGGCATCTAACAAGATTATTATGACCTCTTTGGAAAGTCCAAAACTCTCTTAAAACTTGACAAGCAACTAAATACACATTTCCCTCTTTAACCCCCTTAAACCCTTGTTATAGTGAGAAATTAGTTTTTGTCCAATTACTCCACAATTTTCCAAAACACTAGACCAACACATGACTGATTCAAAAACCCATATCCAAGTTACACAACATATATGAGAAACAACATAGACTCCTTTGGACCATCATTGACTTCCTATACATTCAACCTTGAGCAAGCTACTCAATTAGCCCAAAAATGCAAAGCAACATACCTTCAAACACCACACAAACCCCTGAAACCTTGGGGCAGCAAATAAATTTCCAAGAAAACAAATATTTTGCAATTGGATTCCATTTGTACGGACCTGTAACCATCAAATCAGAAAATCCTTATTTTTAGTGTAATTCTTGAGGGTTTATTGGATGTAGCACTTCCACAACCTTTCAAACTCTGCCACCACCTTAGACACCTTTATTTAGGCCCCAATATGCTTATAAAACAAAGAAACTTTTGGTATCTCAGAGATTTTTGCAAACCCTAGGGTAAAAACTCTATTTTCAAATGAAAAAAAACCACCATTTTTAGACCTTTAACTCTTCATTTTATTTCAAAACCCAGTTCTCCATGCCTTCCACTCTTGAAATATCATTTCCTAATCCCTACCAGCTCATCCCATCGATTCACATTGGCACACAGTAGGTGGGATGAGATTCAAACCATTAAAATTGCAAAACTCTTATTCCCTTATTTAGGAACTTGTCTAAAGAAAGTCTAAGTTTTGAGGCACAAAATGAATAACGAAACCATATATTAAGAAGTCAAAATAAATTCAAGACATGTAATAAAATTTCTACATAAAGTTTTGATACAAAATGCTTGAATGGCTTGTGCACAAGCAGAAAACACAAGAAAAATAGTAAAATATGAACTGAGCAATTGAAACTTTATTGATTCAAAGAAAAAAATTCCTTCAACCAAACCTATCTCGAGCCCTTTAAGGCCTTAAGTACATTTCTATGCCTTGGAATCCAATTCCCAATGCCTTTAACCACCAATATTAACTGACTTTTCAAACCTTAATGATCGTTGAAGGCCAAAATACAAACATTTTTCACATTAATATGACTCATAATGAAATGTTGCACTTTTCCACTTCTAACTTTACTAAGACCTCACTTAATGGCTTGAAATAGCATCATTACATGTTCAAAACAATGTTCTTGCTTGTCCCTAGACAAATTTACTATTTTTTCCTTCAAAGGCTACAAAGCAACAACTAGGACAAGTTGGGATCTCCATGTTTTTTTAACCTTAAAACCTAAAAACTCCTCCTAATACATGACCATTAGGACTATTAGATCTCATTAAAGACAAAAACTCAAAATATTAACACTTTAATCATTGAAATGATCCACAATGATATTGTGGTGTAGGTGCTTCTGCACCAAAAATGGTGGTTACAACTTGCTAATGTCAATAAAACGTGGATATTACAAAAGTTGAAAGCCACTATAATTTATTATATATAAATGGGAGATATTACAAAACCTAGTTCAAATGAGGATATTTCCAGGAAAGAACCAGGAAGAAAACCTTTAGTTATAGCTCGATTAAGTACAAAAATAGACCCCTTTACAAAACCTATGAGTTTCCAAAATACAGACCCCTTTACATTTTAAACATACCCTTTATACAATGCTAGACATTTGACCCATATTTCAAAAAAAAATCACTGGGTATAGATTATGCCCATACATAATTATGACCGTTTTAAATTGTTTCCAATTTGAGAATTCAAATTTTACAAAATTTTCCTATTAGAGGCATTCAGGGCATAGTCTTCAACAATAGTAGTATGTTCATGTTTTGGACTGACAAGAACCTGTACAAACCATCAAGGTAGCTTAGAATAACCAATCTATATTATTCTAAATGACACAAAATATGATGAGATGGTAATGCAAACTATAAAAGACGCTTAGAATAACCAATCTATATTGTTGTAATCTATTGCATACCTCTCTGAAAGGATCAAAGTTGGCTATTGTTGTAGCAGGTCCATGATCAATCATGCCAAGAATATCATAAATGTGGGAAAATGAAAAATCTATATTGTCACAATAGAAAAGATGCTTAGACTAATAAATCTATATTAATATAAACAACTTGAATACTGATGAATGGGTGATGCAAACTATAAAAGATGCTTAGAATAACCAATCTATATTATTCTAAATGACACAAAATATGTTGAGATGGTAATGCAAACTATAAAAGATGCTTTAAATAACCAATCTATATTGTTTTAATCTGTCACATACCTCTCTGAAAGGATCAGAGTTGGCTATTATTGCAGCAGGTCCATGATCAATCATGCCAGGAATATCGCAAAAGTGGGAAAATGAGAAATCTATATTGTCACAATAGAAAAGATGCTTAGAATAAAAAATCTATATTAATCTAAACAACTTGAATGATGATGAATTGGTGATGCAAACTATAAAAGATGCTTAGAATAACCAATCTATATTATTCTAAATGACACAAAATATGATGAGATGGTAATTAAAACTATAAAAGATGCTTAAAATAACCAATCTATATTTTTGTAATATGTCACATACCTCTCCAAAAGGATCAGAGTTGGCTATTATTGCAGCAAGTCCATGATCAATCGTGCCAAGAATATCGCAAAAGTGGGAAAATGAGAAATCTATATTGTCACAATAGAAAAGATGCTTAGACTAACATATCTATATTAATCTAAACAACCTAAATGATGATGAGTTGGTGATGCAAACTATAAAAGACACTTAGAATAACCAATCTATATTGTTCTAATCTATCACATACCTCTTCAAAAGGATCAGAGCCAGCTATTGTTGCAGCAAGTCCATGATCAATCTTGCCAAAAATATCACAAAAGTACATACAAAATATCACTATTAAAGACACCTACATTGCAATAGTATATAAAATATCAGTATTAAATAAAGAACACTAATGAACTTAATCATAATGAACATAAGCATTCTACCTTCCATTCTTGAAAATACTATTCAAGTGTGCTTGAAGGGTCATCTCTTTGCTTAAGAGTATCCAATATTGCTTCATGATCAACATTACTAAATGTCCATAGTTGTTTTGTCTTTGGTATGGCATGATGTTTCAACAACTTAACATTTGTTGCTATAACAAGGTGCAAATACATGAGAATTGTTTTGTGTTTCTCGTAGTCTTCAAATGCAAGTATGCCATTCTTTCTAATCATGTATGTTCACAACCAAGTTCCTGCAACCACAACTAAACCTATAGGATACATGAAACCATCATCATCTTCCATCGGTTTTGTTAGCTTATGCTTTACCCGCACACATCGAGCCAACCAATAGTTTGATCTCTCTTCATTCCCCTGCGGTACAACAATTGCAAAAATATGTCCTAGCTGTAGTAGATTTGAAAGCAGGTCGTAATCAACTGAACTTTCCATTGTGTCATTTGTCATGGATATTGTTTGAGATAAAGGAGTTAGATACTGTGGCACCCATGTATCCACCCACTCACTTGACTCGCATTGATCCCACTCGCACTGAATACAACTTTGAAAGAAACAAGCCAACTCTCGTGTCCAAATGGTCCATGTGCCTACATTTGAGCTTCAAAATGAATGCATCTTTGAAGAATCTTTGATTGTATGACAATCCAATCTTCCTCCCACTATACCCTCCTCAACGAACCAAAAGAATCTGTGCACTGTTGAATCAAGTGTCCCTCCTTGTGACAATGTTGAACTACACCAATCAACTATAGAACATGCATCACTGAATTTTCCTCCTAAAATCTTCAATTGCTCCTTAACTAGAGATCTCTTTATGCATGCACCTGCTCCATCATGCTCCCCTTTCCCATGTCCAACTTCAAAAAAACTCCAAATATGAGGTAGACCCCTCTCTACATGCATTCTACTCAACCAATAAAACATACGAGCACTCTTGAATTGACCTATGCAATTATTTGACCAAATTAGATGTTGGCCCACCGCTATATCATGCTCCTACAAGAACTCAAAAAATTCTCAAAACAATGTTGGACATACTCAGACTAGTGAGATCTATCATCACTCATATAAAAATGATACTCTTTGATGATCCTCCTCTATACTATCAGGTGCATGTCTAAATGTTATGTGCACAAAAATAGCAATCTAAATGGAATTGTAATACTAAGATTGCACCTCATTTTGTGGTTGCAATGTGTAGTTTTCTGCAAAATCAACCACTGATATAATAGTTCCAATTGGAAAAGAGTTCTTACACATCCTAAATTGTTGATCCAACCATTGAGACCTATGACTATGCCTTTCATACTTGTAGAAAAGATTGTCCTTAAAATCTAACATAAAATCAGCAACACTGCATTCTTTTGAAACCAACTCACATCTAGAACCTTCACCTCCACTCTGCGAAGTATATTTCACTATCTCATATCTCTTTTTCTCAAAAAAATTCTTTCCAAATTCATGTTCAAAACTCTCATGAAAACATTGAACAAACTTTGACAAGTCACCACATTGTGAGAACTTTGCATTTAAACAATCATTTTTATAGAAAAAGCAACCATCATCTCTAGAACATAAAAAAAAGATCTAGCAAGTCCCTTGATGATTTTGGAAGATGCATTGCACCACACTCCTGCAACATTTCATTAGTATGCAAAGTAGAACGGATATAGCATAATATTTCATGGTACATTGAAAACTCCACATGGTATTTGCAACAAGTATTATGAATTTTAAGAGGCACACAATAAAATGGCTTCAAACCTTCAAAAGTCCTTTGCGATATTTCCATATTTGATGTGTTTCAATAAAAATTTTGAACAACATTGTTTGGCTTGATTCCAAGAAATGTTTAGGATGTGGTGTACAGTCTCGATTGCCAATTCTTAACTTTAAAACAATCTTTGCATTGGGTGATACTCTACAGTTATCATGCCAAAATTGTTGAATTAACTACTTTACATTATCAGGTTAGCTTCTTATCAACATGTGGAAGCCTCCCGAAAAAATCCCATGTATCATTTTGAAGAGGATCATCTATTCTTTCTCTTCTTGCAAGTGCTCTATCCAAAGTTTTACGATTTATGTTAAAATCAATACAAGTTTGTCTCATAAAACGAGCCTTTTTCAATTGATGGCTTACTAGGGTGGTTGTAATGACTCTTCGAGTAGCTATCTTATTGTTTTCCTTGTTATTTTTTCCAATCAACTTGAGAGCATTAAAAATATTTTTGACAATAATATTATTTTTTTCGGTATTCTTGTTCACATGAATCTTCAATTTGGCTAGCAAAGGTCTCATCTTTTGCATCTTTAGCAATTGTACAAAAATTTGGCATTGCTCGATCAATGTCTTATCACTAAAATATTGGTTGAAAAGTCTTCTAGCCCACAACCGAATAGTTTGTGTTGACCTCTTGCCTTCAAAATTATTTATAATGTTCTCATCAAATTCAAGTAACCATTTAGGGGTTCTTGAAGGTCTTGAATTTGAATTATGTCTTCTTCCACACAAGGTACTTCATTTCTCATGTAATCTGGTGAAACATAATTTACACTTAGTTCAATATTATTTTCAACATCTTCAATTCCAACATTTTCACCTTCAATTTTAATAATTTCATTCAATTTTAGTATCATATTCAACATCTTCAAATCCAACATTTTCACCTCTCAACATTTTCATTATCAATTTCAATATTTTCATTCCCAATTTGAATATCGTGTTCAACATCTTCAATTCCAACATTTTAGCTTGAAAATTTTGAGTATCAATTTGAACATTTTCATTCCCAATTTCAATATCATGTTCAACATTTTCACCTTGTACATATTCAATTTTCTCTTCACTTGAAAGACCATAGGGCTCATATTCACCAATATTTAACATACGTTGTCTTCTCTTCTTATGATCTTCTTTATCTTTTTGTCTATATTCTTCAATTTGTTCTTTTGTAAGCTTTCTCTTATGTTTATGCTTTTGACGACTATTGCTCCCCATTATACCTCATAAAAGATGCTGAAAAATCATTGTTTATGTCAAATTTGAGTACAAAATGCTCCAAAAATTTGAACTTTGTCTCTTCTTGTCTGAAACCACATGTTTGTCGCTTGAAAAGCTTACAAAAAGAATGTAGGGTCCATTGGAATGCAAAAAATGGGCCATATGGGGTTTTGGTATGGCCCACAAATCGGATATCAGACTAAATCCGATATCTAATATGAATTTTTTTTAAAATAAAACAATTTTATAATGCTCTCTAACGACAAGATTTTAGTGCTATAAATTGGATATCCGATTTGTGCATATATAGACCTAACAGTAATTAGGAGGTGGAGGTTGAGCAAGAGAGAGAGAGAGAGTGGAGGGTAGAGGGGAAGAAGGGGAGAGTGAGGGAGAGATAATTAGAAGGGGAAGGGAGAGGGGAAGAATGAGAGAGAGAGAGAGAGAG
>VDFB02000008.1:374374931-374416825 GCA_007258455.2 Sequoia sempervirens | reverse complement strand
GGAAGAAGGGCAGAGAGAGGGAGAGAGAATTAGGAGGGGAATAATGGGAGAGAGAGAGGGAATTATATAATATTTAAATATTTTATATGTTAGTAATATTAATTAGTTATATAATATTTTATATATTAGTAATATATATATACATTAACTAAAATATAGAAATAATATTTAAATATTATACATAATAATATAATATATTATATATTAAATTATAAAATATATTGTATATTCTAAACTAGATATATTAAAATAAACTATAAAATATTTATTTCATTTTCTAAATCATATATTATAAAGCGTATAACATTTTTTAAAATCATATATAAACCAAATCGGATATCCAATTTGAAATTAATATCCAATTTGAAACAAATATTCGATATTTTTGACATAATTTATTTCCTAGGGATTAGCCTCGGGCTTGCTTTGGAATTTGGCTTGGACATTCCAATCCTAAGAAGTCAACGCAAAAAACATGTTTGACAACTTACCTTGTTTTTCTAGACTTTGCCCATGTGGCTGACGACTTTTTTTTAGCCAAAATTGATGAAACTAAAAGGGTTTGTAGAGGAGACTCTCAGCTTTCCACCAATATAAATTATTCTTTACTTTGAATTTAATAAATAATTATTATTCATTTTCTATTAGAATTATGACTAAAGTCCTGATTGATAGGCTGATTGAGAAACATCTATAACTTTCAAATGGTATCATATTTTTTGAATCCAAAAATGCCTCGCATTCTATGCTTCGCATACTATAGGATTAAAAAAAAAAAAAAATTCATGAATTTTTTTGACCAAGTTAAGGTGGTCAGACATGAGTTTTATATATTTTTAAGTTGTAATAAAAAAATCATAATTAATTATTTACTTGGAAAAAATTACAAAAATATTTGCCACATCCAGACATGAGTCCTCTACTTATATGTAAAATCTTATAAAAAAATATTATCATTTTATTGTGGTTAGGGTGGTCAGACAAACACCTATTTCTTTTTTTTCCCTTGAAATTTAAGTACTACTACATTGAAATTTCAAATTTTCACCAAATAGACTTTTAAAAAAATAAAATAAACTTAGTAGTTTAGAAACTACATTCAATTTTCCACAGATTCTACTCTTATATATTTTTGAAATAATATAGATAACTTATTCAAATTTTTATGTCAAGTTGCCTAACTCTGATTTTTCTGAATTTTCATTGCCACTTAAGGGCCTATTTTTTTCATGATGATCCTACACATACCCAATGAAGTCCACTTTCAAGTTTTAGAACAACTATTTGGTAGAGTGAAAATGGAATTTCCTTTTTTCATGTGATTGGAACAAATAAAATGTTCGCATTGTTTGGAGTGCTGGAAAACACATTGTCTCGTGTCAGTTAGTTCATTATCAAAAGTTTTTTTTTGTTACAACCAATAATTTAATCAAGTCCAATTTCAATTCTTTGAACAACTATTCGGTACGGTAAAAAAGGCATTTTACATTCTTCATCTGATTGGAACAAATCAAAT
This sequence comes from Sequoia sempervirens, assembly GCA_007258455.2. Lineage (NCBI taxonomy): Eukaryota > Viridiplantae > Streptophyta > Pinopsida > Cupressales > Cupressaceae > Sequoia > Sequoia sempervirens. The sequence goes on along the minus strand of VDFB02000008.1, from coordinate 374,415,309 downwards.
GCTCACATTATTTGCACTACTAGAAAACACACTATCTCATGGTACTTACTTCATTGTGATTTTTTTTTATTTTGTTATGACCAAGAATGTAATAAAGTCCACTTTCAATTTTTAGAACAACTCTTTTGTAGAGTGACAATGGAATTTTCTTTTTTCATGTGATTGGAAGAAGTAAAATGCTCACATTGTTTTCCCTATTGGAAAACACACTGTCCCATGTCAGTTAATTTTTTATGTAAAGTTTTGTTTTGTTATGACCAAGTGTGTCGTAGAAAAATGGCCCCTTGTCATTTTCATGGATTTTTAGGCCTTGTTTCATGATGTTTGATCTATTCCACTCTGATTTTATATTGTAACATGGCTTGAACATGCATATTTAGGTACTAAAATTCAAATAATGATGTATTGTGAAAGTGTTGTGAAGTGTTGTAAAACATTTCTACACTCTTCTAGACTCTATTCATTACAATTCACCTGAAAATTTCCTTTTTTATCACTAATAAACTCCTATTTTGAAGTGTTGTAAAGTATTGTAATAAGATTTCATGCTTTCCTAGGCACAACTCCACTATTTATCCCTTTCTTATGTTTTATTTGACCCTTTTATGTCCTTATAAGGCTTAATTAAGTGCATTTTTGAATGTAAGCCTGCTAAACAACATTAAATACAAGATAACTCCTGACACCCATTTTCAGGTCCTAGGTAGGACCCATTCGCCATGGGTGGCGAATCAGTCCCCCTTGGCTCCAAATTCAAAATATTTTAAATTTCCTTTCAAGTTTTTATTCAAAATCACTTGATGTCGGCTTGTGATGAGGTATCAATAGGTTACTAAGGCACAAGATTATATAAATAAGTATTTTTCACCTCATTTTACATTTCCCCATCCATTCAAGCATTCATTCACACATCATCTCAAGCATTCAAGCATCTTACAACATCTTATCAAGCACTATTCAAGCATTTTGAAGAATCCATTGACATTACTTCAGATTATCATCTTCAAGGGTTTGGTAAGTTGATAGCATTTATATGTTATTATTTTATCATTCTCTTGCATTTCATTATTTTACTAAGGGTTTGATTACCAAAGTGGGGTTTGACCAAGGAAAACCCCTATTTGCTAATGCTCAACCATTTTTCCCCTCTTGCATGTGTGTTTGTAGACGTTTGTATGTAGATTTAACAAGCATTTAGGTGAGTGAAGATTGGTCAACAAGTCAACTAGGTTCTTCAAGTCAAATCAACCCTATTTCAAGCTTGGAGAAGGTTTTCTATCTGTTTCCTACAGAATTGACTTCAGCAACTCAACAAGTAAAAATTTCTAGATCTAGTGTTGTAAAGTTGTCTCCTGATTTCTCAGAATTTTTAGAGAGGACTAATTCACCACCAATGGAAAATGAGTCCCACCTTACACATAATTTGAATGAACCCTAAGATTTTTTGGCCCTACCTCTCTCCTTTTAGGTGAAAAACCCTAAAAGAGCTAGAAAGGTGCAAGGTGCAAAAAATCTACAATTCATTTTGGTGAACCCGAATTTTGAACAGTTTGCATTTCTGATTTCATTCACATATTGCATCCTAGATTACATTTGCATTAACATTCAATTAGGATATTGTTTTTTTTGCATTGCATATCATTGAAAAAATATAAAATCCACATTATGCATCCTTAATGACATTCTAAAAAGCATTAGATTCATTTTAAAATTTCTAAAAAACATAAAAAATATCATACTGGGACTCATTTGCCACCCTGAGTGAATCAATCCCTCTACACTTTTTAAACAACATTTCTTGCATTTTTTGGCATTTTCCTGCATTTCTATTTTCTATAGTTACTTGTTGGTTACAATTAGCAGAATTTATGTTATTTGCATTTAGAACTCCTAGATTACTTTACATATGCATTCAACCTATCTTTGTGGTACTTGTATGAGTGTTTGGTGCCCCATTGATAATACTTTAGTGAGACAAAGTTCTAAACTCATGGCCTCTCATGATAGCACTTTCATTGTGGACCTTGGGATCTTAAGAGCTCCTACTCCTAGTATGGACCATGGTGCATTAGGCATTGACAATACCACTTCTATTCCTTCACCTTTCTGTCCAATGAATTTTGAGACACACAAAAACTCCCTCGTGCAAGCAAAGGTCATTAATGTTCATGAGGATTTTGCACATTTATAGCAAGACTTTTCACTTCAAAACACTTCCACCACTGCCATACTCGCAATAGAAAACCTTCATCGCTTGATTGAAAGTGATGATGGCTTGAAAGTTATGAAGAGAATTGTCGAGATTTACAATAAGCATGCCTCTTCTAATACTCAATCCACAAAAAATCTTGTAAGCCAAGGAGGACCTCACATTCCTCCCCCTTCAACCATAGTATCCATACCAACTTATACCAATCTGCAAGTCACCACAACTATGCACCAAGTTAATTATGTGGCTACTTCTTTCCCAATTCCAACTAGCATTCCTAGTTCTCTTGTGGCATCACAAGTCCTCTCCACCACCTTCCCCCCCTTTAGTATTCTTTTCACTTCCCCTAACATCACATACACTCTATCACCATTTTCCCTTCCACCTCAAACAACTTACCCCGACCCTGTTGTTACACAACTCCTTAACACCATTTCTTCCATGCAACACCAACTTTCTACCATTATCAAGGGTTAAACAACTCCACCCACATATCAGGTCCATAGCAGCCCCTTATCCTTATAAATATTATGTACACCAATGTTGCAAGGGATAGAAATGCCTCGGTTTGAGAAATATAGAGGTAAAGGAGACCCTATCAACTATGTTAATGCTTATATGACTTTATGTAGCAATTTTGTCCTTGATGGTAAACTTTTAGCCAAAAATTTTCCAAGGACCTTGAAAGATACTACATTAGAATGGTTTTCCAACTTTCCCAATCATTCCATCTGATCCTTCAATGAATTGGTGGATACTTTCATAAGTCACTTTCAAGTTCACATGACACCTAAAAAGTCAATGGTTGACCTCATGAGATGTAGACAAAACAAAAATGTAAAAGTAACTGATTTTATCTCACAATACCAATCCTTGTATGCTCAAGTTGATGTCAAGATTCCTAATGCACATCTGTAGAAGATGTTTATCAAAAAATTGCACACAAAACTTTAGGATAAGTTAACTATGACAAAATTCCCTTCATTTATGCATTTATGTACCACATTATGTTAATATCATAATTTGGTTTCAAGTCATGACTCAAAATCCACTTCTAACTGAGCTGAAAATCCTAAACACAACAATCAAAAGAACACAAAACTTTCACAAACCAAATAGATTATTTTTACAGTTCAATTTGCCTCCTCAACCACAATTGCAACCAACCCAAAAAAATCCAAACCAAGTGGTAGCTGCTAAAGCGGTGGTGCCTTATACCTATGGGGACCCGAAGAGACAATTTACACCCTTACTCAATACCCTCCATAACACAATGAACCAATTGCTTCAACAACACATGCTCACTTTTCCAACCGTTAAACCACTTGATCCAAACTAGCCATTACCACCCACCATCAAACCTAATGCTTATTGTCACTTTCATCACCAAAATGGACATGGAACTGAACATTGCAAGCGTCTAAAACATCTAGTTCAAGACCTCATTGATTTAGGCCATTTGTCCATTGCAGGTGTTAATGATCAAGGAAATAAGTTTGTTGCACCCTAACCAAAATTTACACATTTTCACCAACCCCATGCCTAAACACAATATTTCCTTTGCCAAGGCTAGCAAACCTTTAAATACTGATTTAATGAATGTTGATAAAAATAGTGAACAACTTGATATAACTCCAACTGTTACCCAAGTTAGTCTTATGGATAAACTTGTGGGTGCAATAGACATTATCCCTCATAAAGGCCAAAACAATAAATCTCTTGATATCACTTTTTTTGCTAAATACATACTACACAAGCTTCTTGATGGTGCTCTTTACATAGCTGGTAGAATCCATGATAAACCCACTAATGGGATATTAATAGACCCCGCTTGTGGCAAGAATGTGATCACATAGGAGTTTTTAGTATTACATGAGCTATATCAAGATGATTATAATAAACCAACTGCATGGATTAAGACACATACTAGTTTTGCATGCCCTATAATTAGATCAATCATACTCCCCTTATAGATAGGACCTAAAACTTTGGCTATAACATTTTCAATTATTCCACAATCTGACCAATTTCATTTGTGGCTAGGCCACCCTTGGCTTCGCTGAATGAAAGTCATCCCATCAGTGGTTCACAAGTATTTGAAGTTTCCACATGGCAATGAAATATTTACTGTACATCATAGTGGATTTAATCCCCTATCTTTTAAAGGTAATTTTTCCTTAGAATCCTCTTCTCCTAAACCTATGGAACCCATCACGCCTCAAAAGGACTTCTTTTTAATAACCTATCAAAAATTCAAAGCCAAACGCATCACCAAATTATCTCTTCGTAACACGTCCCCATACACTTCCATACCTCCTTTCATTGATGAAACCATTCTTCAACATGATTTTGACATCGAACAAACCATACAACTTCATGACCAACCACCCTTAGACGCTTCCCTGCCATCATTTAAAAAACCAAGAGAAAATGAAACCAATCTTGTCATGCCTCAATGAATTAAACAAGTGTATAAAGAAAAAGAGAAAGTGATTTTTCCATCCTCTTCAGTTTCTCCTATTCTTCTCTCTTCGCAAGTAGAACCTATGATGACTCAATCTGCTCTTACACCTCAACAACTCCAAAATAGAATTAAATGAAACTACAGTGCTAGGGAATGTAGGCTTTGTCGTCATCTCCATGCTCATCAGTCATGCATAGAAGAAAATAAATAAAATCAACCTCTGCCTTTGAAAAAAATAATAGATGACCACCCTCCTTCTCCTGACCCACCACACGATAGTCCAATACAATCGTCACAACAAAATGAACCAATCCAACAACCACATTTTTGATACATCCTTCCTTGGAAATCATCATTTGTCCTCCCGTTGTCATCAATATTGATGAATATGATGATGCAGAGATCGCCAAAATAGATGAAGAAGTACACAATGATCTCAACTCTTTATTTTTATCTACAATGAGCTTAAAAGATAAATCTTCTCCACCAAGTGAAGAACCTGGTATGACTCCTAGTTTGACGCTTGCTATTCTTCCTTTGGATAGTCAACTACCCTCATATTACACTGAACATGATTTGTAGGTGGATGACTTGTTAGATGGTTGACTTGCCTTTTCCTTACTAGCCTTTTTCAGTTTCCTTTTTGGATTTTCTTTTATGTTTGCATTGTGTTCCCTCGTAATGTGTGTTTGATGTTTCCTCGCTTTGTACACTTCTTCTATTTGTACCTCTTTTCTTCTCTATGTCATGCATTGTCTTTTTTTTTGCTTTTGTTTTGTGTTATCCTTTTGGGGATGATGCAAAGCATTGAGACACCATATGTCTCTTCCATATTGACCCAAAAGGTCCTTGTATTTTTTTTTGCTTTTTTTGGTATTCTCCTTTTGGGGATAACACAAAGTGTTCAGACGCCCTATGTCTCTTACATGTTGACCCAGTTAGTCCCTTTTCCTTTCTTTCTTTTTCTTGTGCTTTCCTTTTGGGGATGATGTAAGGCATTGAGACAAACATGTCTCCTTCATGTTGACCCAAAATCTTTTTCATTTTCTTTTTCCTTTTCATTTTCATTATTTTCACTTGTGTTTTTCCTTTTGGGGATGACGCAAGGCATTGAGACTGCAATGTCTCTTCCATGTTGACCCAAAACAAACTTTCTTTTTCTTTTGTTTTCACTCTCCTTGTGTCATTCTTCTATTTCTATGTGCTTTGGGGAATGATGACAGTTTCAAGCTCTTTAATCTAAACATTGCAGCAACGAACATACTTACCCAAATACCATAGATCCCTTTTGTGTTCGGTGTGCTCTTTTCTAGGGGGCAACTCCCTTTGTTTTTCTTTCATTTTCCTTGACATGACACAACCTAAATTTGAAACATATGACTTGGCATAGGGTTTTCCAAGTTGGCTCTCATGTCTTGTTTTCCTTTTGTATTTTCTTCCCTTTGCTACTTTAAAGTAATTGCTCATAGAACGGTGTGTAACAATTCCTTTAAAGTGGGGGGCATTCATTACCATAATTCATTTCCATTCTTGGTTCCTAGTGTAGCCTTGTCATTTATATGATGCATTCATCACTTTGTCGATGGCATTGAGTGTGGTGTCCTTCGTAAGTGTGATCTATCTTAGCATATTACATTCCTCTTGGTGGCCTGATGTGATGTAGTGCATCCCCTAAGTTCTAAATATACTATTCTTTGATTGGTCCTCTCTTGGAGACATCAGACACAATGATCCCTAAGTTAGTGACCTTGTATAAACTTAACAAGACTCCTTTGAACATCTTTTACATTTTTTCATTTTTACATTTTTACATTTTACATTTTTTCCACCTTGCGTAACACAACTTGCATGACTGTGGTAGCTTGCTTTATGTTCATGAGTTCTAAGCATAGGGAGCTTTTCTTTTCTCATGAAGCACGAAATGACATTTTTCCTTGTGGCACCTTGTTAAAGTTATTAGGAGATATAAATTTGATATGGTTGAGAAGGAATCCCACCTAGTGGCATGACTTTTCCCCATAGCCACCTTTGTGTTTGTGAGTACATACCAACTAGCATATGTATCTGCCCTTTTTTTTGGGGGATTTCTCACCCCAAGGATAATCAGAAGTTTTGTGGCCCTAGAGTGAGTATACTTGGGCCTTCTCACCCAGCGAAATGTCATAATTTTTGCTGCCCCAGAGTGAGTATACATTCTCTTTCAGCCTAGATCTAATCTACAACTAGATGGACAAAAGATCAAATCTTCATCCAATTCTCAACACTTGTGTGTTCCTTTGTTCTTATGCTTAGTTTGCCATGAGATCTTCATCCTGGGGGCTTGATCAATCCCTCTTGATTGTTTTCATTCCATCTTTCTAATGTAAGTGCATTTGAACCCACCTCTCGATGTTCATGGCTACTTTAGTGTGAGTTTGAAGCAAGTTCATCCTCTCACTAAAGTGGGGGCTAAATGTGTCATAGAAAAATGGCCCCTTGTCATTTTCATGGCCTTTTAGGTCTTGTTTAATGATGTTTTTTCTATTTTGCTCTGATTTTACATTGTAACATGGCTTGAACATGCATATTTAGGTACTAAATTCAAATAATGATGTCTTGTGAAGGTGTTGTGAAGTGTTGTAAAACATTTCTACACTCTTCTAGACTATATTCATTACAATTCACCTACAAATCACCTTGTTATCACTAATCAAGTCCTATTTTGAAGTGTTGTAAAGTCTTGCAACAAGATTTCACACTTTCTTAGGTACAACTCCACTATTTATCCCTTTCTTATGTTTTATTTGACCCTTTTATGCCCTTATAAGGCTTAATTAAGTGCATTTTTTAATGTAATACCTTCAAACAACACTAAATACGAGATAACTCCAGACACTGATTTTCATTCCTAGCTAGGAACCATTCACCATGGGTGGCAAATGAGTCCCCCTTGGCTCCAAATTCAAAATATTTTAAATTTCTTTCCAGGTTTTTATTCAAAATCACTTGATGTCGGCCTGTGATGAGGTATCAATGGGTTAGTAAGGCACAAGATTGTATAAATAAGTGTTTTTCACCTCATTTTACATTTCCCCATTCATTCAAGCATTCATTCACACATCATCTCAAGCATTCAAGCATCTTACAAAATCTTATCAAGCATTATTCAAGAATTTTGGATCATCCATTGACATTACTTCAGATTATCATCTTCAAGGGTTTGGTAAGTTGATAGCATTTATATGTTATTATTTTATCATTCTCTTTCATTTCATTATTTTATTAAGGGTTTGATTTCCAAAGTGGTTTGCTAACCCTCAACCAATTTTCCCCTCTTGCATGTGTGTTTGCAGACCTTTGTATGTAGATTTAACAAGCATTTAGGTGATTGAAGATTGTTCAACAAGTCAACTAGGTGCTTCAATTTAAATCAACCCTATTTCAAGCTTGGAGAAGGTTTTCTATTTGCTTCCTGCAAAATTGACTTTCGCAACTCGACAAGCAAAAATTTCCAAATCTGGTGTTGCAGAGTTGTCTCCTGATTTCTCAAAATTTTGGGAGAGGATTGATTTGCCACCAATGGTGAATGAGTCCCAACTTAAGACTAAAAATATAAGTTTTGTCAGATTCTGAATCTTGACAGTCAGAAACTTGATTCCTGACAAATTTCACCAGTAACAGGACTAATTTGCCACCCTTGGCAAATGAGTCCCACTCTTGATTTTCAGTAACTTCAGACAGCATTAAGAAATATCCATATTTCTCAAATCTTTCCTAGGTGCACTCGGTTTCATCCCATTCCTTTCTATTTTTCATTAATTCATCTTTTAATTCATTGTTTGCATAACATAGTGTGTTTTCCAGCATAGTTTAAATCTTAGTTTTGCATTTATATTTAGTCATTTGAATCACTTAGACACATTTAGTTCACTTCATTTAGCTTAGATAACATTACACATGACATATTGTTTTGTTTTTGCATTCTAGGACTTTTCATATTGCATTAGTGAAACACTCATTTAGGTTATTGTTTTGTTTTTGCATTCTAGGACTTTTCATATTGCATTAGTGAAACACTCATTTAGGTTTCATTTTTGCATTGCATATCATTGAAAAAATGGAAAATCTGCATTTTGCATCCTTAATGGCATTATGAAAAGCATTAGATTCATTTTAAATTTTTTGAAAAACATAAAAAAATATCATACTGGGACTCATTCGCCACCCTGGACGAATTGGTCCTTTTACACTTTTTAAACAACATTTCTGGCATTTTCCTACATTTCTATTTTCTATATTTACTTTTTGGTTACAAATAGTAGAATTTTTGTTGTTTGTATTTAGAACTCCTAGATTTCTTTTCATTTGCATTCACCCTATCTTTTTGGTACTTGTATGAGTGTTTGGTGCCTCATTGATAATACTTTAGTGAGATGAATTTCTAGACTCATGGCCTCCTGTGATAGCACTTTCATTGTGGACCTTGGGATCTCAAGAGCTCCTACTCCTAGTATGGACAATGGTGCACTAGGCATTGACAATACCACTTCTATGCCTTCACCTTTCAATCTGATGAATGTTGACACACAAAACAACTCCCTCTTGCAAGCAAAGGTCATTAATATTCATGAGGATTTTGCACATTTACAGCAAGACTTGTCACTTGAAAACATTTCCACCACTGCAATACTCGCAATAGAAAAGCTTCATCACTTGATTGAAAGTGATGATGGCTTGCAATTTATGAAGATAATTTCCGAGATTTGCAATAAACATGCATCTTCTAATAATCAATCCACAAACATTCTTGTAAACCAAAAAGGACCTCACGTTCCTCCCCCTTCAACCATAGTATCCATACCAACTTATACCAATTTGCAAGTCACCACAACTATGCACTAGGTTAATTATGTGACTACTTCTTTCCCAATTCCAACTAGCATTCCTAGTTCTCTTGTGGCATTGCAAGTCCCCTCCACCACCTTCACCCACTCTATTATTCCTTTCACTTCCCCTAACATCACATTCACTCCATCACCATTTTCCCTTCTACCTCAAACCACTTACCCCGACCCTATTCTTACACAACTCCTTAACACCGTTTCTTCCATGCAACACCAAATTTCCACCATTAGCCAAGGTCAAACCGCTCCACCCACATATCATTTTTGTAGCAGCCCCTTATCTTTAGAAATATTATGTACCCCAATGCCAAAGGGATAGAAATTCCTTGGTTTGAGAAATACAGAGGTAAAGGAGACCCTATCAACCATGTTAATGCTTATACAACTTTATGTAGTGATTTTGTCCTTGATGATAAACTTTTAGCCAAAAATTTTCCAAGGACCTTGAAAGATACTACATTAGAATGGTTTTCCAACTTCCCCAATCATTCCATTTAATCCTTCAATGAATTGGTGGATGCTTTCATAAGTCACTTTGAAGCTCACATGACACCTAAAAAATACAATGGCTGACCTCATGAGATGTGAATAAACACAGATGAAAAGTAACTAATTTTATCTCACGATACCAATCCTTGTATTCTCAAATTGATGTTAAGATTCCTGATGCACATCTATAGAAGATGTTTATCAAAAACCTACACACAAACCTTTAGGATAAGTTAACTATGATGAAATTCCCTTCATTTATGCATTTATGTACCACCTTGTGTGAAGATCATAATTTAGTTTCAAGTTAGGATTCAAAATAGAATTCTAACCAAGCTAAAAGGGCTGAACACAACAATAAAAACAACACACAAAACTTTTGTAAACCAAATATAGGCTTTTTACAATTCAATCTGCCTCCTCAACCACAACCACAACCAACCCAACTGATTCCAAACCAAGTGGAAGTTGTTAAAGTGGTGGTTCCTTATACCTATGGGGACCCAAAGAGACAATTTACACCCCTACCCGATACCCTCCATAACACAATAAACCAATTTCTTCAAAAACACATGCTCACTTTGCCACCCATTAAACCACTTGATCCAAACCATCCATTACCACCCACCTTCAAACCTAATGCTTATTATCATTTTCATTGCCAAAATGGACATGGCACTGAACACTACAAGCGACTAAAATATATAGTTCAAGACCTCATTGATTCAGGCCATTTGTCCATTGCAGGTGTTAATGATCAAGGCAATAAGTCCATTGCACCCCCTAACCAAAATTTACACATTTTCACCAACCCCATGCCTAAACACAATATTTCCTTTATCAAGGCTAGCGAGCCTTCAAATATTGATGTAATGAATGTTGATGCAAATAATGAACAACTTGATATAAATCCAACTGTTACCCAAGTTATTCTTATGGATAAAATTGTGGGTGTGGGTATGTGCAAGATCATCATGGAAAAAATAGGCCCTTAAGTGGCAAAAAATTTAGAAAAATCAAAGTTAGGAAACTTGACATAAAAATTTGAATAAGTTATCTATATTATTTCAAAAATATGTAAGAATAGAATCTATAGAAAATTGAATGTAGTTTCCATAGGTTTCATTTAAAAAAAATCTGTTTGCGAAAATTGAAATTTTAATGCAAATATAATTCTAAATTTCAAGGAAAAAATAAAAGTGAGGGTGGCTCCTCTTAACCACCTAACCAAAATAAAATTGATAATATTTTTTACTTGAAGATTTCTATTATTAAGTAGAGGACTCATGTCCGATGTGATGTGATATTTTTTGTAATTTTTTCCAAGTAAATAACAATTATAAAACATGCATGTACTTAAAAAAATATAAAACTCATATGTCTCACCCACCTTTAACTTCATTGTCAAAAATTCAAATCTAATTTTATTTTTTAATCCCATAGTATGCTAAGAATAGAATGTGATGGTATGTTTGGATTCCAAAAAATGTATGCTTGAAAGCTACACATGTTTCTTCCAATCAAATTAATCAATCAGACTTTAGTCATCGTAACTAAATAGAAACTTAAATAAATTATTTATTAAACTTTTCAAAGTAAGTTACTATGGAAAGTCATAACTTCCTTTAAAACCTTTTTCATTTCATCAATTTCGTTAAAAAAGTTGTCGAACCACATACCCTACAAATACCCACTATATTGCCACTTTTGGCCCATCATGATCCTCAGCATACAAATTGCAGGATAAAAATTATCCAAACAAGGGATAAACAATAAATATTCCATTACCGCTAAAGACATAATTAGACAAGCTCTTCTACTGTCCATATCATACCATGACCTAAGATAAACCCAATTAATGGATATTAATAGATCCCGCTTAGAAGTAGAGTGTGATCACATAGGAGTTTTAGTATTACATGAGCTGCACAAGATGGACAAGCCAAACCAACTGCATTTATTAAGACACATACCGGTTATCTCACGCATCGATCGCATTGTACTCCCCACGAGCAGGGACCAAAACTTACGAAACATTTTCACTATTCCACAATCCGGCCAATTTTGTTTGCACCTAGGCCACCCTTGGCTTCACTCAATGAAAGTGGTCCCATCAGTGGTTCATAAGTGTTTGAAGTTTCCACATGGAAATGAGATATTTACTGTACATCATAGTGGATTTTATCCCCTATCCTCTAAAGGTAATTTTTCCTTACAAGCATTTTCACCTAAACCTATGGAACCCATCACATCTCAAAAGGACTTCTTTTTCATAACCTATCAAAAATTCAAAGCCAAACACATCACCAAATTATCTCTTTGTAATATGTCCCTATCCACTTGCACACTACCTATCATAGATGAAACCATGCTTCAACATGAGTCTGACATCAAACAAACCATACAAACTCATGACCAACCACCCTTAGACACTTCCCTACCATCATTTAAAAGACCAAGAGAAAATGAAACCAATCCTATCATGCCTCCATGAATTAAAAAAGTGTATAAAGAAAAAGAGAAAGTGATTGATCCATCCTCTTCAGTTTCTCTTATTCTTCCCTCTTCATAAGTAGAAGAACCTATGATGACTCAATCCGCTCTTACACCTCAACAACTCCAAAACAGAATTAAACGAAACTGCAATGCTAGGGAATGTAGGCGTCATCATCATCTCCTCACTTGTTAGTCATGCATAGAAGAAAATAAAGAAAATTAGCCTCTGCCTTTGAAAAAAATAATAGATGACCACCCTCCTTCTCCTGACCCACTACATGATAGTCCAGTACAACCGTCACAACAAATTGAAACAATCCAATAGCCACAACTTTTGATACATCCTTCCTTGGAAATCACCCTTTGTCCTCCCATTGTCATCAATCTTGATGATGATGATGATGATGTAGAGATTTCCAAAATAGATGAAGTACACAATGATATCAACTCTTTATTTTTATCTACAATGAGCTTAAAAGATAAATCCTCTCCACCAAGTGAAGAACTTGGTACGACTCCTAGTTTGGCCCCTGCCATTCTTTCTTTGGATAGTCAACCACCCTCGCACTACACTAAACATGATTAGGAAGCGGATGACTTGTTAGATGGTTGAATTTCCTTCACCTTACTAGCCTTTTTCATTTTCCTTTTGATTTCTTTTATGTGTGTATTGTGTTCTCAGGTCGTGTGTTTGATAAGCTTCCTCTCTTTGTGCTACCCCTATTTATACCTCTATTTTTCTAAGTCAGTCTGGCTTTAATTCCTCGTGACTACACTAAACATGATTAGGAAGCGGATGACTTGTTAGATGGTTGAATTTCCTTCACCTTACTAGCCTTTTTCATTTTCCTTTTTGGATTTTCTTTTATGTGTGTATTGTGTTCCCTTGTAATGTGTGTTTGATGTTTCCTCTCTTTGTACACTTCTATTTATACCTCTATTTTTCTCTAAGTCGTCCAGTGTCTTTTTTTTCACTTTTGTTTTGTGTTATCCTTTTGGGAATGATGCAAAGCATTGAGATGACCTATGTCTCTTCCATGTTGACCCAAAAGGTCCTTGTCTTTTTTTTTGTTTTTGTTTGTGTTCTCCTTTTCGGGATAACACAAAGCGTTGAGATGCCCTATGTCTCTTCCATGTTGACCCAATCAGTCCCTTTTCCTTTTTGTATTTTTCTTGTGCTTTCCTTTTGGGGATGATGCAAGGCATTGAGACCGAAATGTCTCCTTCATGTTGACTCGAAAGCTTTTTCATTTTCTTTTGCGATTTAATTTTCTTTCTTTTCGCTTGTGTTTTTCCTTTTGGGGATGATGCAAGGCATTGCGATCCCAATGTCTCTTCCATGTTGACCCAAAATGAACTTCCTTTTTCTTTTGTTTTCACTCTCTTTATGTCATTCTTCTAGCTCTATGTGCTTTGGGGAACGATGATAGTTTCAAGCTCTTTAATCTAAACATTGCAGCAATGAACATACTGACCCCAAAACCATAAATCCCTTATGGGTTTGGTGTGCTTTTTTTAGGGAGGCCACTCCTTTTCTTTTTCTTTAATTTTCCTTAACATTCAACGCAGCCTAACTTTGAAACATATGACTTCGCATAGGGCTTTCCAAGTTGGCTCTCATGTCTTGTTTTCCTTTTCCATTTTCTTCCCTTTGCTACTTTAAAGTAATTGCTCACAGAATAGTGTGTAGCAATTCCTTTAAAGTGGGGGGCATACATTACCATAATTCATTTCCATTCTTGGTTCCTAGTGTAGCCTTATCATTTATATGATTCGTTTGTCACTTTTTGGATGACATTGGGTGTGATGTCCTTCATAAGTGTGATCTATCTTAGCATATTACATTCCTCTTGGTGGCCTGATGCGATGCATTGCATCCCCTAAGTTGTGAATATACTATTCTTTGATTGGTCCTCTCTTGGAGACATTAGACACAATATTCCCTAAGTGACTGAACTTGTATAAACTTAACAAGACTCCTTTAAACATCTTTTACTTTTTTTACATTTTTACATTTTACATCTTTTCCACCTTGCATAATGCAACTTGCATGATTGTGGTACCTTGATTTTTGTTCATGAGTTCTAAGAATATGGAGCTTTGCTTCTCTCACGAAGCACAAACTGAAATTTTTTCCTTGTGGCACCTTATTAAATTTATTAGGAGATATAACTTTGATATGGTTGAGCAGGAAGCCCACCTAGTGGCATGACTTTTCCCCATAGCCACCTTTTTGTTTGTGAGTACATACCAACTAGCGTATGTATCTCCCCCCTCCTTTTTTTGGGGGGGATTTCTCACCCCATAGACAATCATAAGTTTTTTGGCCCCAGAGTGAGTATACATTCTCTTTCAACCCAGATCTAATCCACAACTAGTTCAAAAAAAGATCGAAGCTTAATCCAATTCTCAAAACTTGTGTGTTCCTTTGTTATTATGCTTAGTTTGTCATGGGATCTTCATCCTAGGGGCTTGATCATCCCTCTTGATCATTTTCATTCCATCTTGCTAATGTAAGTGTATTTGAACCCTCCTCTCAATGGTCATGGCTACTTTAGTGCGAGTTTGAAGAAAGTTCATCCTCTCACTAAATTGGGGGCTAAATGTGTCATAGGAAAATGGCCCCTTGTCATTTTCATGGCCTTTTACATCTTGTTTCATGATGTTTGATCTATTCTACTCTGATTTTATATTTTAACATGGCTTGAACATGCATATTTAGGTACTAAAATTCAAATAATGACGTCTTGTGAAGGTGTTGTGAAATGTTGTAAAACATTTCCACACTCTTCTAGACTCTATTCATTACAATTTGAACCTAAAAATCATCTTTTTTATCACTAATCAAGTCTTATAATTTTGAAGTGTTGAAAAATCTTGCAACAAGATTTCACGCTTTCCTAGCAACAACTCCACTATTTATCCCTTTCTTATGTTTTATTTGACCCTTTTATGCCCTTATAAGGCTTAATTAAGTGCATTTTTGAATGTAAGCCCGACAAACAACATTAAATAAAAGATAACTCCCGACACCCATTTTCAAGTCCTAGGTGGGACCCATTTGCCATGGGTGGCGAGTGAGTCCCCCTTGGCTCCAAATTCAAATTATTTTAAATTTCCTTTCAGGTTTTTATTCAAAATCACTTGATGTCAGCCTATGAAGAGGTATCAATGGGTTACTAAGGCACATGACTATATAAATAAGTTGTTTTCACCTCATTTTACATTTCCCCATCCATTCAAGCATTCATTCACACATCATCTCAAGCATTCAAGCATCTTACAACATCTTATCAAGCACTATTCAAGCATTTTGGAGCTTCCATTAACATTACTTCAAAGTATCATCTTCAAGGGTTTGGTAAGTTGATAGCATTTATATGCTATTAGTTTATCATTCTCTTGCATTTCATTATTTTATTAAGGGTTTGATTACCAAAGTGTGGTTTGACCAAGGAAAACCCCTATTTTCTAACCCTCAACCATTTTCCCCCTCTTGCATGTGTGTTTGCAGACATTTGTATGCAGATTTAATAAGAATTTAGGTGACTGAAGATTGGTCAACAAGTCAACTAGGTTCTTCAAGTCAAATCAACCCTATTTCAAGCTTGGAGAAGGTTTTCTGTTTGTTTCCTGCTAAATTGACTTCAGCAACCTGACAAGTAAAAATTTCCAAATCTAGTGTTGTAGAGTTGTCTCCTAATTTCTCAGAATTTTGGGAGAGGATTGATTCTCCACTAGTGGTGAATGAGTCCCACCTTAAGACTGAAAATCTATTTTTTGTCAGATTCTAGATCCCCGACAATCAAAAATTGGATTCCTGACAGATTTCACCAATAGTAGGACTAATTCACCACCCTGGGCGAATGAGTCCCACTGTTGATTTTTAGTAACTTCAGACAATATTCAAAAAATTCCATATTTCTCAAATCTTTCCCAAGTGCGCTCTGTTTAAGCCCATTCCTTTCTATTTTGCATTAATTCATCTTTTAGTTTATTGTTTGCATAACATAGTGTATTTTCCAGCATAGTTTAAATCTTAGTTTTGCATTCATATTCAGTCATTTGAATCACTTAGTTGCATTTAGTTCACTTCATTTATCTTAGATAACATTACACATAACATAATTTGAATGAACCCTAAGAATTTTTGGCCCTACCTCTCTCCTTTTAGGTGAAAAACCCTAGAAGAGCTAGAAAGGTGCAAGGTGCGAAAAATCTACAGATCACCAAGAATGTAATCAAACCCAATTTCAAATTTTTGAAAAAATATTTGGTACAGTAAAAAAGGCATTTCAATTTCTTCATCTGATTGGAAAAAATAAAATTCTTACATTGTTTGGAGTGCTAGAAAACACACCGTCCCATGTCAATTAGTTCACTATCAAAAGTTTTATTTTGTTACAACCAAGAATGTAATCAAGTCCACTTTCAATTTTTTGAACAAATATTTGGTATATTAAAAATGGCATTACATTCTTCATTTGATTGGAACAAATAAAATGCTTGCATTGTTTTTAGTGTTGGAAAACACATTTTCTCATGGCTGTTAATTTGTTGTGAATTTTTTTTGTTTTTTTATGACCAATAATGTTATAAAGTCCACTTTCAATTTTTAGAACTCTTTGGTACAGTGAGAATGGGATTTCCTTTTTTCATGTGATTGGAACAAATAAAATGCTCACATTGTTTACACTGTTGGAAAACACACTATCCCATGTCGGTTAATTTGTTATGAAAATTTTTGTTTTGTTATGACGAAGAATGTAATCAAGCCCACTTTCAAATTTTTGAACAAATCTTTGGTATAGTAAAAAAGGAATTTCACTTTCTAATTTATTTGATTGGAAAAAATAAAATGCTCACATTGTTTGTAGTGCTAAAAAACACACTATCCCATGTTAGTTAGTTCATTATCAAAGTTGTGTTTTGTTATGACCAAGAATGTGATCAAGCCCACTTTCAAAATTTTGAACTCTTTGGTATAGTAAAAAAGGCATTTCACTTTCTTCATCTAATTGGAACAAATAAAATTCTCACATTGATTGGAATGCTAGAAAACAAAATATCCCATGTCAATTAGTTCATTATGAAAAGTCTTTTTTTGTTATGACCAACAATGTAATCAAGTCCATTTTCAAATTTTTGAACAACTCTTTGGTACAGTCAAAATGGCATTTCACTTTCTTCATCTGATTAGAAAAAATGAAATGCTCACATTGTTTGCAATATTGGAAAACACACTGTCCCATGTCAGTTATTCCATCATGAATAGTTTTTGTTTGCTATGCTCCAAAAATATAATCAAGTCCACCATCAAATTTTGTAACTATTTGTTGATGTAAATATGACATTTCCCTTTCTTCATTTGATTGGAACAAATAAAATGCTCACATTTTTTACTGTTGGAAAACACAGTGTCCCATGTCAGTTAGTTTGTTATGAAAAGATTTTTTTTCGTTATGACCATGAGTGTAATGAAGTCCACTTTTAGATTTTTAAACAAACCTTTGGTACAGTAATAATGGCATTTCACTTTCTTCATCTAATTGGACATGTAATAGAATCCAAGATGAAAAAGGTGTTACATGTAAGTTGGAATGACTCTTGGGAGTTGAAGAATCATAACTTGAATCCTTTTCTTGGTTTTTTACAAGTGGATATTCCATATTAAAGCTCCTTACTCTACATATTGAGTGTTGGCATTGGAAAAATGTAGAGGCAATTTTGTGTAGGGAGATGCTGCTAGAATCTTGTTGGAACTAATTCAAAATATGGCTTAGAACATATGAGGTGTATGCAAAAATACCATTATATTTTTTTATCTCTTTGCTAATTTGATATAGTGAATGACACAGATTTGAGGTTGGATTTTTTTAAAATGGAAATGGTTTTCGTGGTATAATTTTTAGGTTGTGCTTCTATGCCATTTTTCAAAATTTTTTTCTTTTATAATCTTCAATAAGTTTTCTATTTTTTTTATTCAATATTTTAATGTTTCTAGTGAATATGAAGTTTATTCTAGTTGCAAGTTTTTGTATTTGATTTTTGGTTTTGAATATTGATTGCTGAAAACATATTGTAGAGAACATACGATCTACATCAACCACACATTAGGATGACAACGAAAATCCTTTCCTAATAGGCAAGTAAAGGATGCACTTTGGTTTGTTCCCTAATTGGAAAAGAATTCACATCCTTTTGAGACCATTCAAGCTTACCATGTACATAATTAAATATGATTCTTCTCTAAAAGGTTGAAAACTAAATTATTGAATCAAAATGGTTATGTAGAAGAAAAGTTATGCTGATAATTGAAAACTCCCATGAATTGCAAATGAGATAGAAAGAAAAATCAGATGGTAAGAACTGCAAATCAAAATCATGTTAATTTGAAAGCTTTGTAAATGTCAAAATTCCTTGCAAAAGGAAGTAGAAATATGTTTTTTTCTATTTCCAAGAAACATCTTACAGGCTTCCACCCTTGTTTCATACACATATACATGATAATGAAGATGAAACATATTATCCCTGATTTTTAAAAGAATGGCAGTACATAGTCAATCATTTTATTCCAAGAGTGACACTTATTTCATGGGGTTATAAATTCATACCAAACCAAAGAAAACATGATAATTTGTAATAGATAACTAATCAATAAATAATATGAAAAATAATATTCCTTATGGTAGCCACAATGTGTTATGTATTAACTATCCATAAAAGTTTGAAACAACACTATAAATATATAACATGGAAATGTGTGTGAGGCAATAGCTAGTGACATCAAAAATGATATTGATAATGGATACAATCATATAGACAATGTCTAAAAAATTTGCAAGCATTTGCAACTAAAAATTTCACAAATGTTGGCTTTAATATCTAAATAGTTTGTAAACACTATCAACTATGTCAACCATTTATGAACAAGTATAATTTCTACGTTCACATGATGAGTCGACAGTGATAGCTAAGCATGCATATAGGTGACAGTGAGAAAATTGATGAGTGTGTTGATGAATAATGTTACACCCCCTTTATCATGAACATGTTTATGACAATGAAATTATGGTTGTTATGTTAGTTGCAAGTAATTGCTTTTCATGGGAATGTGGAATTGTGAAAAGAATAATTGTTTATATGTCATAATTTCAAATGTAATGATTTTTTAATATATGAGAGTGGTTTTCCTATTCATGTGAAAATGAATGTGTTCATGAGATTATAATTAAATATATATAGATATATATAAATGTTGAGAACGATCTAACCATAATTCTTGGCAATGGATGTAGGATTGCCAACACCATGAGAGAAAGGGAAATATCATCAGGGAGAGGACGTGGTTAACAATGGATCAATTTTATCATCAAACCTCAAGTTAGAGAAAGATAGTTGTGTCAACATCATTACCTTGGACAAAAGTAATTTAATATAATAATTATTGCTAAATAAGTTAATTCAAATTATTAATTAATAATATCCATTTGGAGTTGGGCGAACCTATTCTTAATTATATTTTAGGAAAATTGCAAGGTTATAAAATATTAAATTATCATTAGTAGCTATTAAACCAATGCCATCGATCTAACTTTAAAACATAAGTAAGGCTAAAATAAAAAATTAATTAATTAAATGATGGAGTCATCAGGGGTAGTCTTTCTATTGAGCCTCTGGAAGAATGGCCATGCTAGAAGCTAAGAAGTCTCGGGGGTTCTTGAAATATTAGAATGAAGGTTTATTGGAGGCATTCACATTTAATTTGGAGTTTTTCTTTTCTTTACTTCCTCTTCTGATGGGAAACTACTCTGCATTCACTCATTAATTCTGAAAATACCATTGGTTTCCATGGGGAATCATAATCATTTAATCCTGAGATGAAAACCATCTAGTTTTAGCTTCATTTTGCCACTCATATATACCCTATCTAGTATTTCATATCTCTCTTTGTTCTTCTTTTCTCAAAATGACTACTAGAGGTGACAATCCCTAGCCAATCATTGTTGGGTAAAGGAGAGAAACAAGTTTGGAGTTTGTGCCTTTAGCACCATTCGTTCAAGAAACCAAAGTGAGCTTCGTCAATTTCAAGGGTTCAAATTTAGGAATGTGTAACTTCTTCTCTGTTGTGTTATTTTCATGATTTAGAATTTCTTGAGTCTAAGGGTATCTCTTTCTCATCAATTACCATTTTGTTCCTCTACCTTTGATTGAAAAAGAAGTTGTTATTAGAGAAGAATATCCTTTAAATGTCTTTTGTTAAGTTTGAAAGAATGAATGATACTGAACCATGTTCAAATATTTTAAAAGGATTTTATTTCTATTAAACTAGACTCAACTGGAAATCAATCCTTATCATGTATTTTGTTAAAATTTTGAGTTTGGAAATTACTCTGTTACTTCTTCACTAAAGCTGAATAATGATGGAATTATCTTCAAGCCTCTATAGCTCATGCTTGTCTAAGTCGAACTCTTTCTCACTTCTTTGTTTTTTAACTTTTATGATTGAATAGTGAATTGCTCTGATCATTTCAATGTAATCCTTGTCTTGATGGAACATTTTTCTTTCGACTCTTGTTTCTTTTCTCTGCATTATACCCATGGGGGACATTATCCTTATGAGTCATATGGTTTGATGATCTAGTATTCGAAATACTCTTCTTGGTCTAGTCGACCCTGAATGTTGGTTGAGGTTTCTTTTTTTGATGCTATGTTGATTCTTTTTCCTTTCCTTAGTCAAAGTTCACTTGTACTTTGTTCCTTAAATCTCTATTTTGGATACATCCTTTCCTCACACCAATCTGAGATCATCTAATATGTAAAGTTCTTCAAGGGTGACCAGATTGTCTATCTTTGTATATGCTTGAAAGAGCCAAGTTTTTCTTAAGAAGTGAAAAGTTTATATTTTAAATCTCTCTCATAATTCTTATGAAATCGGCTTAACCTTAAATTAAGAGAAATACTTCTACCAAATCTTTGTGAGATAGACTATGAAGTAAAATGTTGAGATATGAAAGAAGCTTTAAATTGAATATGTCTCTTAGTATGTTTGTGCTCAATGAAGACAACAATCATTTAAAGAGGCATGATGATAATTGATCCTTGTTGATTACCCTCATGAAGAGTCAGGTTCTTCAGTAGAAGAAACTTGAGAGACCAATAGGTCTAGATGGGTGGTAAATCCCTTGATGATGTTTCTCTTTCTCTCAAAGATAAAGTTGTTCAAGCAATTCAACATAATGAAGATCACATATTGAATTCTTTTCTCTTTGTCGTAATTCTAGGTACATGCCTTTTCTTATTTAAGTTTAATAGCAATACTATGTTAAATGTTATCTCCTTTCAGTTAATTGCTAATATGTACAAAACTGTAGTTGATTATTTAGATAGTTGTATGTTCTTTCAATTGAATTGGAAGATCTAAAAGTTAGTTAATGTTCTTCTGTGATTCTGTTATTTGAAAGCAGTTAGTTGTTTCCTTCCAACTGAAACTGAAAGTTTAAGAGTTAGTTGTAAAATTGAATATGATGTAATTATTAAGAAATTGATTTTCATTTCTGTTCAAATTGCAAAGGAAACCAAGTATGAAAGCAAGTTAGTTGAACTTTAGCTGAAACTGTTAGTTGGTTACATTTTTAAATTATAGAGAAAATAGAGTGTTACATATGGTATCAAAGCTACTAGGTTTGACACTGACCCTTGGGGCTCATCATGAAAACTTAGTAACTTAAACCTACCGTTGATGTTTTTCCTAGGATGTGGACAATAAAAACAACCCATAAGAAGGTCTGAGATCCGATATCCTTTCGGCTATCGAAAATCAGACTTAGGTATGATTATTCCAAATGCTTCATTCCTGCAGACTCGGAGACCATGACTGAAGCTCTGAAGAGACTTTGGCGAGAAAGAAGGAAGTGGAATCCCTCAAGTAAAGAAGCCATAAAATCAGCCATCCTTGCTTAAATGAATCAAACCAACATGGTGAAACAGTGTGAACCTTATTAATATTGGAACCAAGCTACCTCAATCTTCTGGAAAACTAAAACCAACCCCTGGATATAAGATCATACTCATTTTTTTTCTGAATTTAGTGATCAAGAGGAACCAATCACAGACAATGATAATGATACATAATCAGTTTATAATGAAAACCTATCATAGGAAGTGATAGATACTCTTTTGTAATTGAATCTATCACAAGGAGTGATAGTTATTGATTTTGTAATTAAACCTATTACAGGGTGTGATAGTTATTTATAATCATTTGTAATTGAATCTATCATAGGAAGTGAGTCATTTTGTAATCATTAATGAATGTAATCTATAATTAATTTGATGGCATACCATGTTGATATCTTAAAGCAACCATTTTTTATGAAATCTCATTGAAGGAACAATGGAAATAAAACCAAACCTAGGCTAATAAGTAATACCTTATCTCCAGGAACTTCATTGGAATGGAGAATTCCAAAAATGTGTTCAGAGGAGATCGAGAAAATGATAACCCTATAGCCAAACTAGACCAGTTATTGTATTTGATAGCTAAGGTTCAAAATAGGTTTGATGCCAAAAAGACACAGAAAGGAAATTGTATGGAAGACTATTTTTCCAACATTTTCAATGGCTAAGAGAAAACCAGCTGGGGAGTTAAAACTTTAAGAGCAACACTATTTTTCTAAGGTTGCATAGTAGAAAGATTATGAGACTTGGACTAGAAAGGTGAAACCTTGGTTAGTTACTAATCAGAATAAGAGCACAAATAAACAGAGTCTATAGGAGTTCAAGAAAAATCATATTTCTCAAAGACATAAGGATGGGAAGATCCAGAAGTAATCACTCAAATGCAGGACCAACTGAGTGTTGAAAAATCCTATAAATTATATCAAAGACTCATAGATAAGACAAACTCTAGTCTAACTTCTAGATGGCTTGGAATGGGCCAAGTAGAAATAAAGGATCAATAAAGGACATGTGGTGATACATTGGCATGGAATGCAGAGAAAAATGGTATAGAACCTGTAAATACTTTTGGTCACTGAGATTCATGAGAAAACCAATTACTTACACAAATAATTAAGCATAAGGATGAATATGAGACATTAATACCTCAGGAAGCTTTTGGAAAGGATGTTAATTCATGGAAGAGAAGTAATTAAAGAGGATCATCTTAGACAACATTCGACAAATCAAGATCAGGATTAGAATTATTCTTTAAACTTTTGTTAAGAATCTACTTGGGTATTACAAGATAAACCATAACAGTGGTAAGGAAAAGATATTAGTTATTATCATGAAATTATGGCCCAATGATCGTGAACTATGAGTTTACCTTTTGAGGAGCTAAAAAGTACAAATGGATTAGTGAATATAGCTATCACTGATTTATTGTGCTAAATTTGTTTATGGCTTGAACATGTAACCTATTCAGTAAAGTAAAGAATAGAGCTTGTAAAGCAGAATGAAGAAAAGAAGTTTAAGTTTCAATTGTAATATTTATGTGTTGCTAAATCACAATCTTAGGATCTCAACTAAGCGATGAACGAAAGATACTCCAGGAAGCAGGAGTGAATGTGTTATAATCTTTTTATTGCAAAATTTTTTAGTATGATGAAAGTCTTGAGGGACTTATTGGTTTGATGTGTTTGAAACACAATCTCTAACCTATTGTAAGTTTTTGGAAAGACTGATTGTAGTGCAACAATCTAATCTCTTGTTAATGACTTAGTTAAGTCATGTGGTACATGATAAGAGTTTCTCTAGATCTTGACACTTCATTGGATTTTGGTAAAATTCCTTTTAATGTTGGCAAGGAATTCCATTATTTTATTCCATTAATTGGGATGGTCTAACCATTGAATCTTGAAGATTTCCTAGTTTATGGCCAGTCGGTCAAAATTGATTTAATGTCATAAATGAGCTCATTCTTTTGATTTATTGCTGAAATTAAAACTGTTATAGTTTGGATGTCCATTATGTTTTATGTAAGCTCATCTCTATCATGTCCGGGATGGACCTCTAATGGATTTTGCAAGAGGGTATTGGTATAAAATGCACCTAGCATGTTCTTAACTTTACAAAGAAAGAAACCTTGTGTTATGGTTTGTGGGCGAACAAGTAGTCCACTAAGCCTAGGTGATTAGTTTCTCAAGTCGAGTAGGGTGGTAAGACACTTAGCCAACTAGAGTTGTTGTCCTTAGTAGGAGTGTATCCTTAGTAGTGCAACATAGTTGGTTAAGTGGGGCTACACACTAGAGCTTATATGACAACTGAGAGGGAATCCCTGTTTACAGTAGCATGCCAAGTCTTGGAGGACAGTTAAAATGGAAAGAAATTTTGAACTTTTCTCTTGTAATTACTTAATAGCTTATTTTAATGAAGCATTAGATAAATAAAATGGGTACTCGATGAAAACCTTTCAGCTACAAAGGTGAAGGTTAATGTTAACCTTGGTGAAATTCTCCTGGTAAACCTATGTCAAAATAAAATAAAATTGATTGTTATACTTAGGAAGAGTATCCACCTTATGGTTTTTTTTATAACTTCCATAATTATGCTATCAAGACAATTCCATTTGAAACATTGGACAGAAAAGATGGAAAATTCCTGTAAGTTGGGTAAGCTATAAGACAAGATTAGCATTAGTCCATAAATGTTGTCAACAATGGTTAAACAAATCAAATCGATTAGGAAGGATTGGTGGAAGCTATTAACAGATAGAAAAGAAAAGTAAATGCCAACCATTCTCTAACAAAATTATTGGCTAAGAGAAGAAAAGTTTCATTCAATGTGGGGTGTGTTCCAAACTAGCTCCTAGGTAAAAATGACTCTTCAAAATTATCGTAGAATGATGTTACATGTGAATCTAAATTTGAGTTTACAGAAAAACAATCATCGGGGAAAATGACTCTTAAGGGGAGAAGTATATTACACCCCCTTTATCATGAACATGTTTATGACAATGATATTATGGTCATTATGTTAGTTGCAAGTAACTTCTTTTCATGGGAATGTGGAATTGTGAAAACAATAATTTTTTTATGTCGTAATTTCAAATGTGAATGATTTATATATATATATATATATATATATATATATGTGAGTGGTTTTCCTATTCATGTGAAAATGAATGTGTTCATGAGATTATAATTATAATTATAATTATATGTATATATATAAATGTTGAGAATGATCTAACCATAATTCATGTCAGTGGATGCAGGATTGTCGACGCCAAGAGAGAAAGGGAAATATCATCAAGGAGAGGACGTGGTTAACAATAGATTAATTTTATCATCAAACCTTAAGTTAGAGCAAGACAGTTGTGTCGACATCATTACCTTGGCCAAAAGTAATTTAATATAATAATTATTGCTAAATAAGTTAATTCAAATTATTAATTAATAATCTCCATTTGGAGTTGGGCAAACTTATTCTTAATTATATTTTAGGAAAATTGCAAGGTTATAAAATATTAAATTATCATTGGTAGATATTAAACTAATGTCATCGATCTAACTTTAAAACATAAGGCTAAAAATAAAAAAATTAATTAATTAAATGATGGAGTCATCGACAATAGTCTTTCCATTGAGCCTCTAGAAGAAATGGCCATGTTGGAAGCCAAGAAGTCTCAGGGGTTCTTGAAATCTTGGAATAGAGGTTTCTTGGAGACATTCACATTTAATCTAGAGGTTTTTATTTTCATCACTTCCTCTTCTGACAGGAAACTACTCTGCCTTGACTTGTTAATTCTAAAAATACCATTGGTTTCCATGGGGAATCATAGTTGTTTAATCCTGAGATGAAAACCATCTAGTTTCAACTTCATTTCACCACTCATATATACCCTATCGAGTATTCCATCTATCTCTCTATTCTTTTCTCAAAACAACTACTAGAGGCAACAATCCCTGGCCATTCATTGTTGCCCAAGTAAAGGAGAGAAACAGGTTTGGAGTTTGTGCCTTCAATGTAATTTTGGAGAAACTAGAGTGAGCTTTGTCGGTTTCAAGCATTCAAAATAACAAATGCGTAACTTCTTCTTTGTCGTGTTCTTTTCATGATTTAGCATTTCTTGGGTCTGAGGGTATCTCTTTCTTAGCAATTACCATTTTGTTCCTCTGCCTTTGATTGAAAAAGAAGTTGCTATCAGAGAAGAATATCCTTTAAATGTCTTTTGTTAACCTTGAAAGAATGAATGATACTGAATCACGTTCAAAGCTTTTAAAAGGATTTTCTTTCTATTAAACTAGACTCAACTAGAAATTGATCCTTATCATGTATTTTGTTAAAATTTTGAGTTCAAAAATTATTTTGTTACTTCTTCAGTGAACCTAAATAATGATGGAATTATCTTCAAGCCTCTGTAGCTCATGCTTGTCTAAGTCGGACTCTTTCTCACTCCTCTTCTCTTTAACTTATGGTGATTGAATAGTGAATTTATATGATCATTTCGATGTAATTCTTGTCTTGATGGAACATTTTTCTTTCGACTCTTGTTTCTTTTCTATGTATTATACCCATGGGGGACATTATCCTTATTAGCCATATGGTTTGATGATCTAGTATTTGAAATACTCTTCTTGGTCTAGCCGACCCTGAATATTGTTTGAGGTTTCTTTTTTTGATGCTCTGTTGATTCTTTTTCCTTTCCTTAGTTGAAGTTCTCTTGTACTTTGTTCCTTAAATCTCTATTTTGGATACATGCCTTTCCTCACACCAATCCGAGATCATCTAATATGTAAAGCTCTTCAGGCGTGACCAGATTGTCTATCTCTATATATGCTTGAAAAAGCCAAGTTTTTCTTAAGAAGTGAAAATTTTATATTTTAAATCTCTCTCATAATGCTTATGAAATCAACTTAAACTTAAATTAAGAGAAATACTTCTACCAAGTCTTTGTGATATAGACTATGAAGTAAAAATTTGAGATATGAAAGAACCTTTAAATCAAATGTCTCTTAGTATGTTTGTGCTCAATGAAGACAACAATCGTTCAAAGAGGCATGATGATAATTGATCCTTGTTGATTACCCTCGTGAAGGGTCGGGTTCTTTAGTAGAAGAAACTTGAGAGACCAGTAGGTCTAGATGGGTGGTAAATCCCTTGATGATGTTTCTCTTTCTCTCAAACATAAAGTTGTTCAAGCAATTCAGCATAATGAATATCCCATATTGAATTATTTTTTCTCTGTCATAATTCTAGGTACATTCCTTTTCTTATTTAAGTTTAATATTAATACTATGATAAATGTTATCTCCTTTCAGTTAATTGTTAATCTGTACAAAATTGCAGTTGATTATTTAGATAGTTGTATGTTCTTTCAACTGAATTGGAAGATCTGAAAGTTAGTTAATTTTCTTCTATGATTCTATTATTTGAAAGCAGTTAGTTGTTTCCTTTCAGCTGAAATTGAAAGTTTAAGAGTTAGTTGTAAAATTGAATATTATGTAATTATTTAGAAATTTATTTTCATTTCCATTCAAAATGCAAAGGAAACCAAGCATGAAAACAAGTTAGTTGAACTTTAGTTGAAACTAGTAGTTGGTTACATTTTTAAAATGTAGAGCAAGTAGAGTGTTACAACTCAAACTAGCTCTCCTTACAATTATCGAGGATGATGATAGCAAGTGGAGTGAAAATTACTCTATCATCATGCCTTTCTGAGCCCGATGATTGATACATATGATTGTAAGGAGTGCAAATTCCTCTATCATCGTGCCTTTATGAGCCCAGTGATTGATACATATGAGTTTACTTCATAAAGTAAAACTTTTGATAGTGATACCCTGATAAGCATGCATATAAAACTTTGGAATATGCTCAGGGCATGTGGAATGTTTATAGGAAATGTTAAGGAATAATCACCCTACACATCTTCTCACATGGAGTGAAAGGGGTAGTCAAGACATGATGCACAACCACTAGACACTAAAAAGAGGAGCCTCTAATACAACACATACATAGTTGAATGGAATATTGGCTGCATATGGGGTGCTATTGTCTCAGTTGACACCATTAAAGATGAGTCTCCTTACTATTTTCTAAACTTTCAATTCCTTGAAAATCTCGAAGTTCCTTATGCACCATGTGGGCCTTAATTTCTACAAATTTACTATCTTAAGGGTGGGAGACACTCAGTTGAGCATGAAGCTTGTGTCCCAAGTGATTTTAACCTCAAATTTCATGATATCAAAGTTACCTATAAATTGGATCCTAGAGAGATGCAATAAGTCCTAGAAGAGGAGTTTATATGTAGTATGGTGAACAAAGATAAAATGCAATATAGTGAGTTGTGATGGGTTATAGATGTTGCCATACAATGTTCATGTTGGTTGCAAGTGTTGATATTGTGGTGGAAAATACAAGGTTAGATTATGGAGTCAGTAATGAAAGGCATGCAGATGTGTATACTATGATAGCCTATATGACAGTTGTGACAAGCCAAGGAATAGTCTTAAGGTGAGTCATAGCTTATGACAAAGATATTTATACATGACATGCCAATGGAAAAATGTATAAAGACATGTGTTAGAGTTTTTAATCATCCTCAAACTTCTCATGCATATTCCCTATAAGATTGAAGATGAAGGTTGCAATAGTTTAGTATAATTAATGGCCAGTTGTTATACATTTGAGAGTATCTTAGGTAGTTTGAGATAACTAAAAGCATTTAGGGAACATCTGCACAAAAGGAGGTCAAGTGATAAATACTTTTCAATAGTTTCCATCATGAAACAAGTTTTTAAAGGAGACAAAGTAGGAGGCAATTTCAAGTGCACAAGTTTAAAGGGAGAGTCAACAAGTCATTAAAGAGTCACTTAATTTACAAATTGGATGTTGTCTTACTTTTCCTCCAGAATATGATGTCAAAAAGAAGTCCTTGTCTCATTTTGAAGTTAGGTCTTTTCACTTCTTTGGAAAAGTATTGTAAGTTGTAAAGCTTCTTTCTAACCATTTTTGGTGCATTGTAACTTAGAAAATTAGTTATCTTGCTCCTTTTGGAGCTATGTATTGTAACCCTTGGAGCTTCTTTCAAGCAAATAATAGGAATGCAACTTATTTTCAGACTTGTAAGCTATTTGTAAGAATTTTTTATTAATAACACAAGTTATTTTTACCTTCTCAAAGCTATTTCATTGTGCAAGTTTCAAAATGGTTGATGTAATCTTATAGTGATGCTTCTTCCCCTTGATTTTTTTGTCCAGTTTTCATTGCCTTTATGCAGAAATATGTACTTTTATAGGCCATTACTTTTGTTTAACTAGCTATGAGAAAAGTTTAAGTTGTGAAAGCATTTCTATTTCCTTCTAAATGTTGTCCTAGTTACCAAACCTAGTCATGAAATACTTATGCAATAGACGTGAAATTTTGGGCTATGTATGTCAAAGCTTAGGATGTGGATTATATTGTGTTCATTCAAACAAGTGCAGGTCAAAGGTCATTTGGTGTATCACCTTAGAATCTTAGGTTTTCACTTTCATGTTAATTCCTATCTCTTTCCTTTGCAATCAATAGTAGGTAGTTTAGTTTAAGTGTTGTATTAGGGGAACCGACCCTCTTTAGAGGTTCCTTTTCATCATAGGCAACCCACAAACCTAAAAAGGATTCCATGTTTCACTAGTAGGCTAAGTTCAACTTATAAAGGGCACAATATTGAGTGATAACAATTTTTGGCATGCCCAGTGGGACTGTTTGAATAAAAATAGTTCAAAGAATACATCTTGTTGTTGATTTTGATATCCAACCAGTAATTTTTAGACCTTTAAGAGGTTGAAATTTTCATATTTGGTGACTCCAAGTTCGAATGTACTAGCTCCAGAAGACTAATTGTTGGTATGCTTAATTTATAAAGAAAAAAAACCTAATATTCTTTCATTTCAAAGCATTTCTAAGAAAATTTCTAGCTTTTTGAATGTTTGTATGTCAAATTTTCATGTACAAAATGTCTTTTCACCTCCATTCCATGCAAAATTTTCTTATATCACTTCTTATCATCCATACCAAGCAGAATATACTACTATTTTTGTCTCAAATAATCCATTAACAGTAGGCTACTAGCATACATATCATGCTTGCCACCCACCCACCCCTACTTAACCTTCTTGGCAACCTTCCAATCAGTTTCAAGAAGTCATGGCTAAGCTGAAACAACCTTGTTACCTCCCTAGCCAGCCCCAAAATACTGACAATATGAGGATTAGTGACATCAAGAGTATATTGATAAGCTTCAATAAGAAGCTGGATGAGATCAAGAGGCAACAAGAATTCAAATTGCATTAGGAGGAGTTGGCTTACCAAGCCTATCAATACCATTAGGATATGGATGCACAAAGGAAGTTGTATGAAAGGTCTCTTATAAAAGTGATTATTTCCAAACAAGAGTAAATGAAGCTATTACTTGCTCAAGTACAAAGGTTGGAATCCCAATCAGTCTCTTGCATTCTAGATCAACCTGTGAAAGAGGAGGCTCTTAAGTACAAGTTTCCAAGTTTCAAGCAAGATAAGTCTCTTGAATTCTCAAGTAAGTGTGATAAATTTGAAATACCAAGCATTAGGAGTACTTTTCTATTTCAAGAACATGTGCTTGAACAAAGTCAGCCTATTATTTTTATGAAGAGTCCTCTCAAAAGCTTTTCCTACCTCAAGAGACTCAACAAATTCTTCAAAGTCATCCACCAAATCAGTCTTCTTGTCCTAGTACCATTTCCCTTTTCAAGGGTGGACCTATTGTTTATCAAGATAGTTGGTTTAATGACAAGCAAGAGAAGTTTTCTGAGGTAAGAGAAGAACAACTTGTAGCTAATGAACTTACACATGAGGTAGAAGATGAAAAATTATACTTTTTTTTAAGGGATAATGAGTGTGATCAGCTAGGATAGCAGAATGAAAGGAAAGCAAGAGGTGTTGAATGTGAATTGTTAACTGATTTGTTTGATGAGCTCCAATCTTTTATCCAAGATGATAATTTTTCTATGTCAACAAATCATTTGGGACAACAAAATGGAAAACAAGGAGGTGATAAAAAAGGAGACTACCTTATGATTTAATGAGTCGCCTTCTTTCATTGAACAAGATGAAGGCATACTCATTCTAACATCAACACCAACTTCGGGGCAGCTAGAAGGTACAAGCAGTTTTGATAAGGCATTGATCTACCAAGAAAAAAATGAAGATAATTGTTAGCGCAAACTAGAAACTTCACATGGATAAATGTTATTTCCTGTGGATACTTAGCAATTTCCCATGGATAAATATTGTTGCTTTATTTGATTGTAAGCTAACTAAGGAATCTCTCTTATTTTTCCTTAAATGCCCCTTCTTTCATTTTGAGATAGCTTTCCTACTTTATTGAATAAGCTTTCTTAGATAAGCTTTTATCCTTAAATAATCTTTCTGCTTTATTGCACAGGCTAACTCCAGTAGAACTCCATACTTTATGTGAGAACTTGGGTTACCTCATGCTTTGCCTTGCTCTATATAAAGCAATGGCTCTTTGTATATTTTATAGGCATGCACTCTCATTTGATATATAGAATACAATTTATTCTAGCATATTTTTCTATCGTGCTTTCATTATCTTTCATTGTGCAATTTGTGTAATTTGCAACTTAGCTAGAATTCCTAAAAATTCTCGCATGGTATTAGAGAATAGTCTAGTTTGAGTTCAAATTCATTTTATATTCCAAGGTTGGAAATCATGGAAGTAGATGTGAACATTCATCTGTGCATGCACTATTTCCTTTTTGCATGCATTAGGTTTGCATTTTCTTTTTGATCTCTACACATAATTTATATTACAAATCATTTTTCAATAAACTGTTGTTTCATAGATTCTAGAGTTGTGTCAGTTTGTGAGTTTTTTAGTTTTCCTTGGCATCGGGTCTGTTGTTGCTTTATCATGATTCCAACCTGAGTCATTCAGTGAATCTAATATGGTTTCTACAAAACAAAGTATCTTTCCTTTCTTTTCAGATTAAGGATTCCAATTTTACTCCACAAGTGTGCTTCAAGTGCTTTGTTGTAGCAGATTATTTCATTATGCAAGGGGTTGTATGGTTTCACCTATCATTCTTTGTGTGGATGAAGATTGAATGGATTTTGAATGGATATCATTATCATATCTTTTGGTTAGGAGTTTTTCCCATCGGGTTTCTCCTTTCCTCTTTGTAATTGGGTGCCTAACATGGCCTTGTAGCTGGGACCCATTCATGTTTCCATGCATCCATACTTGGTTACTTTCTTCTTAGTTAGACTTAAGGGGGGGTCTTAGCGCAAATTAGCAACTTCATGCCGATAAATTATATTTCTTGTGGATACTTAGCAATTTCCCATGGATAACTTTTGTTGCTTTATTTGATTGTAAGCTAACTAAGGAATGTCTCTTATTTTTCCTTAAATTCCCCTTCTTTTCTTTCGAGATAAGTTTCCTACTTTATTGGATAAGCTTGCTTAGATAAGATTTTATCCTTAAATAATCTTTCTACTTTATTGCAAAGGCTAACTCTAGTAGAACTTCATGCTTTATGTGAGAACTTGGGTTACCTCATGCTTTGCCTTGCTCTATATAAAGAAATGGCTCTTTGTATATTTTATATGTATGCACTCTCATTTGATATATAGAATACAATTTATTCTAGCATATTTTTCTGTCATGCTTTCATTATCTTTCATTGTGCAATTTTCAACTTAGATAGAATTCCTAAAAATTCTCACAATAATGATGTTTTAAAGGGTGTAAATTTTGACAAACTTGAGGAGAGTAAGCTGGAAATTGATGAAGACATTTTTCTATCATTATAGAGAATTTTTTTTCAAATCATGATACCAAGGTAGTGCTTCTTGAATTAGAAAATTATGAGCAGTGAAAAATAGAGGAGAGAGCAGCCATGTTTTCATGTGAACTTGAACTAAATCATTCCAATTTGCATGATGTTAAAGAATCAGTGCATAAATATCAAGCCAACAATGGGAGTCCAAGTGTTATTCATTTGAGAGGGTGTTTTATTAGACATTTAGCTAGAATGGAGGCCAACCAAGCATCACCAATCATGCTTGCACCCAAGCATGAGGTTGTAATGGAGGAGAAAGATGAATATGAAGTCGCAGCTGAAGAAGGTCAAAGTCAGCTTACTTATCTAATTCAAAACAATAGTATAAGTGAGTTTATTTACTTCATTCACAAATCATTGCAGCAATTTATTGAATATCTATTTGTGTAACTTCATATCCTCTCAATTGTTTATGATCATGTAACACATCCTTTGTTGGTTAGAAAAGGAAGTTATTTTGCAAAACCAGTCAATGGTTTTGTTTGAGAGAGACCTATTATTGGTTAGGGTACATTAGATTATCTGTCTTTGAGACAATAAGTGTTGTTACATGTAGGTTTTAGGTGTATTTCCATTCCTCCAACTTTTGTTGCACAGTTTGGTCAGGTTAGTTTTAATTTTTCTTTGGTTTTCATGGGTGGGTTGAATAATTTGGATTTTTCAAGCACTATTTTAAGGTGTTTTAGTAGTGTATAGGGTCTAAATAAAGTTTGTGAGTTATTAACTATATGCTCCACCTCAGGAAACTTTACAAGATTAGAACCATTGTCTTGATTTTTTCATGTCTATCTATCAAGGTGTCTTATATAGATCTATTGTCATGGATTTGACACAAATGGATTGTATATGGTCCATCATCCTTAAGGGGTGCCAAAATAAAAGGGAGGAAGCATTGATTCATAACCGATCACAAAGAGAGAGTTTGTAGGATTAATGGATAGTCGTTTTATGACAATCATCAAGGATAGTCCCAAAGGAAATATTTAGATGTAGGGCCATGAGCATTTCAAGAGACTTAAGTATGATAGTAAAAATAATGAGAATAGTCAATCCCTTGGTGAATTAAATGGTGAGTGTTGTAGATGAGATCAAACACATTCATGAGGGACAATTATGGATTTGTGAAGAAGATATTTTATTAATTTATTTGTGCTTATGTGCTTAGTGATACCTAGTAGAAGACCAAATGAGTTTTTAAGATCTTATGTAGGGTCATGAAAGACACTAATAGGGTGGATAAATAGTCCTTAATCTCAATGCAAAAGGATGGAGACTTCAATAGGACAACCATGCCATGATTGAGAGCAATGAGTTGGTGAGAAGAGGAAAATTTTGGAGTATACACAAGGCATCTAAGCTACTTGACTAAATATTCCAATGAAATGTGATCTCATGGAATGCTATTGTTAGAGGTTATGCACAAAATGGTTATTCTAAATCATATATGGTTGTAGGAGAACAACATTCAAAGATGATTGTGGTACAATGCATAGTGGACACCAAAATATAAGATAGTCTAATGTGGTGGAGTTTAATATGTGTGATAGAAGCCCATGAGAAGACAACATAAAAATGCTAAGAAAAGGCCTATGAAATAACAAAGGACAGTGCCATGGTGAAGAGAGATGGATCTTTGTGGTTATCAAAGAGTAAATATAGGTGTTATCTTGCTTGCGCCTCAATTGAACACTATTCAAACTGCATACATGATAAGCCTTTTTGAAAAATAAAATTGCTAGGAGAAATTATGTGAAATAACCTTGTGTTTATACATTTTTATGCCAAATTTTCTGAAATTACAATACTGCAAGCCGAGATTGCATCTAGGATAATAAAATCTTGCCAATAATTTGAATTAAAATAGGTCAAAGTTAAAGTAGGACTCATACACCATCTTGGATGTATAGTCCCAATGACTTAAACTTGGGACACAAAATCCAAGAAGTGTTAAGTTCAATGTAATATTTGAAATCAGGCCCTGAGACCTAGGTGGGACCCATACACCCAAAAGGGTGTATGAGTCCCAAATCCCTAGATCTGGAACACAGCCAAAAACATTAAGTTATGATTTTTCATTTGTTAAATGTTGAGATCATCCTCAGAAAATGCATTTAATTAGGCTTGTGGATGCAAAATAAGACCAATTAAGGCATAAATAAACCTAATTTTAATAGGGAGGGCCCAAAAAAGTTTGAAAATGTAAAGGGATACAGTTTTCTAAAATACATTTAGCCCCCACTTTAGTGAGAGGATGACCTTGCATCAAACTCACACTAAAGTAGAAAAATTCACATCAAGGGGGGTCCAAGTGTACCAATGCTAGTAAGATAGGACAATAATGATCTAGAGGGATGATCAAGCCCCTAGGGTCGAGATCCTATGGGAAACCATCATAGATACCAAAGAAGAGGCATGTGAATAATGTATGAAACATAAACAAGGTACAAGCATACATTTTCAAAGACATAAAGAAGAGAAAAAAGGGGAAAAAAGGGTGGATCAAGCCTCAACATGCTGTCCAACATGATGTTGACCAAGTCTAAGTTCTTTTTCCAAAAAATGCTTACAAGTGGAACACGATGTACACTATGCAAACAAAACACACACTCACACATGCTAGTGGAATTTAGTATCTACTAGGTGATCCCCCAGAGAAGTGAGACACATATGCACGCAGCCAATATGCACCCACATAGACAAGAAAGTGGCAATGGGAAATTCATGCTTATGGTTGACTCCCATACTTAATAACCATACCAAATCTATACCTCCTGATAACTTTGATAAAGTGCCACACAACATGAACAACATGATTCGTGAGGTAAGAAAAACTTCATATGCTAACACCCATGAACAAATAGGATGGCTCCATAGGAAAGCAAAGTGTGTTATGCAATGTGGCCATATAACAGTTATTGTAAATGCAAAATAGTGTAAGGTACATTCAAAGGGGTTTTTCTTAGTTCATGTAAGGTCTAAACTTAGGGAACATCATTCCTAATGTCTCCAAGAGAGGATCAATCAAAAAATAGAAGATTCACAACTTAGGTAATGCAATGAGTCACATCAAGCCACTAAGAGGAATATAATATGAAAAGAGAGATCACGCTTTTGAAGGAAATCACATCTAGTCTTACCACAAAGAAAAAAATGCATCACATGAAGTAATAAGACCACACAATGAAACATGAGTTGTAATTGAAATGCAAAAGAATCATGCCAATCTATGCCCCCACTTTAAAGAAAATTCTAAACACCATGTCGTGAAAAATTACTTTAGAGTAGAAAATGATAAATGCTAAAAATAAAGAGGAAAAGAGAGCTTATTTGGAAAGAATTATGCCACACATTTGTTTCCAAATGCAGCTACGTCATCAAAAGTGGTTTCCCCCACAATGAAACCCCAAAATAACACACAAGAGATCCACGAATTCGGGGTTAGTATGTCTTTTCTACAATGTTGTTAGAGAGCATAGATATGTCATCCTTCCCCAAATACTGATGGAATGGGAAGAATGACACAAAGAGAGAATTTTTTTTTTTGGGTCAACATGGAAGATACCTAAATGTCTCGATGCCTTGCATCACCCCCAAAAGGAAAACACAAGAAAAAGAAAAGAGAAAGCTTTATGACATATAGAAGAATGTAGACACAAATAGAGGAACATCACAAAGAGAGAGATGCATCAAACCAAATGGTATGGGAGGTCACATTACACACATGGAATCACACACATAACATAAAAAAGAAGAAACAAAGACAAGACTAGTAAGGCACATGTGAGTCAACCTATAGCAGGTCATCGTATCCCAATCTTGATTGCTATATATGAAAGGTGAACAACTAGCTAAAGGGACAACAACAAGTGTCGAACTAGGGGAAGCACCAAGTTCAACACTCTTCTCAGGAGAATTGTCATTTAAGTTCATAGAAGAGGAAAACAATATATCCAACTCATTATGCACTTCATCAATTTTAGCATTCTCATCATCATCGTCCAAGTTAATCACAATGGGAGGTTGAATGATAATGTCCAAATAAGATGGTAATTCCTATTGTGGTTGTCATATAGGATATTTTTGTTGTAGAAAAGGAGATTCATCATGTATTGCTTCACTTGATTTTGGATGTTGATCAAGTGTTTGTTATTTTGTTTGTTTAACCTTTGAGCAATAGCAAGACATCTACTCCTATGCTCTCTAGCATTTCTGTTTCTTTTAGTATGATTTTCAAGTTGTGTTTATGTAGGAGCAGGTTTATCAACCATAGGTTTCTTTTCTTCCCTTACAAGTGAAACGAAAGGAACCAAGGGAGGCTATTCAACCACTATCTCTATAGCTTTGTAAACTTGTTTTATTTTAGGAGGCACATTGGGATTTTTTTTATTGTCTATTGGTCATTTGTAGAAGATAGGAAAAGGATCTATCTTGGGTCAGTCTTGGTTACTTGGAAGGGTTTTTGGTTTGATCATGGTTTCATCAAGGATGGGAGGCTCAATAATGGGTTGAGGCATATTTCGAAGAGATAATTCTGCTATGTTTTTTGTCTTAAACTTTTGGTAGGATTTGAAAAAGAAATCTTCATGAGGTTTAACAGGTTCAATAGGTTTGGGCCAAAAGAAATCCAATGAGAAATTCCCACGGGAAGACATAGAATTAAAGCCACTATGGTTCATAGTAAAGATCTCATTGTCAAAGGGAAAATTTAAACATTTATGCACAACCAATGGGATAGCTTCCATGGAGGGTAGCCATGGATAAACAAGCTTCCCATGGAATTGATCAGACATCGAGATGATGGAGAATGAGACATCTAATTTTTCTGGTCCAATTTTTATAGGAAGGATGATCAAACCTATTGTAGGGCGAGCAAAACCATTATGAATTTTTATCCATGCTTTTGGCTTAACATATGTATCTTGATAGAGTTCATGCAAAAGTAAGAATTATTCAGTGATCATGTTCTTTGACTAGATGAGATCAGTTAATATCCTATTAGTGGGCTTGTAATTGATTCAACTAGCTATGTAAATAGGACCATTAGGTGCCTTTTTGATTATATATTTTGATGAGAAAGCAATGTCAAGAGATATTTTAATTCGACCCTTACAATATTGAATTTTGATCAATCCAACCATATTATCCATAGGACTTTGTTCTTTAGTATCCAAGTTGTCATCATCTGTGTCAACATTCATCACATCATTCTTAGTTTCACTAGCTTTGACAAATGAAATATTATGATTTGGCATGGGGTTGTAAAGATTTTCAGGTTTTGGTTGGGAGGGGTAATGGAATTATTACCCCAATCATTGACACCACCAATTTGAATATAACTGGAATCAATGAGGTCTTGCACTGTGTGTTTAAGAAGCTTACAATGTTTTGTATCATGTCCATTTTGATGATGAAAATGACAATAGGAATTTGATCTAAAGTTTGGAGGTAATGGATCAGTAGGATAGGTATTTTTAATGGGAGGTAAGGAAATCAAGTTCTTTACTAGAAGTTGTAACATGGCATTATGGAGGGTATCAGGTAAGGGAGTAAATTGTCTAGCTAGATCCCCAAATGCAAAAGGATTTGTATTCTTTATAGTATGGACTTGGGTATCAACATTTTTGGTTTGTTGAGGGGAATTTAGTTGAAGAAATCCTTTATTTTTTTTTCTAAAAGGTTGGTAATTGTTTTGAGTTGTGGATTCATACTTTTTAGGATGGCTAGAGGTGGGTTTTGTTCCATGACTACTAAC
Organism: Sequoia sempervirens; assembly: GCA_007258455.2. Lineage (NCBI taxonomy): Eukaryota > Viridiplantae > Streptophyta > Pinopsida > Cupressales > Cupressaceae > Sequoia > Sequoia sempervirens. The sequence goes on along the minus strand of VDFB02000008.1, from coordinate 374,376,185 downwards.
TGAGTTTTGATAATCATGAAGGGTGGTACACAAGTGTACAAAGGAAGGTAATTTCATCATGCCAAGATTATCTTGCATCTTAGTTTGTAAGCTCTCAATGAACATTCAGGTAAGTACACCAAGATGGTTCCCAAAAAAGGGGCTTAAGTGGCCACTTTTTTTTTGAAATTCAGAAATATTGACCTTGGACGTGAAATTGAGGATAGTTACACTAAATATTTTGAGATGGAACAAAAACAAGGATCGAAGTGCTCCGAGTCTACTTTCTAAACAACTAATTTATTTTGAAAATGGTTGAGATTAAGGGGTTCAAAAGAGGTATGTACACAAATTGGTGCTATTTAAAAAAAAAACATAACATAGCAACTCTTATACGACCTGAGCATGGTGAAATTTTTTGTAGTATTTTTAAAATCGCTACAGTCAAAATCTAGCTAACAATATCTATTTGATGTATGATTTTTTTGATAATTTTTTAATGAATATTTGATTTTTTAGTAATTTTCTAAGTGGGCACTTCCTAAAAAGCAAAATTTTGGCTGTGCTCCCCTTAAATTTTTTTGAAGGCAATTGATTTTTTTTTACATTTGTAGAATGGAGACTAGTTTCTAAAAATGTAATTTATTTGAAATTTCGATGAACGGTTAATTTATAATGAAAAAAATACCAAACATTGCTTTTTGGCGAAAAAGAGACATACAAACAAAACAAATTATGGATGAAAGGATTAACATTGTTAAAAAGTGAAAAAAATTACATTGTTGGATAGCTAAGAGAGAACCTAACATTACACATGTGTTTGATTTTGTTGATATTGAACCAGATGCAATCCTGACGGTGAGCACAAACTCGATTATGTGAAAAATTTGTAGAATTTGCAAAAACATGTCTTTGGTCATTGGGAATGCCCTCCAAGCCTTTGGGTTGGTATTCCAAGGAAAATACCAATGCTAAGGCTTGGGGATTCCCAAAGAAAAATATAATGTGAGCACTTTATAAGTGTTATGTCCTAGTTTTAAATTTTTTTACTTATCCAAGATACATCTCAAGCAAGACATAATGCGCACACATTATAACAGGTTCATGTTATGTCTTCGTTAATGTTAATTGCCACTCCATTGAACATTTTTTGGTATATTTTTATGTTTGTATGCACATGTATGTTGGTGTGTCATGTATGTATGTATGTATGTATGCCTATATATATTAGTGCAAATATATTGTATGGATGTAGGATTTTATGTACATATGTAT
>VDFB02000008.1:374155491-374374831 GCA_007258455.2 Sequoia sempervirens | reverse complement strand
AGGTGGGTGAGGGTAGGAGAGAGTGGGAGAGAGTGTGGAAGAGTGGGTGAGAGGATGGGAGAGAGGGTGTGAGAGAGTGGGAGAGAGTATAGACAAAGAAAGAAAATAAATGTATAAAAGAAACCAAATTTATGATAACACAAGTGCATTTTTTAGAAGTAGAGAGATGACTGTTCTAGGAAGAAATAACACATGGATTATAATGCACACGTGTTATAATGCGCTCGCATTATAACACACTCGCATTATAACTTGAACTAAAAATGGTAAAAAAACACAATATACCCATGATGTCAGCCCACATTCTACATATCCTCCTAGTTCTGCACATGCTCTGACAAAAAAGTAGCTTTTTGAAGATTGAGTGAAGTGTCCATGCATGATTTTTAGATTCCACTATCTTTGCATGAAATAGCATAGTTTTCACATTGAAAGACATATAATATCAATTCAATTTTGAATTCTAGTGATAATTGATATACAATTGAAATTTCGAGGGGAACAAGATTTTAAAAAGTCAAATTTTTGAGGAGTTTGAAGAAAGAATAAGCAAAGGCTACATAATTGGGTAGAACTCCTCCATTTCAAACTTTGGTTTTTTAGGTATGTGAAGTCCTTGTACATTTTATTTCATTCTATTATGGCTTGCTTTCATTTTTGTTGTTTTGCATTTTCCATGTTGATCATTGTTTGTTTGTTATGTTATAACCTTAGGTTGTCAATGGACATTTTAAATCACACAATTTTATACACTTTCCAATTACATTTTTAAACCACATCTCTTTGATGAATTTTTTTAGTTAACAATTGACTTACTTTGTGGATGCTTCCAAAGCTTTCATTGAGTTATTTTGTCAAACAGTTATACAAACTAGTTGATTGCCTTGTCTATGCTACCAAATTTTCCATACAAGTCTATAAAAATTTGGAATATACTCCTAATGCAGTAGGGGGAGTCCTACAACACACAAATACACAACTCCAATATGCAAACACAAATTTCAATTTACAATTTCATCAGGACTTCTTCATTCAGCATATTCACACTATTGCTTGTAGCATATCAAAGTCACTCAATCGGGTCTAATTCCACTCACACAACCTTTCAACTCACAACACAACACACATCAGGGACCCATTAAAGATCCTTTCAACTTATCCAACAATCACCAATGCTTGTTTTGTACCAAACTGCACAAATCAGGCTTCCTACGCTTTTAAGGGCCCACATTAGCCCACTTTTACAAAGGGACCACCTTCAAAACTTTGTGTAATCTCTTGAAACCTTGGGAAAGCATTTTATATCTTTCAAAACTTCAAATTATAGCATTATATTGTAGAGATTCAATCATTTACCATCCAAACCATGAAACCCTCTCCCTAGGCTTAGAAACCCTAGGTTTTATTGAAAGTATCACTTGCCAAACACTCCAAAAATTGAAAATTGTTCAAACAAGCCTAAAATACCCTGCTCATGCTCAATCTAACATAAAATAATGCTTCCCAACATAGAAACTCATTTTCACTCACCAAAACCTCATTTTTCTTAAGGAAAACTCAACATTTCCTCATTTGGTTTGATGCCCAATCCAAGTTTCATCCTCCATTCAAGTTTCTCATTCCATTTTATAATTTTTCCCTCCTAAAAAAAACCACTTCAAATTCCAAAACTAACATTTGAAAGAGGTGACCGTTGGTCTCCCTCTTTAATACACTTTTACAACCTTGGTGTAGGAGCACCTACACCTCATCCTCCTTATTTGATCATTTGATGGTAATTAGGAGGTTAATAGGTAGGTGGATGAGTCTTTGAGCATGTTTTGTTTTGAATAAGGTCAATCAAGACCACTAAGCATGTCTTAGGTTGAGTTTTTGAGTTTAGGTGTTAAAATGTGAAAATGGGTGATCTTGCACTAAAGTATCTTTGTAGCCTTTGAAGGCAAGTTTTTGAATTTAAATGTAAAGTGTGCAAGATTATTGTTTTTTGGATGTAATAAGGCTCATTTCAAGCCATTGATGTGGTTTTAGTGAGTTATAGGTGTTAGGGTTGCAAACTTACAATATGAGTAATATTGTTGTGAACAAAAATGCATGTGAATGAGGGCTTAGACCTAGGGTTTGGGAGAAAATCTATGGGAGGTCATGATGTTTTGAATGTTTAGGCATGTGAAGTGTTAATTTCCTTTGTTCAAGTTTTTTTAAAGTCTAGGAAGTTGTGGAAGTCGCATATTCAATAAACCCTCTTGAATAGTGAATAAAATAAGGGTTTTCAGGTTTGGCATGAATTTTTTCGTACCGTAGGAATCTAGTTGTGGTTTTGGAGGTTTTTAAACCTAATAAATGCTTCCCTAAGGTTTCAAGGTCATATGATAAGTTTGAGGGCATGTTGCTTTGCAAATTAGGCCTAATAAGCCTAATTAGGTCAGCCTAGAAGGGGTGTTTTGGGGGATTTGGTCTAAAGGACTTGTACCTGATATTGAGATATATGTAATAAATCTAAAATGGGTGTCTAAAACCATCAAGATTTTCTCTAGTGTTTGGGAGAACATTTGAGTTATTGGGCACAAACTGAGTTTCAACTACTACTAGGGTTCAAGGGGTGAACATGTGAAATCTAAGTTCTGATGATTGTTAATTTCACAACTTAGGACTTTTTGAAAATTTTGAAAATTCTACTACCTAGAACCCTAAGTACTATTGAAAATGATGCAGAGTGGCAAGGGAAGCAACTTCCTTTTCAAAAGCTTCTCTCAAATACTCTATATGCACACACCAACTTCACTATTCCTCTCAACAATGCAACTTGACCATTCAATTTGACTCACACAACTAGACATCTAAACAGGACTTGGGGATGATGTAAAAACTCTTCAAACAACACAAGATGACCAAACAAATAGACCTTGCACCCAAAAACATCCATTCTTCCATCGCTCCTACACAAGCCCATGCAACTTTGCAACATTCACCAATAGGATAGTTAAAATAAAAATTGATTAAAGGCATTAATCAGACAATGAAACATGGTTTTAGAATCCTAACACCATCCTCCACAAGTTCCCAAAAGCACATGATCAAACACCCAAAACAAATGTATCAAAAGATTGATTTACAAGCCATAAACAAGGCTTCACTAGGCCTGTACAAGGAAGCTTTCAACTTGTCAAGGCACACCCCAACACCCATAATGCCTTTAAAAGACTCCAACAGGCTCCCAAAGACCTGTTCCATTCTTTCCATCTATTTCTAAATTACCTCATCAGTATTTAGCTACCTCATCACCTATGTTGTCTATTTATGAAGCCTTGAATGACATATATATTTTATTTATTTTAATGGATACATTTTTTAGGAACTAATATTTATCTCATTACCATGCTATAGGTAAAATTATTCACCATGCTGAAAAAATGAACAAGGAATAAAGATCTAACAGACAAAGAGTATGAAACCTTCAAAGAATAGGAGAGACAACGGGTGGCGACATATTGTCAAAAGAAGAAATTGGAAACGATTGACAAAAATAAGACAATTGAAGAGGAACCTCAACCATCAAAAAGAGAAAAGAAATTAGCAGCACAAAGGAAACAAATGCTAAAGAGTCATGCTAGGAGAGATGCAGATGCCCTAGTTGGAGACACACCCTCTACCACAAGTGAATACAAAGGGACACATTAAGCACAAGCGAATATGGAGGGACACCATCTACCACAAGTGAGTATGGTTGGACACCATCCACCACATCTGAAGTTGAGAGTACATCATCATTCGGATTTGATGAAGAAGGTATGCCATCATCCCCACGTGAACCTCAAGGTATGTCTTCTATTCTACCCTCGATCGAAGGTACGTAATCTAGCCCATCTCAATTAAATATTGATGAAATTGCTAATGTTGAGATGTATGTACCTAAGAGAACACCACATAGAATTTTGCGTAGAAAGAAAAAGTTTTTGATTAATATTGATGAGGATATTTTGCAGCACATGGAAGGTAAGATTCCATAATGCACTTTTAGAAGATATGCTGATAATATTTTGGAAATCTTTTTTGAAAGGCTAAATGAGACATCAAGATGTCAATTGTTTGTTCAAATGATGTTGGGTTTAAAGTACAGAAACATCATGAAGACTCTTGGGTTGAGAACATCAAATGCATCAAGTTAAAACACTATTGTGAAGAATCTGATGGATGTTTATGAGAATGTGTGTAAGACCTCATGCTCAAAGGATAGTAATGTCACCTGACGTTTCATTACATCAACTTTGGTAAGCTATCAAACAAAGAGATCTTGTCTCATTAAAAAGACAAGTGAACAAATGGGAATTAGTAGAAAAAAATTATCAAAATCCATTCAAAGGTGACAAATAATTGAGGGTACCGATTCAAATGAATTATGGGAATTCTTGGGAAGATTGCCACATAAAGATAAAAAAGTTGTTGAAGCATTGAGAACACTAATTGAAGATTATTGGAAGAATAATACAAGGCCATCTATGAATCAAAGGGATGTTGCAAGAAGGAGAATCGGTAGTCAGAACAGTGAGCCACATCCAAAGGATTTTTTGGATATGACTCAAACCCAATTTTTTCATAAATTTCAAATGATTATCCTCAAATTAGTATTTCTCAAAGATTTTTTGAAATTCTTAAACCTTTTTATGTCAAGATATATCACACATGCACTACTTGTTGTTGTAGACTACATATTGAATTCGCTAACCATTATGATGTTTATCATTCTATATGTTTAGATTTGCATACTAACGATGTTTTGTAGGATTGTGGCATAAAAGCCCCACCAAAATATTCAAGAGAGTTCTTATCAAAAAATTTATGTCAAATAGAGGATGGCCAAATATTCTACAGGACAACATGCTTGGATGGCTCATGTGAGCGTTGTGGTGGCTTGCAACGAATGCTAGTATGTCAACATATAGAAAGCACATATGAGGTGGGACATAAACTTGTAGATTTTGGGAAGTATAAAATAGTAGCATACGCTACAAAAGATGGGTCTCAAGAAAAAAGGCGTGATTTGGTTATTGAGAAGATTCCAGTGTATCAGTTAATGTCCATATTTCATGAGAATCTAGTGTATGAGTATGCAAGGAATACCCATAGAGCCTGATGGTTGGACATGAAATTCAAGCTATGCAAGGACACCTTTCTAGTTGGTAGCATAGTATCAGTGGTTGAATTTGTAGAGAACTACACTCTACAGCGATAGTGTGAGGTGCAGTCATAGTATTACAACTCCACATAGGTTTCGATATTTGTGCACATAGCATTCATTCATGCAACTAATAGTATAGAGGACCAAAGGAAGGTATTGAGGGAGTATCACTTTTATATTAGTGATGATCACACACATTCTCTAGAGTTTGTGCAAGGTTGCTTCCAAAATTTCTATAGTGATTTGGCTCAGAGAGGCATAGCATACGTCAGCATATAATATGGTCAGATAACTATGTAGCACAGTTCAAGAACACACACATGTTCTACTTGTTGTGCATGATTCATCTCACTATAGGTGTTCAACATATGTGAAACTTTTGTGAGGCCGGGCATGGAAAGGGGGAGCATGATGGTGCAAGAGAATGCATGAAAAGAGCATTAGCATGAGAAGAGTTAAAGTATAAAGACAGTGCAAAGTTGAAAGATGCAAGTTCAATCGTCGAGTGGTGTAATGCTTCGATGGGTCCAGGTAATGAAGTTATGTCTTCAGTTCATAGATTTTTTTGGTTGATGGATGATACTAACATTGCACCATATGAGGATCATTGTAAACTAATATGATCGAGTGAGCTACACTCTTTCCTTAGCTCAAATGCAGGTTCATGGAGTATCGATACACGTAAGATGGCATGCTTTTGTTCTTCATGTACAATGCAAGCCTAAAATGATTATGAGTTAGGGGAGTGGGTTGATAAATGGTTGACAAGTTATCTTAGCCCACTTCACACATATTTCCCTCTGATGACATTGGAACTAACACAAATGGAATCATCGGTTGACTTTGACCACATATTATATCTAGTTCAACCAAGTAATATATCTACTTGCTTAGTTTTTGAAATTCGATATTGTTATCTTACTTTGTACTATATTCATAATGTTGACTAATTTCAAGTGATTTTCTACACATATCAATGCAAGGCATGTTTATGCAGTTATTACAAATAAAGAAAATGAAGAGGGAATGAACTATTACTTGTTTCATTGTGTTGAGGCCAAAAATAAATTGGAAGCCCCAGTTATAGATGGAGAAAACATTGAATACACTACAGGCTTAGTTGTTGTTACTGGAATGTGGCTTAGAAGGTACCCACATAAGAGTGTTAAACATTGGTTGTTTGAGGACTTTGACATGCATCATAAGATTCTTCATTACTCAAACCTTGTTGTGGCATCCAATGTTTGTTTGAGAAAATATGGGGGTGTACCTTTGAACAAGACCTTGTGGAAGGTCCGTGAGTTTGACCATGAGGCAATACTTGACACAATAAAGAGTAGAGCAGATCTGGATGGTTCACTGGATTAATTTGTAAGTATATGCACAATGGTTCTTATTAATTTATACTTGTATCCATGTTAATTTTTTTGATGCCAATGTTATCATCTTATTTTACTGTGTATCTGTAAGTAACCTAGTAAACATTGATTGGTGTCCCCTTGAAAAAAATTTAGATTTATGAGCCATCCAAGAGAATATCAGGCATAAAAGCAATGCAACATCCCTATTTTGATGATCTTGAAAAATCTCAATTATGATTTTCAGCCATGACAAAAGTGCATGCAAATCTTGGTGAGGGAATTTCAAGTTATTCATTTGAAGTTAACCTTATCATGAGTACCTATGATGTAGACATTATAGGAGCATCTTGAATTTCAAGATATTCTAGATTCATGAGAGGTGTTCTGTGCAATAGGTATCTTGGAACTCGCAGTGAAGATGTATGACCAAGAGTGACTAAGTTGAGAGTCTGCAATGCCTATCTATAAGTTCCTTCCATATATTTTCATTTCATTTCCATTTTGGATGAGCTGTTTCTTTTTATTCTTTTACTTTGCGTACATCTATAACTAAACTAATAAAAATTGATTGGTCTTTCCTTGCAGAAAATGCTGATTTTTGAGCCATTTAATAGAATCTTAGCCAAAAAAACAATGCAACATCCTTATTTTGATGATCTTGAAAAATCTCAATTCTGATTTGAAGCCATTATAAAAGAGTGTGTGAAGCTTTGCGAGGGAATCTCAAGTTACTCATTTTAAGTTAACCTCTAAATGAGAACCCACGATGTAGACATTATAAGAAAATATCGAATGTATGAGTGACATTGTAAAATATCTGTGAGAATAGAGTACCTAAGGAATTGTAATGAGATTTGTATTTTTAATGAATTTTATTGAAATATTGAAATTTGGTTTAGGGGAACCAAGGTTATTGAGCAAATTTGGTTCATGGAATTATTTTAAGCTAGTAAATTGTGTTTTGAGTAAATTGTCAATTGAATAAGGTCATATTACATGTTCAATTGATTTATAATGTAATAGGTCATGTTAGTTACAAGCTCAATAGTTAGGCATGATTGGAAAGATGTAGAATCATTTGTAAAGGCTAGATTTAAATCCTCTTGAAGGCTCAGATACAATGTAATTTTGGTGTAGGAGCACCTAGTCTCCTAGTTGCAAAAATTCACTTTTTGAAGGTTGATAGGTGGTCAATAGATTATATTAAGATATTTTGTGTTTATTTATGCTAAATAAGGTCAATCAAGACCATTTAAGGTGTATTAGGGTGATTTTTTTAGTCTTGGTGGTCAAATGTGCAAAAAAATGCATTCTTGCTACAAAATTGTCAATATTTGAATTTGTAGCCTTTTGAAGGAAAATCTTTGAATTTGGTTGTAAATGTCCAAGAATGAGGTCTACGAGTTTGATATACCATTTAGAGAGTTTGGTTTTCATGGAGTTCCTTTCAAAGCCTCTGCTTTTATTGTTCCTATGGTAAACTATTTGATAGATTTGGTCGAATTACCTTTCTTAGTAATCACTATTAGTTCAAGATTGAGATTGTTAACCTTGAGAGAGTATGACTTGGGAAAAAGGCATTTGATATGGCTATTATTTTTAAAGACTTCAAGCAGAATGTACTTCGCATTGACGCCATTCCTCAATCTTCACTTGATGGCATCAAGGAATGGTTGAACTCCATGGATATATAAAGTATTATGAAAGAAAAATGAACTTGAATTGGTGGCCAATTTATTGAAGATGGTGGTTGGGAATTTTTGAATATGGAAGCTAGTGATTCTGATTCTAATAACTCAAAAGAGTCAAAACAAGGATATATGAGTTCCCTCTAATGTAGAAGAGGAATTAGAATCATATTTCATGTAGCCACCATCAAGAGTGTTACAAGCCAACAAGATGGAGGGAATTCTTATATAAGGATAATTTTCAATGTTGTAGGTACCGGCTTTAATACCAACTACAATGGCAACATTGAAATTCCCTAGTAGTATTTATGTTGAGGAAATTTCCTTTAGATGAAAGGATTCAAAGAACATCAACCATGTGGTACAAATGATTAAATCCTCAAGATGATCTATAGCAATGAAAGAGTTTGAAAAGGAAAAGAGAGCTACACTGGTGACTCAAGAGAAACTTCAGCTTTCAAAAACAAAGTCAATTAGGCTGGAAAACATGTGGATTGGGCCAGCATTTGGTGGAAGAGGAAGAAAGATGACTGAAACTTTGGAGGCCCACCATACTAGGTTTTGGTATTCAACCATGAGAGTAGATGCGAGAGTTGATATCATGTATCAAAACATTAAGCATACATTCTTCCAACTAGTGGAGAAGGAGATGATTACTTTGCTTCATTTTCATTTGCATAAGCATATCAAGGCATGGAAACCAAGAAGACCAAGGATGTCTAGTTTTATGTGGAGGTAATGGATGTGGTCCAAAATTTAGGAGGGGCAAGAAGGTTATCTTGTTTTTACTGCTGCTACCTACTTTCACAGTGTTCTTGGATTGAAGGGTTTCATGATGTAATTCAACCCATTCCACTTTTTGTGCCTACTGTAACTTGTGGAATGGGTCCTCTAACTTGTAAAATGCATGCCTAACCTAATTATAATGTTTTGGAGTCAAGGTTGGGTGTTTGGGATGATGTTCTAGGGCTCCAACAGAGTATTTTAATGATGAAAATGAGGGTTTCAAGTGGTGTTTTAAAAAAATGTGGTAAGGACTATCCATGTAATGTATTATTCACCATGTGCAGGGTCTGGTAAGTGTGTTTGGTGCTTTGTTTGGGTATGGTAGGTGCAAGAGATAGGAGTTTCATTAAAACCCCAAGTATTTTGCTTGAAATAGAGGGTTTGGTGTATTAGGGGTGTAGGGGTCTTGGATCTGGAAAAAAATCATGGAATTGGAGGTTTTGACACATAACATAATATTGTTTCAAGATTTTGAGTGAATATCTAGTGTTTAAGAGGTCGTCTCTTTGTAAATAGGGCTAATTTAGTAGTCTTTATGCAAGGTGGTCTATTGGATCTTAATGATGGTACAAAGAAACATGGTATGATCTCTTGGGAATTTTTCTTAGGGTCTATGTTAAAGCTTGATTGATGTTTTTTTGGCCATTGGATGACCTTCTCTAAAAGATAAGCCTATTTCATGAGATTTGGAGACTATAAGTTAGGCAAGGGTTTGTTGAAAACCCATACTCAAAACTTACCACAGCCAATCAAAGCCTAAAAAACATTCGAAAATGTCTACACAAGCTTAAAAGTTCAAGAGATATTGCTGTCCCTAAATATTTCTTCAAACCCTAGTAGTAAACCACCATTTTCCAAAAAAAAAATGCACCATTTGACATTTAGGGAATCACCTAAAAGCCCTCTATTCACCTCCCTTGCACAAAAAACTATGCACACATGTTTTATAACCATAAATAAGCATTTCCATTGAGTTATAGAAGCATACAATGGGTGAAAGGCTTAATATGACATTTTAATGCACTCAAAACCCTTAAAATAGGGTATACAAACTGACCCTCAGTAATTGGCTTCTAAAATGCACAAAATCACTTGAAATCAAACCATACAAAAAATAAAATGGAGTTAAGTCTTCTGCCCACCAAATTCCATAAAAAATAGAGCACAATCACCATGTACGGAACCGTACAATTCAATGAAACATCAAATCCCAAAGTGCAAAAGGGTAGCAATCTTTGACGGGGTATTACTCAGATACTATGGTGCTTACGAAATCTCCATCTAAACCTATGGGATCATGTTGGGGCCATATACAATAAACTATCTCAGTTTTTGTTACCTCATAGTGATTTTCTCATGGTTTCCAGTTTTTAGTTGATGGAAAAAGTGTCAAATGCAAGCAATGGAAAGTTGCAAAGTGGTGCAACTTTCATTCTACAATTCGTGTGACCAAAAAAACTATTCCAACATGTTCGAATAGGTATGTTTACATTAGGAATGATCCTCTTTCATACCCAAACATGAAAAATCGCTCTGAGCTACATTCAACTGGATTGATCCCTTAAAGGGCCAAAGTGCAAAATGGCTGCAAACTTCAGCATGCTACTACTCGGATACCGTGACACTTAGAAAATTCTCATCTAATCCTATGGGATCAAGTTGGGCCCCTCTACAATAACCTCTCTCAATTTTTGTTATCTCAAAGTGGTTTTCCTGTGGCGTCCAGTTTTCAGTTGATGGAACAAGTGTCAAATAAAAGCCGTGGAAACTTGCAAAGTGGTGCAACTTTCATTCTTTAACTCGTGTGACCAAACTAACTATTCCAACGTGTCCGAATAGGTATTTTTACGCTATCCATGGTCCTGTTTTGTACCCAAACATGTGAAATCTCTCTGACCTACTTTCAACCAAATCGATCCCTTAAGGGTCTAAAGTGCAAAATGGTTGCAAACTTCAGTATGTTGTTACTTGGATACCATGATACTTAAATACTTATTGTCTAATCCTATGGGATCGTGTTGGGCCCTTCTACAATAACCTCTCTCAGTTTTTGTTATCTCAGAGTGGTTTTTTTGTGGTGTCCAGTTTTAAGTTGATGGAAAAAGTGTCAAATGGAAGCAATGGAAAGTTGAAAAGTGGTGCAAATTTTGTTCTGTAACTTATGTGACCAAAAACAATATTCCAACGCATCCAAATAGGTATGTTTATGCTAGGCATAGTCCTCTTTTGCACCCAAACACATGAAATTTCTCTAAGCTACGTTCAACCAGATTGATCCCTTAAGGGTTCAAAGTGCAAAATGACTGCAAACTTTAGCATGTTGTTACTCAGATACCGTGATACTTAGAAACTTCTCATCTAATCATATAGGATCATGTTGGGCCCCTCTACAATAAGCTCTCTCAGTTTTTGTTATCTCCAAGTGGTTTTCCCGTGGTGTGCAGTTTTCAGTTGATGGAAAAAGTGTCAAATAGAAGTAGTGGAAAGTTGCAAAGTGGTGCAACTTTCATTCTGTAAATCATGTGAGCAAACAAACTGTTCCAACACATCTGAATAGGTATTTTTACACTAGGCGTGGTCCTCTTTTGCACCCAAACATGCAGAATCGCTCCGAGCTACATTCAACTGGATCAATCCCTTAAGGGTCCAAAGTGCAAAATGACTGTAAACTTCAGCATGTTGTTACTTGGATACCGTGATGCTTAGAAACTTCTTGTCTAATAATATGGGATCATGTTGGGCCCCTCTACAATAAAATATCTCAGTTTTGTTATATCAGAGTGGTTTTCCTGTGGTGTCTAGTTTTTAGTTGATGAAAAAAGTGTCAAATAGAAGTTGTAGAAAGTTGCAAAGTGGTGCAAATTTTGTTCTGCAACTCGTGTGACCAAAAAAAATATTCCAACGCATTTGAATAGGTATTTTTATGCTAGGAATGATCCTCTTTCACACCCAAACACATGGAATCACTCTGAGCTATGTTCAACTAGATCGATCCCTTAAGGGTCTAAAGTGCAAAATGGCTACAAACTTCAGCATGTTGTTACTCAAATACCATGATGCTCAGAAATTTCTCACCTAATCCTATGGGATCATGTTGGTCCCCTCTACAATAACCTCTCTCATTTTTTGTTATCTTTGAGTGGTTTTCCTGTGTTGTCTAGTTTTCAGTTGATGGAAAAAGTGTCAAATGGAAGCAGTGGAAAGTTGCAAAGTGGTGCAACTTTTATTCTACAACTCATGTGACCAAACGAACTATTCCAACACATCCAAATAGGTATTTTTACACTAGGCATGGTCCTCTTTCGTACCCAAACACACAGAATCACTCTAAGCTACATTCAACTGGATCGATCCCTTAAGGGTTCGAGTGTAATATGTTGAAATAGGCCATTCCATCTATTGTTCAAGCTGTGTCTTGGTGATATGGGCCTGATATAAGTAGGATAGGGAGTATGAATAAGAAAATATCATTGTTAAAGGCATTGGAAGAGATTACTAATGCTGCTCCTATTCAAAATTCAAAATTGAGGCCCCTTAAAAACAAGCCTAGAAGAGGTGAAAAGATGAAATTGCTTGAAAATAAGTTAGAATAGGTTGCAAATAGGGTGAGGTTATGGAGTTTGATGTATTCAAAAGGTTTGCAAGGATAGGGGAGGTCAAAATTATGTTATGGCATGATGCCTTAGTTGGGAAAATAGGGGTTTTGAATGAAAAAGAGATGTTTGAGGGAGTAAAAGTAAGTAAAGTGAAGGGGTAGCATAATTTGGTGGTCAATTAAGTTTGTGCAGAAAAAATGAAGAGTGTTGGAATAGGTTTTGAGGTTCATGTTCAAGTTTGAGGGCTCGGTTCACCGGTTAGGCCAATTTTTTTCGGAGGGGGGTTTGGTTCATTTTGGGTTTCTGGTACAAAATTCATGTAAAAACAAAAGATAAATATATATGCAGCCTAGAAGCATGCATTAGGATTAGAATATCACATAACATCATATAAACAACAAAACCACCATAAACTTAATTGTCATTTAAAAGATGCATCATAAATATTCAATGTTGAAACTTGAATTGTGGTAGCTTGATATACATAATCTATTTATGCTAGGGTTCAATTTGCATGATTTTGAAAAAAGAATCCAATTGAGTAGAGTTATCAGCATTCTTCATAAATCATAAGAATTTTTTTAGTACACTAGCCATTTTGATGTCTTTTTGTAGTCTCAAACATTATTTTGTATCATTGTTACATTGGTCTTGAGAGTGATAGCTTAATATAGCTCCACAATACAAAATCTGGTTTACCTATGTAGTGTAACAATGACATAGGCAAATTTTTCTTTCAAAGAACCAAAGGGTGAGTGCACAATTGAAGTGTATAAACACATATCTTTTTGTAATATCAAGGATACTTTTTGAAACTTCCATTCATTGCTAATCTAAAAGGAAAAGTATTATACATATCCTTTGCTAAATTGAGTTTTTCTAATCAAAGGATTAAATATATTGGAATCTTTTATGAATCATTTCATAGAATACCAATTGAAAATGTGTTTTTTTCTTTTAGATAAAGTTGTTTACCATCAATCAATTAATTTATTCAAGAAAAACCATGAAGGACAACAATGATCAATGTTATGGCATGCTAATTAATAAGTATACATGTGAATAAGTCAAGCATGTACATGTGAATAAGGGAAGCACAAGTAGTCACAAACAAATATGCCTTGAAGTATACACACAAATACATGGTATGCACAACTCAATACAAAGTATATGCACAAATACAAGGTATATGCATGAAAACACGTAAGTCACAAAGTATACATTGGAACACATGTAAGTCACAATGAATACACATACATTGTAAAGTATACACTTGAATACACGTAACTCATATCTATTGAACCATGAATTTATAACATGCAAATATGGACACCATCGATAAAAAATATTTGTATTAACCAAATAGCCATGTACGCATACATCAATATATGTTGATATAAGTATAAATTATAGGTACAAAATAACCATATAGGCTTACAAGAATTCCATATAGGCATACAATGTCAAATAAATCCAATAAAAAATATGTACAAAACTAGCATGTAGGCATACAACAAAGGGCTCTGGAAGTCATTGCTCTCTGGGCTCTCGAAATAAACTCTTTCCCTTTGTTGGTCGATCAAATGGTGATAAGTCTGTCACTCATTTCTACTGCACTCGAGGAGTTCTCCTGTTGATCCTCCTACTAGTGTTAAGCTCTTGGTGAAGTTTTAATTGTTATAATTTAAGAAGTAAACACATTAATATATAGAAATTACATTATAAAAAATGATATATTTAAAAAAAATCACTTATGGCCATCTCACAATCACTCTCCATGAGGGAAATATTCGCATGTCGATGCTGAGGTGTGCTCAATCCCTATATAAAGCATCCAAATAGAAATTATACTATGAATCAATAATTTGGTTTGATTTTTCACTCGAACTAACATCTATAACAACAAATGTAAATTGAAATTTAGTAATTTGCCTCATACCTCCCCTGTCAGAGCCATCGAGGATTTTATAGCGGATGAAACACTGATATCCATTGCCCTCATAAAATTTGGAGGTGTTTCCAAAACCAACATCTGAAAATAAAAAAAAACATAATTTAATCACAAAAAAGTTACAATAGTGATCCACGTCATGAATTATAGTGTATGAGATCTAATGATCAAAATTTTGAGTACTTATTAAACTATATATTTTTGATTATCATGCTTACTATTTTCCCCATCCATATCTTGTTCGAAAGGATGTGTTTTTAGGCTTTTACCCATAGTAGCAATTCGTTGAATCATTTGATTAAATGCTTTCATAAACATGTACAAAAAAGGTGGTGGCATAGAGAAGGAAACTTGAACTGTTTGAAAAAATGCCTCAAAAGAAATGGGGTCTCGTGGTGATGGAATGCCATTACAAACAAATGCACATCATGGCATTCCATCATCATAAGAATGCATTTATTTCAGGCATTTTTTCAAAAAGTTCATTGCCTTCTCTATGGTAAATTATTGCTTACTATTATGCTTTGATAGATATTTTTCCAAGCATCCATAGTTTGTTGGAAATGACCTATTTTAGGCTTTTAGCCATAGCAGTAAGGAAGCACGAGTAGTTTGATAAAATTCTTTGGTGCACATGTATGAAAAATGTGGTATCATAGAAAAAGTGGTGAGAATTTTGAAGAAATACCTCGAAGAAATGTGGTCTCATGGTGATGGAATGGAATTCCATCGTGCCATGAGACCACATTTCTTTGAGGCATTTTTTGAAACTACTAACTTCCTTGTCTATGCTATTGCTTACTATTATGGTTTCATTGATTTTTTCCAATCATCCATAGTTTGTCGTGCAGGTGAACCTTTGCAAGCACATGCCTCCATGTGAATAAATTGCATCAAGTTGCTTATGTTGACTTTCTAAAAAACTATATATTGAAGTTGAAATTTGTCATCTATCAAAATCTAGTTATCAGTTATGGAATGTGAAGTAATGCTTTGAGTTTGAATGATGTGCAATGCAACGTAACCAAGGATATGAATATAAACTACAAAAATCTATTAAGTACAATTCATTAGTTAAACTCTTTATTCTATTACTTGCATGAAGGTTTGATTAAATCCACTGGCACTGGGAGGTGTTCCCTCGAAACCTCCAATATTATCTTGTTCAACATCCAAAATCACATATTAAAATACCATTCTTAAAATAATGCTATTAACATGTAATAAATTTATAATTGTTTACTAGTTACATACCTCGCCGATAGGTGTACTGCAGAAATAAGTAGGTGGAGGGCCAGTGTATCCAGTCTCAACACTGTGACCCTGCAATTTTATTAAAATCATAAAACTAAATTAGTTAATCTTGCATTTCAAAATTGAAATTTAATAAATTAAATTCAATGAACATACTAACTTTTACCCGAGTATCAATTCCATACGTAACGTACAAAATGTTAGCTGCCCTCTCCATCTCCATAGCTACATACGAATCCTTTGCAACAGCCTCCTGAGTGTCGATCGAGTCATATGATCAAGTCGCCCTACAAGATTGGCACACATGGGTTTGAAGGTCACCACTCGAAGACTCCCTTGCATGGTGTTGTAGAATAGGGCTAGTGTGATGGATGACACTATGGGTCAAAGCTTTGATCACCTGCAATGTCTCTACGTCAGCACTCTCCTTCACAATGGAAGGCATAACAACGTGCTCAGGAGGTGGCCTAGTGAGAACTCGTCTCCTTTTCCACGTAGGATCTGACTGTCCACTAGGCCTATACTAAGCCGACCCCCCACCTCTCCCCTGGAAGTCCCTCATATCAAAATAATTTGGAATTTTTTTCAATATGAATTCATTGTATAGTTTCCTAAGAAAATACTAGGGGACTTCACAATTGTTGCACAGTCGGTCATCAAAGACGATGTACCACCTATCATAAAAATGGTTCCTAATCTCTTGGTAGTGACACCAATGAATAGGAAACCTCTTCATATTGAGGGTAAGATTTTGATTTGTGCGTGGGTCAGTGAATAATGAACACAAATCACATTTTGTAATTTTTAAATTATTTACTTGTTTATATGATAGTTTATCTGCATAATATGCCCTAGCCACCTACCTCCTATCTTGCTATCTAGTTATTTGTTTACTAATTGAATCCACATTTTTTATCATATCTTTCAATGAATTTATGAGGGTCATTCTTTTTGTGGTTGAACCATTTGGATCACTCAACCTACTAATAAAATCCTCAATTTGATTTTTGTTGCTCTCAATCTCACTCATTAAATTTTGTTGAGTGTTAGGAGGGTGTTGAGGGATTGGTGGAGGAGGTTGTTGTTGAGGTTGATTTTATTGTTTAGGATTTGGTTGCTCTTCTTGTTGAGGATTTTGTGGGTTTGCAGGTTCATTTGCATCTCCTACAAATTCAAAAATTTATATATCAAATATAACCTTAAATTAACAAAATCAACCTAAAACTAAGAAATTCAAAACAAATAGCAAACAATACTTACCTCTCCCACCTCTTCGTCATCGTGGCACCATCCTTACAAAGAAATAGCAACTGTTGTTGAATATTTTTTCTCACTCGCTCCTCCTAGAATGTGAGCGTGAAAATGAGAGTTTTTGGCCGCGGGCAGAGCAAAAGAACAATCAACATAAAATGAATCACTTTCACTTTTTTTTCTTTTAAATTACCATAACGTGAGCGCGTTATGAGTTTTCATTTTTTAAAAAAAAATTGGCTACAAAATTGTAACCCAACTTCATGCACCTGCCCATTCATTGACAGTGAGGATCAAGAATCTTTATGTCAATTTGGGAAATAATGTAATTGGTAGTGTGAAATGAAATCAGTAACCTTTTCATCTTCCTTTTGCTTACATCTCATCAAATCAGTTAAGGTCATCTTAGGGGTCATGTGCACTTGGAAATGATTGATAAAGGCCTCAACAAGTTCATTGAATTAATGAATTGAGTTATTCGGTAATGAGGAAAACCATTCTAGAGTGGTATCTTTCAAGTTCCTAGAGAAAATATTAGGCAAGAGCATATCTTCAAGGAAAAAATCACTGCATAAGGCGATGTAAGTGGAAACATGGTTAGAAGGATCTCCTTTCGCTCCATATTTCTCAAACCTAGAAATCTATATACCTTTTGGTATTGGCGTTCTTAATATCTTCAAGGATAAGGGATTACTTTTGACATAGTATAAAGGTTGGCTATTTTGATTTTGGTTTATGGTGGAAATTTGTCATTGAAGGGATGAGGCATTTTGCAAAAGTTGATTAAGAATGGCATCATTGGTTGTGTTTTGGGATGGAGGTGAATATGGTGGAGATGTATATTTGTTTGAGGTGCAAGTGAATGGAATACATATGGGAAGTAAAGTGGTAGGAGATATGGCATGAGATGCCACAAAGGTACAAGGATTGATAGTGGAAATACCAAAGCTAGGAATTCCATTACTAGTAGGTTGCATCGTTGTGGTAACTTGAGGGTTGGTGTAAGTGGGAATAGAAGCAATGGTTGTAGGAGGAGGAAGTTGAATTCCTCCTTGAATTTGAGCATTTTTTTTAATTTTGAGAAAAACTAATCATTGAGGTAAGATGTTTGCCAAAATTCTGAGCTAAGTTACGTGCAATCTCTATTCCTTTTTCACTTTCAATAATTCAGTGTATGTTATCTATGGTAGGAATAGTAGTCTTGAAAATATTTTCAATACTCACTAGGTTTTTAAGGTTTTCCAATTATTCATGGATTTGGATTAGGTTTTCTTGAGGTACACTGGTAACCATTGTCTCAACACTTGTCATACTACTTGAAGGTAAAGATTTTTCAACATTGTGATCCATACCTAGTGCACTAGTGTCAACACTATGAGTGAAAGAGCTAGATAACCCAAGATTCATGATGAGTGTGTCATTGTTGAATGACACGAGTCTCGAACTATGTCTCACTATAGTATTAGCAATAGGACACCAAGTTGTAAAGCTAATGCAAAGGCCAATCAATGAATGCAAGATAAATGCAATGAACACAAGTTAAATGATATGCTTTAATTCCAATTCTTATGTTTACAAATGCACTCAAAATGAAACCAAATTAATCTAGATCTAATAAAATGAATGAAACAAAAAATCAAAAAACTAAAATAGGGATCTGACAATAGCAAACAAAAGCTCAAAAATGAAGCTTTTAATGTTGTAAAATGCAAATTCAGACATGATTCAAGACTAAATCTCCTAGATGGGTGAATGAGTCCTAATTAGGGTTTTTGGAAGGTTCAAATAGTAAAAATTAGAGAGCACAAAATTGCCAAAAATCTAGAAAAGCAACCAATACAGGGACTAAATCATCCAAGTGGGCGAATGAGTCCTAGATTAGGGATTTTAAACTAGATTCAACAATTCTGAGTTGATTTTAAGATTTCTCTAGGTTGTATGTTCAAATGACTATTTGTGAGTATAGATTTCTAGTGAAATCGAATGATGAAAAATAAAAAAATGCAACCTATATATAGTTTTCACTAATGCAAGATTTAGGAGCCTTAGATGCAATTAGACTAATGCAAATATAATGCAAAGATAATGCAACCTAGATATAGGACTTATAATGTTCTCCAAATCAAAAATTTAAGGGTCCAAAGGTTGGGTTCACCAAAATTAAATAGGGGTATCCACCTTTTAGGAGATGAAACTTTGGACCTATTTCACACTTTAGTTCATTAGGAAACCAAGATCCCTCAAACAAGTGACTCAATTGAGGGAAGGAGTAGGGGTTTTCTTGTATGATTAGATGTGGGTTCACCATTAAATGAAGCTTCAAAGGAGAAATGCAAACTCTTATGCACAAAATCATAGAAACTTGAAAGAATAAAAATCAAATTGATAAATAGTGTAGAACATAAAAGTACCTAGAGGAGTGGAGAGGTCAAAAAAAGATCTAACAACCCTAAAAATTGTTGTTTTTATAAGGTGCACTAGGACTGATACACCAAGCTGGGCGATTTAGTCTTACTATAGAAATATGTGTAGAATCTAGAATCTTTTGGTAACTATTCAGGATCTACAAAAAGCTAATAAAAGGGCTATATTGGGAGTCATACACCCAAAGGGGTGATTTAGTCCCAGTACTAGGGTTTGACTGATATTTTTGTAGCCTCTAGTGATCTTCTATAGCTTTCATCTTGTTCGATTCTTCAAATCTGAAAGTTTGAATTCTAGCCTATAGGTGAGTTTCTGTGAAGATGACAAATTCTTGACAAATTTTACAACTTTTCCTTCAAAGGATCATCAAACTTCAATTCACCTAGATCTGCAAACACACATCAAGAGGGAAGAATTTTGTTTTGTTAGGGAATGGGGGTTTTCCTTGGTCAAACCCCGTTTTGGTAATTAAACCTTGAAATGAAATGAAATGGCATGAAGGAATGATGAATAAACAAATACAATGTTGCAACTCACCAAATCCTTAAAATGAAGACTACAAACTTGTGTGAAATGGCTTTGATGGATGTGGATCTTGACTCTTGATTGAATGCTTGAAACTTTGTCTTGAATGCTTGCTTGAATCATGAAACCTACATCACAAATGTTAGCTCACAAACACACATGATGCATAAAGACTTTGGCATGATGCTTGAATCTTGAATAGATCTTCAAATGCTTGATGATTTTCCCTTGAATGCTCTTGTAAACTCTTGAATACTCTATAATGCTCTTGTCAAATCTTAGGATGATTGACTCAAAATTGTTGGGAGAAATTATGTGAAATAACCTTGTATTTATACTTGTTTATGCCAAATTTCTAGAAATTACAACACTACAAGCTGACATCAAATCTAGGATAATAAAATCCCACCAAGAATTTTAATTAAAATAGGTCTATGTTAAAGTGGGACTCATACGCTAGCTTGGGCATATGAGTCCTAGTGACTTAAACTAGGACCAAACTCCAAGAAGTGTTAATTTCAATGTAAGATTTGAAATTAGGCCTCGAGACCTTGGTGAGACTCATACACCCAAAGGGGTATGAGTCATAGATCCCTAGATCTGGAACAAATTGTCAAAAACATTAAATTATGATTTTTCATTTGTTCAATGTTAGGATAATCCTAAAAAAATGAATTTAATTAGGCTTGTGGATACAAAATAGGACCAATTAAGGAATAAATAAACCTAATTTTAATAGGGAGGAAACAAGTGTGAAAATGTAAAGGGATACATTTTTCTACACTACAATCTTTAATCTAAAATTTGAATCCTTTGAATAAAAAGAAATAGAAAATTAATATCTCTAGAATTTAATTTTCTAGGGTCATTATATTTCCATATTACCATTGTTAATTAATTATTAAGTGGGTTTTAGTTTAATTAATTTCTCGTTAAGTTATAAATTCTCTAAGGGTGAATATTTAATTATTTAAATGTGGGAAGAATATTGTATTTTTTTTATTAGAGGATAAATAGGTTTTGATAGAACTCAAAACCCATTACAAACAGGTTTTGAAGGGACCCAAAACCCTCTCTAGATAAAGAATGTTGTAGCAGAAATAATCAATATCCTAAATAGTAGTAGACATCTAAAATAAACAATACAACTCATGCTGCAACAAACAAGCAGGTTTTTGAAATGATGATTTTGTGGGATGGTGCTATCATATGATTTTGGTCATAGAGCATACCCACAACCTCAATTTCATTCAAGGGTAACCCTAAATATCTCAATGCAAAAGATAAAGAAATCTCGTAATAGGGTTGTCCTAGTGGTTGAATGTAAGCTATTACAGGGTTTACCACCAAGTTTAGACTTGGAAATGATAATGAAATGCAAGATGAAAAGATTAAACCCTAATTCAATGTAATGCACTATGAAATGACCTATAAAAGTGAATGAAGTGAAATATAAAGTTGCAAAACAAAATGTGTGCACCTAGAAAATTTGGAGATGATCTAGATGAGCTCTGAAATGCTAAAAAATCTAACCTTTTGACCTAATGGGACTCATTCGCCATTATGGGAGAATCAATCCCAGTTTTGGTTTTTTGCGTAGGAGTTTGTCTCGGGAAAAAGGGTATCTATATTTGCAAACATATCTGACAAAAAACTATAGTGGGACTCATTCTCCACTCTTGGAAAATTAGTCCCATTCTAGTTTTCTGGGAATTTAAAGCTCTAATCTACACTTCAACACCTTCTCTTTCCTTCCAACCCGAGTTCCTGATCTGAATTTGCAAAAACACCTACAAAAAAATATATATACATGATTTTCTAATGGGGGATTTTCCTAGTGGTCAAACCTCTAGTTTGGTAATTAAACCTCTATGGAAATAATGGAATGTGCATGCAAACCCTAGCCTTAAGTGTGTATAAGACTAAGAAATCTAAAACATGATGTAATCCTATTCTAATGTGCAAGAAAACAATGCATAGATGAAACTTGAATAATACAAGACTCACTCTAGGAGATCTCTAATCACCTTAAATGAATCTAAAAGATGCATAAACCTTCCTTAGGATCAAATTAGATTGAAAATGGAGGATGGAATCACTTAAAAAACAAGTCCTTAGGCTTGGCTTGATGGCTAGTTGCATCTTCCCAACCTAGAGTTCTTCATGATTCACCATAGACAACCATGATCAACCCTTGACAATGCTAGATCTTGAAAAACGTGAGCTTGAAGACCTACAAAAAATGCTTTAATGTTGCTCCAAGGCTTTAACTTTACTTTCTTTTTGAAACTTGAATACTCTTGCTTGAAGACTCTTAAAACTTGTCTCTTGAATTTGCTCTTGAAAATGCTTGCTCAAATTTCTTAGATGATAAAAATGACTTAGAAACTTGTGTATATAGGCATTATCACTTAATTGATTGTTATTTAGATCTCAAAGGTTGACATCCACCAAAAATTTGAATTAAAATGGTGAATTTCTTGCTCAAATTTGAAAATGACCCCAAATGGGACTCATTCGCCCAAGGTGGTGAATGAATCCCACCTTAGCTTTTGGAGGTTGGTTTTTAGTGTTTTCAGTGATTTAAGTGATTTTATGAGATTTTTAGGTGAAATAAGCCTTGAGATCCAATATAATGGGTCTTAAGGGCCTATAAATGATGAATTAAAGGGGTATTTGGTGCAAAGGTACTAAAATAGGTCCAAATTAAATGAGAAATTGCACTATATCCAAGAAAGGGTGTCAATTTCTGTCATTACAGTTTTGAAGGGACCTTTAACCCTTACAACCAAGCTTTAACAAGGACCTTGAACCCCAACTAATCAAATAACAACCTACATCATCCAAGACTAACCAGATGCTTAGAAAACCCAATACTGAGCCAAGGAAAAAAACCAATTGATTGGTCTAGGAAACCCACACACCCCTGTTATCCAGAGCTTCCAACACAATCACACCCCTCTCATTAATGAAGGGATAAGAGAACAAGAAAAAAGGGTAGTAATAACTCCAAAATAGTAAAACCATAGAAACAAGATGAGAATCCCATATCCCATCCATATTCTCCAACTCCACCTCAATAGGAGACAAGAGAATGAAACCAATAGAAAGATAGTACCATCACCCAATTAACCTATCCAACATTCCAAAAATCTCTACCTCAATAGGAGACTAAGAAGACAAAGCAGAATAGGGGGAAGCAAGAACCCCTTTACCACTACACCACACCCCTCCAGACAAAACAGTCTCCACCTCCATAGGAGAAAGCTCCACCTCTAAAGGAGAAGCTAGAAAGGGCTCTAGCTATAAAAAAATAAATATCTCAACCACATCCACCATCTCCACCTCTAAAAGAGATAACCCCAACTCAATAGGAGTCAAATTTTGAAGAATTTGAAAGAGAAAAAATGACAACAAAAAGGGTAGTAGCAGTACCCTTTGGCCTTAAAACCACTTGGGTTGTCAACAAAAATACAATTTTTAATATGAAGCTCAAGACAACCCCTAGCCAACCTTTCTAGAATAAGACATCAATAGACCAAAGCCTAACGATCCCAAAACATCCAACAAAAAACCATCTCCCCTCTGCAAAATAGAGCTTCAAAAAAATGAAGCTGCCAAGTTTCTCCAAACAAGAGGAAAAGAAGTTCACTCTCACCCTTTCCAACAAACATTCTATAGACCTAGTGAAAGCAAAAATAAAAACTACCCCTGAAGAAGCAGCCCAAAACTCCACACAAATGCACAACACCAAGGTTAAGAGACACAACAACATAATAGCAAAGAATGTTGCCAAAAAGACAACTCTTAAGCAAAATTCTTCCAAAAAGAAGGGTACAAAGATAGAGCACCTACACCAATAGGCTAGTAGAGAGAACCAATAATGAACCACTAGCAAACATGACCTGCCAAGAGACCAAGTGAACCATATATTTTTGGGTATGGGGCTTATAAGCTACTCTTGCACTCTTAGGATGTTTCACCTAAAAGGAGAGAGATAAATGCCACACAAAATCTAGGTGGTTCACTCAAACTAAGATG
This sequence comes from Sequoia sempervirens, assembly GCA_007258455.2. Lineage (NCBI taxonomy): Eukaryota > Viridiplantae > Streptophyta > Pinopsida > Cupressales > Cupressaceae > Sequoia > Sequoia sempervirens. Next base: position 374,350,778 of record VDFB02000008.1, on the reverse strand, counting down.
TGTATGATGTTATTGAGGCTAAATGAGATGATCTAAATGCAACTAAGCTAATTAATTGACTGATTTTGTTCAAATGCAAAACCTAAGAACTATGCAATGTTGGAAAACACAATGTGATATGAAAACATGAACTAAACATGAACACATGCAAACCAGAAATGAAGGCTGAATCAGAGTGCACCTGGAAGTCTGATGAAGATTCTAGAGTGTTCTGATGCTGAAAAAAATCACTGAAAATCACCAGTGGGACTCATTCGCCACTGATGGTGAATCAGTCCTGCTTCTAATGAAAACTTTTGAGAATAAGTTTTTGAGTGTCGGGATCTAGAATCTAACAAAATCTAGATTTCTAGCCTTAAGGTGGGACTCATTCGCCACTGATGGAAAATTAGTCCACTCCCAAAATTCTATGAAATTGTGGACCAATCTTGTAGCACCAGATCTAAGGTTGTCTACTTGTCAAGTTGACGAAGTCAAATCTATAGAAAATGGACAGAATATCTTCTCCAAGCTTGAAATAGGTTGTAGTTGATTTGAAACACTTTTTTGATTTCTTGTCCACTTTTCAACACCTAATTTCTTGATAAATCTGCATACACAACACATGCAAAAGGAGAAAAAATGGTTAAGGGTTAGGGAAAAGGGATTTTCCTTGGTGAAATCCCACTTTGGTAATCAAACCCTTAATGAAATAATGAAATGGAAGATGAAGAGAATGATGAAAAAATAACATGCAAATGCTATCAACTTACCAAACCCTTGTTGAAGAAAATCTTAGGATATATCAATGGTTTCTCTTGATACTTGATTGATGCTTGATTAGATGATGCAAAGTGCTCAAATGCTAATTAAATGAAAAGATTGCTTGAATGAGTTAGGAGATGTAAAATGAGGAGAAAAACACATATTTATATACGCTTGTGCCCTAATAACCTGATGATACCTCATCATAGGGCGACATAAGGTGATTTTAAATAAAAACTCTAAAGAAAATTTGAAATATTTTTAATTTTGAACCAAGAGGGACTTATTCGCCACCCATCACAAATGGGTCCCTCCTTGGACTTGAAAGTGGGTGTCAGGAGTTATCTTGCATTTAATGTTGTTTAACGGGTTTGCATTAAAAAACACACTTAATTAAGCCTTATAAGGGCATAAAGGGGTCAAATAAAGCATAATAAAGGTTTAAATAGTGAAATGAAGCCTAGAATAGTGTGAAATCTTGTCACAAGACTTTACAACACTTCAAAATAGGACTTGATGATGAATAAAAAAAATATTTTTAGGTGAATTGTAAGGAATAGAGTCTAGAAAAGTGTAGAAATATTTTACAACACTTCACAACACCTTCACAAGATGCCATAATTTGAATTTTAAGGACCTAATGTGAATTTTTAAGCCACATTAGACCATTAAATCAAAGAAAAATGGACCAAGCATTGAGAGGAAATGCCTAAAAGGCCATGAAAATGTCCAGGGGCCATTTTTCTATGGTTCACCAAGTACTAGGAATCAAAAAACTGGATAGGGCCACTAAAATATACCATAGAAAACACCAAGCCACAACCCAAATCAAAATCCACCATCTTCATCGTAGACCTAGAAAAAAAAGTGTGAAGAATGTTTCCAAAAAGATAGCCCTCAAGCAAAAACCTCCCAAAACTAGAGAGCAGCAAAAATGAACAATTAGCAAACATGACCCACCAAGAGATCAAGAAATGAGAAGAAAAATGTTGGAAAGGGCTGCCTTGAAATATACTAGAGGAAACACCAAGTCATAACCCAATTCAACATCCATTATCAGCAATCCAGACCCAGGAAAAACACCAAGAGCCATGGAAGCAAGATCATCATCCTCAACACTAGAAACAACATCCTTGTCATCTCCATTCAAAATGGAGCTCTTGCTCCTATTCTCGACCATCCACTCCAACCCGCCAAGTAGCACTACATGACCAACCATAGGCCAACAACACGAAGAATCCAACACAACATCCATGAAGAAGACAAAATCCAATAGTCTTCCATCAACACCCAACAAAGCATCAACATCGTCTGGTTTAGAATCTCTATCTCCCTCTCCTTCTAAAGATTTCAAACACTCTCTCCCCCCTCTCTTCCCCCTCTCCATAGAGAAAAATATTGGATGTTAATTAAATAGAGTTTTTTAATTAATTATTTTGACAAATATAAATGCCAAATATTTAAATAATATTCAAAAATAGTTTTTTAAAGGAATTTAACTTTTTAATTCCAATCAATAATAGATAAGTAATCATTTAATCTAGTGATGATGAATAAAATATATATAAATATTTAGTCAAAATTAGGTTATAATGATAATTCATTTTCAAAACCCAGTTTGAGAATATTGTCATCATAAACCTAGGGGGTTTCATCATTGCAACTTATTCAGTTTTAAATCATTTCTTCTTATGCCTAAATAATATAGACCTTAGATGTTAACCAACATTTAAATATAATTGAATGGTATAAAAGTAATGTTTATTTCCTTTGGGTGTTAAATTCCAATTATTCATTTTTTTATCTTGATACATAACTTATATTAAGTCATTTAAAATGTTAGGTGTTCAAATGGATGACATCTAAGTGTATTTAATATTTGAATAATTTAATCAAGTGTAATTATAGTAATGCTAAATATTTTTTGTTAAGTTAAATTAGACTCTAACATTATGATATTACAATAAGAGTTAGAGTTTAGTAGTTTTACAAAAAAAGTGGTTTGTTTCATGTCCATGTGTAAAATCTAGGCATGATGGTTTAAATAGGTTTTTCCATAGAAGACGTGATATGTATCTTTCTCCTTTGAACCTACAAATATTAGTATCTTATTACTATATTAACTACACCACCAAGGATATTATGCCCTATAATTGACTACAAAGACAAATTTGAAGTGGATTCTTAAAATTATTTCTTCTACTTCAAAATATTCATAGCTTGGACCCCTAAGGCTAATTGAAGAAGAATTTATAATAAAATTTATAAAATCATCAAAGCTAGCTATAGATAAAGTAGAATACACTAGTCCACATGTAAAGGAAAATTCTTTTTTCAAAGGTCACCTTTCAATGGATGTCATATCTTGTAACCTATCACTAGATAAAAAAGAAGTGATTATTTCTACAAACCAACTTCCTTGGGTTATTATAAATGTTATTTCTAGTAATGGCTAGTTGAATCCAACTCTTGCAATAATTGAATTAAACCAAATCACTACTGAAGGTCTCTAGGATCATGATTATGTCTTACTACAACTTCCACATTTTACTAAGGGACTTCAAATGCCCATATAAGCACTAATTTATATGGGCTAATTTATAATATTATATTACAATGTGTGTATATTGTAAATTTTATAATTGTATGAGCATGCGAGATATTTCATGACAATCTTAAATAGATGTACATATTCCCTATTCAAGAAATTTTAGATCTATATTCTAATATTATGTCTATATATGGAAAATAAGCACTTTAGTTTTCCTAGGTACATGACACTTAAAAAAAATATTAATTTTCTCAACACCACACTAAAAGGTGTAAGTCTCATCGATCAATCTATCAAAATAGGAGAATATAAATCAATCAATCGTAAAAATTATTACCAAATTCTAATTTTTAACATCTATAAAATTAATTTTCTCATCTCATGCATAAATCAATCCATTCAATTCAATTTCAATTATAAACCAAACAAGAGTTCAACCAAATCAATTTCAAGCTCTATGTTGATTGTATGCTTGAACAAGTTTTATGTTGAGCATGGGGAAAATGATACACATAAATATGACATATATACCTCCCTATGCTACAATATCAAAGTTTTTGTGTATAATTATTATAGTTAAAAAAAATAGACAACCTCTTTCACTCAAACCATGGGGGAAAAGATAGTATAAAAATTTTGGTGCAAAACTAAATGATATTTTGAGAAGAAGATTAATTTTGTAGCAATCAACATTGAAGGTTCCATCATTTGAAGACCTAGCACAATGCTAAATATTGAAATGTGGAAGGGTGCAAAGTTAATCAGGTGAGTTAGTAGTGGAGTGTGAGACAATGTGAGAGAAATGTTACCATATTAGAATGATACATGCCCATCTACTTTCTAATCTTGTGGCATGTTGTACACATACTAGGTATATTGGGGATAATCACTAGGGATCCTTGTGATCCACCTTTGGTAAACATTTAAATTGTTAAGAAAATGTGGATTCTCCTCTTCTCATCATCCTCCATATGGAAGATAGCTAGGACACCCTTGAAAGAATATTTTTAACTTTTCCATCTCAAGTTACATACATGGTGAGAAAAAAAGTGGTATTCATCTCACATGATGATCCATGTGGATCTTGCAAGATAGGCCACCCCACTACGAGGCCCTCTACCCTAGATATAGTTTCAATTGACATACAAGTGATTGTACAAAAACAATATGTTGAGAATTTGAAATTCATAGTTACATCAAGCATCATTATCAAATTACATAAAAAATTTCACTGAAAATGGAAGACATATATTTGAAATTCTTTCGATTTGATATATTAACATACTTCATGTCAATTGGTAGATATAAATATGAAATATGAAATTGATCTAGTAGATATAGTTTTAAATAGAAAACATGATGCAAAAAACATGCCTCCCTAGGCTACAATATCAAAATTATTTTTGTACAATGATTATATTAAAATAATAGACAACCCTTTTCACTCAAACCATGGGGGAAAAGATAATTGACTTGATGTGATAGAGCTTGGTGTTTCCTAGTTTCTTGAAAAAATTATTCCACCCATGTTCTTCTCCCTTATTGGTGGAATTGGAGTGCTAGTTATATGAGATGGGGTCAAGTCTCTACAATTCATTGCACTGAAATAGTATGGGGCATGGATGTTCATCATATCCCTAAAAAATGCATGATGTTTAGGTAAAGGGTTTAGTGGATTGCTTAGTCTATCAAAATCCCTCTTTGTCAACTCAAATTATTTTCCCTTCTTTTTGGGTCCCTTAGGATCCTCTATTTCATTGTTTTTGTTTCTTTTCTCTACCTTTCAAATATTTTCTACTATTCTCTAGATTTATGTTGAGGTTCACTACTAAAATTTATTTTTCCTTCATTTATATTGCAACATAACATTTCATTCTACCTTTCTCTCTTCTATTTCTTTCTTCTTCTACTCATGCTCCATGAAATGGTTTATGTAATCATTTGCTATTAGGATTTGAGATTAGATCAGCTCAAATGAATTACATTTCCATTTTCATTCCTTAGTATTTCCTTTACAATGTGAACATGAACTTTGGGAATTTTTCTTATGTTTGAGTTGGTTCATAAATCCAATAAGTAATTCAATTCTGCATTATTTATATATTGACATTCACTGATAATTGTCCCTTTATCTTGAATTTCTCCCAAGTTTATCCAATTTTCTTCGTAATCCCAACCTCCATAATTAGTTACATAGTAATGTACCATGTCATATTCATTCAATGTGGGTGGAGGATATGGGAAGGAAATTGTGTCTTCTTATTGGGAATGTAATTTAATTCCCAAATTCATAGCTCCTTCCAATAACCATGATGGTTGGCTAGGCTAAGATGGAAGATTTAGTCCATATTCTCCCTAATCATGTTGAGTCTCTTCTATTTCTGATAGGGAAGGGGGGTGGAGGAATCAATCACAGATTCCTACTCTAGGTCTTGCTTGCAAGACCTCCTTGGTGTTTTTCTTCACCACCTTAACCTATAGGACCCTTCTCATGTTTAGGTACCCCTGGTTCTCCAAGCCAACCCCATTACTATCACAAATTAACCAACCAAGTCAATCTTGGTGCAATAACTCTAACTCTTCCTTAGCCTTTAATCTGCCCTAAAGACTAACTATATCTCCAAAGTTTGAACTTTGATTTTCAGGGGCGTGGAGGTGTTTCAATTCATTGAAATCCATCCAATTTTGATTCTTGAGTATCCTCCTAGCTCCATTTCTTGGTTGCTTTCACCAAACCCTCATTTAGGGTTAAAAAGGCTACTAGCCTAAGAGCCCCAATTAGGTCTCCTTCTCTGAGAAAACTGGTTGACTCTCTCAATTTCTCCAAAGAACCCCCAATCTTTCATTGAGTTTCTTGCTTAAAATGGACACATCTCAAGGATTTTTGAGGTCTTGGGTCTTAACTGCTTGTACAACGCCTCCACTTGAAAATGGACAAAAACTAGGGTTTTTAAAGCCTTTCTTGCTGCTTTCAATCTGCTAAGTGTTTCTCACACCAAATGGACTGATGGAGTTTCCTCTTGAATACCAAGTCTTGGAAAGACTCACATCTAACTTCTCAAAAAGGAAATTCAACAAAATTCCATCACCCCTGCAAGTTATGTGCTCTACACTCCTTGTCTTCCCTAGCTAGACTCTTCCTGGCTCACCTAGGGCAAGACTTTTCCAACAGCTCTTGTGCTCACACAAACCCTAAAACCTACCATATTTACACACATGGAGTCTAGTCACTATTCCCAAAGGGCCGTACAATTTGTATGGTGGGAAAGTGAGCTAAATCTCCATTTGCTCAAAACTGTCTAGATCAGACCAGCAATAGGATGAAATCAAAACTATTTACAAACAAAGATTTTAATTGAATAAAGAAGATAATTAATGTCACACAAAGCTTGGAAAACTACCACACTACATTCTACCCAAGTTACAGTGCCAAGATTAATCCATTAAAGCTCACTACAAAGCAAAAATTAGAAAATTCACTCTAAAACACATTGTCTTTTATTGAATTCAAAAACTCCAATCAAAGTAAAATGCTTCTAACCCTACTCTTAGGTCGAGGCACACATTATATAAGGTTCCTCAATCAGTTATCCTCCCTTGTTCGGACATGTAAGTTACTTTGTGGAAAAGTTACAAAATGCAACATTTTGCAACTTTTGCCAATTCCTAGTAAACCAAGTAAAATGAGTTTCTAAAATCATCCACCCTTCCCAAATTTTTATCCTAGAGATCAAACACATCCTTAAACTAACTTCTCAATTCAATGGTCAACATGACCTTTAAAGTAACACATCAAAACAAAATTCATTCTAGACTTCCTAAATGCCTAGTGTTACCTAGGTGCTCCTGCACCATTCTCCCCCTCTTTGCAACAAACACTAAGGAATGTGAGGAGAGATCAGTGACACATCAATGCCCTGCTTCTTAAACTGAGTTTCCTCTACCCATGTAGCCTCATATTCATGTTTGTTCTTCCACTTGATAAGATGCTTCATGTACACCTTATGCCTTGTAGATTTGTTCACTCTTGACTCCAAAATCCTCTCTGCTTGTAGCTTGTCTGGAGTAGGTAAGGCTATTTTTCTTACATCCTTGAAGATCTCCCTACTATTCTGATCTAATTCATTGACTAATCCCTTATATCTAATCAGATCAACTACATTGAACACTGGTGGAATCCCTAAATCTGTAGGTAATTCTACCTTGTAGGCATTCTTCCCATATTTGGCTAATACCTTTCATGGTCCCACTCTTTTCATCTGCAACTTGGTTGATATCCCCTTCTGCAACCTAGATTTGTTGAGGTGTACCATAACATAGTCTCCTACTACAAATTGTAGATCCTTTCTAGATAAATCCACCTTCTCTTTCAACTTTTGAGTAGCCTCGGTGACTATCTTCTTCACCTGCTCCTGAATCTCCTTCATGGTCTAAGAGAAATCCTCTCCACGTCTGCTCCTATGCTCCATAGCTCCTAGATCTATGAGCTCACACACACCTCTTGGGTGCATCCCATACACTATTTCAAAAGGACTCTTCCATGTGGTCTGGTTCACACTGTCATTGTATGCATACTCAGCCTGTGATATGAACAAGTCCCATGTCTGTCCATACTCCTTGGTTAGGCATTTGAGAAGGTTACCTAACACCCTATTAACCACCTCTATTTTCCCATTGGTCTGAGGATGGTGAGCTGATCCAAAAGATAGGTTGGTACCTAATATGCTCCATAGAGTCTTCCAAAAATGACTCATGAACTTCACATCCCTGTCTGATACAATGCTCAAAGGAAATCCATGGATCCTTACAATTTCCTTGAAGAAAAGGTGAGCAATGTAGCTAGCATCATGTGTGGTCTTGCAAGGGATAAAGTGACTCATCTTCCTAAATCTATCTACCACCACATAGACACTATCAAACCCTGTCTTATTCTTAGGGAGTTCTACAACAAAATACATGCTAACACACTCCCATGGTCTATTGGGAATGGGTAGAGGTTGATACAAACCTGCATTTCTAGCTCCCCCTTTGGCTTTCATACAAACTACACACTGCTCCACATACCTCCTGACATCCCTTGGTAACTTGGGCCAATAGTAGAACCTTTGCACTAGTTCCATTGTTTTGTTGATACCAAAATGACCACTAAGACTACCATTGTGCTTCTCCTAGATAAGATTCTCTCTCATTGATCCTCTTGGAACACATAACTGATTCCCTTTGAATAATAGTCCACTTTACAATGTATACTCTGAATATTGAATATGAAAGTGATTCCCAAAGTTAGAACATACCTTGTATGCTTCTGAGAAGTCTTCATCTTCCCCATAGAGATCCTTGAAACTCTCTATCCCAATGCTCTTGATCTGTATCTCTTGCACTATTAGAAATCTCCTACTTAGTGCATCTGCCACCTTGTTCAACTATCCCTTCTTATGCTTGATGGTGAAGGTAAAAGCTTGGATGTATTCCATCCATTTCAAATGCCTATTACTCAACTTCTCTTGAGTGTTGATATAGCTAAGTTCCTAATTGTCAGTAAAGACTACAAACTCTTTGGGTAGAAGGTAATGCCTCCACTTCCTAAGTGACTGAACTAAAGCATACAATTATAGGTCATAGGTAGAGTACTTTGTCTTAGCTTCATTGAGATTTTCACTAAAGAATGCTATAGGCCTACCTTCTTGGCTTAGCACTCCTCCTACTACAACTCCATTGGCATCACATTCCATAGTAAACAACTTGTCAAAACTAGGTAACAAAAGTATAGGTTGAGTTGCCACTTCTTGTTTTAGTTTCTCAAAACCTTTCTCAGTTTCTTGAGTCCACTTAAACTTAGTCTTTAAACCACCTTTGATTGTATCTAGGACTGGTGCACATATGCCACTAAAGTTCCTTATGAATTTTCTATAAAATTGAGCCAATCCATGAAGACTTCTTACCTCTATCCCTATGGTTGGTGTAGGCCAGTTTAGGATAGCTTCCACCTTGCATGGATCCATCTTCAATGATCCTTGGGATACTAAAAACACCAAATACACAAGCTCCTGTTTGAAGAACTCACATTTCTCTAGGTTGATGGCTAACTTCTCTTCTTGCAATCTTCTAAGAACCAACTCCACATGCTTTAGGTTTTCTTCTGCTGTCTTACTAAAGATGAGTATATCATCAAGATATACCACTACAAATATACTTGTGAAATCCTTAACAACCTCATTCATGAGCCTCATGAATGTTCTAGGGGCATTAGAAAGGCCAAATGGCATAACTCTCCACTCATACAACCCATCATTTGTCTTAAAAGTTGTCTTCCACTCATCTCCATCCTTGATTCTGATATGATGGTATCCACTTTTGAGATCCAACTTGGTGAAGTAATGAGCTCCTCCAAGACAATCCATCAAATCCTCAATCCTAGGAATAGGAAACCTATACCTGATTGTGATTCTATTTATAGCTCTAGAATCAGTGCATAATCTCCACTTACCACCTTTCTTGGTTGCTAAGACCACTAGTACTAGACATGGGCTGATGCTCTTCCTAATCAATCCTTGATCTAACAACTCTTGCACTTGTCTAGCTAGCTCTAGATTCTGATCTGATGTAAGCTTGTAAGTGGCTTTGTTTGGTAATGAAGCTTCTGGTATGAATTCAATTTTATGGCTAATGGCTCTCTTTGGAGGCAAGGTTGCTGGTGTCCCATCACTCACTATGTCTTTGAACTGTTCTAACAACTTTTGGACTGCTCTAGGTATGACTGTTTTCTCAGTCTTGTCCTCTTCCTTGGGTTGCACCATGACCACATATCCTTCACCTCCTTGATGTAGGTTATTAATGAACTCTTTGCTACTGCTTAATAAGACACTAGGGGTCTTTGACTGTCCTTCTTCCTCATCTGATAGTGACTGCAACTTAAATGTCTTCTCATCCTTCTTGAAAGAAATGGTGTTCTCTTTCCCATCATACATGGCACTTCTGTCATACTGCCAAGGTCTACCCAATAGTAGATGGCATGCATCCATGGGTAACACATCACAAATCAACTTATCCTTGTACCCTCCAATGGAAAACTCCACCGTTACTTGCTCATTAACAAGAACACTCTGCCCTTTGTTCAACCATGTTACTTTGTAGGGGTTAGTGTGGGGTACCTTCTCCAATTTCAACTTCCTTACTGCCTCTTCTAAGATGATGTTATCTGTTGAACCTGAATCCACAATAACCTTACACACCTTACCAAGTATTTTGTATCTCACTCTAAATAAAGCTCTTCTTTGTTTTAGCTCTTCCTTGACCGGTTGTCTGATCAAAACTCTCCTAAACATCAGATTCTCCCCCATTTCTGATTCTATGTGACTGACCTCTGGTGATTTAGTACTCATGGTGTCCTCTTGTGCATATGCCACTCTCTTCTCAGAATTCGATGAAGATGCTTTCTCTGGGCACCTATAAGCTAGATGACCTACTTGATCACAGTTGTAACACTTCATACTAGCAAAGTATGAGTCACTTCTGCCTGCTCCCCTTCCTCTATTTGAACCTCCTTGAGGTCCTCTACCTCTTCCATAGCCTCCTCTAGAAGTTGTTTCACCTCCATGCTCTATGAGTTTAGACTCTCCCTGATTTCTTTGTTTAGTCCCTCTACCTTGATATCCACTTCTATGTCCTCTTTGATCTTTGCCTTTCCCTCTACTCTTAGAAGCTTGATCTTGTTTCCTCTTGCTTCTCTCCTCAATCTTTATAGCCAATTGGTAACATTGGTGTACTGTCTTGGGACTTAGAAGAGTCATCTCCTCTTGAATGTTCCACTTCAAGCCGTTAAGGTACCTATCCACCTTGACACTTTCATCCTCTGTAACATTAGACCTCATGCAAAGTTTTTGAAACTCCTCAGTATAAGAGTTCACATCTTGGTCTCTTTTTCTAAAGCTCTATCTTTTCTTGTGTAATTGAATCTCATAATTATCTGGCATGTATGCTTCTCTCACTTTGGCAACCATTCCCTTCCAAGTAGAGATAGGCTGCTTGCCTTCCTTTTCCCTCTCTGTTTGAATGAACTTCCACCATGTGAAGGCAGAACCTCTTAATCTTGACTTTTCCACCTTCACCTTCTGTGCTTCAGTGATCCCATCACACTCAAAATGGTTTTCCATTCCCTCTATCCAATCCATGACTAGTTCAGCTTCCATTTTCCCACTAAATAGTGGTATGCCTTCAAGTGCTTTTCCACTCAAAGCCTTCAATGCCTTCAAGAAAGGCTCTTCTTTCAAAATAGGGTTAGGTTAAGGGATCTTGTCTTCCTCTACAACCTCTTCTTTCTTTGGTACCCTTCCTTCAAACTGCACATCATTCAATGCTTGCTCTAGTTGGTCTATTCTTTCCCTCAATAGCCTATTATCTTCCTCATATCCTTCAACCATCTTGGCCAATTCTGCATTCGTCACCATCATGGTAGAACCACTAGAATCAACCTCTAACATATATTATTCCATCCCAAATCTTTTTCTTGCTCTGATACCAATCTGATAGGGAAGGGGGTTGGAGGAATCAATCACAGATTCCTGCTCTAGGTCTTGCTTGCAAGACCTCCTTAGTGTTTTGCTTCACCATCTTAACCTATAGGACCCTTCTCATGTTTAGGTACCCCTGGTTCTCTTGGCCAACCCCATTACTATCACAAATTAACCAACCAAGTCAATCTTTGTGCAATAACTCTAACTCTTCCTTAGCCTTTAATCTTCCCTAAAGACTAACTATATCTCCAAAGTTTGAACTTTGATTTGCAAGGGTGTGGAGGTGTTTCAATTCATTGCAATCCATCCAATTTTGATTCTTGAGTATCCTACTAGCTCCATTTCTTGGTCTCTTTCATCAAACCCTCATTTAGGGTTAAAAAGGCTACTAGCCTAAGAGCCCCAATTAGGTCTCCTTCTCTGAGAAAACTGGTTGACTCTCTCAATTTCTCCAAAGAACCCCCAATCTTTCTTTAAGGTTCTTGCTTAAAATGGACACCTCTCAAGGATTTTTGAGGTCTTGGGTCTTAACTGCCCGTACAACACCTCCACTTGAAAATGGACAAAAACTAGGGTTTTTAAGCCCTTTCTTGTTGCTTTCAATCTACTAAGTGTTTCTCACACTAGATGGACTGATGGAGTTTCCTCTTGAATACCAAGTCTTGGCAAGACTCACATTTAACTTCTCAAAAAGGAAATTCAACAAAATTCCACCACCCCTGCAAGTTATGTGCTCTGCACTCCTTATCTTCCCTAGCCAGACTCTTCTTGGCTCACCTAGGGAAAGACTTTGCCAACAACTCATGTGCTCACACAAACCCTAAAAAATACCATATTTACACACATGGAGTCTAGTCACTATTCCAAAAGGGCCATATAATTTGTACGGTGGGAAAGTGAGCTAAATCTCCATTTGCTCAAAACTGTCTGGATCAGACTAGCAACAAGATGAAATCAAAACTATTTAAAAATAGAGATTGTAATTGAATAAAGAAGCTAATTAATGTCACACAAAGCTTGGAAAACTACCACACTACATTCTACCCAAGTTACAGTGCCAAGATTAATCCATTAAATCTCGCTACAAAGCAAAAATCAAAAAATTCACTCTAAAACACATTGTCTTTTATTGAATTCAAAAACTCCAATCAAAGTAAAATTCTTCTAACCCTGCTCTCAGGTCGAGGCACACCTTATATAAGGTTCCTCAATCAGTTATCCTCCCTTGGTCGGACATGTAAGTTACTTTGTGGCAAAGTTACAAAATGCAACATTTTGCAACTTTTGCCAATTCCTAATAAACCAAGTAAAATGAGTTTCTAAACTCATCCACCCTTCCTCAATTTCTATCCTAGAGATCAAACACATCCTTAAACTAACTTCTCAATTCAATGGTCAACATGACCTTCAAAGTAACACATCAAAACAAAAATTAATTCTAGACTTCTTAAATGTCTAGTGTTACCTAGGTGCTCCTGCACCAATTTCAACACAAAATTCACCTTCCAAAGAAGTAATTTCAAGTGCATCATTACATTGTTGTACCACTAGTTCAAGTTTGTAGGATGTAATTCCCCTATTGTAAGCAAGTTGTTTACCACTTCTACTTCTAAAAAATAAACTCCTAAAAGGCTTAGAATATCTTGCACTATATAAACTTGTCATCATATATACTAAATTGAAAAGTGTCACTAGGATGCATGTCTTCCATAAGTGCATCAAGATTAAGATTCCATATACTGAACCTCTTGAATAATGTTATGATGTTTGCAATAGTCAATTATTTTTTCAATGCCCTGGTGCCAAGTACCACCAATTTTTCCCTCTTAATTTCAATATTAGAAAAGTTGGATAGCAAATCTACTCGTTTAGATTTTTTTAAAATTGTTTGAATGTAATAAAATCAATAACATCCAATGGTTGCAATTTGCACATGAAGTGTGAGCTAACAATATTAGCATTTAAATCCCTAAATACCTTGTCTCTTGGATCAAGTCACTACAACAACATGGATTTCATGGCCATAAAAAATCAACAAGTATTAATTGGCTAGTGAGATACCACTTGGAACTAATCTTGAAAATTAGGCAACCAATTCAAAAAAATAAATTTAGTCATCCATACATGGGATTGGGAAGCCATGCAAGATCTAGTTTACACCCAACAATATAATTTTTCAATTTCTTATTACCCTTCTATAAATAGAAACCTTGTATATTTTGATCAACTTCATTCACACAACACAAAATGGTAATCCACTCCCTAATATTTAGTATGATGTAGGAAACACTTTTGCTACCTCTTTTGGCCAACATCCACATCATTCCATTTCTTCCTAATTGAATGTCAATTTCATCACAATTCCAAATTATTTGAAGACCATATGGATTGGGATCATAAGCTTTTGATATTTTTTGTAGAATGTGAACACCATTATAGGGCCAAGGTTTAGTGATATATATATATATATATATATATATATATATATATATATATATCAAATCTTTTCATTGTCCTTAATGTGAGTTCAAGATTATGTCTTTTAAAACAAGTCTGCCATGACTTGATAGGAAATCCATCCTTAAATGGGTTGGATCATGTTTTGAATATTTTTGCAACTTCTACCTTGATATAGTTAAATTCAAGCTCGTGACCCACTACAACTATATCTTTACACCATTAAACAATTAATTCCTCTTCTTCCACATTTAAAAATGTAGGAGGAGGGTCCTTTACTTTGAAGTTGGTGTAATACCACCTAACTAATTGTTGAGTTTGGTGGTAGGGATTCTCCATTTATTTGTTGCACTCCTTGTTGAGCTCTCATTCTCCTTGACATATTTAAGAGTGAAATCCATGTCCTCTTTGTTCTATTGTCATCGAACTAAAATATTTTTGGTTCTAGGAATTGCATTTACTTGAGAAACTATTTCAACTAATTATGGAGTGGTTTCATTAATGTCTTGAGTTTGTTTCTCTAGTGGGGAGCATACTCCTCTCTTCTATAGAGGTAGTGTTGTCCTTGATTTCTTTGTGTCATTTTGAGTACATGTATGATTTTTTTTCTTTATCTAGAAAGATATATGATCCACACATTGACTGTTAGAAAATAAAAGTGGCTCATATTGAGCACAATTCCATAAATCAAACTATTGGAACAAACACCCTTAAACATCAATTTTGAAATTTAAATCTTTAGAATTTTTTTTAATATAAAGTTTGAGAAATAAAGAGCCTCAAACATTAATTAAACTAGGCATTCTACCAACCATTATTGTGCCTTTGAAGATTATAATAATCACATAGAACAAAAATAAATAGGCCTATAGTAGATGAATAACAAATATACATAAGCCAAAAAATAGAGACGAAGCAATATATGATGGCCTTGCCTTCCATTTACAACCATGCAAAGGACTGAAGTGAAGAAATGTCTTTTCAAAAATAAAAAATAAAAAAAACTATTGTGGCCCCATACTAGGGCACCCAATCTTCTGGTGTCCACATGGAATGCCACATCAGACGAGGACCCATTTTTTGGCCATTAATGAAGTAATAGAGAGAGGCTTTTAGCATTGTGTAGCCTAACTTTCAGGGTCCAAGTGGGTCCTATGCGATAGGGGTCATTTATTTTACTCAACATAGTTTTATTGAGGTGGATAATTAGAAATATCCATTCAAGTGAATGACAGAGTTATATTCAATTTAAATTGTTCAAACATAAGCAAAAATGAAAATAATTTTGTAGTTAATTTTACAAACAATAAAATATGTTATACCATTTTGATTACTATTGAAATACTATTATAACTATAGTTTCGTAGATCATAATGATGGGTGAATAAAATATCAATTTTTAATTTGATTTTCACAGTTGGTGTTTGAGAGCTTTAGTTTAGCAGTTTGATGTTTACTAAAAAATGAGAAGGTAACTTGAACTTATAGTAGTTGCAATTTTTCTTATATAAAATTTTCTCTATTATGTTTTGTGGTGTAGAATTTAGAGTTTAAATAGGTTTCACATATTTATGTTCGTCATTTGTTAATGAAATAACATTTCATTAACAAATTGAAGACATATATTTGAAATTCTCAAGATAAAGCTTGTTTGTATGTAATCAACATAAAACTTGAAATTGATTTGGTTGAATGCTTGTTTAGTCTAAATATTATATGTATCTTTCTCCTTCAAGCCTACAAATAGTAGCAAATCTTATTACTATATTAGCTACACCACCAAAGAAATGATACCTTATACTTGATTACAAAGACAAATTTGAAGTGGATTCTTAAAATGGATTACAGTATATACAACATTTCCAGCATACAAAGAAGATAAGAAAAATTACAATATATAAAGTAGATTAACATAAATTCATTTACAATATATACACTAGATAAGCAATTGCAGTATAGTGTGAACTTTAGTTGATTGAGTAGATAGTAGTAAGCAGTTTGAACTTTGTACTAATTTTTTTGAAGGGTTGTAGGAAATTTGGACTACAAAAGTGGATGTGCTTGTAGCAAAATGTGAGAGGACATGTTTTTATTTGTACACTTTCATTTCATTCATTGAATTTGAATTTTATGGATCGATTCATTTGAGATGAATTGATAGATTTGATGAATGTGCAAAATCTTGAATTTGGTAATAAGTTTGATAGTTGATTGATTTGGTTGAATGCTTGTTTGGTCTAAAGTCTTACATTTTTGTCTTGTTTTGATAAAATTAGGTTGATGAGGAGATATGGGACATATTTGTTTGTTTGATAGGACACTTGGCAATGTATTTCTTTTATAAAGGACTTTATATTATAAAAACACTATTTTATTATGGGTGGTCGCTTCATGTGTAGTTGGGACAATTAATATATTTTTGTTTTAAAGTGTCTTGTGTATCCAAAATAATTAAAGTGAATCTTTTTCATATGTGGACTTAATATTAGAAAATAGTTTTAAGATCTTTTCACAAGGTAATGTATACAATGTGTGTCACTTTGAAATATTGACGTGTGGATTTCTATGTATTCTTTCTCTATCACCTACTTTGAATAAATAATAATTATAGTAAAAAAAAAAAAGATTTGAAAAATAATTGAACCCTAAATTATCTTTGTGACTCTTACTATGTACCTTCCACCCACCCTTTTTTTGTAAATATGTATATTTTATCTTATTTTAATATAAATTAGACATTTATTAAAAAATATATATATATTTAAATTAATTTATTGAGTAAATAAGATTTCACAACTGCAACCACAATGATCAACTACTGTACCCAATATAAAACCCGGCCCCACTATTCGACCCTCGCCCTACGAAGACGAATCCTGTCATCTCATAAGCAATGTTTGGTGTTGTACGACGGCATCTAGCTTAAGAATCTAGGTAAGCTAGTTTGTGTTAAACAAGTTTGAACTTGAACAACGTTAAAAATTGAATGCAAGAGTTTGACCATGGAACGTCACTGCGAATTCTCTTGACTAACTTCTTGTGCGCTGGATAGGCGAAAGTTTAAACGAGTTTTCTTGTGATAGTTAAAAAGTTCAGTACGTTAATGTTACGCTGGAAATTTATAACAGATGCCACTTTCCCTTATCTTCAGGGGTTCACCGACCCAGGACTTTTAGTCAACAGCAAATCGACCGTAAGACAAAAAGGCTTATGATCTTGCCTATAATGTTATGTTGCTGAGGTTGAGGCCTTGCAGCTCAAATTCCAATGTAAATGTAGGAGTCCTCCCAGATAACAGTAAGGAAGAAGATGAGGCGTGATTCCATTCTTATTTTGCTTTTTCTATTGAGTTCTTCTTTGTTCATATGTGAGTGCCAATGGTCTAACTGCAACAATGAAACAACTTATCCTTTTGGCGGTACATATTCCAGAAACCTGAACCGAGTTATCAATGATCTGTCTCCCAATACATCTGATATTCCAGAGTTTACAACCTCTTCATATGGTCAATCTCCCAACACGGTATATGCCCTTCTACAGTGTGTCGGGAGTATATCAGCAGAAAGGTGTTCTAATTGTTCGAAGAAAGCATTTAAAACCGTTAGTGAACATTGCGGCAATCACATAGGTGGGCGAGTATGGATGGATGACTGTTTCTTGCGTTATGACAACTTCGATTTCTTTTCTGATCTAGATCTCGTTGTAATTGTCTTTCCCAAAGAAAGTCATATCACTAGCAATTTAGAGGCTTACGAGGACGCAGTAACCCGTCTTCTAAAGGATCTGTCTGAGAAAGCTTACGAGCCTGCAAATAAGGGTTTCGCTATAGGATCAGCCAACTACACCAGCTCCAAAAAAGTATACGGTTTAGTCCAGTGTTGGAGAGTTATGGACATAGAAAACTGCAAAAGTTGCTTGTTGTGGGCGAGGCAAGAAGCACAAAGTTGTTGCTCAATCGATAAAGGAGCTCAGGCTATGTCCACAACCTGCAGGATAAGATATGAGATATACCCTTTTTTCGGCTCTGCAGAATCGATGTTACCTGAGGGATCAAAGAATCCAACAACTTCTTCACCTTCCGCGTCTCCCACAGAAGTCCACAGTTCTGGTAACTTATTCAATGAACTTCTCGGACGATATCAAAGATTATGCAAGTGTTATCTGTTTTCCGTTATGCTCCTGAATGTGTTTGGTAGGTTTTCATGGGGTCAGATATTGCAAGGGATCTCCAGTGACTAACAATGAAGGTCTACTCTGCAGGAAAGTCCTCAATAACATTACACATAATATTGGGGCTCGTGGGAGGCCTGATTCTGGTAGTCGTTATTTGTCTGATTGCAATGAGAAAAAGAGTGGCATCTGCGATTTCTGGGAGGCCTGATTCTGGTATTCGTTATTTTTTTCTTTCGTTATTGAAGTTTCTCTTTTTCTGGTTAAAATGCAACATGTAATTTTCTATGCTTACCCACTTGTCTATAGAGAGACAGGGACATTCCTCTGAAGCCAGATTAACTATAGAGGAGACACATTCTGTGTTCAGCTTAGAAGAACTTGCAGAATCGACACAAAATTTTGATGAGAATAATAAGATTGGAAGGGGAGGTTTTGGTGCCGTCTACAAGGTGGGATTGTATTCGAACCCTTGACAACAAGAGTCCGTTTAAAGAAGCACATGCAGCTCTAAATCTGTTGTGATGTTTCAGGGAACAAGTAGAGACGGAAAGGAAATAGCAGTGAAAAAACTATCTGCAAAATCTACGCAAGGTAAGAGAGAATTTATGAATGAAGTGAAGTTGCTACCCAATGTTCAGCACCGAAATCTTGTGAAGCTGTTAGGATATTGCGCTGAGGGAGATGAAAGGTTGATTGTTTATGAATATTTTCCTAACAAGAGCCTTGACACCTTTCTTTTTGGTAAGTTATAAGGCAAGCGCTGTTTATAAATCGGTAGATATTTCCGCTTTAGAGAAAATAAGATGTAACAAAAATAAAAGAATTGGTATTACAGATCCAGAAAAGCGCAGAGAGTTGAGCTGGCAAAAGCGTTATAAGATTATAATTGGAATCGCCCGTGGCCTTCTCTATCTTCACGAGGGTTCACAGTTAAAAATTATTCACAGAGATATTAAAGCAAACAACATTTTACTTGATGAGAAACTCAACGCCAAGATAGCTGACTTCGGCCTAGCTAGATTATTTGCTGGAGATGAATCGCATGTCAATACAAAAGTTGCAGGAACATAGTAAGGACCCTCACAATAATGATATTATGCTGAGTTCTTTTAGATCCATATCAGTGATGGCTAAGGATTTGTAGGTTTTTTGTGATTTTGTAATTTTATGTGTGTGATATTGCAGCGGATACATGGCTCCGGAGTATGCAATGCAAGGGCAGCTGTCGGTTAAAACAGACGTTTACAGTTTTGGAGTGCTACTGCTTGAGATTATGAGTGGAAGGAGAAATAGTGATGTAACTGGATTTCCCTACGAAATGCAAAATCTGTTAGAATGGGTAAGTGACTAGACTTCCCACTACACATCTATCTTCTTAATGCTTTTCAAAGTCAAACAGCCAAGATGCGGGGAATTGATGATATGTGATGCAGGCATGGAGAGTATACAAAGGAGAAGATGTTTCGAATATGGTGGATTCAACGGTGGCAGAATCATGTCCAGAGGAGAAAGCGTTGAGATATATACAGGTTGGTCTTTTGTGCGCACAAGCGGATGCGAGAGCTCGTCCAACTATGTCGAATGTGATTGGGATGATATCCAGCAGTTCGGTCACACTACCGAATCCCAGAAAGCCTGCCTTCATAAACATGAGGAAAAGCTATGGCCCGAAATCATGAGTGAAGTTAAGGGCAGGGCCAGAGGTGGAGGGTTATGAAACAAGGGACATCTGGGACGACGACGTCAGGTCCGTCGGTAAATGATGCCTCTGTCACTCAAATGAAACCTAGGTAGAGTTTAGTAATGTAAAAGCCTCTTTACATAGTTAGTTAAATTAATATAAGTAAATTAAAATGATGATACTGAAATAAATATTAAATTATATTGAAATAAGTAAATGTAATAATTAGTTTGGTGAGTGATGATGGAAAGGTGATGCACCACTTACAAATTTATCAATGTTTTAGATTTATAATATTGGTTTAGATGAAGATTGTTGATTTTATAAATTGATTATTTGTATGTTTTGGTTCACCTTCATAAGTGTGGATTTGAATTTGTATGTGCACTTAATCTTTAGTCCATACTTGAATTGATGGTTGTCGACCTAAATCTACTAGCGGAGGCCTAACATAATTTTCTCACCTCAATTTCTAATGCTTGTTTGTTGAAAGGACATGTGGTATCTCCAAAAATATTTGGAGAATATGTTAGCTTAGAAACATAGTAAATTGATTATTTTTTATTATGGTAAATATTTTTAATGTTGATTTAGATGAAGATTATTGATTCTATAAATTGATTATTTGTTTGTCTTGGTTCAACTTCATAAGTGTAGATTTGAATTTGTATGTGCACGCAATCTTTAGTCCATACTTGAATTGATGATTGTTGACCTAAATCTTCTAGTGGAGGCCTAATATAAATTTCTTGCCACAATTTCTAACGCTTGTTTGTTGTAAGGACATATGGTATTTGTAAAAAATATTTGGAGAATATGTTAGCTTAGAAACATGTAGTAAACTAGTTTTATGGCTTTAAGTGGAATGATTGAGAACAACAAGCAAGCATGCAATAACCTAAGATAATGTAAATATTTTGATATTTTAATTTTGATTGTCTCATAAATACGTTGACATTCTTGTGTAAACCCTAGGTTGTCTTGGATGATATTCAAATGAGTGAATGAATGTCCTTAAATACAACCACCAAGCACACAAATCAACATAATATGTGCTAAGTTGGGTCACAATATCTAGTGAAAAGGTTGGTGAGGCGAGAATTTAAATCTTATATTTTAAAAGTGGGGTTTGGGTCTACACTTGAGAAAATGACTTAGGTCAATTTTATACTTGTGGTTTTGATCTAGAGCAATAGACAACAAATTTAGGTATCATAAATATAAATTTGGGGATTAGTGATGGAAGAAATTAGTATATGGGATGCCATGAACCAGTTTCACACAATTATGACACTTGTAAGTAGATTATTGCATGCGCAAGTTTGTAATCAAAGAAAGACCAAAATTTAAGAAAAATAATATGGTGTTTTGTTATTACATGGTGTGTATAAATTATTGAACAAATGTGTGTTGAAATAAAATAAATAATGAACACAAAATATCCATTATAATAGAATAATAGATCATTATTGGAATGGCCCAAAATAGGTTACTAAAATTTATATTATTTTTCTTTCTTTTTAATTATCTACTTAATATATGAACATATGCATCATGGTTTACTTAATCACTTTTCATTCTATATTTGAGAGACAAGACATTGGACTCATATGGAGAATTAAATTAATTAAAGCATTCTTTTGGTTTTGTATGAATTTGTACCATAGAAAAATGGATTGACATTTTCATGCTTATTTAGGTCTTTTTCCTATGATGTTTGACTTGTATTGATTTGATTTAATGTTGCAATTTGGCTTATGCATTCACATTAGGTCCTAAATATTCAAATTATGATGTCTTGTGAAGATGTTGCGAAGTATTGTAACACATTTCTACACTTTTCTAGACTCCTCTCATTATAATTCATCTAAATATCACATTTTTATCCCATATCAAGTCCTATTTTAAAGTGTTGTAAAGTCTTGTAGCAAGATTTCACACTTTTCTAGGCTTGTCATCACTATTTACACCTTTCTTATGCTTTATTTGACCCCTTTATGAACTCATAAGTCATAATTAAGTGTATTTTTTAATGTAAACCTGACAAACAACATTAAATGCAACTTAATTCCTAACACCCACTTACAGGCCTAAGGTGGGACCCATTCGCCATGGGTGGTGAATGAGTCCCTCTTGGCTCCAAATTCAAAATAATTCAAATTTCCTTTTGGGTTTTTATTCAAAAAGACCTTATGTCAGCCTGTGATGTATTATTGGGTTATTAGGGCATAAATGTGTATAAATAAGTGTTTTTCCATCCATTTTAGACCCCATTCATTTTCATTCACTCATTCAACATCAATTAGCATTCTTGCATTCAAAGAATCATTGCATCATTTGATCAAGCAAACATTAAGCATCTTGGAGCAACCATTGACATATCTTCAGATTTCTTCAACAAGGTTTTGGTGAGTTAGGACACTTTCATGTTGTTATTCATCATTTCCTTCTTCATTCCATTTCATTTCTTTATTAAGGGTTTGATTACTAAAGTGGGATTTGACCAAGGCAAATCCCTATACCCTAACCCTTAACCATTTTTCCCCTTTTGCATGTGTGTTTGCAGACTTTTGTATGTAGATTTGTCAATAAAATAAGTGTTGAAAGGTGGTCAACAATTCAAAAAAGTGTTTCAAGTCAACTAAACCCTAATTCAAGCTTGGAGACAACCTACAGCTTGTTTTCTATAGATTTAACTCCGTCAACCCGACAAGAAGACACGTGTAGATTTGGATCTACAAGATTGACCTTTGAATTTGTATAATTTTTTAGGAGAACTAATTTTCCATCAATGGTGAATGAGTCCCACTTGAGGGCTGAAAAAAGTTGATTTTTTCAAAATCCAATTCTCGATAGTCGGAAAGCAATTTCAGGTCTTTTTACCAATAGTGGGACTGATTCGTCATCAGTGGCGAATGATTCCCACTGGTGATCAACATTAATTTCTATCAGTTTCTAGAACCTTCCAGGATCAACATTCAACTTCCAGGTACACTATGTTCAACTTCATTCATTTATGTTTGCATTAGTTCATTTTTTTAGTTTATTTCTATATACCTCACTGTGTTTTCAAACATTACATATTTCATTGGTTTTGCATTTATAATCAATCAATTTCATCACTTAGATGCATTTAGATCATTTAATTTAGTCATAATTCCATCATACATGTTCTGTTATTTGAGTGAACCACATCAATTTTGGGTGTTCTATCTCTCTCCTTTTAGGTGGAAGATCCTAAGAGTGTAAGAGAAGTCCATAGTTACATTAAGATGTAGATCAAGAAGGTGAATAGATTGACTATAAACCATGGAGGTGAGCCAATAAGACTTGGATCTACACCTTATTGAAGATGGGAATGGATTAGAAATGATTTGGAAAGATTAACCTAATGATCCTTTATGCCCTAATATGTAAATTACAAAATCTCGACAATTAACAAACTGTAACAGTCGAGTTCTTACAGATCTTGAAGGTGAAAATGAAAATGTACCTACCCAAAAAAGTTGGTTTGACTTTTCCTACAAGGACTTATTCACCCAATGATAACTAAGTCTTTGATAGGGTGTCCTACTCAACTTTTGGGTTCCTCTAGTAGCAGATCTAAGATATGTGTTTCCACTTAAAAAGTTTCTAGAATGTTGTATAATTTTTGTAACTGAGTTTTCATGGCTTGACAAGGTGTATGATAACAAATACACAATAATGGATAAATTATCTTTGATCCTTTTTCAATCCTTTTCAACTTGAGATCTACACATTCATAAAGAGAGGAAATGTTGGGCCATTTTAGAGGTTTCCTAAGTCAAACCCCGCATAAGTGTTTCCACTTCCACAATGGAAATGTTGATGATAAATGGTTAACTTAAAGGAATGAACAATGAAACCACAAAATGTTGTAACTTACCACCCTTTAATGGCTTCCTTGAAGGATTGAAGTCATACACATGACCTCAGAGATTTAGATCTTGCTTTCTTGAATGCTTCAATGCTTTGGAGACCTACAACAATGGTTAGCCTTCACAAAATAATTATAACATGAACACATAAACTCACATACACTTTGAAATGATGCTTGGATCTTGAACTGCTGCAATAATTCTTTTAAAATATTTCTCTTGACAATAATGCTTAATCATAAATTCTCCTCCAATTGTGTTCTAGTTTCAAATGGTGAAAAGAATATGTATTTATAGGAATTTATTCAATTTATTGAAAATTAGATCCCAACAGCCAAACTTTTCAAGTGGAAATTCAAATGTTACAATGCCACCACTGACATGTCCAAATTTCCAAGACGGAAACAGAGTAGCGAGATAGTGCTCCCAATGGGTGAATGAGTCCCAAACCTATTTACTAGAATTTAAGGTGTCAGGGATGTAGAGGAGGGGGACTGAATGCTCACAACCCCAGGTCACAAAGGGTCTAGAATGATCAGCTTCCCTGATTTTCCTCATGTTAGAAGGATCATTTAAGAAAAGTTTAATGTTTTAGGGTAGGGAAAGAAGAGAACTCTCAATATTGTTGCCTTTCTACTGACTTGAGAGGTTTAGGGGATCAGGAGAGTGAATTCTCGAGTTGAAACTATAACTCCAACAACTCTCTACTAGAGGACCCCAGCATAGAAAACAAATGATAGCATAGAAAACTAGAATCTCAGTTGGGCGATGGCATCCATACGAATAAAGAGTATAGAATATAGTTAAAACTGATAAGAATTTACTAGTCTACCTGGTAAATGTATTTCTATAAAATGATAGAGAGCATAAAGGAGCTAAAGTACTAGGAAAGAAAAAAGAGTACTTTAACTTAGAAAGATAAAGTTGGCAAGAGTAAAAAGATGGTAGAAAAGTAAACTCATGATTGGTCTAGCCTCTCGCAAGCTTCACACGACTACAAAACCTACACACAACAGAAAAGGGGAAAATGTTGGGGTTGTTTCAAGGCTTGTTGCAGTCAAACCCCCATTTTGGTGTTCCCACCTCCACAGACAGCCAAAATAGCCACAAGATAGAAAATATGCTAAAGAAAGTATGGAAAGAAAGTACTACCAAGCAATGGAAATAACACTATGCTACAAAATAAAATGGCAATGCTATGGAAATGGAGAAATGAAATAATATCAGGTGCCTTCTCAATCAAGATTCCCTCAAGCACATGGAGGAAGGTGCAAACTTGGAAAAGATGACATTGCCACAACAAAGAAGAAGCACTCTCGCAAGACACCAAGTCATAGATCCAATGGTGGAAAAAGTGCAACAAGTAGTGAAGTGTGATAAAGAAGTGTGTAGAGAATTTAGCAGCATGAAGCCAAAGTGTGTAGAAGATTGAAGAGAATAGTCTAAAAGCTTCAAGAAGTGTGTGTAGATCCCAATTGAATAAAGAATCAATTGTTTTGAGGTGAATAGAAGCCCAAAATAGTCATTCAAGGTTGGTCAAGGGTGTAGGGGTGTTACTCTTCATCACCAATGGAGAAGTGTAATGCCTCTATGGATTCTAGAGGCAGGAATCCTGTCAAGATAAAAATACGTCGAGCATACATTTGCACACTAGGCTATTGTCCCTTAAAAAATCCCCCCACCAACACTACAGACAACCACCAAGTGGGTGGAAGCAGAATGGATGAAGTGGAATAGCATTGCCGGGTTTAATTTTTCTAAGGTAGGGGATGAAAATTGGGAATTTGCTAGGGTTGGAAATTCACTTCATTACAAGGAGAAAATTATTAGATGAATGCATTTGTTCAATGCTTGCAATCCTTTGAAAATGATAAAAATAGGCCTTGAGATGCATAATTTAGTAAATTAGGGGCTTAATTAGGTCCAATAAATTAGCAGGGACAAAACATAATGTGAAATTGTTAAGGGTGAAAATTTTCTACAATACAATATGATTATGCAATAATGATACTTGTAGCAATTATTGATCCTTACAAGTAATTATGATTCTTCCTTTATTATAAATATGGATAACATATTCTTATAATAATTTATTTTGAATTTAGAGAAGTGATTACAAAATGGGAAGGTCAATCAACCTTTCAAGTTCATAAGAGGTGAAGGCCCAAAAAACCTACCATCAAGTATGCCACCCATAGGGGGTTAAGCCTCATGGTCCAGGAGGAAAATGAATGTTCTTGAGCTTGGTGGATGGGAGTAGTCTTCATGCTCTTATCAAGTACGCCATTCATAGGGGGTTAAGGGTCATTGACTGGGAGGCTTATTAGTGCTCCTAGGCTTGATCAAGGAGGATGATCAGCCTCTAAGATGGACTAAGGAATGGAAGGGTGGCCCGTGACCTTCCATGCTTTCATAGTATAAGAGTGACCAACCTTGAGACTATGATTTGAAAACATTTCAGCAAATTCTTAATAAGATTATTGTGGGAATCCATATTGGAATGGCTATTGCATTAATTAAAATTTGATGTGACTAATGTCCATGGATATTATGATGTGTACTAATGACAAATAATATATTATCATGTCTTATGAGGTAATGTCATTTTCTAGCGACTACTATTATGTGCGTGACCTAAACTAGGATTTATATCTTATAAAGGATATTTCAATTGGTAAATTTATAATATTAAATGTATTATACTTCTTATTTTGGATTCAAATTATGATTTTAGGGAAAAATATAGGAATATCCAAAACAAGGGATATTACAATGGTATCACAACCTTGATCCTACCATCTTGAGGATCAAGAAGGGTAGTTTATGCAATTAAGCCAAAGGACTCAAAGGGATTTAGAAAGAGAGAAGAAAAATCATGGAAAAAGGTAGCCCTATCCAAAGAAACAAAATGAGTGAACAACTAGGTAAAAAATTGAGGACCTTCATGAAAAAAATGAAAGAAAAACCTAAGCCTTCATGGAGAAAAATAAAAGGTTAGCTTGTGTGCTCCTCCAAACCTTACAAAATATTAATAATACCATCAAATGCCCTTACGCCAAACAAAACAAATGGGAGAGATTCAAACTCTAACCACTCAAAAAATAATAATGTATATCACCATTAAGATCAACACGTAAACCAACAAGACCCTCATTCCTACCTAGGGAAGTGCCAACCAAAGAAGAAGATGAAACTAATCCATAAATTAACAACTTTGAAAAAATGGTTACAACATACTCAAGGCTAGACCCTAAAATTAAGAGAAATATCCCATTCAAAGCATATTATGATGCAAGATCACAAAATACTTGTAGAAAGGGAAACGGGAAAACAAATAAAGATTTACATAAAAGGGTGAGTAAAATGATTCTCCATAACTTTGATGGGTTGGGAAAGGTCATGACACATTCATGTGTCCAAAAGTTGGATACCTACTTTTTCCTTAGTCCCATGATAGAAGAATATGCTAGATCAAGTTTTCCATTTTACATTTAGAAGGGGTTGCACATGATTGGTGGAACCATGTCATTATTACACAAGGACAAAATATATAACAACATATGACTAGTGTTATCACCTGAAATTGCACCCTTGTTGAACTTGATGTTCAACACCTCAGTATAACATGGGAAGACCTAAAAATATATGGGTCACTTGTAGACAGAGGTCAACCTTCAGAGAAGGCTGACTTCCTTTGTGGTATCACCTAACTACTGTTGTTTGAAAGAAAAGGGAGAAGGATTGTATAAAAATAAAACTAAATACTATGGTGATACATCGAACTGATAAGAGTAATGGAATACTTAGGCTACACTTGAAAATTGTCAATGACCATAATATTACACATCAAATTATGTAAACTTTACATTAATATGTCACAAACAGGTTTGATTCACACATTTTTTCAAGAGAGGAAAAGATTTTTCGCAAACTAGAATCCATATGTGATTATGTAAACATAGTTTGTGATTTATATAATGATACTTTTACAAAGGAAGGAATGAAAACAAAGGATAAAGTCATAAAGGAATAGAAGAAATTCACAAAATAACTTGATCATGAACCTGAAATGCACAACACTTTGCAAGACCAAGATGGTAATTTGAACATAAACAGTGACCAAGGTAGACTCTGTATACTATGCTCCAAAAATGAGTTATAGAAGTTTGCTAATCTGAGAAAGGACTGCAAAAGTCACAGAATTTCAAAAAGCATAAGGAGAACTCCTTTACAAAGAGGTAAAAATTCCTTCTATACAAAAAGATGTCAGCCCCTAGGGCTTACAAAAATATCCGTCTTCAGAAAGATCTTCCCTTAGATCTTTTCAAATGAAGTTAATGCTACGTCCCCGCTGTCCATGTCGGTGAAGAGTTGCTTCAGGAATGACCTTCAGATCTTGTGAAATACTTGCATTTACTTCCAGCCTCCTTGTCCATCCTTGAACCTCCTTGTCGAGCTGCTTTGAATGCTTCTGAGCCCAGAGTAGATCCACGTCACTTTCTCTCTGTTTATCTTCTTTTCACAGGTCAAACTACCATGGCTCGCCTGTAGCTTCCTCCAATTGGTTAAACAGATGCTTCATGGGATCATCAGATGATCAAAGGTCACTCAGACTGAATTGCATATCAGTGAGACACTTACCGTGTCTCCCCGATGTGATTACACTCTAAAGCAGCATCGGGATAGCTTACAACTATTGGTGAGAGTTCATAGCGAGTTGCAAAATTCATATCGACATCCTTGAAACCATTAGAAAGACAATCACATTTGGGGAGACCTCTTACCAAAGGAAAAACACTATATCGAGACCCTTCATTCTTCGGTAGGACCTCATGCTTTCACCGAGACATCATAGTGACTCTACTTTCCTTTGCGCCAAGCTCACTTCCTTTTGGAAAGACCCCATCGAGTCGGTGAGACATCATGGAAAATTCATTCCACTTCAGCGAGACCACCTTTGGTCGGTGAGACATTACACTAACCGAGCCTTCTGTCAGTGAGTGCAACCTCCTCGGCAAGACATCACCTTATTGGCCAGACGATATACCGATGTCAAACTCTCTCGGCAAGCTCGCTTCATCTTGACAAGACCCTACCTAGTCGGCGAGACCTCATATCGAGCTCAAAAATTTTGCCGAGACTTCACAGTGAACTCCTTTCTTTCATTGACAGTGTACCTCATTTTGGGGAAACATTTCTTGGTCTATGAGACCTCATAGCGAGGTCTTCATTTCTTGGTGAAGGCACTCTATTTCGGTGAGACATCATCGGTTGTCGAGACATTACAGAGAGGCCCACCTTTTGTCCCCATTGACATCTCTTTTCGCCAAGACCCTATTGGGTCAGTGAGACATCATATCGAGCTCAATTCATTTCGTCGAGACCCCGCCCCATTCGACCAGACCTCACGGTGAACAAAAACATCTCCCCGACGCCAACTTTGTGAGCTACTGTCAGTGAGACATCCCACACGGAGAGATACATAAAGACTCATGATGACCCAAATTTCTTGGTGACCGGTGCATTCAAACAAATAAAGCACACTGCTAGTTGGCAAGACAGCAGGAGGGTCTTGCTGACTTTCTTCTCTGATGAGTTTTTATGCCAAATCTAATTGAGGCATGCTTTCTATCAGACTTCCTTGAGAAATACATCACGTGTATGATTTAATCCTGCACAAAAATGTCCCCATTTGGACTTCATGAACACCTAAAACATAGATTGCCCTGCCTGATTGAGCTCGTAGGTGAAAAGTAGGTAACATTTATGGTGACCTCAGCTGGATGTTTGCCTACTAAACATGCATACCAGTAGCCTAGGCCTATCCATTGGGCATGGAGTCATTTAGTAAAACCTCAAAAACAGATCTAGAGCAACTTGTACATGGCTGTAACTCACTTGAGACTCACTAGAACACTTGGAAACTTATTGAAAACACGAAAAACTAAAATAACACTATTTACTATGTTGGGACAGCACTTAGGGAATGTAAACTACATCTAAACCTACCCTACACTAACCAGTGAGAAATTGGTCAAATAAAACCATTCACAGGATGGTTGAAATAGCTGCCCTTTCTCCTCAATATGCAATGACTCTCAAGCTTAATGGTAGCTAAATAAAGATGGTACACTGGAAAATGTTTAAAATTATAATGCACTGCCTCATGAAAGAGGGTAACAAGTTCACTTACCTCCTTAAATTGATCATATGCATTTGTATTCAAAGGAGGATAAGTAAATTGTACACACTCTTTTTCAACTGCAAGTACATCTTTTATGCCACTTTTAGCTGTGACTCCATGTGTGAGTACCTGATTAACCATTGGCACTTTATTAAACTCCATCTGGGCTAAATCTTTGATCAGAGAGCCCCTTGTAAAGATAAAAATTGAGCTCTCCTTGCTGGTCTCTTGTCCATTCACTATTGTTTTATAGCCTTGGTTGGAAAAAACTAACCCCTGTGACTGACTTAGTGAGAAAAAAGAAGCTTCTTCAGTAAGCTCAAGTTGTTCATGGTCAACTTCATCAAGAGGTAATATTTCAACACCCAAATTAGTACAGAAAGCTTCTAAATCATTCCAAAACATATCCTCTTCACCGTCTTCTTTACTTTTCTAAACAAAAGGACTAATTTCAGGCCTAAAGTAGTTCTCATCTAGCTTTGATAAAGCATCAAAACCACCCCCTTTGCAATACAGTAAGTCCAGTTTAGGGACTTGTTCAACCTAATGGGTATTTTCATGCACATCAAAATGTGGCTCTCCCTGAACAGTGCTACTTAAACCTCCTTGTTCATGAGTAGAGACTTTAGACTCACCTTCACATTTATGCAACAATAAATCAGCATTGCCTCCATCAACCTCATGTCGGTTGAGTTCCTCATCCTTGTCAATGAAGTAAGGCAAATCATCAAATGAGAAGATTAACTCTACCTTTTGATTCTCAGCTATGTTCATTACAACAAGCTGCTCAACTTGATTCTCCTCACTTTCTTGTAAAATTTTAGATTCCTCATTTTCTAGTATTGAGCAAAATTCAGCAATTACCTCCTCTTCGTCAAGCTGAGAGAATAGAGATAGTCCCTTATTCCAAGCTGTAAATTGACCTTTTTCAACAGCTACTTCCATTTCGCCCTCTTGTTGTCCAACTGGAACTTGAGAGATTTCCTCTTGTCCAATTATTTGCTGCTGCAATTGATGACACTTTATAACTAGATGTAAAGAATTTACCTTTTTAATCCTTTCCCACAAGAGTAAGCTATCTAGATCAATGGGCTAATCTTCCTCTACTTTCTTTTCAATAGAAAACTCATTTTGTTCAAAACTTGGAACACTGAACTACGAAAAGTGAATCCCTTCCTCAAAGAAAGGATTTGGAAAGGTAGTAGCTGACTAGGGCATTTGAGAAAGTTGTTCTTCAGGAGAGTTAGACTAACTTCGTTCAAATTCTTGTACTAAATAGGATCTTGTTTGTGTCTCAACCCCTACTGATGAATACAAGCTTGATAAGAAAGCTCCTCCTGCTTCCTATTGACCTCTTGCTGATTTTCAATTTCCTCAAACTACTTTTGGAAATATAAAGACATATTCTCCAAACTCATATTATCAAAATTTTGAGACTCATCAAAAAAATTGCTTTGCTGGTAATATTCTGCAAAATCAGTAGTATAACTGCTTTGATATGGAAAATTAGAATGCATATAGATAGCATTTTTGTGAAATGGTGAATGGTAAGACATATTACCATGAAAACAACACTAAGCCTATTGAAACCAGTTACTTTGGGCATGGAGTCACCAGATATGCAGATTTCAACCTCTTAAGGTTTGGAAATTGTTGATTGCATATCAGAATCAACAATAAGATGTATCTTCTTTCAGCTGTCTAATTTGACAGTCCAGTCCCACCGGGCGTGCCAAAATTGTTATCAATTGAAATTGCACCCTTGTTGAACCTGATGCTCAACACCTCAGTGTAACATGGGAAGACCTCAAAAGTTGTGGGTCACTTGTAAACAGAGGTCAACCTATGGAGAAGGCCAACTTCCTTTGTGGTATCACCTAACTATTGTTCTTTGAAAGAAAAAGGGAGAAGGAGTGCATAAAAATAAAACTAAATACTATGGTGATACACCGAACTGATAAGAGCAACGGAATACTTAAGCTACACTTGAAAATTGTCAATGACCATAAGATTACACATCAAATTTTTTAAGCTTTGCATTAATATATCACAAACAAGTTTGATTCACACATTTTTTCAAGAGAGGAAAAGATTTTTTGCAGACTAGAATCTATATGTGATTATGTAAACACAGTTTGTGATTTATATAATGATACTTTTGCAAAGGAAGGAATGAAAAAAAAAGGATAAAGAGATAAAGGAATAGAATAAATTCACAAAATAACTTGATCATGAACCTGAAATGCACAACACTTTGCAAGAACAAGATAGTAATCTGAACATCAACAGTGACCAAGGTAGACTCTGTATACTATGCTCCAAAAATGAGTTACAAAAGTTTGCTAATCTGAGAAAGGACTGCAAAAGTCATAGAATTTCAAAAATCATAAGGAGAACTCCTTTACAAAGAGGAAAAAATGCCTTCTATACAAAAAGATGTCGGCCCCTAGGGCTTACAAAAATATCCATCTTCAAAAAGATCTGCCCTTAGATCTTTTCAAATGAAGTTAATGTTATGTCCCCGCTGTCCATGTCAATGAAAAGTTGCTTCAGGAATGACCTTAAGATCTTATGTAATACTTGCATTTACTTCTGGCCTCCGTGTCCATCCTTGAACCTCCTTGCTGAGCTGCTTTGAATACTTTTGAGCTCATAGCAGATCCACATCGCTTCCTCTCTGTTGATCTTCTTTTCACCAATCAAAGTACCATAGCTCGCCTGTAGCTTCCTCCAACTGGTCAAACAAATGCTTCATGGGATCATCAGATGATCAAAGGTCTCTCAGACTGAATTACATATCGGTGAGACACTTACCATGTCTCCCCGATGCGATTACACTCTAAAGCAGCATTGGGATAGATTACAACTATCAGTGAGAGTGCATAGCGAGTTGTAAAAGTCATATCGACATCCTTGAAACCATCGGCAAGACAATCACATTCAGGGAGACCTCTTACTAAAGGAAAAACACTATACTGAGACCCTTCATTCTTCGGCAAGAGGTCATGCTTTTTTCGTGACATCATAGCTACTCTACTTTCCTTTGCGCCAAGCTCACTTCCTTTTGGCAAGACCCCATCGAGTCGGTGAGACATCATGGTGAATTCATTCCACTTCAGTGAGACCACCTTCGGTCGATGAGACATTACACCAACCGAGTCTTCTGTCAGCGAGTGCAACCTCCTCAGCAAGACATCACCCTATCGGCCAGATGATATACTGATGTCAAACTCTCTTAGTGAGCTCGCTTCATCTCGGCAAGACCCTACTTGGTCGGCGAGACCTCATATCGAGCTCAAAACTTTCACCGAGACTTCATGGTGAACTCCTTTCTTTCACCAAGAGCGTACCTCTTTTCGGGGAGACATTGCTTGGTCGGTGAGACCTCATAGCGAGGTCTTCATTTCTTGGTGAAGGCACTCTATTTTAGTGAGACATCATCAGTCACCGAGACATTACAATGAGGCCCACCTTTTTTCCCCGTTGGCAGGTCTTTTCACTGAGACCCCATCGGGTTGGTGAGACATCATATCGAGCTCAATTCATTTTGCTGAGACCCCGTCCCATTTGACCAGACCTCACGGCGAACACAAACATCTCCCCGAAGCCAACTTTGTGAGCTACTGTCAGCAAGACATCCCATGTGGAGAGATACATAAAGAATCATGGCAACCCGAATGTCCTAGCAACCGGTGCATTCAAACAAATAGAGCGTACTGCTAGTCGGAAAGACAACAGGAGGGTCTTGCCGACTTTCTTCTCTGATGAGTTTTATGCCAAATCTGATTGAGGCATGCTTTCTATCAAACTTCCTTGAGAAATACATCGGGTGTATGATTTAATCCTGCAAAAAAATGTCCCCATTTGGCCTTCATGAACACCTAAAACATAGATTGCCCTGCCTGATTGACCCCGTAGGTGAAAATTAGGTAACAACTAGTTCACAGAAAATATCATGGACCGATTCAACAAAAAGCACCCCAAAAGGAACTTCAAAGAATTTTTTATAACACAATGATATACTGAGAGGTGGGGTGAATCAATATATCCCATTTAGTGTAGGAAAAAATATCCCATTTTCACAGTTAATCTAGAAATAATTAATAATAAAATGAACCTAATGTTGCCTTAATTTAGTGTTGTAATATGTTTTTCATATTCGCATTAAGTTTAGAGCCATTTTAAATAAAGTGGACTTAATTGTACTTTATTGTTGATGTTGTAAGGTGTACGTTTACACTTTCACATTAATATAGGGATTTATTAATTAATTGAGGT
Source organism: Sequoia sempervirens (assembly GCA_007258455.2). Classification (NCBI taxonomy): domain Eukaryota; kingdom Viridiplantae; phylum Streptophyta; class Pinopsida; order Cupressales; family Cupressaceae; genus Sequoia; species Sequoia sempervirens. The sequence goes on along the minus strand of VDFB02000008.1, from coordinate 374,316,298 downwards.
TAATTTTCCTTAATTGGCCCCTTTAATTCAAATCCAAGCCTAATTTAATACATTTTTTGAGGGATAAAACCCGACATTCATAAATGCCATTACACAACACTTAACTTTGGTAGATGTGTGTACTAGGTAAGTGACCTAAGACACATTCACCATAAGGTGAATAGGTCCTCACTTAGATCTAGGACCTTGATTTTATATAATGTTTAACATTGACCGATGTGAGTCCTAGGTAAGTGGCCTAGGACCCATTTTCCCTATGGAAAATGGGTCCTCACTTAGACCTAGGAACACACTTTAAAATATTATTTTGGTCATATTTTAATGATTTCAAATCCACAGTTCAATGTTGGCTTGTGATATTTGAATTTTGTGAATTAATATTAAGATATGTATAAATACAAGGTTATTTCATTATGTTTCATCCTAAGATACTAAGAAATTTTTACTAGATCAAGAATAATTTCACAAGAGCATTATAGGAGTGTTCAAGAGCATTTTCAAGGTATTCAAGGTTAGATTATTGAAGATTATTGCAGCAATCAAGATTCCTATCATCATGCCAAAGATGTATTTGCATCATGCATGTTGTTTGAGCTAATATGGTGATGTAGTGTTCAAGATCTACTCAAGCATATCAAAGGCATTATTTCAAGATAAACTTTCATGATCAAGATCTACATTCATAGAGTCCAATTCATGCTAGTTTGCATATTTTTTTATCCAAGGTTCAAATAAGGATTGATTTTAGGTTGAAGATCCTTTGAAGAGAAAAGTTGAAGAAAGTTGAAAAGTTGTCAAAGTTGCAAGAGAAGATGTCAAATCATGGAAATTGACCTACAAGATTTATTTTCGGTTGTCCAACAGTGAAAACTTGGAATCTAGAAGTTAAAATTGAGTAGAAGTGCACCTAGAAAGCAATTTCCAGAAACCCTAGCTAGGACCCATTCACCATAGGGCGAATGAGTCCTTAGTGAGCTTCAAAACGTGACTTTTGGTGAAAGGTACACAACATTTTCATATTTCCAGATCTCCCTTTTGATTACTGTTTCTATCATATTTGATTATTGTTCTTCTTTTGCACATTATAGCTTGCATTTTGAATGAAAATAGGAAAATAGGTCACCCCTGTTGGCAACACAAGGGCAGACAACTAAGAGGGGGGGTGAATCAGTTGTCACAAAATTTCAAACTTATTCAACTTATTAACCTTATTCTTAGATCTGATCAATAACCATGAAAGCATAAATGAACAATAGATCAGAAACACACATAACACCAAGATTTTTTTACGTGGAAACCTTGTTAGGGAAAAAACCATGATGGAGATCAGTCCACAAGATTATACCCTGTTAAAAGTATAAGGAAATATGAATGGGGAATGCACATGAATTCAAGCACACTACCTAGAGCTCACTACTCAATTACAAAAGGAAGACACACTGTCTTATAGAAATATTATGATTATATCCATTAGATTTGAACTAAGAAAAGTAGCATCTACTAATGCCTGATTACATTTCTGATTAAGCTCATGAACACTTCTTTACTCTTCTTTACTCTTCTTCGCACTTTGCTTTTCCTTCATATTATTTGATCAATATTCGCACATAGGAATCACACACTTCAAACTTGCACACCTTCAAATGATAAAACAATCACTCATATATATCTGCAATAAGAAATTACATCGCTTCAAGTCGGCATAAACAAAAGAATAAAAATAATATAAGCAGTCAGCCCAAATCAATAAAGATTATTCATGCAAATCAACCAAGGTCAAACACAACATAGTGAAGACCCAAATTAACATCCTCAAACACAAACCACTTCAACTAATTACTCCTCAAAGATCCACACACGCTACAACCACCTTATCGGCCAAGAACAAGAAAAACATGAACACACGAGAAAATCTCGGATCTCAAGCACAACGATTAATGCAAACATGCAACACAGATAGAGCATGAACTAGAAACATCCAAAAACATCATGAATCACCACAGAAGCATCCACAATAACTAAACTTACTGAAATCACATAATCTTCATTCAGGAACACAAATAAAAGTAACAAATAAACTGTTAGAATACAAATCTTCATAACTCGATCAAATATTCATGCAGATCTCTGAAACTCAATGTGGATAAAATAGATATGCTCAACATGAAACCCATTATTCCACAACCTCTAAATAGAAATGTATGGAACTCACCGAAAGATTGAACTTCACTTCACCACTGACAACTTGTAGCTCTCTTTATTAAATTTTCTCAATATCCTCGACATATACAACTTCTAATGCATTAATGCTAATAGTGTTGACATCAATGACAACCACATATCAGCAACACAACCACAACATCCAACAATCTCCCCCTTTGGCATTGATGGCAACACATGATGTGAAAAAAACCATCAACACAACAACACTTACTCCCCCTTAGGTTCTGACTCTTCTCTCCTCAACTCATCCACACAATGATTTTTCACATTACTCTTCTCCCCAAATAATCACAAGTTTTTTGCATGACTCTTCTCCCCCTTTGAGATCAATGTCAAAGATCTCTTCTATACAAGATATGAACCACATATTTGAACATCTTAACATCTTACTACTCTCCCTAAGTAGCAACCACCACAACATCAATCCAAATCAAAATATGATCATGAAATGGATGGATTTATGCAAGACAATGTATCTTAGTTCTGATTAGGAGGGGTAATCACCCCTAACTTCCCTCTGAGATGCTCAAAAGTATCCATAGGAAATGACTTGGTAAATATGTCTACAATATGTTCCTTAGTAGGCACATACTCCAATTTGACTTCCTTTTCACTTGATTTCTCTCTCAAAAAGTGAAACTTGATAGATATATACCCGGTCTTGAATGCAACACTGGATATTTAGAAATGTTAATAGCACTTGAGTTATCACAAAATATAACAATAGGATCATCATACACAACTTTGATATCCTTCAACATCTGCTTCATCCACAAAACTTGAGTACAATTATTAGTAGTAGCAATGTATTCTTCCTCTATAGTAGATAAATAAATAACATTCTGCTTCTTACTTAATCACGTGAAATCAACTTTTTTTCAAGAAAAATGCTCCACCACTAGTATTTTTTATGTCATTCACATCTCCTGCCCAATCAACATTAGTAAAGGCACTCAAAGTAAGATCGTCTTTAGAATACGACAGGACAAAATCAACTATCCCCTTCAATTATATGAAAATATTCTTCACAATAGCCACATGAGATTCTTTAGGATCAACTTGAAATGTAGCAACAATACATACAACATTCATGATATCAAGCCTGGTTTGAGTTAAATACAACAATCCACCAATCATTGATCTGTATCTAGTCCAATTTTCCTTTGGAAAATCATCATCTATTGTCAACTTGCATCTGGTCACCATGGGTACCAACTGGTTTTAATGATTCTTCCATACCAATTTTCTTTAGTAGTTCTTTCACATACTTGGAATAAGATATAAAGATTCCTTTGTCCGACTGAGTAATTTGCAATCCCAAAAATAATTTCATCTCTCCAATCATTGACATCTCAAACTCACTTTGCATCTCATCAACAAACTTCATATGCAAGCTATCATCTCCTCCAAAAATGATATCATCAACAAAAACTTCCACAATCAAATCTTTATTATGATCAATCTTGAAATACAAATTACTATCAACAATACCTTTGTTAAATCCAAGCTTCAGTAAGTACCTATCCAATTTGGCATACCATGCTCTAGGGACTTTCTTGAGTCCATACAATGCTTTCTTCGACCGACAAACCATATCTCCCTGATCAGTCAACTGAAAACCATTTGGTTTTTCAACATACACCTCTTCTTCTAACTCGCCATTTAGAAAAGATGACTTGACATCCATCTGATAAACTTTGTAGTCTTTGTAAGTAGTATAAGCAAGAAATAATCTCATAGCTTCAACTCTAGCAATAGGGGCAGAGGTTTTTTCAAAATCAATACCTTCCATTTGTGAATATCCCTTACACACCAGTCTCACTTTGTTTCTAAGTACCTCACTTTTCTCATTTAGTTTGTTTCTAAATACCCATTTGGTTCCAATTATATTTTTATCCTTAGGTCTGGGAACAAGAATCCATGTATCATTCTTTTCAATTTGTTGTAACTCCTCTTTCATTGCTTCAACCCAATGTTCATCTTTGCATGCTTCACTCACATTGTTGGGCTCAGTCTTTGAAATTAAACAGTATTCTTCTACAATTCTTCTCCTACTCTGAACACCTTTTTTCTTAACACCTATGATTTGATCTTCTGAATGATTCAATATTACATACCTGGGAGTCTTCTTAGGTTGTTCTTCAACTTTAGGCTCTTGTGTTCTTTCTTCTGCAAATTCACCAATTTCTCCTTCCTCTTGATCTTCTTGATTCACCAGAATGATTTGAACTTGATTATGAGTTTGAACCGTATTGACATTCCCATCATTTGAATCATATCCACAGGTTTTGGATGGTGCATATATGTCTTCATCAACCTTGACATTTTCACTTTCAACCATTTTCTTCAATATCTTATTGTAACGCCAATAGTCCTTGCTATTAGTAGAATATCCCAAAAAGATTCCTTCATCACTCCTAGCATCAAACTTTCCTATATCTTCATCTCTTTTGATATAAAATTTTCTTCCAAAGATCTTGAAATATCTAACAGTAGGCTTATGACCAGTCCATAGCTCAAAAGAGGTCTTACTAGTATCACCTTTGATTTTTACCCAGTTAAGTGTGTACACAACAGTACTAACAACTTCTCTCCAGTAGATATGAGGTACATTTCCTTCCAACATCATAGTTCTAGAAGCATCTAGAACTATTATGTTCTTCCTTTCCACAACTCCATTTTGTTGAGGGGTCTACACTATAGATATTTGTCTCTTTATCCCATGTTATTCACAAAAAGAATTAAACTCACTAGAAGTAAATTCACCACCTCTATCTAATCTTAGACATTTAACCTTCAGACCTGTCTCTATCTCAACTTTAGCCTTGAACATCTTGAACTTTTCTAGAGCTTCAAATTTCTCCCTTAAGAAAGTAACCCACATCATTCTTGAATAATCATCAATAAGCAACATGAATTACCTATAACCTTGTAAACTTTTGACTCTAGAAGGACCCCACACAAATCAGTATGCACAAGCTCCAACAACGCATTTGAATTTTGTTGTTTACTTCGAAATGAAATTATATTTTTCTTTCCTAACTAACATTCTTTGCATATGGAATCAGTAGGTTTCATCAACTTAGGAAGATCTCTCACAACCTTAGTAGAACTTATCTTGACAATATTATCAAAGTTTACATGACACATTCTCTTATGCCACAGTTAGCTTTCATCAACTTGAGCAATCAAGCAACTTTTACTAGTAGCACTTAGGTGAAAAATTTGTTGGTATGGAGCCTGATCAGTCTCCAAGTGGGAGATTGTTAGTATGTGGTGACTGATCATGCTATACTATACACCCTGACACTTTTTCCTCCTACTTTTTCACGTCGTCAACGAAAAAGGAAAAAAATGACTTTGTAGAACCCTAATCTAGATGCTTCTAAGCTTGTTAAAAAGGGGTTAGGATGGGGTTACAGTATGATGATGAAAAACACGATTATTCACAAGATTGTAATAGGCTTTTGAACTAGATAATAAAATCATTGGATGGCTGCGGTTTGGTGGATGTAGCCCAAATTGGGTGAACCGCGTTAAATTCTCTGTGTTATAATTTATTTTGTGTGTTTTATTTTCTCTATTTATTAATTAAATCTGCATTTAATTGTTAGATATCTACTTTTCTAACCCTAAAAATTGGTATCAGAGCAGGTTGTGTTTTGATTATTGTCTATAGGAAGGTCTCACGGTTGAGTGGGATTAATGGCAGATGAGGGTAAGAAGGTTAAAAAGTTTAATGGGAAGAACTATTAGTTATGAAAGATGCATATGGAGGACTACCTCTATCAGAAGGATTTATGGTGGCCATTGGAAGGGAAAACTAAGAAACCCTCAGCAATGTCTGATGAGGACTAGGATATTTTGGATAGAAAGGCTCTTGGCAGTATTCGTTTATGCCTGGCACAATCGGTGGTGTTCAATATTATAACAACAAAGACAACTCAAGAGTTGATGGAAACCCTGGAGAAGTTATATGAAAATACTTCCGCTTCGAATAAGGTATTTCTTATAAAGCACTTATTTAATATGAAAATTGTAGAAGGTGAATCAATTATTGATCTTTTAAATGAGTTTAATATGGTCACCAGTCAATTAACTTCTATAAAAGTAAACATTGATGAAGAAGTTAGGGCTCTTTTGATTTTGTGTTCTTTGCCTAAAAGCTAGAATAGCTTGATAATCGCTGTTAGCAATTTTGTTTCTGGTTCAAATACATTGAAATTTGATGATGTTGTTGGTGTTATTTTGAGTGAGGAAACTCATAGGAAAAGATTAGGTGAAACATCCACATCAGCCAGTGTTTTGAATATAGAAAGAAGACTAGAACAAAGGAGAGAGGAAACAATTCTGGAAATCATGAGAAGTCATGAGGAAAATTAAAGGATAGAAGGTCCCAATCTAGAGACAAGAGGGATTGATGGTACTGTGGTAATCCGGGTCATTTAAAGAAAGGTTGTTGGTCTCGAAAAAATAAAAGAGACAAAAAGGAAGGAAGTAAAGAGGAAAATGTGGTAAGTAATAAATTTGATGAGGATGCTTTGATTCTTTCCCTTGATAATGCTGATGATTCTTGGGTGTTAGATTCAGGGGCTTCATGTCATGCTACCCCCCATAGAAGTTATTTTCTTAATTATGTCCAAGGAGATTTTGGGCTGGTTTATTTAGGAGATAACAAACCCTATCAGATTGTTGGAAAGGGAAGAATCAAGATTAAGTTGTAGAATGGGAATCATTGGCTACTACATGAGGTAAGGCATGTTCCAAAGTTAAGAAAAAATTTAATTTTAGCAGGACAACTAGATGATGAAGGTTGTGTTCTTACATTTAGTGATAAAAATTGGAAGGTCACAAAGGGTGCTTTTGTGGTAGAAAAAAGTGTGAAAGTAGGCACCTTATATCTTTGTACAGGTCATACTATTCCTTCTACTTTAATTGTTATGAAAAAAGGTCAATGTTTAGGAACAGTTGCTGCAGTTCAACAAGTAGAAGATCATACAGTTGTTATGGACTATGAATCAACATTGTGTCATAATAGAATTGGGCATATGAGTGAAAAAGGTATGAAAGTACTTCATTCAAATAATGTTTTACTAGGTCTAAAATTTGTTAATATAGATTTCTGTGAAATTTGTGTATGGAAAACAAAAGAGAGTAAGTTTTCTCAAGGATGGGAAGCAAAAAAAAGATGAGAAATTGGAGCTTGTGCATACAGATGTATGGGGACCAGCTCAGGTATCTTCTCCCAGTGGCTCTCAGTATTATGTTACATTCATTGATGATGCAACTAGGAAGGTATGGATTTATTTCCTTAGGAAGAAATATGATGTATTTGAAACTTTTAAAAAATGGAGAAGCTTGGTTGAGAATGAGATGGGTAAAAAGCTAAAATGTCTTAGATCTGATAATGGTTGTGAGTATTGCAGCAAAGAGTTTGAAGATTATTATTCCTCTAATGGTATTCATAGGGAAAAAATGGTTCCAAGGAATCCATAGGAAAATGGAGTGGCTGAGCGAATGAATAGAATAATAATGGAGCTTGCATGGACTATGAGATTGTATGCTAGGTTGCCTTTAAAAATGTGGGCATAGATTGTAAACACTGTTGTTTATTTAATTAATAGAGGTCCCTCAAATCCTTTGGGTTGTGGTATTCCAAAGGAAGCATGGAAAGGTAAGAAGGTGAGTTATTATTTTCTCAAAACCTTTGGTTGTGAAGCATTTGCACATGTAGATTCTGAAAATAGAACCAAGCTTGATGCAAAATCAAAGAAATGTATATTTGTTGTATATGGAATTGATGAATTTGGTTATAGGCTTTGAGATTTTGAAAATCAAAAAATTGTGAGAAGCAGGGATGTCATATTCAATGAGAAAGTGTTGTACAAAAATCTGTTGCTGTATCATGAGAAGAAAGAAAATGATTATGCAGTGTTGGATGATATTCCAAACAATGATGTTTCAGTGGTTCCTCATGCTCCATAATAACAGAATCAAAAAATACCACAAACTCCTATGAATGTTAGATGATCTTCAAGGATAAGTAGACCTCTAGAAAGATTATCTCCCTCTTTGTATACTATTTTGTTAACTGATGTTGGTGAACCGAAATATTATGATGAAGCTATGCAGGTGTACCAAGGTTCAGTGGGAGCATGTAATGGATGAAGAAATGGACTCCTTGCTGAAAAATCAAACTTGGGAATTATGCAAGTTGCCTATAGGTAAAAAGGCTTTACCAAACAAATGGGTTTATAGGATGAATGAGGAGGATGGAGGTAAGAAGAGATTTAAAGCCAGATTAGTTGTAAAGGGATTTGCACAGAAAAAGGGTATTGATTTTGATGAGATTTTTTCTCCAATTTTTAAAATGACTTCTATTCATATTATTTTAAGTATTGTGGCTACTGAAGATTTGCATTTAGAACAGCTTGATGTTAAAACAACCTTTCTCCATGGTGATTTGGAAGAGGAAATATATATGGAACATCCATAAGGATTTGATGTCAAAAGTAATTTGAAACTAGTGTGCAGATTGAGGAAAAGTTTATATGGCTTGAAGCAAGCACCTCGGCAATGGTACTTGAAATTTGATAGTTTTGTGGCTGAGCAAGGCTACAACAGGTGTAATTCTGACCATTGTGTTTATTTTAAGAGGTTGGATAATGAAAACTACATTATGTTATGTTTATATGTTAATTCAACATACTTGTAGCAGGGTCTAACATGGATCACATAAGTGAGCTAAAACAACAGTTAGCAAAATATTTTTCTATGAAGGATTTGGGGGCAACAAAACAAATCCTTGGTATGAAAATTTGTAGAGATAGGAAAAATAGAAAATTGCTTTTATCTCAGGCTAATTATGTTGAAAAGGTGTTGTAGAGATTTTATATGGAGAATGCAAAAGCTGTCAGCACACCTTTGCCTAGTCATGTTAAATTGACTAAGGATATATGTCCAAAGACACAAGAGGAAGAAAAATTGTCCAAGGTACCATATGCTTTAGCTGTAGGTAGTTTAATGTATGCCATGTTATGCATGAGACCAGTTATTGCACATGTCGTAGGAGTTGTTAGCAAGTATTTGAGTCATCCCAGAGTTAAGCATTGGAATGCAGTAAAATGGATTCTCAGGTACTTGAGATGTACATCCAATAAATTTTTATGTTTTGGGGGCTCCAATACTGATTTAAAAGGCTATGTTGACTCATATTTGGCAGGGGATATAGATAACAGGCAGAGTACCATAGGTTATCTATTTACAATTGGTGGGATAGGAGTGAGTTGGATTTCTCTATCGCAAAAGGTGGTTGCTTTATCCACCACAGAGGCAAAGTATGTTGCTGCAACAGAGGCAATAAAGGAGATGATATGGCTAAAAATTTTCATGGACGAGTTGGCAAAACAACAGGCTGGAAATTACTTGTTTACAGATAGCCAGAGTGCTATACATCTTGCAAAGAATTCTACCTTGCATTCTAAAACAAAACACATATAGTTGAGATATCATTTCATTCAGTCAGTGTTGGAGGATGGACAAGTCAAGCTGGAAAATATACATATAGATGCCAATCCAAGAGATATGTTTACAAAGGTGGTGACAAGGGAAAATTTGAGCTCTTCTTCAGCTTCGGTTGGCCTTCAAGGTTGAATTCAAGTATAATAGAGTAACAGGGTCCAAGGTACTTATTTCTAGTGGGAGTTGTAAGTGCAGCAGTTTCGTCCAGGATCAGTCTCCAAGTGAGAGATTGTGTTAGTATGGAGCCTAATCAGTTTCCAAGTGGGAGATTGTTGGTATGTGGTGACTAATCATGCTATACTATACACCTCAGCATGTATCATACTTTTTCGCATCATCACCGAAAAAGGAAAACAAACCAACTTTGTAGAACCCTAATTTGGAAGCTTCTAAGCTTATTAAAAAGGGGTTCGGATGGGGTTACAGTATGATGATGAAAAATGCAATTATTCACAAGATTTTAATAGGATTTTGCACTAGATAATAAAATTATTGGATGACTGTGGTTTGGTGGATGTAGCCCAAATTGGGTGAACCATATTAAATTATCTGTATTATAATTTATTCTATGTGTGTTTTAGTTTCTCTGTTTATTAATTAAATCTGCATTTAATTGTTAGATATCTACCTTTCTAACCCTAACAAAAAATATTACCTTTGTTTTTGTACCTGATGCAATCACATTTCTAGAATTTCCCAATATTTTTCACTTTCCATCCTTGAACTAAAGATTGTATCCCCTATCAATCATTTTTCCAAAACTTAAAAGATTATGCTTCAAACCTTCAACATACATGAAATCATCAGTATTATGCTTTCCATCAAGAGAAATGAATCCTCTTCCATGGATTACCCCAACTTTATCATCACCAAATCTCACAACACCACCATCATAATTTTTCAAGCTCACAAACTTACTTTTATCTCCTACCATATGATGTGAACATCCATTTTCAATTACCCATTCATCTTTCTCTTCAACTCGAGCAACTAGGGATTTCTCCGCATTTGTAAAACTAGTAGATATAGTAGACAAAAGATTATTTTCCTTGATAGCAATAAATACAAATTCATCTTCACTTCCATTCCCTTTAACAGATTCATCATCTCTCACACCTTCATCAACAGCATAATAACACTTCTTTTGAAATTTAGTGTTGTTATGTCTTGTCTTAGGAACTCTTTCAGGACACCTTGATGCAAAATGACCTATCTTATTGCAAGAGAAACATTTAATAGGAAACTTTCCTTTATACTTACCTTTTCCTCTGGCTTCTCTTTTCACAATCAGTGCTTCAAGCTCTTCTAGCTCTCTTTCTTCTTCATCGAGTTGTTTCATTTCATCCTCATACTTGAATTTCTTTCTTGATGAACTTTCACTCGGATCATATCTATGTTTATCTCATCTAGAAGTAGTGGACTTGAATGCAGATTCAACCTTAGGAAGGGCATCACCAAATTCACTCAACTCAAAAGCAGTAAGCTTACCAGTCAACATATCTATGGTAACATTTTTCATAATCTGGAGCTCTTCAATAGCACTAGCTTTGACTTTGTAGGAAGTAGGAAAGGATCTAAGCACTTTAGCAACAATCTCTAATTCATCCAACTGTCCACCAACACATCTGATACTACACACAAGTTCATTCACTTTTTGCATGAAAGTAGTAATGTTCTCATCATCACCCATTCTCAACAATTCATTTTTCCCCTTTAGACTTTGTCGCTTAGTAATCTTCACATTAGCATCACCTTCATACAAGGTTTCCAAATTTTTCTAGATCTCATAAGCAGTCTTTAGATCCATCACATTTGTCATCTCAATATCAGTCAAAGCACTCAACAATGCCTCCTTAGCCTGAATATTATATTCAGCATCCCTAATCTCAGCAGTAGTAGTAGGACCATTTTGAGGAATAAAATACCTATGACTTGTAATAAACCTGTAGGCTTCACCAATGCATCTCAAATGGCACTCCATTCAAGTCTTCCACAAGGAATAATTTGTTCCATAAAATCTACGACTATCCTTCTTATCAGATATCATCTCGAATCAACTTGCTCTGATACCAATTATTGGCAACACAAGGGAAGACAACTGAGAGGGGGGGTTAATCAGTTGTCACAAAATTTTAAACTTATTCAAATTATTAACCTTATTCTCAGATCTAATCAATAACCATGAAAACATAAATGAAAAACAGATCAGAAACACACATAACACCAAGATTTTTTTACATGGAAACCCTGTTAGGGGAAAAACCACGGTGGAGATCAGTCTAGAAGATTATACCTTGTTAAAAGTATAAGGAAATATGAATGGGGAACGCACATGCATTCAAGAACACTACCTAGAGCTCACTACTCAATTACAAAAGGAAGACACATTGTCTTACAGAAAGATTCTGATTATATCCATCAAATTTGAACTGAGAAAAGTAGCATCTACTAATTCTTGATTATAGTTCTGGTTAAGCTCATTAACACTTCTTCACTCTTCTCTAATCTTCTTCACACTCAGCTCTGCCTTCATATGATCTGATCATTATTCGCACATAGGACTCGCACACCTTCAAATGATAAAAAATCACTCATATATATCCACAACAAGAAATTACATCACTTCAAGTCGGCATCAACAAAAGAATAAAAAGAATATAAGCAGTCAGCCACAACATAGTGAAGACCCAAAATAACATCCTCAAACACAAACCATTTCAATTAATTACTCCTCAAATATCCACAACATGCTACAACCACCTTGTTAGCCAAGAACAAGAAAAGGGTATGTGCAGGATCATCATGGAAAAAATAGGCCCTTAAGTGGCAAGAAATTCAGAAAAATTAGAGTTAGGTAACTTGACGTAAAAATTTGAATAAGTTATCTATATTATTTCAAAAATATGTAAGAATATAATTTGTAGCAAATTGAATGTAGTTTCTAAAATACTAGGTTTGTTTAAAAAAAAAAAATCTATTTGGTGAAAATTTGAAATTTCCATGTAGTAGTACTTAAATTTCAGGGAAAAAATAAGTAGGTGTCTATCTAACCACCCTAACCACAATAAAATGATAATATTTTTTATAATATTTTAGATATAAGTAGAGGAATCATGCCCCGATGTGATGCATATTTTTTTGTAATTTTTTCCAAGTAAATAATTAATTATGAATTTTTATTACAAATTTTAAAAATATAAAACTCGTATGTCTAACCACCTTTTAACTTGGTAAAAAATTCATGAAATTCAATTTTTCTTTTTAATCCTATAGTATGCAAAGCATATAATGTGATGCATGTTTTGGATTCAAAAAATGTGATACTGTTTGAAAGCTATAGATGTTTTTCAATCTGCCTATCAATCAGGAATTTAGTCATAATTTGAATAGAAAATGAATAATAATTACTTATTAAATTAAAAATAAAGCATAATTTATATCAGTGGAAAGCTAGGAATCTCCTTTAAAAACCCTTTTCGTTTCATCAATTTTGGGTAAAAAAATAGTCGTCAGCCACATACCCATCATATTGCCACTTTTTGGCCCATCATAATCTTGCACATACCCAAAAACATGAACATGCAAGAGAAATTATTAGATCTCGAGCACAACCATCAATGTGGATGTGCAATATAGATAGGGCATGAACTAGAAACATCCACAAAAATCATGAATCACCAGAGAAGCATCCACAACAACTGAACTTACTGAAATCACATAATCTTCATTCAGGAACACAAACAAAAGTAACAGATACACTGCCAGAATACAAATCTTCATAACTCGAGATCAAATCTTCACATGGATCTCTGAAACTCAATGTGGATAAAATAGATATGCTCAACATGAAACCCATTAGTCTACAACCTCTGAATAGCAATGTACAGAACTCGCTGACAGAGTGAACTTCACTTCACCACTGACAACTTGTAGCTCTCTTTATTACAATTTTCTCAATATCCTTGACATATACAACTTCTAGTGCATTAATTCTAATAGTGATGACATCAATGACAACCACATATTAGCAACACAACCACAACATCCAACAACCCCCCCCGCCACACACACACACACAGATATATATATATATATATATATATATATATATACATCACCTATATTTTCTTCTTTTCATTTTGGTGAACCTAACATTTGATCATTTTGTTTTCTGATTTTGGAGCCCTCTTTCATTTTAGATTTAGATATTGCATTCATTTTCATCTTGTTACATTTAATTAGGTTTTATGTACGGTGTCTAGTTTTCATTTAACTCTGCATTTCATTTAAGGGTTTTAGGATTGCATATTTTGCATTCTTTAAATATGAAAAGTACACAAAAGTAGTCACCTTATATATCATTTACATAGCCTTCATTTTCATTTGAAAATTGAAACAAAAATTGCATATCAAGCTAGGTTTTCTAGGTTGTCATTTTGTCACATTTTTCATTTGCATCGAATCCTCATTTTATAGAAAAATCAAACTAAAACTTGTAGTTACAAACCAAAATATGGAAACTACTGAAAATCACTCAAAAATTTGTAAAAACTTGTTTCAAAACCCTCACCTAGGACCCATTCGCCCTACGGATAAAGAGTCCTTGATCAGGGTCATATTTTGTTTCTTGGGCATTAAAACATTCATTTTTACATTCTTGTTTGCTACCTTCAGATTTTTGTTTCTATTTGTAGAAGTTTTTTTTCATCAATTTGGTCATATCTAGCTTAATTTGACACATTTAGTGCATTGTGTGATTTCAAAATTGCATTTACAAGACTTCATTTTCAGGTTTTTACATAGTGTAATCAGAAAATTACCTTGTTTAGAATCTCAAAATTGCATTTACATATTGCATTCTAGTTCATTACATTGCACTTTACCCTCTTTCCATTTTGGGTGTGTACACTAAGTTTGTGAAATCTTGTATGAGCTTTACAACTTGGTATCCTATTAACAATACTATTACAAGTAAGATGTAGTTCGAGACTCATATCATCCCATGATACACCATTTTCTATGGATCTTGGGTTTTGTAACTCTCTTTATAATAGTGTTGATAATCAACACCCTATGGATCATAGCATGCATACCTCATTTCCAATTACTACCTTACCTACAACCAATGTGCATGATGTTAACAATACCATCCCTACCATGACTAGTTGTACTCAAGCCTTGGGGTATACTCAAAACCAAGGTGGAACTTCAATTCCTCCTTCTAAAATACCCATCTTTATTCCAATATATACTAGCACTATTGTTACCACAACTATTCAACCTACTAGCAATTTCAACACTTCCTTATGTATTTCCACAAAGAATCCTTCTAGCTTTGTGCATTCAAATCTCCTATCTCCTTAATCATCTCCCCTTACAAACCTATAATTCATTTTCCCTCCACAAACATACACCACTCCACTTTATTCCCCTCCATCTTACAATACCAACAATGATCCCATCATTAACACACTTTTGTGAAACATGTCAACCCTTCAACAAAAAATCACCATCCTAAATCAAAACAAGAATAGCCAACCTTCACAATACATCAAAACCAACCCGTTATCCCTGGAGATATTGAGATCACAAATGCCACAAGGTATAGAAGTTCCTAGATTTGAGAAATATGGTGGGAAAGGAGATCCTATTAGCCATGTTTCATTTTATACAACCCTATGTAGTGATTTCATCTTTGAAGACAAGCTCTTGGATAAACTCTTCCCTAGATCCTTGAAGGATACTACTTTAGAGTCATTTTTCTCTTTATCAAATAACTCAATAAACTCATTCAGTGATATTATTGATTCATTTTACAACCACTTCCACATTCACATGGGTCCCAAGATGACCCTAGCTGATTTAATGACATGTAAACAAAAGGATGATGAGAAAATCACTGATTTCATAACATGATATCAAATACTTTACTCATTTAAATAAACATTAAGATTCCTAATGCTGAACTTCAATGGATGTTTATTTCCAATTTACAAAAAAAATCCAAACCAAACTCAAGATGTTGAAATTCCCATCCTTCACATAGCTATGTATATCCCTTTGTGACTATTTGAATTCGGTTAGTAGTTGTGATATGAAAAATCCTCCTAGCCATCATGAAAAGGCTTAATCTACACTTCAAAATAGTTACCAACCTTACAAGAAACAAAATAAGGGATTTTTACAACTTAATCCCCTCAACCAAATCAACAAGTTGATAACCAAGTGGTTGCTATAAAGATGAAAAATCCTTTTTCCTTTGGGGATAGCAATAGAAAATATACCCCTCTACTCGACACCCTTCATAATATCATGTTGTAGCTCATGAACAAGAATATGATTTCCTTACCTCCTGTTAGAGCTCTTGATCCTAATAAACTATTACCTTCAAACTATAGATCAAATGATTATTGCCATTACCACCAATAAAATAACATGATACAGAATATTTTAAGCATCTTAAACATCTTGTGCAAGACCTCATTGATTCTAATCAACTTCAAATTGGAGGTGTGAATGATAAAGGTAATAAGTTTGTAGCTCCTCCTAACCAAAACTTACAAATCTTTTCAAATCCCATGCTGAAACACACTATTTCATTTGTCAAACCTAGTGAAACAAAGAATGATGTGATGAATGTGGACATGGATGATGAAAACACAAAAGATGAAAATGAGGAAAAACTAATTAAAATGGTGTTTTTTATTGAAGCTACACCTTGTAAGGGTCAAACCAAAATGCCCCTTGATATTGATTTCTCATAAAATGACATAATCAAACATGCACATGATGGTCCTCTTTACATAGGTAGAAGAATCAATGACAAGCCTACTAATGGGATATTAGTTGATCTTGTCTGTGTAGAGAATGTGATTACTAAAGAATTCCTATTTGTACATGACCTCTATCAAGATATATATGAAGGACCGAAAGAATGGATAAAAAAGAATAATGGTTTTTCTTTCCCTACAATTGGCTCAATAAATCTCCCTTTAAAGGTTGGACCAAAAACATTAAATGTCTCATTCACCATTATCCCGCCATCAGATCAATTTCATGTGAAGTTAGGCTATCCATGGCTTCGTTACATGAATGTCGTTCCATCGGTTGTGCCTAAATGTTTGAAGTTTCCCTTTGGAAATGAAATATTTACTGTGCATTATAGTGGCTTTAATCTTGTGTCTTCCCATGGGAACTTTTCATTGGATTTATTTCGGCCTGAGCCTATTGAACCTATTAGACCTCGTGAGGACTTCTTTTTCTAAGCACATCAAAATTTTAAGGTAAAGTGGATAGCAGAATTATCCCTTGGAAATATGCCTCAACCCATGATTGAGCCACCTATCCTTGATGAAGCAATTATTGAACCAAAAGCCCTTCCAAATATCTAAGAGCAGCCTATGATAAATCCTCCTACCATTTCCTATAAGAGACCACAAGAAAATAAAAGTAATCCCATTGTACTTCCTAAAATCAAACAAGTTTACAAAGCCAAAGAGAAAGTGGTTGAACAACCTCCTATGGTTCCTTTTGTTCCTCCCCTAAGGGAAGAAAATAAACCCATGGTTGAAAAACCCACTCCTACACAATCACAAATTGACAATAGATTGAAATGAAATAAAAAAGATAGAGAGTGTAGGCATAGGCGTCGTACTATTGCTCATATGTTACATACTAAAGAAGAAAAGAGCAACATAGAAAATCAAAATCTGAACTTTCCTGAAGCAATGCATGATGAATCTATACCCTTGCCACAATGTAAACAAGAACCTTCTATGGACATTATCATTTGACCTCCTGTTGTGATTAATTTAGATGATGAGATTGATATTACAAAGATTGATGAACAAGTGCATAATTAGCTGAATTCATTTTTATTTTCTTTCATGAACTTAAATGATAATAAGAGTGTTGAACTTAGTGTGTGTCCTAGTTTGGCACTTGATGTTGTCCCTTTGGATAGATTCCTACATCCTGTATATACTAATCAAGATTGGCATGCACATGACCTGCTACAGGTTGACTCGCATGTGCCTTACTAGTCTTTTGCATTGTTTTGTTTTTCATGTTTCTTTGTGTGATTGCATGTGTGTAATGTGATCCCCCACAATGTTTTGTGTAGTGTATCTCTCTCTTTTTATGCATTCTTCTATATGTATCTACATTCTTCTATATGCCATAAAAATTTTACCTTTTTCATTTGTCTTGTGTTTTCCTTTTGGGGATGATGCAAGGTGTCGAGACATTTAGGTATCTTCCATGTTGACCTGAAATATTTTTCTTTGTTTTCAATTTTTTTATGTCATTCTTCTAGTTCTATGAGTATTTGTGGAATGATGACATTTTCGAGCAATATAACAACATTGTAGCAAAGCCATACTGACCTCGAATCCATAGATCCCTGATGTATTTTTTAGGGAAACCCCTCTCTCCGTTTTCATGACATAGCTTCATTTCAAAAATATATGACTTGGAATAGGAATTTCTAAGTAAGATCTCATGTCTTAGGATTGAACATTGGCTAATTTAAAGAAATTTCTCACAACAATGGTGTTAGCAATAGCTTTAAAGTGGGGGCATACATAGTAATAGCTTTCAACATTTTTCATGTTTCATGGTCCGATTTTATTTTTCTTGTTATGCATCCTTTTCTTAGTGGTGTCATTGGGTTTGATGTCCTCCAAGAGTGCAATATTTCTTAGCGTACAACTTTCCTCTTAGTGGTAATATGGTGCACTATATTCCCTAAATTGTGAATCTTTTACTCTTGATTTTTCCTATCTTGGAGACATTAAGTGTGATGTTCCCTAAGAATAAGACCTTACACAAACTAAGAAAGATCTCTTTGAACAAAAAACATATATATATAATGTTCATAAGTGTCTAGCATAACACAACTTGTTAACCTTGGGAAGCTCAAATCCTAAATTCAAGGCCACCTAGCATAACACACATTGCTTTCCTATGGAGCCTTTCCATGCAACGCCTTATTGAAGTTATCAGAGGGATAGCTTTGGTATGGTTAGTACGATGAGAAGCTGACATAGAGGCACATGACTTTCTCATTGTATGGTGAGAGCTTGTAGGCCTCGCATGACTTTCTCACTAAGCCACTTTATTGGGAGAATCGCCTAGTGGGCAGCCTAAAGTTCTACTATGTTGGAATGAGTGTAAACTAGAAGCTTAGATGTGTTCCACATCACTTTGGATAGTCTTGGCTTGGTCTTCTTGGTCTTTTATATTATATGATTGTGTATCTTTGTCATTGTTGCATACATAAGTGTCTTGAATGTCTACTTTCATGTGAGATTGACATGGGGTCATACTCTCACTAAAGTGGGGGAAACATGTAGTGCAGGGAAAAAGTATCCCTTTTTCACACTTAATTTGGGAATAATTAATAATAAAATGAGCCTAATGTTGCCTTAATTTAGTATTGTAATATGTTTTTCATATTCACATTAAGTTTATGGCCCTTTTAAATAAAGTGGACTTAATTGTGCCTTACTTTTGATGTTGTAAGGTGTACCTTTACAATTTCACATTAATCTAGGGATTTATTAGTTAATTGAGGCTAATTTTTCTTAATTGGCCCCTTTAATTCAAATCCAAGCCTAATTAAATACAATTTTTGAGGGATAAAACTCAACATTCATAAATACCACACAACATTTAACTTTGGAAGATGTGTGTCATAGGTAAGTGACCTAGGACCCATTCTCCATAGGGTGAATGGGTCCTCACTTAGATCTAGGACCTTGATTTTACATAATGTTTAACATTGATCGATGTGTGTCCTAGGTAAGTGGCCTAGGACCCATTCACCCTATGGTGAATGGGTCTTCACTTAGACCTAGGACACCCTTTAAAATATGTGATTCAATGTCATCTTGTGATATTTGAATTTAGAGGATTAATATTAAGATATGTATAAATACAAGGTTATTTCATTATGTTTCATCCTAAGATACTAAGAAAATTTTATGAGATCAAGAGTACTTTCACAAGAGCATTATAGGAGAATTGAAGAGAATTTTCAAGGCATTCAAGGGCAGATTATTAAAGATTATTGCAGCAATCAAGATTCCTATCATCATGTCAAAGATGTATTTGCATCATGCATGTTGTTTGAGCTAATATGGTGATGTAGTGTTCAAGATCTAATCAAGCATATCAAAGGAATTTTTTCAAGAAAAGTTCATTATCAAGATATACATTCATTGAGGCCACTTCATGCTAGTTTGCAGATTTGTTGTCCAAGGTTCAAATAAGGATTGATTTTAGGTTGAAGATCCTTTGAAGAGCAAATTTGAAGAAAGTTGCAAAGTTGTCAAAGTTGCAAAAGAAGTTGTCAAATAATGGAAATTAACCTATAGGATTTATTTTTGGCTGTTCAATAGTGAACACCTAGAATTTGGAAGTGTAGACTGAGTAGAAGAGAACCCAAAAAGTAATTTCCAAAAACCCTAGCCAAGACCCATTTTCTATAGGGAGAATGAGTCCTCAGTGAGCTTCAAAAGGTGAATTTTGGTAAAAGATACACATCATTTTCACCTTTTGAGATATTCCTTTTGATTACTGTTTCAATCAGATTTGATTACTATTCTTCATTTTCACATTATAGCTTGCATTTTGAATGAAACTAGGAAAATAGGTCACACCCCCACACATATATACATATACCATCACCACATATTTTTATTCATTTCATCCCACAAAATTTATCCAATTAAAATTTATCAATAAAAATTTCTTACTTCCATAAATAGATAAAATATCAAATGCAATTCATAATCACAAGCACATAAGCATAACACTATATTTACGTGGAAAACCCTAGAAGGGAAAAACCATGGTAAGCAAGCTACCTGGAGCTACTGTCCAAATGCAACCTCAAAAATAAAATAAGATTTACAACAAGTTTTATTGCTTCAGTCAAAGGAAGCTTACAAGTCCCTACAACCAACAACACTTAAAAAATGAGGAAACAACCCTAGTACAACATACTTGATAGAAACTATTGACTAATCACCATTGCAACACTTCTACTCAACTACCTTTGTTTCCTTCATCTCACAGCCTTCAACACAATTCTTCACACACATATACTCCTTCCTTTGGCTCACTGCCTTCAACAAATTTCTTCAATCACACATATATTGTTGTCTTTGGCTCACTACCTTCAACATATCTCGTATATTTCTTCGTATCTTCTGCTTCACAACCTATGTTGCCTTCATCTCACTAATTTTTGCACACTTCCTTATATTGATGCATACCTCCTCACATTTACATAAACACACCTTACCACTATGACACACTTTACAAAATATTGATCTTTCATTTATATCCTCTATAAGATTCAAAAAGTTCCTCCTTAGATGGCTAGATTGAAATGTATGACATGAAACGTGCAACAACCACAATAAGTCAGCTCCAAAACACCTATAGTAAGAGGGAATTAAACATGATCCAAACGAGGAGATAAGAAGGACCTATTCTACTTTAGAACACATCCCCACACAGGTGCACACCTCAAAGACTTGACACAAACCATTCAATATACCAAGTTGGCCTAGTAGACACTAACCATCCATGCATTAACTCTAGACCAAAGGTAGTATCGAAGAGACCAAATAACATCATGTAGATCACTTCATAAACATTATATGATTTTCAAAAACATTCCCATACACTTCCTTTACAAGTTTATGCTACTTTATTCTATTGCAAGCAAATAGACACAAAGCCTAACATCACTTGCATACCTAGAAAATACAACCTCAAGATAGAACATTGAAAACCAAACTTGTAGTACACCTCAACACCTAATCTTTGAAAAGAGAAAACATAGAGACTATTTGAGTTTATCCTCCAAACCGCAAGACCATATATTCAAACATAGAGAAATGCAAAGCATTCCTTGGATGCCTACTGACTACAACAAAATAGAATTCATTATGCTAGCTCTGGAAACTTTTGTAATAACTTCTATGTTTTGAAACCAAGACCATACATACTTCACATATACCTTTGTCTAACTTCCAAATCGCAAGGCCATATCTTTAAATGTGGAGGAATACAGAGCATTCTTTTGAGCTTCTTTAGCACAACTTCCTAACCCACTAACTATATGAAAAACTTCCATATCTTATGCAATGCTTTACACCAATTCACAACACCATAGACAACAATTATTTCTCTTTTAATCAAACAACAAGAAACTAAAACTTCATATTAGCATACCTATTCATGAGAAACAAAAGATATGGTACAACTGTATATAGCATGATCATGGCATTCATCCAATGTCCTGCACTTCACAACACTATTGATTGCCATACTAATTGCATCACATGCAAACTTCCATCAATGACAAAACCTACAATAATCTACATACATGAAACCTTTCACAATACCACTCTATTGACATCAATGACAACACCTGCAATAGAATCAACCCAATTAAAACAAAAACAAATTATATGGAATACTATGTTACTGAGTTCCAAAGGATCTTCGTCATGGTATCGAGGATTATGGAGAAAATAATAACTTACCTAATTATTGAAGGGCTATCTGAGTTAATTCATGGTGTAGTGAGTTATTTTGACCCCACAACCCTCCAAGAGTCTATTCGAAAGGCCCTAAGATTTGAAACCACATTGAAACAAAGGAGAATATCCAACCCAATAATATGCCATCAAAATCACATAATAAAAATCCCTATAAAATAAATTGACAACCCAAACCATTCCCTTCTCAAATACACGACTTGGGAAGAAAGGATAAAGATCTAAAGGGAAGGATTATGTTTTAAGTGCAAGAGAAAATGGGAGAAAGGATGTAAGTTCCCAAGAAAAGCACACAATCTAGAGGCATTATCCAATGAAGAGCTATGGGAAGAACGAAGTGAAACTCCCAACAAGAAAGGATGGTTCAAGGAAGAAGACTATGGAACCCTAGTTGCAATCTCAAAAACATCCAGGTACCACCCATTTCAAATTTGTAGCATTCTTAAGGGACAAAAGGTGATTGTACTAGTGGATAGCAGTGCCACACACAACTTTATTGACAAAGGATTGGCTACAATAATGAATTTTGAAGCTAAAAATTTTGATGGCTTTAAGGTAGCCATGGCTAATGGGTTCACTACCTTACGCTAAAGAAGGATGCCATAACTAAGCATCACCTTGGGAAGGAATCCAATTAATGAAGACTTCTATGTTGTAAATATGGGAGACACAAATGTAGTCTTGGGTGTCCAATGGCCGCACTCTTTGGGGCATTGCTACCAAGAATTCCAGAAAATAGAACTCAATTTTCAACATAACGAACGAGAAGTAATATTACATGGATTATTCGATGGATCCCCAAAATGAATCTCATACAAAAGGATGAAAAGAACCTTTAGGAATGGGCAAGTTGAATGGGATTCCTAATGCATGATACTTGAAAAGTATTCCTCCAAAACCAAAGCCATACATCTTGACATCAAACCCATCCTAAATAAAATTAAAATGGTACTTGGCAACATTCCCCCAGGAATTCCTCTAAAGATGGATTTTGAGCACACCATAGAACTTGAAGAAGGGGCTAAATCTATAATCACTATACCCTATAGGAACCCCCAAAAATTTAAAGAAGAAATAGAAAAAAAATTAAAGAGCTTCTTGAAATGGGGCACATTCAATCTAGTTCGAGTCCCGTTTCCTCCTTCATGGTACTAGTCAAAAAGATGGATGACACCATGAGAATATGCATTGATTATAGGGCCTTGAATAAAAAGACCATGAAAACCATTATCCTATCCCTAGAGTCGATGAACTAATTGATGAATTACATAGAGAAAAATACTTTTCTAAGATTGATCTAAGATCTGACTACCATCAAATTAGAATGAAGGAGGATATCCCTAAGACCACATTTAGATGCCACTTTAGACACTTCAAATTTTTGGTTCTACCCTTTGGCTTAGCCAACACCCCCACCACATTACAATCATGCATGAATCACTTATTTAGGAAACATCTAAGGGTAAAAGTACAAAGTTGTGTCACACTTTTATAAAGGAAACAACCAACACTAATCCAAATTTTAAACTTGAATCACTAAAAAGTGGCATATATGTTTAGAATTTTGAAATGATGTAAATAATTAAATATGTATTTTTTAGTATATTTATGTTTATTTTTTGAAAAAAATTTAAAAATATTTTTAAATAGTTTTTTCATAAATTGACACTATAATTTAGGTACTGATAAAATGTTGAAAATTAAAGTTACATGAGATGTTAATCTTTATATAGTAATTTTTTTTTCCTTCATATTTTTTTTGTGTATTTTTAACTTGAAACTTTAGTGCATGAATATATTTTTTTCCAATATTGATAAATATATATTTTTAAATAAATATTAGAATGTGCATATTTAAAACACAACTATTTCCATTTGATGCCAACTTTCATATTAAATATTTATCTAAAATAGAAAAAAATTATACTATCTTGATATAAACTATTTTATCTAGTGCATCATATTTTTTTCAAAAATTTTAATAAGTTTTAGTATTTTTCATTGACATGGAAATCAACCTAATATTTTGTGATGATAACCTAATTATAGTAAAACTAAAATATAAAATATAAATAATAATTAGACTATATATATATATATATATTTAAAAAACTACACTTATGGATCAACAAAAAGGTATTTTTATATTTTTATTAAAAAATGTTATTTGCATGAGCAAGAGTTGTTGAAACATCAATTTTTTTAAATAATTTTTTTTTTGTGGTAAATTGACCTCAAAGTGGTACTACATATGCATTTAACTAACATTTTTAGTTAGAAAATTTGTAGAAATATCCAAGTTAGCTATAACATGGATCGTACTAGATCATATGCTTGACCAAAATTAGTTTTTAGATAGAAATACTTAAATTCACTTGTGCAAATATGTTGGCCAAAAGTGTGACACGGATTTGTACTTTTCCCCCTAAGGAAGTTCCTATTGGTATTTTTTAATGACATTTGATTTACAATGGAACATGGGAAGACCACCTTAAGCATATTGATGAAGTCTTATGAATTATTGAGCAAGAATCACTATATGCCAAAGTCTCAAAATGTGAATTTGGGTTAGAAGAAATCCTATATCTAGGACAAAAAATCAATGCACAAGGGGTAAGTGTGGACAAAAAAAAGATAAAGTCTATAAGGGAATGGCCAAAACCAAGAACCCTGACTCATCTAAGGGGTTTCTTGGGCTTATGCAACTAGTATAGAAGATTTGTCAAAGGATTTTTAAATATCATTGCTCCACTGACTAAATTAACAAAAAAGGGAGCCCTTGCATGGAATGAAGGAGCTTAGCAAGATTATGAAAGACCTAAGGATATCATGATTTAATTTCCCATTCTAGCCATTCTTGATTTTACATTACCTTTTGAATTAGAATGTGATGCTTTAGGTGAGGGCATCGAGGTAATACTCACTCGAAATAAACACCCAATTGCATTCAAAATTCGCAAGCTTACAAAAAATAAAAAATATTACTCTATTTAGATAAGGAAATGTTGGTCATCATGCATGCTCTAGCCAAATTTAGATAATATTTGGTTTGTGGAAGATTCATTGTAAAAATTGATCACAACAGCCTAAGGTTTTTTTAAACAAAAAATATTTAAATGGTCGATAATAAAAATGGGTTAGCAAGTTGCAAGTTTATTGTTACATCATGTCTCATAGTTATCGAGTTACTTCCACCTTCATGAGTGAAAATGTTGATAAATACAAATTGTGACTATAATATTTTTACTAGGTGAAAGAAATATTGAAATATGCATTAAGATGATATTGCTTTTAAAGGAATAAAGTGTTTTATATTGATGAAATGTGATGAAAGAATATATTGCAATTCGAATATTTAAATCCTTTGTCGATGCAAATGTTTTATGATGTAAATGGATTTAGTGTGAATGGATAACTACCTATAAAGTGTATTAATCTATATGTAGGAACATATTCAATCCCTCAGGTGTGTGAGGGGGAGTATCACTCAAGAGAGGAGCTTGGTCTAGTAATCCTTAATAAATCCTAACTGATCATTCACACACTCACTTCTAGTTTGGTTTAGTTGAGTTGATAGCTTGGGAAATTGTAAGTAACCTTTAGTCTTGTTTGAAGTTATGATCTTGTTTTGTGAATATTCTTGATTAGGGTGATGTGATTGAGTCTCTATATCAAGTGAAGAATTTTTCCTTGTAAGTTCATATTTGTATGTGTTAATCAATGAAATATATACACTTCATGTATATACGTTGATAAATAAGAATGTGATTATATGTACTTAATTGTAAATATTGAAATAATAAACTATTCATATAATATATGTATATATGCATACAAACATATATACATAGTCATTTTGTGGTATGCATAAATATATTTATATATATTTGAATGGAAAATAATACATTTAATAAAAATCTAAATAAGATAAGATATATATAAATTAATATAGATATATACATTTACATATAAATTGTTAAATATATATACATATATATAATAGTAAATATATCTATTATTATGTGAAACACGTGATACTCTTTTATAATGCATTTAACTCACCATAGCTCATTACTATTAGCAAGTTATATAAACATTGAGTGTTGTAATATATGCCATAGGTCGTACATTGTGACATGTCAAACATTCACTGAAGTAAATTTCCTAATTTTTTACTATGCAAGTAAGATAAACTATGTAGCAAGCCATTGCAATAAAAAATTTCCTTTCTTCATTAAAAATATATGAACAAAGATGTTATAACAAAGTACAATAAGGATTTCCATTTCATTACAATATTTCACTAAGAAGAATATTTCCAAGAAAGCACAAAACTACATACATAGCTCCTATGAGCTTCATAGCATAAGATATAGATGGTCCAAGAATCCACCTTTCAAAACCTTGATCTATTGTCACCTGTTGAGGAGGAGAAGCATCACTCAAGAAATTTTCTGCCGACCTCAGACTCATATGCAGTCCCCCACACATCTATCAATGATAGATGACCCTTCCCTTTGATGAAGTAATTGGTTGGGTAACCTTGTATGAAATACCACTGAGCTTAGTGTTGTGTCCTACATGACTAGGATTTATAACCTATGCTAGGTAGCCCTCATGAATTTTAATGGACATGAAGAACTGATAGTGGAGTCTCAGAAATATCGCCATCTACAGTGGAGTCTCATACAATCACAGTACTTTGGCCAAAGTGTTCTATCTCAGTATAATCGAGCGATGGTCTACCATTCACCTACACTATGGCAAGCTTGTTTTGACTTAAGGCCATTATATCTATGCCTAGGAAATCCCTCTCCATAGGAAAGCTACTCCCCAAGATAACCTATTTATTTAACACAACCTAAGGTAACGCAACTCAATAAGAAAAATACAAGTTCCCTCCCTTCACTGGACAACATTCCCAGGAGTAACCTACTATCCATCTATCATAATTAATTACCTAGAAATGAGTGTTCCTTAAGCTTGTCTATGTTTGATCATATCTAGTATAATAACAATACCTATGATAAAAAGTATTTCTTACCCATATCTACTCATGTCTAGTATAATAATAATACCCATAACAAATAGTCTCTCCTATCATAGAGTACTTACAAACAATGCACAAACAAAGTAAATAGTTTCCATCTTTCTTTCAAAGAAAACAATATTTTCCTCTATGTGCAAGTAACAACAAGACTAGTTTAATCAATCAAGACATAGCTCATTTATAAATAGAATAATAAAAAGTATAATATCCTCATGCCTGTGTTTAAGCTTTCAAATTTGATTGGTTTCCAATACAACACTTTTAGAACAACTATCTCGATATTGACCCTCCAAAAAAGTCTCACAACTCTTAACTCTCAAGTTGGAAAATGCTTCTTCTCAAAGGATAATAAAACTCTCTCAATACTCAAGGCTCTCACTCACTGATTTGATAGAATATTGTAGATAGAAAATTATACGAAATGTAGAGACTTTGTACAAGAAATAACACACAAAAGAAGAATAATGATGCGTCTAAACAAATGAACTCATCCTGCTAGATTTATATAGCAAGTAGGAGATCACACACCCTAAGGATCAGGTATGTGGTTGATAGAAAATTTCATGCATAAACAACACATGATTCACAGAGAAAAGGTGGCAAAAATGTAAGCATAAACTTAGCTCAAACAATTATAGATCGAACTTCATATTCAATAGCAATTGGAGACCAATTTAAATCTCCATGTGATAGAATTCAATTTTTATCTTAAAACAAACATCTACAGGTTAAAGGATTCAAAGGTGGTGCCAAGCGTTATTATGCTCTCTCCTAGATGGTGTGGTTTCCTCCTTTAGAGAAATAGTTAATAACAAAAGTGTGCCATCAAGTTAAAGTATTGACTAAGTCAAGCTAAGTGTCGATTCTCTCATTAAATTGGTTTAGAAAAATTCATCAATATGTTTCCCATACTTATACAACTATTTGATCGATGCTAATTATCATGGCAACATAGTTTACCAAGTCCATGGTTTCCCTATTAAAAAGGTGTCGACTTATTCTCTTCTTAAATATCGACTTTATGGTTGTGCTTAGTTTGCATATCACAAACTCTCTATCGTCGAGAACATGAGCATTAAGTGGTTCAAGAAATATAGTCACTAACATTCCAAAGTTCGGCCTTAACTTGTTTAATAAATCGGCCTCCAAGTTGACTAAATTAATCGACTTCAAAGCCAAATGTATAATGCATTAAAATCGGTTGATAATCATTTCTTTAGATAGTCGATCTAAAATAAAGTATCATTTAAATATATATACATAACTTATACATACATACATATATATATACAGTTCACATATATATGAACACACAAATAAATATATATATATATACACATATACGTATATATGTATATATTAATATATACCCATATTTATCAAATGTCAATAAAGCATGTATATATAATCGATATACAAAGTAATGCATGAAAATAACAATCACATTGTTCTAGTAATATATCAATTGTGTATACATACATATATATATTCCTCTATGTACATGTATGTGTATGTATACATGTATTGATACATTCATATGGGGATGTCCATCTACTACCATACACGTATATGGATACATATATACATATGGATATATGTATATACATTATATATATACACATTTGATTCTCATACAAAATCAGATATAATTACTATGATATTGATAAGAGAATATGAGCGATATGTCTATACATATATATATGCACATTGTTGGTTCCATCAGATAGTTCCATGCGCATAAGCAACTCATGCATGAGTGTGCATAGGTATGTCTACCTATGTACCCTTATGTACATGTTCCTTTGTGTGTACATGGTCTATCATTTTTGTGCATGTGTGTACGCATACACATACCTCATATGCTTCACATATCAATACAAACATAGCAACAAGGAAAGAACTCTCAACCTCAAACAGATAAACATCACCCAATAATGTACTCAATAGTAAACTAGACTCTTACTAAAGCAAACATAATAACTAAGGATGACTTAGCAACTTCCCACTTAATAACTAGGCTCAATTATTTTATTGTGGTGTGTGTAAGCTCAGATAGGCTACATTACTGGTTACCAAACCAAGACCTTCTCCTGAGTGATACTTCCCCTCGGCCTGGAGGAATTGAACATATACATGTAATCAATTGTTCACAAAATATGCAGTATACATATTACATCTCCAAATTTAGAATATCAACACAATATTCATCCAATCACATAAATGTATTCATTCATATAACATTAAATGAGATGACATTCATTCATTAAGCAGTCATAACAAAGTGCACACACAAATTATTCATCCACTAAATTCACATTACATTCACATTTTACCCTACATAGTAATAGTAAATAGTAATTACACAATTGGGGTGTAACATACTGCCCTCCTTGTGAATCATCATCCTTGATGATTTTAGTAGAAAAATTAAAAAAACAAACAATCAACATATTGTTCAAGCATTCTCATAAGCATCTAAATCACGAGGAAACTTTTGTTGAATTTCAGCATAATCTTCCCAAGTGGTTGAGTCTTTTGCATACTGATCCCATTGGACTTTGCACTGTAGAACCTCCCTATTATGCAAGTGAAGCTTACATGTTCTGAGCACCTTGATGGGCTCAAGTGTTACCACTCCAGGGTCATGTTCTTGTAAATCAGTCCAATCATTCACATGATTATCACTAGGTACATACCTCTTAAGGTAAGACACATGGAAGAAATTATGCATTATGGAAAGAGCTAGTGGTAATGTTATTCGATAGGCTACCAGATTCACTTCCTCTAGAATCTCAAAAGGTCCAACATAATGTGGGGCTAACTTAGAATAATTTCCAAATTTAATGGATATTTTGTGAGGTTTCACTCTCAACAACACTTTGTCACCTACGGTAAAATTTTGAGGCACTCTCTTAGCATCGACATAACTTTTCTGACGATCATTAGCTTCGACCAACCTTTGCTTCACAATATTAACTTTCTCATCCATTTCAACCAACATATCTGGCCCAAGAGTCACTCTATCCTCAATTCTATCCCAACTTATAGGAGTTCAACACTTTCGACCATACAATGCTTCAAAATGAGCCATCTTTATTGCATAATGATAAGAATTGTTATAAGAAAATTTGACTAAGGGTGAGTAGTCTTCCCACTTGTATTGTTGATCCATGCAATACATTCTCAGTAGGTCTTCCAAAACCTGATTAACCCTTTCCATTTGTCCATTCATTTTTGAATGATATGCTGAGCTAATATTCAACTGAGTCCCTAGTGCAGAAAACAAGGTTTACCAAAACCTAGAAGTGACTCATGCATCCCTATCTGAGATAATTTTCTCCAAAATTCCATGCAAGCTAAACACTTCTTGCAAAAAAAATCTTTCTATGACAAGTGCTCCATCAGTTAGATTCCTGGGTATAAAATGTGAGACTTTGGTAAGCTTATCTGCTACTACAAGAATGGCATTGTGCTTATTTCTTGATATAGGAAATCCTTGCACAAAGTCCATACTTATGACTTGCCACTTCCTCTCTGTTATGTCATGTGGATATAACAATCCTACAGTATGATGATGCTCCACTTTCACACTTTGACATTCCAGACATCTAAACACAAAATTAGCAACATCTCCTTTTATCCCTTTCCAAAAATATAATGGTTTCACATCCACCATCATTTTGGTCACTCTAGGGTTTGCAGAGTATGGTGCTTCATGAAATTCTTTCTATACTAGATTCATTAACTCCACTACATCAAGTACATACATCCTACCTTTATACCTAAGTAATACATTAGGTTCAAAATGAAAACCCTCACACCTAGAATCTTGTGGATTATTAGCGAGTTCCTACTTGACTTGCAAGTAGTACTCATCCTATTTGCACTTTTGCAACACTTGTCCCTTAAAGTTGGTTTGAATGGTTAGTATTGAAATAATATGAAATCTTTGACTCAAGGCATCGACAATCCTATTCTCTTTCCCTTTTATATAATTGATATTGAATTCATAGTCAGCTATCAACTCCAACCATCTTCTTTTCCTAGCATTTAGATTAGGTTGAGTAAAAAGGTACTTTAACCCATTATTGTCAGTTTTCAATTCAAAGGGATTCCCTAACAAGTAGTTCCTCCACATTTGTAATGTGTGAACCACAACTCCTAACTCTAAATCATGCAACATGCATATTTTTTCTCATAAGGTTTCAAATTTCTAGACTCATAAGCAATCACTTCCCATATTGCATTAACACACCTCCTAAACCTCTTTGCATGCATCTATTATAATCATAAAGTTACCCTCAGGATATGGTACTTTCAAGATCAGTGCAATGGTCAAATTCTCTTTAAGTAAATCAAAGGATTCTTGACACTTCTCAGTCCACTCATATTTATTCCATTTTCTCTCTAAAGAGGTGATTGCAAAATCAATCTTGGAGAAGTTCACAAAAGACTTTCTATAGTACCCTACTAGACCCATAAAGCTTCTTACCTTAAACACATTATTGGGTACATGCCACTCAAGTACTACCTTGATCTTAGCAGGATCTATGGAGATTCTATCCATCGAGATTACATGCCCTAGATAATGAACTCTCCTTTGGAAGAAAGTACACTTAGAGAGTGTACCATACAACTTGTGTTCTCTTAGATGTTGTAGAACTATCTCTAAATTTCTATAGTAATTTTGCTCATCCTTGGAATAAATAAAGATACCATTTAGAAAATCCAAGAAAAATTTATCCAGGAAATCTCTAAATACACTAGTCATCAAATTCATAACTGCAGCGGGTGCATGTGTTAACCCAAAAGGTAAAACTGTGAACTCATAGTGTCCATATCTGGTTTTGAACACAGTCTTAAAGATATCTTCATCTCTAATTCTCAACTAGTGATATCAAGATCTCAAATCTATCTTCAAGAATATGGCAGATCCTCTCATTTGATCAAAAATATCATTAATGTGTGGTAATGAATACTTATTCTTTACTATGGCTTTTCTAATCATATGATAATCGATGCACAAATGCAAAGTGCCATCCTTATTTTTCATGAAAATAACCAATTCTCCCCAAGGAGAAACACTTGGTCTTATCAACCCTTTTGAAAAAAATTCATCCAACTATTCCTTAAGCTCCATTAGCTCAGTTGTTTTCATCTTGCAAGGCACCTTGGAAATAGGTTCAGACCCTAAAATTATATCCATAGAGAAATCAAATATCCTCTTTGGTGGTAACTCAAGTAACTCCTCTGGAAACACATCCAAAAAAATTCTCAATATAGGATATCTTTCCATCTCCAATATTCCAGTGTCATCTATTTCAAATCTTCCATCTCTTGGAAGCTTTGGGAATCCAAGTTATCAAAATCTTCTTCAAGTTCTTCAATCTTAATGGCAAAGAGTTTGTACCCTTTCTTCTCATCCCTCACTAGTTGCATTGTCGATATTTGACAAATCCTTACTTCTCTAGGTATCCCTTGGAACTTCACTCAGTTTCCAAAATCATCTAGGCATTCTATGGTTTTTACATGGAAATCTACCTTAGCCCTATGTCTCCACAATCAATTCATACGTAAGCTAACATCATAGGATCCTAATGGTGTGACATAAAGTTTTACTTCTATAGAGAAACAAGGTAGCTCTATCCTAGCCTCAAACAAACATTGTTCCACCTTTTCTCTTGTTTGTTTTTTGCATATTCTACATCCCAAGATGTTGCAATGTGTCCATCCTTTCTATATAATTGCTTAACTACTCAAGGTGAAATGAAATTCTTAGTTGCACCAATATCAATGAGAATTGAAATAGGTAAACCAAATAAAATAACTAGAGTTTCAATGGGAGTTGCCTGATACTCTGCTTGGCAGCCATCCAATGTTGCATGTATCCTCTATTGGAACATTTCCCATTGAGTAGGTAGTGAACTACTAGAAGGCTTACTAGGACAATCTCTAGCAAAATGGACCCCCCCACAAGTATAGCATCCTATAAATGGTACCTTCTTCTTTGCAGGTTCTCCCAATCCACTAGCATTTCTGCCAGCATTGTTGGCATTTCCTCGGTTGGAACCATTCCTTCTTCAATCCCTTCTTGACTCTTTTCCACTATTGTGGTTACCTTTTTCTCCTTGCATAGGTACATTTTGCACAACCTCCACCTTCTTTGGAGTTGGCTTATCAAGAATTTCCACAATCTTCTTATTGTCTTTACTTTCTTGTCAGTTGGAAATTTCCCTAAGCTTTTCTTCTTGCTTAATTTATTTTTTATATACATGATCCATAGTTTTAGGACTATGCATATCCACATCCCCTCCAATTTGATTGTTAAGTCCCATTATAAATTTTCTAATGTGGAAGCACTCATCCTTAGGATACATAGGAACATAACACATAAGTTGGGTAAAATTTTCCCAATACTCATTGACCAACATATTTCCTTGCTTCAAACTGTGGAAGTCCATGTTTTTGGTCATAGTATAGTTGGGGAAACCATCACTAATAGAAAATCTCAATAAATTACCCCCATGTTAGCTTTCCATGAGTTGATATTGAGTTCCAAATTTTTTTTCATCCACCAAGTCAAAGCTTCTACAGCTAATTGGTATGCAATCCAAGTGGCTTTAGTGGTCTTAGTGTAATTTTAGGTTTCAAATACTTTTCCATTTGAATAAGCCATGCCTCAGCTTCATCCCCACTATCACTTCCCTCAAACTTGGGTGGAACAATCTTCTTCATATTTTTAGAAAATTTGGAAGCCATACACTTCTTATTTCTTTCCTTAGATGGTGTTGGTGATCTTTCTTTTTTGTGATCATGGGTTTCATCATGTCAATGAGAAGATTTTTCACCTTCATTCTCATTAATAGGAACCTCTTTCTCAACCCTAGCTTGTGCCTTTTCTTGTTCGAGGTTATCTAACCTTTCCATAATTTGGTCAAGCATAGCTTCAATTCTTGTTGGCCCTTTCCCAACTTCTTGGCTACTGCCAAGATTGGTTCATGTCCTCACCATCTTCATAAGATTGAGTTTTACCTAAATGTTTTATCCATGTTAGACTAAATTACGGTATCAACTATCTTACATAAAAAATTAGAAATGGAATTCATACAGACATAAAGTATTCCACATAAGATTAAGCACGTGCTTTTGATAAATAAATTATTTTATTCATTTCATAAGGATTTAAATCCTTTGATTACATGGACTGACTATTCAAATAGTCGAGTGGAGAGTATCCCTCAAATTCACTCTTTGACACATAACTTAATTGAGTATATCCTACAGACTAAGATTGTTGCTCATCTCTATCTTTTTTTTCATCCCTTAATTGTTCATATCTATCCCAAAATGGATAGTAGCCTTTGGATTTATCATCTAATACATAGTTATGAGTTTCAATGCCAATATGGTGTTCATCAACAATATAGTCTACCCTAATCGCAGACATTTGTGCATGAGATCATGTTAGATCTAGTTGATGTCGAGGTACATATCCCTCAAACTTGTTACTTGAAGAAATTACTATTACTTATGCCAATAGAAGAACTCTAGGGTCCCCAAAGATGAATGTCAGGATGACACTTCCTTCTGAGGGCATATCCTTGGAAAGTGATAATGACACGAACTTTTCTCATCAGATGGAAGGTAAATTGTTGTATATAGCCTCCATCTTCATCTTCCTCTTCACATCACTGATCCAAGAAAGTGCATGACTAAGTGTTTCAGTGTCACTCAACTGGATGGAATTGTATTTGGTTCCCTCTATGGTTCTAATGATGGCTTCTCTTTCCTTCTTGTCCTTGAGGTAGTGCTTGTTTTTTATTACTCAATTTTGAGCCATTAATCTGAGACACACCATCCTAGCACAATAATTCACAACATTAGATAATATTGGATGGAAATAATGATGAGCTCATAGGTTCAAGAGCTAAACCTGGTAGCTTTGATACCACATGTAACATGCCAAATGTTCACTGAAGTAAATTTCCTAAGTTTTTACTGTGCACATAAGATAAACTATGTAATAATCCATTTGCAATAAAAAAATTTCCTTTCTTTATTGAAAATATATGAACAAAGATGCTATAGAAAAGTACAATAAGGATTTCCATTCAATTACAATATTTCAAAAAGAAAAATATTTCCAAGAAATTACAAAACTACATACATAGCTCCTACAAGATTCATAGCATAAGATATAGATGGTACAAGAATACGCCTTTCAAAATGTTGGTATTTTGTCACCTGTTGAGGAGGAGAAGCATCACTCAAGCACTTTTTTTCCAACCTCAGACTCATATGCGGTCCCCCACACATCTATCAATGATAGATGTTCATTCCCTTTGACGAAGGTATTGGTTGGGTAACCTTGTATGCCATACCACTCTAAGCTTAGTGTTGTGTCCTACATGAATAGTATTTATAACCTACAATAGGTTTCCCTCATGCATGTAAATGGACATGGTGAACTGACAGTGGAGTCTTGGAAATCTCATTATCTATAGTGGAGTCTCAGACAATCATACTACTTTGGCCAAAGTGTTCTCACTCAATATAATCAAGTGATGGCCTACCATTCACCTACACTATGGAAAGCTCATTTTGACTTAAGGCCATTATATCTATGCTTAGGCAATCCCTCTCCATGGGAAAGCTACTCCCCAAGATAACCTATTTCTTTCACACAACTCAATAAGAAAAGTGCAAGTTTCCTCCCTTCACTAGACAACATTCCCAGGAGTAACCTACTAGCCATCTAGCATAATTAATTACCTAGCTATGAGTTCTCCTTAAGCTTGTCTATGTTTGATCATATCTAGTATAATAACAATACCTATGATAAAAAAAAAGTATCTCTTACCCATATCTACTCATGTCTAGTATAATAATAATACCCATAACAAACAGTCTCTCCTATCATGGAGTACTTACACACAATGCACAAAGTAAATAGTTTCCACCTTTCTTTCAAAGAAAACAATACTTTCCTCTATGTGCAAGTAACAAAAATACTAGTTTAATTAATCAAGACATAGTTCAATTAGAAATAGAAAAAAAAAAAGTAGAATATCCTCATGCCTATGTTTAAGCTTTCCAATTTGATTGGCTACCAACATAGTACTTTTAGAATAGCAACTATCTCTATATTGATCCTCCAAAAAATTATCACAACTCTTAACTCTCAAGTTGGTAAATTCTTCTTCTCAAAGGATAATAAAACTCTCTCAATACTCAAGGCTCTCACTCACTAATTTGATAGAATATTGTAGATAAAAAAGTATACAAAATGCAGAGACTTTGTACAATAAATAATGCATAAAAGAAGAATAATGATGTGTCCAAAAAAATGAACTCGTGATGCTATTTATACAGCAAGTAGGAGATCAAACACCCTAAGGATCAAGCATGCGGTTGACAAAAAATTGCATGCACATCAACACATATTTCATAGAGAAAACGTGACAAACATGTAAGCATAAACTTAGCTCAAAAAACTAAAAATTGACCTTCATATTCGACAAAAATTGGAGACCAATTCAAATATCCATGTGATATAATTTGATTTGTATCTCAAAATAGACATCTACTGGTTAAAGGATTCAAAGGTGGTGCCAAGTATTATTATGCTCTCTCATCGATGGCATGGTTTCCTCCTTTAGAGAAACAGTTAATAACAAAAGTGTGCAATGAAGCTAAAGTATCAACTAAGTCATGCTAAGTTTCGATTCGCTTATTAAATTGATTTAGACAAAGTCATCGATATGTTTCCCATGCTTATACAGTTGTTTGATCGATGCTAATTATCATGGCAATACAGTTTACCAAGTCCATGGTTTCCCTATTAAAAAGGTGTTGACTTATTCTCTTCTTAAATATTGACTTTATGGTTGTGCTTAGTTTGTAGATCACAAGCTCTCTATCATCAAGAACATGAGCATTAAGTGGCTCAAGAAATACAATCACTACAGTTCCAAAGTTCGGCCTTAACTTGTTTAGTAAATCGACCTCCAAGTTGATTAAATTAATCGACTTCAAAGCCAAATGTATAATGCATTAAAATCGGTTGATAATATTTGCTTTAGATAGTCGATCTCAAAGCAAGTATCATTTAAATATATATACATAACTTATACATATATATACTCACACACACACACACACATATATACACACATGTATACAGATATATGTATATGTTAATATATATCCATATTTATCATATGTCAAAGAATGTATATATAATCGATATACAAAGGAATACATCAAAATAGAAATCACATTGTTATATTAATATATCAGTTGTATATACATGCATACATACATACATATATATATATATATAATATTCATATATATGCCTCTATGTACATGTCTGTGCATGTATACATGTATCGATACATTCATATATGCATGTGCATCTGCTACCATACACACATATGGATACATATAGGCATATGGATATATGTATATACATTATATAGATACACATTCAATTCTCACACCAAATCATACATAATTACGATTGTATTGATAAGAGACTATGAGTGATATGTCTATACATATACATATGCATGTCATTGGTTCCATTGGATAGTTCCATGCAAACAAGAAACTTGTGCATGAGTGTGCATAGGTACGTCTACCTATGTACCCTTATGTACACGTTCCTTTGTGCGTATGGTCTATCATTGTCGTCCATGTGTGTACGCATAAACATACCTCATATGTTTCACATATTAATACAAACATAGAAAAAAGGAAAGATCTCTCAAGCTCAAACAGATAAACATCACCCAATAATGTACTCAATAGTAAACTAGATTCTTTCTAAGGAAAACATAATAACTAAAGATGACTTACCAACTTCCCACTTAATAAATCAACTCAATTATTCTATTGTGGTGTGTGTAAGCTCAGATAGGTTACGTTACTGGTTACCTGACCAAGACCTTCTCCTGAGTGATACTTCCCCTCTGCTTGGAGGAATTGAACATATACCTGCAATCACTAACACATGTACATGACAGTCAGTTGTTCACAAAATATGGAGTATTATATTACATCTCCAAAGTTAGAATATCAACACAATATTCATCCAATTGCATAAATGCATTCCTTCATATAACATTAAATGATATGGAATTTATGCATTAAGCAATGATAACAAAGTGCATACACAATTTATTCATCCATTGAATTCACATTACATTAGTAATAGTGATTAGTAATTGCACAATTGGGGTGTAACACGCATGAATATAGCACAAAGAGTGTAAGGTGGGGCATTAATTAAATGGTTGCATAAAAGAAAGACAATGTATTATCCAGGGGTAACACATTATCATAGCGTGTGGCATGGAAATAGCTCATTGTTTAATGACTTTGCATAGAGATTTAAAGTGTTGAATATGAGTTCCAAGGGCATTGCATAAACAATAGACATTATATTAAGTATTTAAATGTTGAGTAATATAAACATAGGCAGTGCTGGAATAAAGTGCATGAAATAAAATGCAAACCAACGAGAGATAAATCTTCCAAGACTAAGTCAAAATATAAAGGAAAATTGAATACTCAATGTATAGGAAATGACTTGGTCTAATTCCAAATAGCAACCCAAAATAATAGGGTGTTATGTGCAAGATCATGATGGGCCAAAAAGTGGCGATATGATGGGTATGTGTAGGGTATGTGGCTGGCAACCTTTTTTTTACCCAAAATTGATGAAACAAAAAGGGTTTTTAAAGGAAATTCTCAACTTTCCACCAATATAAATTATACTTTAAAAACTTTGAATTTAATAAATAATTATTATTCATTTTCTATTTGAATTGCAACCGAAGTCTTGATTGATAGGCTGATTGAAAAACATTTTTAGCTTTCAAACAATATCAAAAATTTTTAATCCAAAACATGTGTCACATTATATGCTTCACATACTATAGGATTAAAAAAAAAAAAATTGAATTTCATGAAGTTTTGACCAAATTAAGGTGGTTAGACATACACTTTTTTATATTTTTTAAAAGTTGTAATAAAAATTCATAATTAATTATTTACTTGGAAAAAATTACAAAAAATATGCATCACATCGGGACATGAGTCCTATACTTATATATAAAATCTTATAAAAAAATATTATCATTTTATTGTGGTTAGGGTGGTGAGATGGACACCTACTTATTTTTCAGAAATTTAAGTACTCGCATTGAAATTTCAAATTTTCACCAAATAGATTTTTAAAAAAATCCTTAGTAGTTTAGAAACTACATTCAATTTTCTACAGATTCTATTCTTACATATTTTTGAAATAATATAGATAACTTATTCAAATTTTTACGTCAAGTTGCCTAACTCTGATTTTTCTAAATTTTTTGCCACTTAAGGACCTGTTTTTTCCATGATGATCCTGCACATACCCAAGGAGCATGATTTTTTGTGTGGCACCAAACTATGAATAGTGTCAACTAGATAGAAGCCTAATCTAAAATACAAATTCTAACCTATGAAGCAAATTGGAATGTGAGAAATAGTCAAATGAGAAGCTAGCCAAAATGAGTTGACTTGTGGAAACATTCACCTTACATTTCTGAATGTTATTCTTGTTGTCCATAAGAATGAGTGACTTATTCTTTATGGTGAAATCTAGTTGTGCATGTGTTTATTGTGCAATGTTTTTAGCTACCACCTTTTCTTCTTCTTGCTAAGTCAAACCTTTGTATTGAGAAGTTTCATCTCTAATAGCTTGTTTCTAGCCTGCAATTTCTCACATTTGTGTATAAATAGAGGTTCTTTCTCCCTCAAATTGGATGCATTATAAATGCACTCTAGTTGCTTATATTATGAGTTGTTATTATTATACTTTAATGAGTTTGAGAGTTTGTGAGAGGTTTTTGAGAGAAATATTTTGGAAAAAGGAAGAGATATAGTTGGGAGTTGCATGCTGATTTTGGGAAGGCTAAGCTAGGAATCCAATTTGAGCATTTGGAGCCTTTCTTCCATATATAGGCATGTGGATTTCTACTCCATTATGCATTTTATGTTTTGAAAATATTGTATGATTTGTTTGTCTTGTTTGGAAAATAAGTTTAGCTATTTTATTATGAATTGGTTATTTTCATCTTTAGATAATCATGAAAGATTCTTGATGAGTTTAGTTGTTAGTGAACCCCATTATAGGGATATATGCATGTACTCTATATATTGGATTACAAGTGTTTAAATTGTTAGCTTATAATGCTAAGTAAATCTTTATGGATGATGA
Organism: Sequoia sempervirens; assembly: GCA_007258455.2. NCBI lineage: Eukaryota > Viridiplantae > Streptophyta > Pinopsida > Cupressales > Cupressaceae > Sequoia > Sequoia sempervirens. The sequence continues at coordinate 374,275,665 of VDFB02000008.1, read as the reverse complement.
GGTTAGTAATACAATAGGAAATGTGGCATGATAGAAATCTCATAATTGTTAGGTTAAGATGTTATGCAAACCTTGATTGATAATCTTTACTTGATTGATTACTCTAATCTCCTTGAAATATGAAGTGAGTCTTATCCCTGGCGTTAGGGTATAATCTTGAAGGTTATATCAATATTCAACAATAGGGTTGAGAGTTGTATGTACTAGATATGATATTTTCTTATTTTAAATTAGAGTATATTCCTATTCACGAAATTCTAAAAGAGGACTCACGTTTGAATAACCCGAAACTATATTGTGAGAGGAAATTTGGGTGTAGATGCACCGACTCCTCACAAGTTGATAAAATCCTCTAGATGAACTAAAAATGTACTAAACATGTGAATGTTTAAGGTAATTTGAAAGTGAAGTTTTATGATTGGTTCATGTTCACTTGAAAGTTACTTTACTTTGAGGGAAACCCTAGGTTAGGAATAACCTATTTGGTAGGGTTGTTTATTTGATTATTGCTTGAAGCAAAAAGGTTGAGAATTAGCCTATATGATCTAATTGATCATTTGATTGTTGATTATATCTTTGTTTGAATTCATTTATTGATGAATATTATACTTTTTATTGAGGTCATCTATTGATGATACTATACCTTTTGATGGGAGTCATTTATTGTTGAGATTACACTCTTGAATGGGAACTTTTATTGTTGAGATTGTATTTTTTAAATTGAGTCATTTAATGTTGAACATTATGTTCATCCATGAGGTTAATTTGGTTATTCCTAGATACTATATGTGTGTGGCATAAAATAAGAGTTTCTTTAAGATACTTAGTATCAAAGTCATTTAAATACAAGTCAATGGGAAGGATGTAGCTTAGTTAGTCAAGGTATTATGACATCACTTACTTCTTAACATGAGCAATTAATAGGTTATTCTTGGGGTTAAGGTTACTCCATGGCATAAGGGGATATCCTATGCATAGGATATGTGGTTAATGAAAATAGAGCTAGGAAGGTGGGTGAAGTTTATGACGTCCACTCTAAATTATTGGTGATAAATACTTTGACCAAAGTAGTGCAAATTGTCATTGATTACACTATCACTTCACTATGATCCAACTTTACATACTAGGTAGGGAATTCCATATGTGTAGACCTTGTATCCACTGTGTGATAGATCTAGATATGTAGTACACAACACCAAGCTCAAGAAAAGACATTATTATTATGAGGTTACCAAACCAATCTCTTCATCAAAGGGAGGACCATCTTACCAGTTAGGTAGATGTGTGGGCGATCACAATGAGTTTGTGGTTAGTGGAAAATCGCTTGATTAATGCTTCTCCTTATTAGTAGGCAACCAATATTTGATGGAGGACACCTAGACCATTCGTATATCTAGTGCCAACAAGCTCATGGAATATGTGTAAGTATTCATGTATCCATTTCTATGGAAAAATTGTAAATGTGAAATATAATAATGAAATTATGTAATATGAAATAAATACATTCGAAAGTTGTAATACTTTGTTGTAATGCAATGGTAAAGTTTGGAATGATTTTTATTTCAAATATGCATATTTTTCCTATATACATATGAAAACAAAAATTTTATTGCTAAGTGTTGGCATCATAGTTTATTTACTTGATGTCAAAAACATGGTAAAATTATTAAGTAGAATAATGGACATGTTACATGTGGTATCAAAGGTACTAGGTTCAACTCTAGAACCTATGAGCTCATTGTGTAAGTCATGCGTAAACCCTATCAAAAGATAATGGTTGAAAATTTCTTATGCCAAGATGGAAAGAGGAAAAGAACAAAAGGGGAAGTCAATATTCCTAAAAACTTGTTTAAGTTTGGGACTAGGAAAGAATTGTCCCTAGAATTGAAAACTCCTAAACCAACAATTCATTTGGATACACCTTTCAATTGTGGAAGATTATACAACTAGGTTCGGTAGGAAGGTTATATATGGAGGATTACCAATGAGTACCCTCACCTTATGAAATAGTTTAAATGACTCTAAGGGATAGAAAGAATTGAAGTAATCTCCCTCATTGATAGCAACCTATAGATGTGAAGAGTCAATAAATTAGGATTAAGGATACTATGAATCTATGAGTATGCTTTATTGGAAAAGAACTAATTGATAGTAGAAATTGAAAACCTAGTCTAAGTACAGAAAGTCAACATTTTGTGAATTAAAATCAATGAGAGAGGTATCTAGGAGGAAGGATAACCCTTGACAGACCTGATTTAGTACAAGGTTAAAATATTTCAAATATAATTAGAACCAAGAGTGAAGGATTAATACCTTAGAATAAAGGTTAGAGACCGGATTGGTCATGAAACATAGGAAAATAGGGACACCAAAATGAAAACTATGATGCACCCACCTCTCTAATTTCATTCAATTATGAGGGTAATAATGCATAAATGAAACTTTGAAACCAAACCTAACTGATATAACAATAAAAAGGTACGTTTTAAGATGGAAAAATGTTGTGTACCTACTCCAAAAAGTTCTTTTTTGGGCCTCACTAAGGACTCATTCGCCCAATGGCGAATGGGTCCCTACTAGGGTTCTGGAAAATTTATTTATGGGTTATGTTCTTTAATGTATGCACTCTCAAATGCTAGGTGTTCAGCTCCCAAAAGTAAGAAATAAATTTTGTAGCTTAGTTTCTGTGATTTTGCAAGAATGATGACAACTTTGATAGCTTTGCAATCATGACAACTTTTGTTCCCCAATTGATATTCAACCTAAAACCTGCAATCATACATTAAAGGAGAATAAAAATGTTGTTTTGTTAGGGAATAGGGGTTTTCCTTGGTCAAACCCCGTTTTGGTAATTAAAACTTATGATGAAACAATGAAACAAGAAGGATATAACATGAAACAATGATACCTTGGATGAAATCTTGGATTGCAAATATGAAACTTAGCATGAAATGGCCTCAATGAGTGTAGATATTGATCATGAACTTGAAATAAGATAAATGCTTTGAACACATAAACTTGATCACCAATGCTACAATATCACATTAGCTCAACAACATGGATGTCTTTGACATGATGAAATGGATACTTGATTGCTGCAATAAACTCTAATAATCTTCCCTTGAATTCCTTCTTGAATGCTCTATAATTCTCTTTTGAAGTATTAGGATTCTTGTATAAAAATTCTTAGGTGAAACTATGTGAAATAACCTTATATTTATACTTAAGATTAAATCCCAAAATTTAGATAACACAAGTCGACATCAGATCTAGGATTTGAAATTATTAAAATACAACCAAAAACGTATCCCAAAGTGGTTCTCCTAGGTAAGTGAGGACCCATTCACCATAGGGTGAATGGGTCGTAGCATTCTTAACTAGGACATGTTTTAGGGATTGTGAAATGTTATTCCAAAAGTGGATCATAGGACCTAGTGAGGACCCATTCGCCGAGTGGTGAATGGGTCCCAGGTCACTAGCCTAAGACATATTCCTTGTAAAATTAAGTGTTGTGTAGTTTCATTTAAGAGTGTCAGGTTTTATCCCTCAGAATTTGCAATTAATAAGGCTTGTATTTTAATTAAAAGAGCCAATTAAGCTTAATTTAACCTTAATTAATTAATAAAGCCCTAGATTGGTGTGAAAGTGTAAAAATACCCTTTACAACACCCTAAATAAGGCAGCATTAAGTCCATTTTATTAAAAAGGTCCGTAGACTCAATGTGAATGTGTAAAACACATTACAACACCAAATCAAGGAAACATTAGGCTCATTTATTATTAATTATTCATTCCCAAACTAAGGAAAAATGGATACTTTTTTCGTTACAACATTTTTCCCCCACTTTAGTGAGAGATTCACCCCACATCAAACTCACACTAAAGTAGACATTCAAGACACCTATGTATGCAAAAATGACAAAGATACATAATCATACACTATCAAAGACTAGAAAAATAAAGGATCAAGCTTCGACTATCGCAATGCGATGTGAAACATGGTTGTTTGTCCATAACATACATGCTCAATGTAGGGTAGTGGAACCTTAGGTCATCTACTAGGTGAGTATCCCTCAAGGAAGGTGGCTTAGTGAGAAATTATACCTATGTGTTGGCTCTCAATGTACTCACCATACCAAAGCTATCCATCTGATAACTCTGATAGTGCACCAATCACATTCTTATCCATGCTTAACAAGTTGTGTTATGCTAAGCACCAATGCACATGGCAAGGCTCTATAGGCAAGAAAAGTGTGTTATGCTAGGTGGCCTTGAATTAGGGTTGTGTTAAAGCTTCATAAGTTTAGCAAGTTGTGTTACACCAAACACTTATGAAAATTTATATATAAGTTTTTTTTCAAGGGGATCTTTCTTCGTTCATGTAAGGTCTTCTTCTTAGGGAAAATTGTGCCTAATTTCTTCAAGAGAGGACAAGTCAAATATAATAGATTGCCACTTATGGGATGCCTCATGTCACATCCTACCACTAAGGGAAATTCGTACACTTAGAAATATCACACTATTGGAGGACATCAAACCCAATGAAACCACCAAAAAAATGATGCATCACAAGAAAAAGAAAATTGTACCATGAAATATGCAAATTGTCAAAATATGCCATCAATGTATGCCCTCACTTTAAAGCGGTTGCTAACACCATTACTATGAGAAACTACTTTAAAGTAGCCAATGTTTACTCCTAAGACATGAGAGCTTACTCAAAAATCCCTATTGGTTGTTAGAACCAAGTTGGTCTTTAAAGGAAGCCTATGGAATTGCCAATTCCAATCCTTAGCAACCTAAAGGGATTGACCAATGAACGAGTGAAAGAAACAATGCTTTCCTCTTGCACTTCAGGATCTACAAGACCTAGGAGGGTGATCCCATAATTTACCTAAATACATCCACCTCATGACCAGATACATTGCAAATAACAAATGAATTCTCATATATAATAGCTCAATACATGGAATATTTCAAGAAGTTGGCTAATCCATTACAACACTCAACATTTAGAGTATGAGAATGAAAGAATTTAACATGAAATAATATGCTCAATTTTAGTTGATTTGAATTTTTTTTATAAATTTAATTTGTTCTTGAACGACCAAGAAGATGTATCACAAATGCAAAACTCAAATCAATGCCTTAGCCTAGGAAATAGAGTCAATCTCAAAATAGATATAATTGGATAACAAATTAAAACATAGAATTATAGCATCACATCATTGTATCCCAACAAAAACTTCTTAAAAATGTCCTAATACTTAAATTACATGAACCTATAGCTTCATCCAATCAATTTCATTAATTCTTTGAATTAAAAACATGTCCAGAACCACACATCCATTAGAAAACAATGAAGACTAATGAAAGAACCCTTAATCATTTTATTGATAGTTCATGAAATGAATACACCAGGAGAGAAATGGCTTTGAATTTGCATCATTTTCTATTCAATTGCTAGTAATGTTATCAAAAATTACATATGCATATCAACTAGACTCAAAACCTATGACAAAAACTCTAAATTGTTCTCTGTATTCTCATTACACATTTTTATTTGTGATCAATAAACAACATGTACATCTATCCATTAATTCCTTCTTAGAGAAATGAAGGAGAAAACAAGCTTCAGGCTAGAATGTACAAATGTCCAATTCCTATTTAACTGATACAACAGATATTCCCCAATACAATTATATTTGTAATTCAAAGGGAGGGAAATATCACATGGGACAAAAACCATTTACATTTTTTTATGAAGATCTTGTCCCACCTTCCAAAAGGAACCATTTAGTTTTTGTAGCAATATATCCACCTACTTTCAAAATTATGTCCATGTACACCAAGCTTGAAGGAAGAAAAGCATAAAACTAAGAAAAGAAACAAGACAAATTAGCTCCACATTTGCACCCTGTCATCAATTTCAAACTGGAGAGAATACAATATTTTGTCATTACTTTATCAAAGACCTAATTCGTATTATTTCTAGGCCATGTATTGTATTCTCCCAACCATTACTCTCCATTGTTGTAGACTTGAGACCAAAATTGCATTAACCACCCTCCACAACAACAACCTAATCATCCAAGATATCAAGGTATTTTTCTTTCCACTATTGAAATTCCTCTTCTAAGGGCCAATTGAATGCAATAACATTGTCATCCTTTGCTCTGTATGGAGCATACTTGGTTACTACTTGGTTAGATTCCTTATCAAATTCCTCCATGGTAATCCCCGCTTGAGCAAGCATATCCATATTTTTCTTTAGCATTCTCATGTTAGTCCCTTCACAAATTAGGGTTTCTTTCTTTGCAATTACATCATTTTCTTGCCCTTTCCAATCCTACAAGGATTTGATCTCACCATTATCCTTCAAGATGTCAGGTAGGAGACCAAAATTCATCTCATCAAACCCTTTGACCAACTCCCTTATTTTTTCCTCCAAAGGCTCAATCTTTCCTTGGAATTCTTAAATTCCATTTACAAGTCTAAGGGTAGGTTGGATGTTATCTAGATTCTTTATATCATGCTTACATCCCATGACCATTAGCCTTAAATCTTGGAGTCTAGGAATCCATTGCTCCATAAGTGGGATGGCCACTTTCTTGCCTCTATCAAAAATTTTCACAACATCAAACATGGAAGAATAATTAGCATGGATGCTAATCAATCTCTTATTAATTCCCTTGTTTAGATTCTCCAAAACTGATGTCACAATATTTATATTGCTGACAAGGATCATCCTATCATGTTGATTGCACCTTTCTTCATATTTCTTTAGCTTCTCAAGAAAATTTTCCTTTTTGATTTCTTCTATCTATTGTGCCTCTGATGTACTTGGTTCCTCAACTGAGATAGGAACATTTCCCATGTTGTAAGGAACAATTACCAATGAAACATTTATGGAAGGAGCAGAGGAAAAAGGTGTTTGTTCCTATTGTGAGGAAGGAGAGGCAAATTTTTTTTGCATGGGCACACTGGGTTGCATATTTTGCATCTTCTCTTTTGATAGTGTTATCTCAATTTGAAATTCCATAATATTTTGTTGGCCTCTACCATAATCAACTAGAAAATCATTGTACATTTTTCTAGACTTTTCTTTTTGTATTGTAACTGACTCCATTGTTGCCTTTGTGAATTGAGAAACATTTAAAGATATGGTAGAAACTTCAATTGTAGAGGTGTCAGATACCCTCTTTATAATCAATCCTCCTCTACAATCTACAGAAGGTTCTACAACTTCTGGATTTTTTGTGTTTGGGGCTAGAGACCAAATAGCCAAAGTATCCCACTACTCACTAAAAGTAGACCCTTGCAACATAATTGTTTCTTTTTCTTCAAATTTGTATAAAGGTCTATCATACTCCTCATTGTGTCAAAGGCTATAAAGAAAGCTAGGTTTGATTCTGGTAGTAGGAGAATACCACTCTTTCTGACTAGTTCTCTTCCCTCTTGTGTTGTTATACCTTGGAAACTTTATTTCATTTCCTTCATGACTTGAGCCTATATGACCTTATCAGGTAGTTATAGGTTTATGCTCCTCTTCTTTGCAACATTATTGGCATATTCATCTTTCTTCACTCTCCAAGAAAAATCCATGAATGAAGAGGACTTTACAAATGCATCATCATCCATGAATTGTTTATAAGCCTCTTCTCTAATATCATCAATTTTGTTCATGCCAGTTAGATCAACCTTACTCAATCTAAGGCCCATTTGTTGTGATACCATCTCCCTAGGGGGAGAAGGCATACCCTGCTACATCTCTTCCTTAGTAACGAATATTTCATCTTCAAAATCTTCAATATAATCCACCAGGCCACTTGATTCAAACTTTTGTTTCTTTGGGGGTGGCTACCTTGGTGGTGTTGATTGCCTTGGGGGTGAATCAATATCAACAATCATAGGACCAGTTGAACTTGGGGGAGACAATGATGGAATTTTATGTGTCATTGAAGGGACTCTTGGATCCCCTTGTTGAGAATAAGTAGTCATTGTTTTCTTTTCCTTCACCCTGTCCTTCCTCCTTTTGAATACAATTACCTTCTTTGGGGGTTGGGAGGTTGGTCTTTTTTCCATCATAGGGGCTTCCCCCTCACCTTGTTACTCTACTACAATAGCTTTCCCCTTGTCCTAAATTAACCTTTCTCTTTTCAACTGCCCAACCACTTGCTCAAAATTTTGAAAACCATACTCAACTCTTTGAATTACATCTATAATTTTTCCAAGAGCTGTAAATTGTGGATCTTTTTCTCTCATGTTCCTCTCCAATTTGTTGAAAGAAATCCATTTCATCTTTCTATTGAATCTTATTTTTGGAAGTCAAAATATTCCTTATTACATCCTCTAGAAAATAGAAATTATGGATGAATTTGGAGCTTCTGATCCTTACCTTTAGCCTTGCTATGAATCCCTCAGGATGATGATTCCTTGGTCTAACCCTTTTCATCCCAAGAGGTTTAAGTACATCAAAAATCTTACCCCATGCTCCTTTCTTCATGACAAAGTCATAGAAAAAATTGTGCATAGGGAAAAGGGTTCCATTACCCTAATCCTTCAAATGGTAATCCTCAACATCTCCTAACTGCCACATTACTTCTAAGAAACCAACCCTCAGTGGCACATTTCTTGGCAGTATGTGAGGTGTAACACTTGTGCGATACACCCTCAAATTGTGTAGCTTGGGTAAGGAATGATGTCTCCCCAATTATGATCAATGTTCAATTCAAGCCTCTTGTCTTGCCTCAAGAAGTCTTGCAAAGTTTTAGGGATTCTTGGCATATTCAAAATTAAAACTCTCCTTCGCCTGGAAATAAAAAGATTCTCAAAAGTAAAAAAACTTGATTTATCGTCATTCCTATCAATGAGTGAGGTCCAACATTGGATAGGTAGATCCATATCTCTTTTTTTTTCCAATGTCATATCCTTTCCAAAGTAAGTAGCTCCTTTGAAAGAAAAAATGTGCATGAATAAAGAGTACCAGTAGAATCTTACCCCATATTCACCATTTTTCAGTGCAACTAGGCCCTCATGAATCTTCTCAGCCAAGTATGATCTTAAATCATAGAGTGTGTTGCATGTAGGGTGTTGGATGTGTGCAACATCTACATCTCAACCATGGGCATACTTGTAGTTGGGTCATAACCTATGATTTAGCACAAGGAATAGAATGTATTTTTAAAATAGGTCACAAACTAATTGATAGGGAATAGCTCTTTATCTAATGGGCCCAGAATAATTTTACCTTGACAATTAAAAAATGCCAAAAAGTGTTGCAATAGTGAGATTTTAAAATTATTTCTTACTTTATCATATTCGGACCTGAGTGCTTTTGTATCAACCTTTACCATATCTTCACTCCGCTCAGTAAAATTGAAGACCTCAACAATCTAAGCCCTGGTGACTTTAACCATTTCAATACCATCATATGTTCTTACAATTCTAGAAATTGGGTCATAGTTTGCTACTATTTCCCTTAGTAGGTCAGCATCCAAATAAACATTTGGTACCACTACCTTCCCCATGTCCAATCTCCAGGGGTTACCAATGGGGATGCCACAATTTTAGTTACAAAACCAATAGTTAAAGTGTGCCCATCCAGGGAATGGTACTGAGGAATCTTTAATAGTCCATTGTTTATCAATAAGCCCATCTACAATTTATGTGCCTCAAAACAACAATCAACCCTTGGGTTTCTCAAATGTGGAGGGTTTCCATTGCTCAATTAAATCCTGAACTAGAGGTATAATTACAAGTTCTGACCTAGAGGGTTGGTATTTTGATGCAAATTCTTTGACATTAGGTGCCATAGTTATAGGTGTAAGAGAGGGGGACCAACCACACCAAGGCTCCAAGTGATGGAGATCCAAGAGCGAAGGGCTTCCCTAACTTACCTTAAGCTAACAGATGTTTTGGGATGAGAATTGAGAATAAAGAGAAATCTCAAGTGATTTTGTTACTCTAGAGATCCAAAAATATAATTTGGGACTATATGAGCTGGTTTATGGAGTTCAAGTTGCACCTCAGATAGCTCTTTGTCCAAGGACGACAATGTGGGTCTAGGACGAGAGCATTGTGCGCTGGCGTCTCTCTATTGCATTGGTGTCCATACGACCAAAAAACATAAAATGCAGTAAAAAATACAAGGAACCTAATAAACTTCCTAGCTAACTAATTTCAACGAAATGAATAGAATGATAAAGTATGAAAATTAAGTACATAAATGATAGAACAGGTAGATGAATACAAGGGTGACAAATATCAACTCACTAAAATGCTAGTTTTCTAGTGAGATCCACGCACATGTTCACTTACACACAAGAAAGAGGGTAAAATATTGGGGTTGTATAGGGGTTTGCCTCATTGAAACCCCCGTTTGGTGTTTCCACCCCACAAATAGCCAGAAAAGCCATGAAGTAGAAAGTATGAGAAAGGAAGTAGAAGAAAAAGAGATTGAACACTACAAAAGAATGTTACACTACTCTATCAAACCACAAAAGGAAAATGAAGTATTACCACCTCCACCCAAAGGATCTCAAGGCCAATGAAGGGAGAATGCAAGAAATGAGCTTGGAAAAGTCGACACGGCCACAACAGTGATGAAGGGAGGTCTTGCAAGACTCCAAACTCATAGCTTCTATGGTAGCACCACATGAGAAAAAATGGAATGAATGGAGTAACAAGCTACTGGAATGATCAATGGAGTTGTGAAAGTTGCTAGAATTGTGAGAAGATGTGAAAGATGTAATGAAAATGCTTAAGGTTGTGAAAGAGATGAAGTGATTGTGAAATGAATTCCTTTCAAGACCAAAATGGAAGAGAAGGAGACATTTTCAAGTTGGTTGGTCGCATAGAGGCATTACAATTCAACCCAAATGATGAGTGTAACATCCCTATGAACTCTAGAGACAAGAATCTATCAGGGACGACAGTGTGCCGCAGAGACGTCCACATGCCATGCTCACATCCCTGATGAAAATCCCCCCACTGACACACAACACACACCAAGTGGATGGAAGGTAGGTGGATGATGTCGAATTTCACCTTCGGGTTTGATTTTCTAAGGTGAAGGGATGAAAAAGGGGAATTTACACAAGGGATATGAATTCACTCCTTTGCAATAGATTTTGTGCAAACTAGGGTTTACTTCTTAGAAAATTATAAGCTTACAACTAGGGTATGGGTTTGAGACGGGGAATAAAAATACTAAACAAGCTAATCATTCAAACTAAATGCAAAACCTTAAAATAAATGCAAGCAAACCAAAAACCCTACTAATAGAATGATAGAACAAGGAAAATTTAGTAAATTTTAAAACAATTGCAAAGTGGTGTATCAATTTCACCTACTGGTTTACAATCACTTTGAAAACCCTAATTTTGGTCATTGAATGAGCTTGAAATTTGTAGTGAGAACTCCTTAGACATGTTGAATACCTTAGCAATTTGCATTTATGCTTTAAAACAAGTTTTTATGTCTTTAAAGCAGATCAAAATGGTAGTTCGATGTCATATCCTCCATTACTTTTCACTCGCGTGAACTGGAATGGCTCACTTGGCCTCAATCATGAATTTTAAATTTCATCCATTGATCTTGTGGTGAGATGGCCCGATGAATGAACCAGATCTAGTCAAACAACTTTGAAAAACCCAACTATAGACTACCATTTCCATCGACCAACCAAAATATGCCATGTGGATTTTCTTACAAGTCATCCTGCAGTCTCCACCATCTCTAGAAGCTGTGAAAATGACTACATGTCAACATCCCTACTTCCCCATTGGGTTTAAGCTATGTGCATCTTACAACAATGGGGAGGTGGGGAACAACCCAGATTGAATATGTCACCTCCAACTTACATGCTCCTTGTACATCTCAAGCCATTTACCTTAGTGCATAACCTTTGGATCTGATGGACAACCATGATCATAAAATATTGCTCTGCCATTTACCATATGCTTAAAAGATTGTTTAGTAGTGTGGGTATTAATGCCTCCTAACCTTATGCCAAAATGTTTTCAAAATATTTCATACCTCATTATAGTTCTATTGACGGTTTAGATCATGCCAAGTGGTGCCTCCCTATTGCCCCGTTGAGGGACGAGAGATGTAGGTGGGTCCCCTACAGGCTGGCAAGGAAAGATCAGGATCAACCCAGACAATTTCATCTCAATCGTTGATCACTTAAAGCTTGATGTTCACTGCCTTTGAGGAAGGATGGGCCCCGCTGACTTAATGAGACATGTGGCACCTGCCTGCCAACTCGTCTAAATATTTTTGTAGACACTACAAATTGTCCTAATTAAATAATTTTATTATTTCATTAGATTAACCTTATTCCTCTAAATTCATATTCCTTCTTATCCATCTAATTATATAATTTTAATTATTTCATTATTCTAAACTACTCTCTAAGGTTAATTAAACAATTTTAATTGTTTAATTACTTGACCATTTTTTAAATAATTATCTTTAATTATTTAATCTCTAACATTCTTCATAATTAAATAAATATTTTTATTTATTTAATTATCCATGTAGGTGCATTTTATTTATTTATTACACTTGCTTTCTTTCTTCAATCTTTCCATCTTTTTTCTCTTCAGTCAACTCTATCTCAATTTTGGAATTTGTAACGCCCCATCGTGCGAACCCCAAAGGACAACTAAACAATAATTACTGCACAATTTTTTATTTTTTATTTTTTTAAAATTAAACATAACATATATGTAAAACACATTAAGTCATAACATGAATTTCATTTAAGCAGATTTACTAACACATACATCCCTTGGGGTACACGAGGAGTCATTACGAGACTGAGATCCACACAACAACAATAAAGAATAAAATCCAAAGATATAATCCATAACAAAATAAACATTAACAAATATAACATATACATGATAATCATTGATAAGAAACCATTTGAGTATATAAATACAACATATAAATAATTAACTCAACCTAATGAATAACAAATGACATGGCCAATAACCACACCGAGTTAACAATACATTACAGTACAATGTTCTAAAGGTACAATGATACAAGAGTGTTTCCAAACATGAATGGAAACCATACATAAGATAACATAATACAAATAAACAGATGAAAACTAGCTCCAAGATGGATACAACTCTGGAGTCGTTGCAACTGCACCAATCCGCACCTCTCGATCCTCGACTGGGGACCCAATGGGGTGCTTAGCACATTCCACCCGACCATGTGAGTCCAAAGACCCACCCCCTGTGCTAGGAGCTGACAATAAGAGTCCTCAACCAAGAACATCCAAACACGGAACCACAAGACTCAACAACATACAAAAGTATCATAAAACTCAAGGATTACAATGACATAATCAACAACAACCAAGAGTCATTAAAATAACTTAACATCATACATCTCATCACATAAATCAAAGCAATGACCAGTAACAAGTAACCAAAGGATGATCATGAAACACTTCCAAATCAACTAAACATAATACAATTCCAAATTGCAATTAAACAACACAATAACATCATATCACAGTATCATAAGGTACAAGATCGTAAATCAAATATAAATGAGATCATACAAGACCACAAAACATACTAAAGATGTACTAAAACAATAATCATAAATCAATTTAAATCAATTCAAACAACAATCTAAAACAACTCCCACAACCTACTTCCAGAGGAACACAATAAAGTAAAACACATCAAAAATAATTGTAAGGCCACCAGAACTATTTCCAATTCAAAAATAATGAGTGAATCCATAAGATCATCCACCCCATCCAAACCACATAAACAACTTTGATACAAAATAAATCAGAAATCCAAGAAGGTCAACCTCCCACAACTCATCAACAAAATAAAAATTCCCAATTACATTGCCCCGCAAATTTAAAAGACAAAGGATTCCTTGAATCAAAACTAACCTCCAAAGGCATTCACACCAACATGGAACCACCTAAAAACAATCCTTCAACAACAAAGGTAAAAGCATTCAACCAGGCATCCAAGGCACCAAATTTAAGAACACCTTAAATACACAACCACTCACAACTCCACAACAACACTTATATAATAAACATCAATCAACAATTCAATTGAGAACAATATTTATTAACAAATCAATTAACGACCAGAACTAAATAACTTTACAACTTACCCATACTAAAACAATTCATGATAACCATCACAAGTATTCTAAAAGTCTTACCCATAAAGAGAACTTACAAATCAACCATTAAATGAATATAAAGGAAAATCAGTTTTCAAAAGATTACAATCCCATTTCATCAATAAACTACCCAATTCAAGATTACCCTAATCAAACACTAATCATACCCATACATTTAAATTTCCTCCTTCACCATACTAACTAACATTCACTTCCAATATTTAAATTAATTGTGAAAACCATTTAAGACCAATTGTCTATACTTTAAAATGACAATAATAACAATACTCTACATACCTAAACTACATATTAGAACTTACCACCTTAAAATCTTAAATCTATCTAAATAAATTTACACACACAATTACGTTTAAAAACCACTACACATTTATATTTATTTTAATTCTTTTTGAGGAGGGAAAGTAATAAGAGAATAGATCTGTTCTAAGAATCCAACAGTACTACAAGATGAAATTTCATAAAAAAATAAAATAAAATAAAAAGGACAACTTATTTAATCCCATAATAAATTATATTCCCAAAAATATTCACATTTAAACAAGAATTAAATAAACAATGTTGTCATATATTCATAATTGATTTTTCTATTAACTTATCCTCTTAAATTGGTAATTTAATAAATCAAAAATAATGATAAACAAAAGATTTCTTTCTATGTTATTACTATTTCCATTATACCAGATTATGTTTTATTTTAACAGAAAAAGAAATAGAATATATATATATATATATATATATATATATATATATATATATATATATATATATATTTTCAAAAATAAATAATACAACATTAATTAAATCAGAGGAATCAGAATAAATAAATTAATAAATATATATCTATACATATTCACAAATAGCCCTTCTATTATATTGTCCTATCAAAATTTCACAAATTAACAAATTATAGATATTTCTTTCTAATTTCACATTTCCATTATAAAAAAAGAATTTTATTATGATCATACTAGCAAAATGACCAAACTAATTATAGACATAATTAATTGATAAAATTACCAGTTAAATTAATAAAGTCTAATTAAATAAATTAATACATATATATAAATATAAATATATATATATACAAACACATATATATATACATATATATATATATATATATATTTATATACCCTTATATATATATATATATACATGCCTTAAAACTTATATGAAAATTTTGATTTAAACTAACAATAAAAAAAAATACGAATTTAAATGGGGATTAATGCATGGGCAAACGCCCGGTCGCGGACAGTCTGCAGACTGTCACGGCAGTTCGACGGACTGCCGTGGACAGTCTACGGACTGTCACAGCAGTCCGATGGACTGCCGTGGTAGCCTGTAGGCTACCGCTTTAGCACTACGGCTAGCCGGGTGGTGGGTACGGCCGAGGCCGAACCATCACCCGTCAACAATTTTAAATAAATTCAAACAATTTTAAAACAACAAGAATTTTGAACTTTAAATTTTTATTTTAATTAATTAATTTATTTATTTTATTCTATATCTACATTTATATATATAAATGTGTATACATATATATACATATATATATATATATATTGTATATATAAAAATAATTCGAATATAGAGAAATAGCATTCAATTATACAAGTTACTGATTCAACATAATATATATATATAGAATAAATTTTGTAAAATTTAACTACAAGTGAGGATCTACACAACCCCAAATTCCCAGTAAAAAGATTATTTTAAATTTATTAATTATATTTCCCAGCCAAAACTATAGAATTGCTAGTTATTTCCAGAATTTCAAATCCTAGTTTCATTATAACAAACAACAGCCCAAAACCCAACAAATAATTTCATTTAATCAACTAAAATCCTGAACCTTGGTAAAATTTTCTTGATTGAAACACAGCCCAAAACATTTATAAGGATTCAAGAGTTTTCTACATGCATTAAATTTCAATTCCAGAATAAAGAATTCTTATTTCATTTGATGCTATAGAAAGAAGATAATTTAAAAGAAGAAGGAGAACCTGGCGTCCTGCGCCTGTAGATAACTGTAGAAGCTTTATCCTTCTTGCTGACCCAATCCTTCCAACAGCAGCTCCAAGATCCTCCCTCAAACATAAATCTTAATCCTCAAATGAATTCTCAGAAGAATAAAAGAATGTAATACAATAACAGAAAGAAGACTATGAAATTCACCAAAATCTGTTGGAAAGAGAATACCACCCCCTTCCCCATCCAAAATAAATAAAAACTCACACAAGAAGCCTCTTCTGTTTCCTCTTCCAGAGAATACCAACAGTCACATTTCAAGAAATAAATCAAAATAATATTTAATCCTTAATTCTTTTTGTTTCCTTTTCATGTATTTCTATTTGATTTTCTTTTATCATGCAGATTAAAACTCAATAAATTTAACTCCACAAAAATGAACTTTTATTTATATAAATATATATATATATATATATATATATATATATATTCATCATTCCCACAAAACTTTATTAAATAATTACTTCCACATTAAAATAATTAAAATCAACCATTTGCAAGATTCTAAATAAGTATCCATTAATTTTCTTATTATGATAATTATCTTTTCAAGATTATTTGTTCATTATTATTATTAACTCCAACAATTTAAATCAATTTATCTAATAATACCACTTTTACTTTTAACGAATTAGTTTAATTTGATCATTTGTTCTAAATTATTTGATTTGATTTAATTGATTATTATTTTAATTCCTAATTATATTTCAAATAACCTTGCAATTTCACTTATGATCTAATTAATTATTTAAACATGACTACTAACATATTATATTTTCCACAAAATCAAATAACACAGTAATCAATGAAGCACACACAATTACTCACACAAAAGTTTAGAACAACCAACACGGAGGGGTATTACATCCTCACCCCCTTAAAATTTGACTTACTCCTGGAAGTCAAGCTCAATCAAAAACATGGTAACACAACAATATCAATGATCATAAGCACATCAACACCATAAATTAAAACATCAATTAAACGTCACCAAGTAAACAACGAAAAATTAAACAAACCAAAAATAAGGAAAGGATACCAAAACAAAAATGGTGACGGGGTTGCAACCAAACCAATTTGACAAACACAAGGACAGATGATGAACTAGGTTGGGGAAAATTTCTTGTTAGTTCCTATTTTCCACATCAATCCCATTGGGTGTTTATGATGCTCGCCCTATCCTGACAATGCAGGTGGAATCGAGACTTAGTTCCTGCAATCCTGCATGCAAACAAACGTTGTGCACAATACATATATATCACAATTACTTCATGAGAGGAACTCCCAGCATAGTAGGGCACTCGCAAGCGAGTGATACTACACTGTCCCTCCCACCAAACCACACACATAGTAATCAAAACAATTCTAGTAACTCGTAAACAATTTTCTTCTAATTAATTAGGAAATATTCATATAAGGATACCAACCATAAACCTAATTCATCCACTAAAATGAATTACTACTTGACATTATAAGTATCTATACCTACATATTACAATTACATTACCTTCATCACTATGCTTTCTGAAGCCCACTTCCTGTAAATCAAAAGCTACCATAGAGCATTGTACATTAGTACCAATAATTCAAGTTGCATCTTAGCCTCAGGATACTATATTCTGCTAAAAATCATAGAATAATTATCCACAAAACCTTACATTTTCGTTAAGACTCATAATTCAACACCAAAATTCACATTAATTTCAATAAAAAGGGTAAAATTTTACACCTTCACAATTTCAAGAAAACATAATTCAAATTCACAACAATGACAAAAGAAAAGTGAAACTCAAGACTCACAGGTCTAAGCGCAAGGTTACATAGTGAGCACACATAGTGCCCAGTGTATCAACCTAGGCTCTGATACCATCTACTTGCATTATTATCATTATTTTCAAGTGTTGCAACTACGATAGATTGTTAGTAGAATCAAATAGGTTATTTAAACCTTCACAACATTTTATTTTCAAGTACAATAGATGTGTCAGGTTGCCAATAGAACAGGAAGGCTAATTTTACCCCTATAGTCTTCTATGTTCATGTGTTGCTATTGTAAATCTCTCCTTCAACTTCTATGCAGCTCTTTAGTATGAAGGTTCTCGAATTAAAATCATAAGTGCACATACACATACCATTCTTGCAAAATGTAGAAGCACATACGAGATGGATAAATTGGTTAACAAATTTGATAGCGTAGAAACCCAATAGTGGGAAACGTTCATAACAATGTGGGGAAACAGAGAAAACACATTCTCCACTAGTACCCTCACAACAGAGGGGATTTATATGTTGTGTCATGTGAATGATCTGGTGATGGGTAACATTCCTAAATGTACTGATCTATTAGAACATACTCTTTGAGAATACCTTAACTAATATAGAGAGCCTATTCGAATGCACAGTTGGAAAAATTTGTTGGGAACAATATTAAAATGCCATGTAGAATAAGGTTCACTAACTTGCACAGGATATAAGTTAATAGAATACCACTGACACTAATTACTCATAAAACTATATATATCATTATCACTGATTACATTATTTGACAATAAGAAGAGGGCACTGGAAAACAACTCACAGAGAAATTACTCAAATATCAACCACTAATAATGAAAATGGTGAAAACATAGCATGTACTTTGTCAATTACAGATTAAAAATGTCCCATTTCCATTTCCTCAGATTTAAAATAAAGATAAATAAGGCACCTAGTTTTCCTAAGCTTGCTGGAGTGGGGTTTGAAGCAGAGCTCACCAATTGCAACCTCCAAGATCTAGAATATCCCTTTCCAGAATTCCCTAAAAAGGTCCCTTCCCTTCTCTTACGCAATTCTTTAAAACTTTCCTTGAAGGACGAATACTCCACTCTCTTTCTGATAAAATTCCCGGACCAGATTCTTTTTAGAAAACTACCTCAAAGTGTTGCAAATGCTTGGAGACAAGGGCGGCGGCATGACAGGCTTAAGAGCCATCGTAACAGAGAATTAGTCATTGATCCTTGTTGTCACAAGAGTCGTTAAGGATAAGGGACCCGAAAATGCAACTGGATTAGAAGCTTCTATGCAAACGCCTCTAACGAATGTAAATCCTCAAGAGTTGCACCATAAGAGAGTTGAGCGATCTAGTTTGGATTTCCCCATTCAAAAGCCTCCCATCTTTCAACGCTACTCTCCCTTAATCCACAATCGACCTCCATATCATCAAGTGATGGTATTGCCTCTGAAAAGCACTAAGATGATCTAATAAAAATGGACCAAATTGACATATCTAATGCCATCTCCATCCTATGCATCACGGTAGAAGGTATGAAAGGAAAATACTGACTCTTTCGTAGCCCTATTTTCCCCCTGAATCCCTTGGTAGAGAATGCGATAACCTCCACTGCCATAATGCATAACCAACTCATAACGATTGATTCCCCACTATTAGAGGATGCCATCATAAATATAGTCCTAGTTTTTTAGTCACAAAGAATGTTCAAAATCATTCCGTTATATTTCCTAAAACCGGTACATGAACAACTATATATGGTAAACAATTAAAGTCATCCCTTCCATGCAAAGTTGTTACAAACTAACGCTCATGCATATAAATGCATTTATTTGTATTCCAAATTAGCAATTTTCAATAATTATTTTATTCATTCTTTAATATCATTAGCATCTAATTCAATTATCTAAAGGATTTTAACCTTAATAATCTTATTTTGATGTAATGATTAATCAAAGTACTAATAACCAAGTTTAAATCAAATGAGCTAAATACCCGACCATAAAAGAAGTCGCAACAATACTAATGGACTACCCGACCAACACCAATAGGGTGAAATATGGAGGGCATTACATTCTCCCCCCCTTTTCTTCGACTTACTATTGGAAGTCGAGCTCAAGCATAAACACGGTAATACAGAAATATCAATGATCATAAGCACATCAACACCAAAATTAAAACATCAATTAAACGTCGTCAAGTAAGCGACAAAAATTAAACAAACCAAAAGTAAAGAAATGATACCAAAATGAAAGTGGTGACGGGGTTGCAACTAGACTGATTTTCCAATCACAAGGATGGGGTGGAAAATCTAAGTTGGGGAAACTTTCTTGTCAACTCTATTTTTCCACATTATTCCCATTGGGTTTCATGAGGCTCGCCCAGTCCTGCTAGAGCAGGTGGAATTGAGGCTTACTACCTGCAATCCTGCATAAAAGAAAATATTGTGTACACCATATATATATCAAATCAACCTAATGTAGAGGGAATTTTCATGTCGTATTCCTCTCATGAATGAGTGATACAACATCGTCCTTCTAACACTCTACAATTAGTGATACATCATAAATAATCATCAATAACAATTACTAATCAGATGCAACCATAGTATTAAATCCACATGTTAAACATAACCAATTAATTACCTTCATCATCAAGATTCAAAGCCGACTACTTGAAAATCACAAACTAAGATGGAAACATAACACATTAGCACCAGTTATTCATGCTAATTCATTGCCAAAATACACATTTCTGGTTAAACTTCATCATTTAAACATCATGTACTACATTCTATTCATTACTCATTGCAAAATCTCACAATATATGTGTCACAAGATCATAATTTATGGCCTTTTCAGAAATAGAAACATAATTATCATTTCAAAACACACACAATTTCAGATTTAACACCCATACACTGCATACACACTCAAATTTACTTCACACTAGAGACACCACAAAGCAACTCAAGGGTAACACAAGAGTTCCAAAATGCATTTCTAGTAGGAAGAATATCGGTGCATTGCACACTACACTGAGGGTCCTATCCATTCCACTTGATTTCTGCACCATTGGACCTACATTACCCAGAGACAAACTAGAGCAACCAAGTATAGAATACACAAATAGACTGACACACCCTTACAAGTACGAGCAGCTAGGTCAACAAAATGGGCTCATAGTGCCCCAGTGTGTGAACCTATGCTCTGATACCAAGCTGTAATGCCCCGCCAAGCAACCCTAAAGGATACTAATACATCTAACATTTATGTCACAAATTTTATTTTTTTAAAGTACTAACATACATCATAATAATCATATATCACATGAAATGAAACTAAACATGAACTACATATAACAAATCCCCCGGGTTTACATGACTGCATTACTTTTCACAACAACATCATTACATCACATGAAAGGTAAGTATACACTAGTAACCATAAGATAACATGAACATGGACAATACATTAATCAAGGATTGCAATATTACAATGCCACTTCCCAACATGAATGGGGAAGATACAATAAAATGGAATGATACATTTGAAATGAAGGACTACAAAGCTGCAATACTGGATCCAACTATGGTTCAACTCAGGAGTCACTGCAAGGTACAATTTCGCACTTCTCAATCGATGACTAGGGACCCAATGGGGTGCATAGCATGTTCCACCCAACCACGTGGACCCTAAGGCCCACCCCCCGTGCTAAGAGATGACAAGAAGGACCCCAATAATAACCATAAAAAAAACAAGGATACAAGACTTCACAACAAGATCCACAATAACATAAGGCAATCTCCAACACAAGATATAACCAACACAAGATGTGCCCAACATAAGGAATAACCAATAAAGCATCAACATACAAATGCCAACATGTGCTTCCAAAGGCCCAAGAATAACTTAGAGGGAAACAAAGCATACATGGTTGTTAAAGGGTGGAGTGTCATCACAATGTTGCATGGGTTACCCTGGCGAATCTTCCTAGGCCCCGGCCCCCAACTTGGGTTAGCTTGGTCACCTCTTACAAAACCCGGCCCCACATGCAATCCAATTCAGAATCGATTATATTTCATAAAGACAAGATAACGATCTTTCCATTCCAGGCCTTCTCAACTCATCCCCAAGTTTGAACTAGCCCTTGAGTCCATGAGTGAGGCATAATTTATATAGTTAAGTGTTTTAGACTACCTAATGTATTGATTTAGTTTTCACTTATTAGACTAAGTCCACATGAGTTACCTAGGCACCACTTTGTGTGCTCGCCCCTATGAAGAACCACTCCCTTACTAACAACATATCTCAAAAACTCATATGGAAAGCCAACTTGCTCAAGAAACGTAATCCAATAAAATAGCTGCACCAAGAGAGGCATGCACCATCTCGTGCTAGAACTTCAAAGTAATGAAAACCACATTCTAATGCAAGGCTCAAGGTACATAAAAAATAAATCCAAGTGCAAGATCAACCATCATCAAAGTACTAGATAGAATCATAAAACCACCTGCTTTCAGGTGAAACAACATTAAACTCAATAAATACAGCGGGCTTGATATGGGTTACTCAAGGCAATCATCCTAGGTCGTTGGCCCCCATACCAACCCTTGCAAAAATATAAAATAAAAATCATATCCCCTCTATCCTCTGGAAGACAACAAATTATCTACACAATGGTCTCCATCAAGGTGACAACAGTAGAACAAATAGTGAAAAACATCGCATCAAATTCTTCAAACTCAATCAAGATTAACAAAATCCACCCACTTCAATATCAATCGCAAAAATCAAACCTTTGCAACTTCTAACAATATCTACTTATATAACGAATCATAATGCACAACTATTATAGAAGCATCATCCTATTCATCCTCAAAATTCCTCTCATTTTCAAGTATAGCTCTAAGAAATCATTAAATGAAATAATGGATAGAGTTTAAGGTTTATTAACCTAAAGACTTTGTCAAGGTGACGACTTTTACAACCTCTCACTCACCATCTTATGCCAATATCTTGATAATTAAAGGCTTATATGATGAAGCGTTATATTACAAATAAAAAGGCATCTATTATTGTCTACTATTCTAGATTTTAGTGATTCTTATAGAAGGATAAGATCTTCATAATAACGTTCTAAAATATTCATTATAGTGCATGTACTACATGAGAATTACTAATAGACAATCAATTTCCATTTTATACTTTTAGAAATACTCACATAACTCAAAATAAATAAATATAACTATTTTTCCTCATGTATATCTAAGTAACTTTTATAGTAGAGCTTCATAGTTCAAAACAACCCTTATAGAATAGATTAAACTTCCTCTTATAATTCTTTACACATTTCTTATAGCTCATTATCTAAACACCGAATTTACCTATCTAAATAAACTCTTTATTCATCTAGATATGTAAATACAGTTTTCCTTTCGTTCCTAGTTAATCATCTACAATCAATTTATTAAAGCATGGGTCTAATTTTACAAGACCACAACATAGATATGTAAATCGTCTACCACCATACACATATAATGCATATAAGCTGATTATATATATAAATTAAATAAAGATTAAGATTGAAACACAAATTCCTATACTTTCCACACTAAATGTTCTAATTCAATGAGCATGCACCTATCAATTGTAGATAGACATTCAAAGCCATCGAATCTATAGAGGGTATAATGGTAAATATAAGGTGAGATGAGTCAGTTTTAGAATGATTGCATTCCATTCTCAAGAAGATTTTTCCTGAATACAAGTAGGATGAATGAATAGAAAGATATAAGATTGATCGAATTCAAGAAAGGCTTTTGGCGTACGCAAGGAAGCCCTTAGTATCAAGGATGAATAAATGCATAGGGGAAAAAGTCTCTTAAAAATTGGAAGCTTGGTACGCAGTCACGTTTTTTGGAACCTACACATCCCCTCACACAACTACATCCCTTAAAGCAATACACAATCAGGTAATCACTTAGTGAGCAGGAACATTAATGTCATTTTACACAATGATGAGTTTTAGAGGGGGTTAGTGACGATGTTAAATGAAACAATCTGAACCAAGTATGCACTAAGAAATAGCGATGGCTGAGATAGGTTAACAATGAAATCAGAGAGATTATATAAACCTTTAAACTTCCTATTATGTTCAAGCGCCGTAGCTTAGACAGGTTGATAATGAAATCAAAGAGATTATTTAATTTACTACACCTCTGCAGTCTAAAAGTTGCAGCTGTGATAAGTTACCAAAGGTTTTAGGGAGGCTATTTAATTTTGTACAATACCTCAACTCTAAATGTTGTAACTGTGATAGGTTGCCAAGTATATATATTAGAAAGTGAATATTGGAATTTGGAAATATCACCAGCTACTTGCATTATTATCATTATTTTCAAGTGTTGCAATTGTGATAGATTGTTAGTAGAATCAAACAGGTTATTTAAACCTTTGCAACATTCTATTTTCAAGTACTGTAGATGTGTCATGTTGGAAATGGAACAGGAAGGCTAATTTTACCCCTACAGTCTTCTATATTCAAGTGTTGCTATTGTAAATCTCTCCTTTGAATTCTATGCAGCTCTTTAGTATGAAGGTTCCCGAATTAAAATCATAAGTGCACATACACATACCATTCTTGCAAAATGTAGAAGCACATAGGAGCTAGATAAATTGGTTGACAAATTCAATAGCGTAGAAACCCAATAGTGGGAAACGTTCATAACAATGTGGGGAAACAAGGAAAACACATTCTCCATTGGTACCCTCACAACAGAGGGGCTTTATATGTTGTGTCATGTGAATGATGTGGTGATGGGTAATGTTCCTAAATGTATTGAGCTATTAGAACATACTCTTCGAGAATACCTTAACCGATACAGAGAGCCTATTCAAATGCACAGTTGGAAAAACATGTTGGGAACAATATTA
Source organism: Sequoia sempervirens (assembly GCA_007258455.2). Classification (NCBI taxonomy): domain Eukaryota; kingdom Viridiplantae; phylum Streptophyta; class Pinopsida; order Cupressales; family Cupressaceae; genus Sequoia; species Sequoia sempervirens. The sequence goes on along the minus strand of VDFB02000008.1, from coordinate 374,250,729 downwards.
AAATGCCATGCAGAATAAGGTTCACTAACTTGCATAGGATATAAGTTAATCGAATACCACTGACACTAATTACTCATAAAACTATATATATCGTTATCACTAATTGCATTATTTCACAATAAGAAGAGGGCATTGGAAAACAACTCACAGAGCAATTACTCAAATATCAACAACTAATAATGAAAACGGTGAAAACACAGCATGTACTTTGTCAATTGCAGATTAAAAATGTTCCATTTCCATTTCTTCAGATTAAAATAAAGATAAATAAGGCTCCTGGCTTTCCTGAGCTTGCTGGAGTGGGGTTTGAAGCAGAGCTCACCAATCACAACCTCCAAGATCTAGAATGCCCCTTTCCAAGATTCCCCAAAAAGGTCCCTTCCCTTCTCTTATGCAATTCTTTAAAACTTTCCATGAAGGACCAATACTCCACTCTCTTTCTGATAAAAGTCCCAGATCAGATTCTTTTTAGAAAACTCCCTCAAAGCGTTGCAAATGCTTGGAGATAGGGGCAGCAACATGATAGGCTTAAGATACATCGTAACAGAGAATTATTCATTGAGCCTTGTTGTCACAAGAGTCGTTAAGGATAAGGGACCCAAAAATGCAACTGGGTTAGAAGCTTTTATATAAACGCCTCTAGTGAATGTAAATCCTCAAGAGTTGAGCCATAAGAGAGTCGAGCGATCTAGTTTGGATTTTTCCATTTAAAAGCCTCCCATCTTTCAATACTGCTCTTGCTTAATCCACAATCGACCTCCATATCATCAAGTGATCGTATTGCCTCCGAAAAGTACTAAGATGATTTGATAAAAATGGACCAAATCGACATATCTAATGCCATCTCCATCCTATGCATCACGGTAGAAGGTATGAAAGGAAAATACTAACTCCTTCACGACCCTATTTTCCCCCTGAATCCCTTGGCAAAGAATGCAATAATCTCCACTACCATAATTCATAACCAACTCATAATGATTGATTCGCCACTATTAGAGGATGCCATCATAAATATAGTGCTAGTTTTTTAGTCACAAAGACTCTTCAAAATAATTTCGTTATATTTCCTAAAACCGGTACATGCACAACTATATTTGGTAAACAATTAAAGTCATCCCTTCCATGCAAAGTTGTTACAAACTAACACTCATGCATATAAATGCATTTATTTGTATTCCAAATTAACAATTTTCAATAATTATTTTATTCATTCTTTAATATTGTTAGCATCTAATTCAATTATCTAAAGGATTTTAACCTTAATAATCTTATTTTGATGTAATGATTAATCAAAGTACTAATAACCAGGTTTAAATCAAATGAGCTAAATACCCGACCATAAAAGAAGTCGCAACAATACTAATGGACTACTCTACCAACACCAATAGGGTGAAATATGGAGGGCATTACATAGATTTTTTAAAAATATACATTTTATAAAAGGGTTGTAGGCTCTATCATGAGCATGTTCATAATGGAACCAAATTATCTTCCTAATTCAAAGATTTTGTTTCAAACATGTTTTAAACCCTATAAATGGATCATATTTGATTTGAAGTTATCACTGTTATAACTTATAAGCCATAAATGTTAGTGAATTGCTAATGGTGCACTGGTTCACTAGTGAATTGCCAAAAAATGATGAAAATAAATATAGTGTAACTTGGATGAATAAAATGTATCATGCATTTGTATGGAACTTGAATTTGCCATTTTCAAAATGAAAAAGTACCACTGTGATCAAACATTCTCATCCTTACTTTCCTTTTGTGACTGTCATTGGATTTGACACCTTACATAGTCACTATAATTCACATAAGCATTAAAAGGTCTCCCTTAAGACAAAAATCCACCCTTTTAGCTAAAAACCTAGGCGTCTTAGAAATAAAACAAGAATATGGGTATGTGCAGGATCATCATGGAAAAAACAGGCCCTTAAGTGGCAAAAAATTTAGAAAAATCAGAGTTAGGAAACTTGACATAAAATTTTGAATAATTTATCTATATTATTTCAAAAATATATAAGAATAAAATTTGTAGAAAATTGAATGTAGTTTCTAAACTAATAAGTTTATTTAGAAAAAAAAAATCTATTTGGTGAAAATTTGAAATTTGAATGCGAGTACTTAAATTTTAGGGGAAAAATAAGTAGGTGTCATTCACCACCCTAACCACAATAAAATGATAATATTTTTTTATAATATTTTAGATATAAGTAGAGGACTCATGTACTGATGTGATGCATATTTTTTTATAATTTTTTTCAAGTAAATAATTAATTACGAATTTTTTACAACTTTTTAAAAATATTAAAACACGTACGTTCTAACCACCTTAACTTGGTCAAAACTTCATGAAATTAAATTTTTTTTTTAAATCCTATAGTATGTGAATCATCGAATGTGATGCATGTTTCATATTCAAAAATGTGATACCGTTTGAAAGCTATTGATTTTTTTCAATCAGCCTATCAATTAGGACTTTAGTCGTAATTCAAATAGAAAATCAATAATAATTTTTTATTAAATTCAAAGTAAAGAATAATTTATATTGGTAGAAAGCTGAGAATATCCTTTAAAAACCCTTTTTATTTCATCAATTTTGGGTAAAAAAAAGTCGTCAGCCACATACACTACACATACCCATAATATTGCCACTTTTTGGCCCATCATGATCCTGCACATACCCATATATAATGATTGTTTTCTATCACTTTTGGGGAAATCTTGTCACTATTTTTATGTATGTAACCTTTGAGATGATATTCACCTTATCTCCCTTTGATCATCACAAAACTGTGCTCCATTTCCTACATGGATCTTCTCAATAGAAACACATTCCTAAGGAACTGTCCTCACAACCATTAATGACAGTGAACTACCTTCTTCATCTTCACTCTTGACACTACATTTAAATTGCATTTCCACTACCTCCTTTAACTATATTGACCTCCATCTTTATTTGAAAATATATCTTATTCTATGGAAAATGGGGTTTTGGAATCAAAGGGGTTCACCACATGACATTCAAGATTGACTGCTACATTTCCTTGACTCCTCATTTGACTATCACCACTTAAAATTTTCTTGCTTGTGCTTGACTGTGACTGGGTCATGCAAAATCATTGCCTTACTCACTATTATTGATACCATTCATGATCTCTATCTTGAATCTCATTAGGCCAACTGAAATCTAGTAACACAACCTTGAATGAATTAATAACCACTAAACATTCTTATTATCCTTTGACTGCAACAAGACTAAGTCTTCAAACTGCACCTTACGGGTATGTGCAGGATCATGATGGGCCAAAAAGTGGCAATAGGAAAAAAATTATGTTATGCATCAACCCAAAAAAGTGAAACTCCTAAGTTAACTTTTTTCTTGCTTAGGTGTCAGTACATTGCTCCAAAGCAATGCCCAAACTAGGATTTACATATTGGATATCCAATTTGAGTTGCCTATAAATACAAAACAACAAGCTTTTAAAATCATTTTACTCATTTTAAAGAGGTTGTAGGTGCACAATGAGAGCGACTTCCAGATATCAGATATTTGATTTCAACAGATATCCGATTTCAAAGGTATGTTTTTGGATTGTTTTGTGTTTTAATCGATTTTTCAATTAGATTTGTATAATTTTATGTAGTTTTTTATGGATTTTTTTTTAAAGTAGGGTTTTTTATTAATTTTTATTAAAAATTAATATATTTTTATGGATTTTGATTAAGAAATAGTGTTGTTTATGTATTTTTATTAAAAACTATATTTTTTATAGATTTTTGTTAAAAAATAGGGTTTTTTTTGGATTTTTATTAAAAACTAGGGTTTTTTACAATAATTTCATTTATATTGTGTAATTTCAATTAGATGAATTAGTTTTTAACTTTAATTAGGTATTATGGCTAAGAATGAAAATGCAAAAATTCCAAATGATCCATCACCTCCGCACCCATCAATTGAAGGCTTAATTGGTGAAAAATTGGAGAAATTGAGAGGCATTTGTAATATTTATAAGACAATCCCTCGATTATCCCAGATGACAAATACATTGAAGTAAATAATTAAAAATATAGAAACCATCTCCACCCAACATAATGCCTTTCATTCATGGCAAGAAAGCATGAGGGAATATTATTCATGTAGGTTATCTTACAATGATGTGAAAGATCTCCAAATAACAAAATCCCTAATATCCTCTTTATTTGTTAACCCCCACACTGGTTTGCTAGTTAATTTTAATAAACCAAAACTTTCTATAAATTAGTGCACGCATAAGGACATAGTAGATAACTTTTGGGATCGTTGGTGTATGGTTTTTGATAAACCACCCAACAACAATAGTGATATACCATTTTACTTTATTAAAAAATTATACGTTGAGTTTGTGTTAGGGCATCATGTCAATTACTTTGACATTAAACCCTTCGAAGGCATCAGTGGAGGTATGCCCCAGGATAGACTAGGGGAAGTTAGAGTAGTTAGGCACCCATATGTTCCCCCTTCTCCCCTTCCTTAGGTACCTCCAGTACATCAGATGTCTAGATATTATTAAGAATGCAGCCACACAAAGTATTCAGGCTATTCACTCTTTGAGTGGTCTATTGGTTTCCCATGCTTCTACAATAGTTGAACCACATTTTGGTGATGTTGGCGATGGATCCAGTGCTTCTCCATAGGTCCACATATTTTAGTGCCACATATTTGCATTATGTGCCAATAGATATACTTGGGTCCTCTTGTACAACCCACTGAGCATCCCTTAGACACTTCTGATTATGACATCTAGGATGTGGACATTATAGGAAATCAGATGCATGGGAGTGGAGTGCACCCTACAGAGTCCTCTCCTGCTAGAGAGGGGGGCATTAGAATAGTTACAAGGATAAGATTTAAGTTGTAAATTCATAACTTGCATTTATTTTTAAATGAATATTAATAAGAGATAGTATCAAGTACTAATATTTATTTACATGGTCTATTTAACAATTGATATCTAAGGAGGAGCTCACACAAGTGACTGATAACACCCTTATGGCCATTTTATTTGACCTCAACATGCACATAGTTTATATTTTTGCACTCACTTATTTACATTTTTTATTATATACTTGCTTGTCATTTGAATTGTCATCAATGAAATTATATATTAACTTAATGTTTATCTTATTCTCCGCTTGTAGGAAACACCTAGTGCGAGTGAGGTGTAGTGTTGTCTAGACTATGGAGGTGTTATGTTTGATAAGGGAAAGGTAATTGAACTCATTCAATTGAATTAATATTTTTAAGATCTTTTATTGATTATACATACATCGACAGAGATTGGTAGTTTCATATGTACTTGTCATTTTTATGTACAGAAAGTAATGAGCTATACAATGTCATTGAAAAGTGTCACAACTCCTAAAGGAGTAGGTAATGGAACACCTCAAAGAGTAGGTGTTGGAATACCTAAAGGAGGATGTGTCAAAAAACCTAAAGGAGATAAAGAAAAATATCAGCCTAAAGAGGTATGTGTTTATTTTATTTTATTTTTGGTAAATATATTCCTATTACTGACAATTGTATGCTAACTTGGATCAATTTTATATTTTTGCTCACATATATAGATTGACATTACAAAATTTGGTTTGGTTTGTTCTTTAAGAGGGGCATATTCTAAGAATTCTGACCCTTTGAAGAGACGTATATTTCAAGTAATCAAGATTTCAATTTTAGAGTCCAATTATAATTCAATGTATATTGATTTTGATGTTAATTATTAAATTTTAAATTATATAGTATAACTAATATCAATTGTGGTTTGAATTTTTCTTGTGCAGCTATCTTCAAAGCCAACAAGTGCTTCAAAGAGGCTCCATTTTGATGATCCACCAATAGTTTATGATGAGATAGAAATTTTGGCATGTAAATTTGTAATAGATATCGAGATGGCATATGCCACATTTTGTAAAAAAAATGTTTTAGTTGGTGTTGATGCCATTTTTGTATATGGACATACACTTGATTATTGGATAATTTGATATATAGAAGTTGACAATCAAAATTTAATTTCTTCCTCATGTGCATGATTAAACTCTTTGAAAACTTAATCAAGTGAGCAATGGTTAAATATCAATGTACAATATTATAGAAAAGAATGGTTATATTATGTAGTTTATATTCATATCACTGATTGCAATGCATTGCACATCTTTCAAACTCAAAGCATTACTTCGCATTGCATAACTAACAACTGGATGTTGATAGATGAAAAAAAATCAATTACAATATAGTTTTTACACCTAAGAAGTTATGCAATTACTTCACATTACATAATTGATAACTAGGAGTAATTGTCAATTGCATTGTCTTGTCATAGAATTCTATGAGACCACATTTCTTTGAGGAATTTTTTCAAATAGTTCACTTTCTTGTCTATGCTACCGCATTTTTCATACATGTGTACCAAAGCTTTTTATCAAACAGTTCACTAGCTTGTTTCTATGGATAAAATCATAAAATAAGTTCTTTCAAACAAGCTATGGATTGATGCATAGTGGGGGTGGAAACCATTCAATCTGCCAAACCAATGAGTATCAATCAAAATTTCAAAACAAAATCAGATGATCTACTCAAAAATCCAAACTTTACTATGCTTTCCCTTGTAGCACTAGCAACCTAGTTTAGCTCTTTAAACACTTGATCTTCACAAGAACAACCCAAACAGTCTTGATTTGTGTCATAAAACAACACATTCTAAGATTATTCTAGACCTACAAGTCCTTTAGTAGGTTGTCCCATGAAACCCTTGGATTACCATGCAAATGTATAGGGTTTATTGAAACTCCCACTTGCACAAATCCCCTGACCATTCCACTGACTCAGACACCTCTATTATGACCCCAATATGCTTAAACATTAAAGAGATTCCCCCACTCTCATTTATTTTAACAAATCCTAGCCTAAAAGCTCCATTTAAGCAATGATTTTCTTAGGATAGCAACTCCAAGACTCTCAAATAATTTCACCTACCTTAAATGGATCTGGACACATTCATATAATATTGTACACAACCTCTCCATTGAGCCACATGAAAGGTATAGTAGGTGGAGGGCTTCAATAATTCATAATTTACTCCAAATGCAAAATTTGGGTTCACTACCCACCTTAAGAAAACTTGGCACAAAACTCACAAAAAATGAAAAGAAAGCACTCAAATGAACTTTAAAGAGGTCTCAAGCCTACTTCCCCCTCATTCCACATGCTATGCAGCCATTTACTTGCTATGTAGGGATCAAACAATGGAGAAAACATAGATTTTTTTCTATAGAAACCATAGTTTTTGCAAGGTAACTCAATATGATCTTATTGATTCTTCACAAAATTACATTCATCAATCCCCAAAATTATTTCCTCAACCTTTTTTAAGACTCTCCCCCACACAAAGCAACCGACCAAATCCCAATAACTGACTTACAAACCAAGTTATTGATTTGGGTTTGGGTTCAGGTTCGGGGGTTCGGTTCATCAGTTCGGCTAATTTTTTTTTTTTATTTATTTCCGGGGGGGGGGGGTTGATTCATTGGTACAAAAAACATGTAAATATAAATATATATATATATGCATCCTAGAAGCATGAATTAGGATTAGAATATCACAACATCATATAAACAACAAAACCACCATAAAATTGAATGTCATTTAAAACATGCATGATAAATATTCATCATTCAAACTTGAATTGTGGTAGCTTGATATATAGAGTCTATTGATGCCAGAGTTCAATTTGTATGATTTTGAAAAAAGAAGCCAACTAAGTAGAGTTATTAGCATTCTTCAGAAATCAAAATAATTTGATTTTTTTAGTACACTAGCCATTTTGATGTCTTCTTGCAGTCCCAAATGTTATTTTGTATCATTGTTACATTGGCCTTTTGAGTGGTAGCTTAATATAGCTCGACAACACAAAATTTGGTTTACTTGTGCTATGTAACAGTGGCATAGGCAGATTTTTCTTTGAAAGAACCAAAGGGTGACTACACAATTGAAGTGTATAAACACATATATTTTTGTGATATCAAGGATACTTTTTGAATATTCCATGCATTGCTAATCGAAAAGGAAAGGTATTTTTCCTAATTTGTATGCAGCCATGCTTTTGACATTGTCAAAAAGAGAAAAAATTCCCTAATGATGCAAAGTCATGGCCAAGAAATTCTAACTCTCCACATGAGAGAAGAGAGATGTTGGAGAGTACATCAAGTCAGTGAGAACATAAGTGTAATGTGTTTTAGTTTGTAGTACTCCTTTGTTTCTCTATAGATGCTTGATAAATTCTTAGTTCAATGATGCAAAACAATTTTTGAAAAAAGAAAGTTGTGTCACAGTCTGCTTTCAATCCAACAAGCAAAAATGAAAGCTCAACATCTTGGAGTGAAAATGTTTTGTTTGCAAAAAAAATGAATAAGAATGAGATAGTTAAGGTGTTTGAAGTGATTTAGAGGTCACTTTTAGGGTGGAAGGCTTAAAAATCCATTTTAAATGCACTCAAACCCTTGGAACAGAGCTCATAGAATGACCTCTAGTAAAATGCCTCTTAAATGCACAAAAATGAATGAAATTACTTCAAACCAAGTTTGTGAAGAAGTTAACTCTGCTGCTCACTAGTTTCCATTAAAAAGAAAGCAACAAGCTATGGTCTCATGGCTATTTTTCATGCAAAAATCAGCATTGGAGTTCGGTTGAAGGCTGAAAACTACTTGTAAGGGCATAAATAAATCTTGTTCTAGAACTCATATGACCAAATCGATTGTTCCATCATGTTTGGACGGTTACGTTTAGGTTAGGTATGGTCCCCTTTCATACCCAAATAGGCCAAAGAAGTTCAAGCTATGTCTAATCAATGAAATCCCTTAAGACTCCAAAGTGCAACTTTCATTTGGAAACTCATATGACCAAATAGACTATTCCAACATGTCTAGATGGGTATGTTTATGCTAGGGATGTTCCTCTTTTGCATGAACCACTTTGAGCTACATTGGACTAGCGATTTCCCTTAAGAGTCCAAAGTGCTAAAAAGAAACAATCTTTGAAGGGATATTTTTCAAAAACTGTGATGCTTAAAAACTTTCCATCTAAGGCTATGGGATCATTTTGGGACCATCTACAAAAAATTCTCTCATTTTTTTCTATCTCGGAGGTGTTTTCCCATGGTAATGACTTTTTAGTTGAGGGAAAACTTGCCAGATGCAAGTAGTCTAAAGTTGCAAAGTGGTGCAACTTTCATTATGCATTTTGTACAACCAAACGGACTATTGCAACACATCTAGGTGGGTATGTTTATAGTAGGGATAGTCCTCTTTGCCACCCAAATATGCTAAATCAATCCAAGCTAAATTGGAATGATGATTTCCCTTAAGAGTCCAAAGTAAGTATAAAAGGAAAAAATCTTTGAAAGGCAATTTATCAAAAACCATGACACTTACAAACTCTCTTTTTGAGCCTATGGGATCATATTGGGACCATCTGCAATAACCTCTCTCAGTTTTTTCTATATTAGAGGTGTTTTCCCGTGGTGATGACTTTTCAATTGAGGGAAAAAGTTGCAAAGTGGTGCAACTTTCATTCTGCAATTTATATGACCAAACAGATTGTTCCAACATTTGAATGGGTATTTTTTGTTAGAGTAAAGGTTTTAATTTAATCATGTTGATTAAATTACCTTTATTCCTCTTAAGATTTCACTTTAGTTTGCATTTTGTGACATTTAATAATTATATTAATTATTAAATGTCTACCTATTAGGGTTTCTTTTAGGTTGCACAATATCCTTTTATAAGGATTCATCATTGTATTTTTACCTCTCTCTTGGATGAATACATTTTTCAGCTTTCAGAGCACCCTTGCTTGTTTGTCTCCATCTCTTCTTTTTGTGACAGGTTATTTGCATGCAGGTGATCTTCGGGGTCTGTGAAGTTGGCTTTCTCAACTTCTACATGGTATCAGAGCTCCAGACCTGCTGCTTCCTATTCGATTTCTGAAGAATTTGGAGCTTCGAGGGTTTGATAGGGCTTTCAGAAGTTCTTCAGCTAATTTGAGAGGGTCTTGGTGCAGTTTTCAGATCTGGTTTCCTTGCCCAACGATTTTTTTTGTTAAAAAAAGAAATCATTTTTTTTTAGCGTTTTTTACAAGCGCATGCATCAGATCTGGCATTTTTTTTGAGGATCTGGGTAACTTCGTTTTTTGGGTGCATTTTGGGCCCAAACGGACCTCACAATTGGATTCAGAGCGGCCAAAAACCTATATTTTCATATATGGCATGACCTATTTGGGCATAGTTGATTCGGGAGGCAAATTTTTTTTGCCCATGGGCCGTACGGCCCCCAGGGCAAGTTTTCCGAGGTTGAAAACGCAAAAAAAATTTAAAAAAAATTAGAAAACGCCAAGTTTTTGATTTTTGTGAGCACTGCCCACACAGAGGAGGGCCGCGCCACCGCCGCGCCACCCCTGCTTAGCCGCTCGGCCACCCGCCGCCCGCCTGCACCGGCGGCTCTGCCTTCAGCACCGCCGACCAATGTTTAGCCCCTGAGGGCTCTTCTTCGGCCGCCAGGGTTCTATTGCGAACCAGGAGCCCGCGTCCCAGCCCCCGTCGGTTCAGCCAGCCCCTGCGGCGGTCCTATTGAGGACCAGGGGCTCTGCCACAGCCGCCAAAGTGCCAACCCCCTAGTCGGTCATGTGACCAGGGGCCGAAGGTCTTAGCCCCTGAGGGCTGTGTAATTTTTTTTAAAAACTTTTTTGGGCACCTTCACGAAATCGGGCATAACTTGGGCATTTTAGCTCGGATTTTCGAATGGAAATAGGCGTTGGAAAGCTGGTTCCGAGCCCGATCTAATTGATGGAGGATATTTTTCTGATTTTTCCGTTTTGCAGCCTTTTTTGCCAGTCAAAGTCAGAACTTGTGTTTTTCACTCCTGGGGGCGTATCTTTTGCGTCTGAACTCCGTTTTTCGCAAACAAAGAGGCGTTGGAAAGGGGTTTCTGTGCTCTTTCCAGATCTGTCATTTATTTTTCCAGAATTTACACCAGGTACATTTTATTCAGTATTTTGTGTTTTCACACATCTGTTAGTTACTTGGATGTTTCAGCACTTGGAAATGATTTGTTTGCATGGGATGGCATATGTTGATCTGATTTATCAGTATTGAGGTCAGTTAGTCTCAGATTTTTAATTTGAAGAGTTATCATGGGTTTTTCTACTCACCCTTCAGTTGTATTTCTGGAACGGGGTAATTATGAGTCATGGGCAAAGGGTATACTTACACATTGTAGGTGGCTAAATTTGTTGCCTTATTTGTATGATCTCATACCTGAACCAGCAACTTCAGAGGGAAAACTAGCTTGGGATATCATTAGAAATCACATAGTAGGAGTTATTTTGTCTAGTGTTGATTTTGACACTGTGTGGGCTATATCGGGCATTGATTGTCCTCACTCACTTTGGACACGTCTTTGGGAGATCTATGGAGACCCTAGTCTTTCTCCATTCCCAGAGGATCCTGCTTCAGATTGTCTTGTACCCATTGGTTGGAGAGAGAACACACCTTTTGATCATGATACTTTAAAGGAACTTCAGTATTTAGACACCCTTCTATATTCCGATGAATCAGAGGATTGTCTCATAGTTCCTACTCTTCAGACTGAAATTATACATGTATCAACATCATCTCCTGTTGTTCCTGATCAGTTTGATATTGCCTCTTCTTTGGCTTCTATTGATTCAGCTAAGCAGGACATCATACATCTTTCAGACATGGCTACTTGGGATTCTTATCTTGCAGGCATTTCGTCTTTGTTTGTAGAGTCCTATATTGCAGATCTGGAGGATTACTTTGAGGATTTTCAGCTCCTCTTTGTTGACAGCCATATTCCAGCTGTTAGCCCACCATCATTTGTGCATTCAGAGGTTGCAGTTTTTGAGTCTTCAGTTCAGTTTGGATTTGACATCTTTTGTTTCAATTCAGACAGAGAGATTCTTCAGCATCCTATTATGGCACACATCTTGAGACAGATTGATTCTTCTCTCTTCACAGGGTTCTTCATCTTCGTCTTTTGGATCCATTTCTTCCCAAGGGGAGGAATATTATATGCCGCTTCAGGATCTCTTTCTGGATTCTACCTCAGGCATCCATATGTGCGACAGGAGTTTCTTCATTGTGGGGGGGCCTTCTAGTCTCTTTCTTTTTCTCTTATGGAGACCATTGTATATGTACTTATATGATAGAAGCTGTCTATGGGGGGTATCATGTTATCCACCTCCTATCCTTCTTTTCTTAGTGCATTGCATGCTTTCATCTCTTTTTGGAGTAGAGTTTTTCCCATGAGGTTTTCTCTATTTCTCCACTTTACAGAGATTTGGTTGTAATTGGGTACCTAATCAGGCCTTGTTGCCGGGACCCAAGTTTACTTTCTTGCATTGTAGTTACCTTTGCTTTCTTGCATATGTTTGTAGCTGCACTTTTGCTCATCTTAAGGGGGGGTGTTAGAGTAAAGGTTTTAATTTAATCATGTTGATTAAATTACCTTTATTCCTCTTAAGATTTCACTTTAGTTTGCATTTTGTGACATTTAATAATTATATTAATTATTAAATGTCTACCTATTAGGGTTTCATTTAGGTTGCACAATATCCTTTTATAAGGATTCATCATTGTATTTTTACCTCTCTCTTGGATGAATACATTTTTCAGCTTTCAGAGCACCCTTGCTTGTTTGTCTCCATCTCTTCTTTTTGTGACAGGTTATTTGCATGCAGGTGATCTTCGGGGTCTGTGAAGTTGGCTTTCTCAACTTCTACATTTTTACACTAGGTATGTTCCTCTTTTGCACCCAAATATGCCAAATCACTCTAAGCTACATTGGATTGATGATTTCCCTGAAGAGTCCAAAGTGCTAAAAGGCAGCAATCTTTGAAGGGCTATTTCATGGAAATTATCATGCTTACAAACTCTTCATCTGAGACTATGAGATTGTGTTGGGACCATCTACAATAACCTCTCTCAGGTTTTGCTATCTTGAAGGCATTTTCCTGTGGTGATGACTTTTTAGTTGAGGGAAAAGTTGTAAGATGTAAGGAGTGTAAAGTTGCACAGTGGTGCAACTTTCATTCTGCAACTTGTACGACCAAACAAACTGTTCCAATATGTCTAGATAGGTATTTTTACACTAGGGATGTTCCTCTTTTGCACCCAAATACATTGAATTACTCTAAGCTACATTGGACCGGTGATTTCCCTTAAGAGTCCAAAGTGCTAAAAGATAGCGATCTTTGAAGGGCTATTTCTCAGAAACTGTGACACTTACAGAATCTTCGTTTAAGGCTATGGGATCATGTTGGGACCATCTGAAGTAACCTCTCTTATTTTTTTCTATCTCAAAGGTTTTTTCCCATTGTGATGACTTTTCAGTTGAGGGAAAAGTTGTTAGATGCAAGTAGCGTAAAGTTGCAAAGTGGTGCAACTTTTATTCTACAACTCGTATGACCAAAAACACTATTCCAGCACGTCCATATGGGTACGTTTACACTAGGTATGGTCCTCTTTTGTACCCAAATATGTTGAATCACTCTGATCTACATTAGATTGATGATTTTCCTTAAGAGTCAAAAGTGCTAAAAGGTAGAAATCTTTGAAGGGACATTTCTTGAAAACCATGATGTTTACAAACTCTTCATCTAAGGCTATGGGATCGTGTTGGGACCATCTAAAATAAACTCTCTCATTTTTTTCTATCTCGGAGGCTTTTCCCTGTGGTGATGACTTTTTTAGTTGAGGGAAAAGTTGTAAAATGCAAGTAGTTTAAAGTTGCAAACTGGTGCAACTTTTATTCTACAGCTCCTACGACCAAACATAATATTCCAACACATTTGGATGGGTCTGTTCATGCTAGGGATGGTCCTCTTTTGCACCCAAATATGCAAAATCAGTATGAGCTACATTGGACTAATGATTTCCCTTAGGATTCCAAAGTGCTTAAAGGCCATACCATCTATTGTACGGTTCATAGCTAGATGGTATAGCCATGGTAAATGCCATTAGGACTATATAAGGTGACTAAGTGGGTTTAAAGAGCTAGAAAGGGTGTAGTTGAGTTGGTGAGTTTCCATGCATGGAAAAACTAGGTGAAAAATGGTGGTTACAACATACTGACATCAATGAAACATGGGGGTAACAAGATTTAAGGTTGGATCAAGCTTGTGCAGGTCCTAATAGACATGTTTGATGAGTTTATAGGGTGTGGAAAGGTTGGAAATGACCTTCACATGACCTTCACATGACCTTTTTACATTTATTTTGGCAAAAGTTGCAAGCCACTGTAATTTATTGTATATAAATAGGAGATATTACAAAACCTAGAAGAAAACCTCTAATTGTAGCTCGATTAAGTACAAAAAGTTATTATAGAATTTTCCCAATAATAGTAACAAAGCATACACCTAGATATAGATGATTACCATACACAATTGTGACTTTTTTACATTGTTTCACATTTGAAAATTCGAATTTTGCAAAATTTTCCTATTGGAGGCATTTAGGGCACAGTCTTCCACAAGAGTAGTATGTTCACGTTCTAAACTGACAAACACCTATACAAACCATCAAGGTAGCAGTTAAACTACATATAATAGAAAAAATGCTTAGAATAAAAGATGCTTAAAATAACAAATCTATATTATTTTAATATGTTGCATACCTCTCTGAAAGGATTAGAGCTGGCTATTGTTGCAACAGATCCATGATCAATCGTGCCAGGAATATCGCAAAATTTTTCAAATCAGAAATCTATATTGTCACAATAGAAAAGATGCTTAAACTAAAAAATCTATATTAATCTAAACAACCTAAATGATGATGATTTGGTAATGCAAACTATAAAAGATGATTAGAATAACCAATCTATATTATTCCAAATGACCTAATCAATGATGAGATGGTAAAGCAAACTATAAAAGATGCTTAGAATAACCAATCTATATTATTGTAATATGTTGCATACCTCTCTGAAAGGATCATAATTGGCTATTGCTGCAATAGGTCCATGATCAATTGTGCCAAAAATATTGCAAAATTTGTCAAATGAGAAACCTATATTGTCACAATAGAAAAGATGCTTAGATTAACAAATCTGTATTAATCTAAACTTGAATGGTGATGAATTGGCAATACAAACTATGAAAGATGGTTAGAATAACCAATCTATATTAGATTGTAAATGACCTAATTGATGATGAGATGGTAATGCAAACTATAAAATATCCTTAGAATAACCAATCTATATTATTCTAAATGACCTAATTGATGATGAGATGGTAATATAAAATATAAAAGATACTTAGAATAACCAATCTATATTATTCTAAATGACCAAATTGAAGATGAGAAACCTACATTGCAATAGGATACAAATTATCAATATTAAATAAAGAACACTAATGAACTTAAGCATAATGAACCTAAGTATTGTATCTTACATTCTTAAAAAATTTATTCAACTGTGCATGAAGGGTCATCTCTTTGCTTAAGAGTATCCAATATAGCTTCATGATTAGCATTTCTAAATGTCCATAGTTGTTTTTTCTTTGGTTTGGAATTATGCTTCAATAACATAACATTTGTTTCTATAAGAAGGTGCAAATACATGAGAATGGTTTTGTGTTTCTTGTAGACTTCAAATTTAGCTATGCCATTCTTTCTAATCATGTATGTTTGCAGCCAAGTTCCTCCAACCACAACTGAACCTATAGGATACATGAACCCATCATCATCTTCCATCGGTTGTGTTAGCTTATGCTTTACCCACACACATCGAGCCAACCAATAGTCTGATATCTCTTCATTCCTCTATGGTGCAACAACTGCAAAAACATGTCCTAGCTATAGTAAATCTAAAAGCTGGTCATAATCAACTAAACTTTCCATTGTGTTATTTGGAATGGATATTGTTTGAGATAAAGGAGTTAGATACTATGGAACCTATGAATAAATATTCAACGAGCTCCCTTCGGGTGTATTTTACTCTAAGTATCATCCTATGCATCACAAGAAATCCGCTTGGCCTTTTATCAAGGTCTGCTTCCCCCTCCACATGTCTACTCTGCGTACCCTGAGGGTTTCCCTTCCTTTGCATCTCGGGAATCCCTGCTACACTTCCACATGTCATAGTTGTGTGCCATTTTTGGACATTCCTTTTTCCTTCCTCATTGGGCTCCGCTCAAGTGCCATGAAGCTCTTATTTGCAAAGAAATTCGACATGCACCACAATTATTGTCTATGATGCACTCTTTCTACATGTCTACTCTTCGTAAATCTTTCAATGAGAGGATGAAATAATGACTGTGGGCAGTGACATGCTGCCATGAATCTCTTTTATGCCCAGCTGATGATTGTTTCCTCCACTTTTGGATAGAGATTTTTCCACTCAACACGTGTAACCTTGGTGCAAGTCTTCAACGGCGAGAGATAAAGGTTCACATGAGCAGCGAAATGTTGCCATGTGCCTATTCGGCGGATCTCATATTCGGGCGATGAATTAGGTGAACCAAATGTTGCTATTGGCCACCACATGTCATAATAATTTGCACAAGATTGTGACACTTGTCTGTCTTAACCTTACCGAGACCACCACCATCATTTTCAGGAGATACACCTGAGCCTGGAATGACCAAATACTTGGTTTCAAATATTTTTTGTTGCAATGGCTTGGGGAATATTCTTATTTTTGCATCATTGCTAGGGATCACAAAATCTTTTCTATTACTACTCTCTGAAGTGATGGGAGTTTTCTACTATATACACTTCTCTTTGTTGTGAGAAAAAGTCCAGAATTTTGAAGGAACACTAGTTTTAGGAAAAGACACCAGGCCTTTATTACTGTTTTATTTTATTGCAAAATTATTTTAGATTGTGCCAATTGTTTGGCCTTTTTGTTCTTTCATGCTATTTTATTAAACTGTAAACTATGTTGCTATTGTATGGACATTCCATTTGAGAACTTCTGTATATATTGAATGCAATTTTTTTGATCTAGATCATGTCTAATGACTCTTCTTGGCAGTAGGAATGTATAAAATGTTATTTTATTTCAATGAATGAATTGCCTGTGCTTTAACTTTTAGTTTCTACTTTTCTGGAACACTACTAATACCAATCGAGCCCTTAGATCTATGATTTATCATGCCTATCATTAAGTCTTGGTGCATCGCCTTAGGTTAGAATTTATTTTATTATATCTATTTCCTTTTCCCTTTCCAAAACTCCATTATAGAAGAAGTTGGCTTCTCTAAAAGCTTGGAGGTCACTTAGTTTGGCACAAAAGGTCCCCCATAAACTGAGTTTCCCATAAGAAATGGTTACCTTATCAAATTTTGGCATCAATAGTTTGTTGTTTTTCTGGCACACCTAGTGGGACTGAGCTTAAATGAATTTTTTCTTTAGAAGGGTCCCCCATAAACTGAGTTTCCCATAAGACACTGTTACCTTGTCAAATTTTGGCATCAACAGTTTGTTCTTTTTCTGGCACACCTAGTGGGACTGAGCTTAAATGATTTTTTTCTTTAGAAGGGTGTATGAGCCATTGGCCTATAGCTAGATCCCAAACCGCAAGTAGCCCCAGTTTACTAATACCTCCACTAGGAACTGTGTAGGCCACAAATTAGTTGGTAATTATTCCACTCTCACCACCCATTCCTCTAACCATGTTTCTAGCCGCCAATAGAAATTACATGGCATGGGACGCCATAAGTCACCTATCAGCCCCAGTAGCACCCGCAATCTGGGGTGTTATCCCAATTTTAGCTATGAAAGCTATACCCAAGTTTATCAGAGATGGCTCAAGAACACCCACAAAACATCTGTAACATGTGGCAAACGTGTGTCTGGTGCACAGGATCACAACGCAGAATGTGGCTCTAAGGCTTCTCATTGCATCTTTTAAAGGCAAGGCATTGGATTGGTACAAAACACTGTCACCTAGCACTATTCACACCTAGGATGAGCTTGGAGATCCATTTTATGAAAGGTTCTCAAATGACGAAGATCACTCTTCATGGTATTATTGACTATCTATCATAAAATAAGCTCCCTAGGAGGCAATGACAGACTTCAATGCCCGATTCCACATGAATTTATAGAGGATCCCTATTACTATACACCTGAATCCTTAGTGGACATTCATATTTTATCTGAAGTCCATCAATCCTGAAGATTCTATAATTATCAAGTCTTTTGGAGGAGCTACTCTACCATATGCTTACGGTGTCACCGTTAAAGCCGAGAATCATTTGATAGATTGTGGAAAGTTTCCTCCTTAGCCTATCATGCTAATATTTCTTGAAATATTGATACCCGCACAAGAAGTTGTGTCAACTAGCACACCTACAACTCCCTAGTTAATGTACACATATGTGGAAATGCCACAAAATGTCACCTCTACATTTGGTTCTTCCAAAGATGAAATGAGTAATCCTAAAAAAATGTTGTGGACTATGGAAAATGACATAACCACCCTCAAGTAGAACCAATCAATGCCTCTGAAGCCTACCTATCAGAACTATCAAGGCAGAAGGTCCTCATATTAGTAGAATCAGTACCAAGGCACTTCCCACATTAATCCACCATATCTGATAGTCAATCAAGTGGTGTTGATGCCTACTCCACTAACGAGTGCTTCACCAAGCTCGAGTAGGGAATTAACTGCGGTGCTTCCCTTGTAGCGATGTGCATATGCCCTAGAACTATCCTTGTGGAAACTTAAAACAAAAGGTGGTGGAGCAACACATCCAAGGCACAATGCCAGACCATGGAGGTTATGTATATGCCTTGCCACAAATGGAAAGTGTTGTTCTTACCACACAAATGCAAGAGATGTCTCTAGAACAAGAATTTGACATCATTCTTGATCACATGCTCTTCTCATGAATGGAGGAAGAAGAAATATTTTTTGCTAATGATACATCCATATCCAAAACACCGCAAGTGCAATCTGAATATAACACTCACTCAAAGAGGATATTTATCAGTGAGTCATTTGTTCTGCATCTAGCAAGCCTGCAACTTAAAGGTGCTTCTGATTAGATACCTGGCACTTCCACTACATCACTTCCATCTCAACCATAGAAGGAAATTATCATAACAAGAGAAAAGGAGTGAAAAACTCCAAGTTTTCCATCTTTCAATGTGGTAGAACAATTAAAGAAATCATCTGCTAATGTGTCTCTATGGGACATTCTATCTATCCTAGAGCAAAAAATGCTATTAGAGAAGGCACTTCAAGTAGAGGTCAGTGCAACACCAACAAAGCAGTTAGCCAATGCAGAGGTTTTTAATCAACTATCTCCAAATAAAGTCCTTATGAACAACACAAAAGAATCCCCTGTCAAAATTAGAGATAAGTTGAAGCCCCAATCCTTCTTCTTAACTCTCATTATAGGGAAGAAGTTATTGCACAATGCTATGATTGATTCTGGCACTAGCACCATAGTTATGCCTAAAAAAATAGTTGAAGCTTTAGGACATGGCTATGAACCTATTAAAAGGGGAGTAATGTAGCTTGATGGGAACAAAGTTGAAACCATAGGTGTCATCAAGGAACTTCCTTTAACTCTATTTTCTTGCCATAGTATCATAGTGCTGCAAGACACTGTGATCATAGATGTTCCTCCCATGTTTTGCCTCTGTCTATCCCAAGAATTTACTTAAAAGGTGGGTGAATATCTGTCCCTGCATTAGTCACATCTGATTCTCAGAACCAAGCACAACACAAACATGAAGATAGAATCAAAAGCTTTACATTTTGAACATGTAGCAGATGAAGCCTTGATCAATTTTGAAGTTGTGCATACCTCTATCACCAAGCAAGAAATGTATTGCGTTGAATTACTAGAGGAAAAAAAGGTGACCGGAGACCGGGATGATCAAGACGATGCTTTGTTGAGTGAACAAATGGATAGTGACCCTTTCAGCAATTATCATGCTACAGGATTGGGCACCTATGTAATTTATGATGAAGACCAAGTGCTCTCGAAGGTTGCCAAAGAGTTCAAAGGTGGCCAAGCACCTGAGCTATGGAAGTTGTACTTTGACAGAGCAAGAGGTAAAGGTGCTAGAGTGGGGATATGTTTAATATTCCCACAAAATTAAAAAATATTAAGGTCTTTCCACTTCCAGTTCATTTGTTTGAACAATGAAGTCAAATATGAAGGATTATTTCAAGTTTTGATCCTTGTAGAGTGAATGGGAATTAAGCAATTAATGGTGTTAAGAGATTCCAAACTAGTACTCAACCAATTCTGGGGGATTTCTACAGCAAGAAATTTCCGCATGAGATCCTATCAGCACCGAGTTTGGGACTTGGTTGAGAATTTTGAAGCAGTCAACATCCAAACTATTCCCTAAGGACAAAATGGTGATGTAGACCACATGGCTATGATTGGTTCTCAGTTTGATCCTACCTCTGGCCTTATACATAATAAAAACTCTGAATGAGTAATAGTTGGATCGACAATTCCTGACAATGATCAAAGTTGGTAGGTTTTTGAAAGTGATGAGCATATTGCCTTGTTCATCCAGTAGTTGGGGGAGTTCGCCGATCAACTTCAACCAAAGATCGTCAAGGCTTATGAAGGATAAATCATGCAGCTCAAATCCAACAAGCTTTTGAAAGGATTGGTTACTCTCAAAATGTTTTTTGATTGTGATGATGCAAGAAATGATAGATAAAATTTTGTCGCAGATAAAAGTGATTACGTAGACCTTTGGGTCTCAGATGGTAGAAACCTTCGAGTGGGGAAAGATGTCCCACACCATGATAAAGAAACGATCATCAATTTCTATGAGAAATATGAAGTAGTGGCCTGGTCCTATTATGATCTAAAGGGATACGATCCTGACATCATCTAGCACATGATCGAGCTAATAGAAGGTGAAAAACCAATTTGACAAAAGAAGAGGCTAGTAAACCCCAAAATTGAAGCACTAATGGTGTAAGAGATAACCAAGCTAATTGAGTCACAAATTGTCTTCTCAATCAAACATAGTACTTGGGTATCCAATCTGGTCCTAGTCTGGAAGAACAATGGAGATATCTACTTGTGTGTGGACTTCTGAGACCTAAACATAACATCCCTGAATGATCATTATCCCCTTCCTTTTATGGATTCAATCCTACAAACAGTAGCATGATCAAAAAAAAATTCTCTATTGGACGGCTTCTCTGATTACAATCAAATCCAAGTTAAGAAGGAGGATCAACACAAGACTACGTTCACTATAAAGTGGGGAACATTTTCATATGCTAAAATTCCTTTTGGTTTATCTAATGCAAGGGCAGCATTCAAACAAGTGATGGACATCTCTTTCAACAAGATAATTAATAAGTTTATTCTAATATATTTAGATGATCTTACTATGTTTTCTAAATCTAAGGAAAATCATTTTGACCACTTAGAAATAGTTTTTCAATAGTGCTACTATTTCAAAAGTGCTAGGAGTTTGGAGTTTCCTTGAATCCAAAAAAATGCATATTCGAAGTGTCACAAGGCAAGTTGTTATGACACGTGGTATCCAAAGAAGGAGTTTCAATCAACCCCAAGTAGCTGAAAACTATCAAGGAACTTCCCCTTCCAGTGAACAAAAAAGGTGTTTAGTCCTTCTTGGGAAAGGTAAATTCTGTTAGCAAGTTTATTTTCAACTTTTTAGGAATAATTAAGCCAATCACTCTGATTTTTAAAAAGGATCAAGCATTCAAGTGGACAACCAAAGCTCAGGAATCCTTTGAAAAAGTAAAGGATGCTATTTTCGTAGCTCCAGTACTAGTTATTCCAGATTTATCTAAGGATTTTATAATGTATGCATTCACTAGCAAGTCTAGTATTGCTACTATCTTAACCCAAAAGGATAATGAAGGAAAAGGAGAACATCCAATGGCATTCTACTCCCAGACCCTGAAGGAATATGAGATGAATTATAATTTTTTTGAAAGACAAGCCTTTGCAATAGTGAAGGGACTTAAAAGGTTTTTCCATCTAATTTCCTGTAACAAAGTGTTTGTTTATGTTGCACATTCTAGTGTGCACGGATATATCATGTAGGGATAAATCATAGAAAAAAGAGCTAATTGGATCACCAAGATCCTTGAATATGACATTGAGGTCAAACCCACTAAAAATTTATGAGGAAGAGAACTGTGCGAATACATGGTATAGGACGAAGAGATACCTATTGAAGAAGAGAAACCAGAGCTTATTTTCATAAATGAGACAAAATTTGAGGGTTGTTGGCTAATAGATAGAATGGGGTTTATGCAAATAGGAAAGTATCCATCAGGTCTTTCCTCCCAAAAGAGGAGATACTATCAGCTATAGAATTGCAAATATGCGCTAGTGGAAGGGGTCCTTTTCAAAAGGAATTTCAATGGTCTCCTCCTGTGATGCGTTATTGCAAAGCAAGCAAAGAGAATCCTTGACATGTTCCACAACAACGCTATGAGCATGCAATTCTCTGCTAAGACCACCACCATCAAAATAATGTGCATAGGTTACTATTGGCCCACACTTTTCAATGACTCCCACTCTTTGGTAAAATGTTGCAAAAAAAGCCAGTTCTTTATAGGCAGAAGGAAGAATTCCACAATGCCTCTCAAACCTATAGTGGCAGATGAACCATTTACACAATGGGGCCTAGGCTTCATTGAGATGATTAATCCCACTTCCAGTGTTGAGCACAAGTGGATTCTAACCATCATAGATTATTTCACAAGATGGACAGAGGTTGTTCTACTTAAAAACACAATAGAGGCAGAGATAGTGGATTTCCTTGATGAGCTACTAACAAGGTTCAGTCCTTCGAAGACTATCATTTCTGATAATGCTAGAGCTTTCCTAGGTGCAAAGCTATGTCACTTTACAATAACAAATGGCATATTCCTTAATACATCATCAAATTATTACCCACAGGGAAACAACCTAGTGGAGTTAATGAACAATAACCTAGTCTAAATCCTTAAAATAATTGGTTTGGAACACCAAAGAGAATGGCATAAAATTATTCGAGTGACACTTTGAGAAAACATCATAACTCCTAAGCATGTCCTTAAGACTTGACCTTATGAGTTGGTATATGGGAAAGATGCACTATTTCCTATATCTATGGAGATTCAAGTGCTTCAACTATTAAAATCCCTCAAGATAAAACAAAATGGCACCATGGAGGTTTGGCTTTCTGAACTATTGGAAGTACAAAAAAAGGGATAATTCCCTAATAGCCATGAAAAACTGCCAACAAGTGGTCAAGCGATGGTTTGACAAGAAGGCTTCTGACCAAGACCTAAAGTGTGGAGATTTAGTACTGAAATATGATGAAAGGGATGATAAGCTAGGTTAGCATGGAAAATTTGATAGCTTATGGGAGGGCCCCTTTAAAATAATTTGGTGCAAAGAGCATAACACTTTCGAGTTAGAAAGTATGGAACAAGAACCCTTGGGAATTCTAGTCAATGGGATTCATCTTACGCTATTCCATTAAGTGCCAAATTTTATTTTTGTACATATGTGAATAATGTTTTTTTTCTTTCCCTTTGTGTTGGTCGGTCTTTTTTCAAAATTGGTTTGTGATTTAGCAGAAACAACCCATCATTGTAGATAGTGGACCAGTGGAAGTGCTTTACAGATTAAAAAATAATACACACATGTGCAAAGGAAATGAATGCATATGCTAATAAAAGAGCCCATACAATAGATATGCAGAATGGAAGAGAGAGTTGTGGATTTTTATAAAGATATATGTTGATTTATATATATTCTTTCATTTTTAACATTACAAAAATGGATGAGAGAGCCATAATTTAAAATTAAATGATTATATGAGCTCTTCTTCTATATATTCTATATCTATAGGCTTTTTCAATCTTATATACAAAAATTGTAAATAGGTGGTGTTTCAACAATAGAAAAAAAAGAAATAGGGAGGCGTTTTATCCAAGAGCACGTGAGGCAGCAATTGATGCATCTATGGAAGTATCTACCACTTCTTCTATGGAAGTTCCTACTGGATTTTCATCAGTAGGTTCTTCAGTAGCAGAAGCAAAATCATTTGGAACAACCATGATTGGTGGAGGGAATACCAAGTTACTGTAGTTAGTGTACCAATCAACATCATAGAATGGTATTACATTGTAGTTGTGGAACAGAAAGTGCAAGGCCTAGGTAACCCTCTACCGATGCTCATCGTGTGTCTAAAGGCGAAATCCACTGAGAAATTATAGCCATATAATGACCACTTCTTCCTCAAGTAAGCGTCGGAGGTGACTGGCTATTGGCAAGCCTATCCCATATGCAGTGTGAGTGACAATCTCACCTAGGCCATTTAGGTACTTTTTTGGAAAAAATTCCTTGACCAACTTTAGAATTAGAGGCATGGGGATACCAATGTCTAACATTGATGCAACAAAGTGTGAGCAGATATCAGTGTTCACACGGTATTTTTCCTCATACTCTATACAATCCCTACCTAGAACCCATTTTATGGCTACCAAAACCAAGGAGTGTTTATTTTTTGTCATTCTCTTCAATCTTCTAGTGGAAATCTCTCCCAGAAAATTTTTCTATGACTTGTAATAATTTAACCTAATGGGAGTATCCATGGTACTGACACAATGCTTCTACCTTCTAACTAACACTAAAACTTTCCTACCACCTAGCCTATGAGAAAACTCACTTACTAAAGCTAAAGACTATGCCAATGACCTATTGTTAAATCTGCTAAAATGCTAAGTGTGATTTCCTCACTACTTAGCAGCCTATTTATAGAAAAAATGATAAAAAGCATTCTTATATGTTTTGATAAAATGTGATGATAATGAAGTTTCAACTTGAAAAGTGTGCCTATGTTTGCTTGCATTTCTTGACTGGTTGCATTTGCAGAAGTACAACTCAGTGCATGCTAAGTTACTAAGAGCTAGTTAATTAGCTTTAAAATGGTGGCACTCATTGGTAGTAAGCTACACAGTCATAGGCTATTGTGTCATCTCATAGGAATTTCCTAGAGCCCAAGGCAGGATCCATATCTTTTCAAGCCATGATCGTTTGCTTTGACTTAATCATTTTGTTTAGGATATTATTTGCCAACACATACTAACGCAAGGTTAGAAGGAAAATTGTTAGCTCAAGTTTCAAGGAAATCACAACATATCACACGGTTGCCAAATGCAATAATGAATTCTTACCGCCTTGAAATGGCAAGTAATTCATTTTGTACAAGCCGAGGAATTAATGGTAAATGCCAAATTAAATGCAAAAAGCACACTTCCCTCTACCACCTTGAGAAAAGATAGCTAAATATTGCATGAAAAAGTTTAATGTTTAAAGTCTTTCCAAATACGCCAAGGCTTAAAGTGTAGAGAAGTTTTCAGCATATCCAAAGATGAATAAAATTTACAAAGAGTTCAAAACTTGCATAAATTTTCATCTAAAGAGAAATGTTGGAGAGTTCATCACAGCAAATGCAAGAGGAGATTGGATAGGATTTGTTTACAGCCATATGGTTGTTAGAAGATGTGTATATCTATGAATATTTAGCATATTCTATGCTCGGTATACCAAGAAATCCGAAGAGGGAAAATATGATAGAGTTGAATAGGCCCAAAGATTGCAAAAACTGGAAAAGGGTTGAGGAGAAATGGGATAATATTTATGACCCATGACTCGCAAAAAACCATAAATCCTTAATATAAGTAGCCTATGCAAGGGTGAAGTCACCTAAGGTAGACACATCGACAATAAGGAAGGTTTGGTACATTGGTCTTCCACAATACATGGTCTCGTTGGTACACTATTGCCTGGAGATAGTTGATGTTGCCATTCAACATTATAACCCTAGTACCCATTGCATTGAGGGTTGAAACTTAAGAGTTCACACCAAACCACAAGCCATTTGGCATATGCTATGTATCCCAAACCCAAGTAAAAGAAGGGAGAAAATTGAGTCCTTCCCTAGTAAAGGAGAAAAAATGTGGAAGGCGATGAAAAAGGGCTTAGATTTCTTGATAGAGGAGATTGGTAAGAAGGGAATCCCAGGTGCTAAGTTGTCGAGTATCCCATTGCTGCATGGTTTATTTCGTGAGGACATGTAAGATGCCATTTCAATGCTAGCTTTTGTATGTGGCCGATACTTCGATGAGATGGTGGAAACCTTTTAACTGGGGCTGGCTTTCCAATTCCACAAGCAACACAATAGCTTCTGGTATGATATTTCTGAGTTCCCAGTGGAGGAAATGATATGGAAAATGAAAATTACTTGTTGGAGGGAAATTTTAGATTTCTCTCCTTCCTAGTTCAAATGTTCCTACATCAAAACTCTAATTTCTTTCGCAGGTATTTTGAATTATCAATTTTTGATGAAAAGAAGAAGAAGAAGCCAGTATCCACATGGACACCCTTTCTTTCCATGTCATATGATTATTATTCATTTTTGGATTATTTAATAACTCCAGTCTTGTAAGATTTACCAGGAGGAGGTGACACATTCCATCTCAACAAGGATCATACCAGATATATGTAGAGTTTCACTCCCACTTGTCACTAGTTCTTAGGAGTAGATTTCATAATTCTTCGGATGTAAGGCTTCACTGGTAAACCCTTCCTTCTCCCAAATTGCATCATAGATAAGGTGATCACGCTCAAAATTTATAGGAAATAATGTATCATTGATTATACCTTCTGTAGCAGCCCAAGTGTCAAGAGAAAGGGATTCTTCACTTGTCCAAAGAATTTCAAAATAGTGACTCTAGTAAAGAAGAAATCGAATCAGTTATTGCAGGATAAATTGGCTCATTTAGGGTTAGTTTTGGTATGTGACAAATGGAATTACAACCCTTTCAATGACCTATTAGAGCCACACATGAATGTTATTCATGTTCCTTGACCCTACTGGGAAAAGCGATGTAGCCTGCGAGCAGAAAAAGATGAATTTTTTTTGAACTAGTGTGTATTCCCACACAAGATAATAGAGAGCCATGACACAAGTTCTACTTTGTTGTGGTGGTGGCCAAAGATAATGTCCAAATGGAATGTGCCATGTACAACAAGTTGTGGAAGGATGAGGAATGGACTAATGAGAAGATAGAAGCTTTCTGGAAGTATCGCCAAGAAATAGGGCAATTGGATGCCCCTTATGAGAGCTTGAAGGAGGACAAGGAATTTGAAAATGGTGGGATGAAGACCATCCCAGCCTAGACTCTAGCATCAATAAGAGTGATGAACCAGAGGATGATTCTAAAGAATAGGTAGAGGAAGCAACAACTTTTGCATCCTCCACATCAAAGGACAAAAGCTTTAGATAGCCTACCTATGTAGCCACAAATGTGTAGTTTAATGTATCGAGGGCTTCACATACACTCACTTGGGCCACTAAGGAAGCCATGGTAATACAAAAACAGTTGGAAATAACTACCAAAGCTGGGGAAGCCCCACCCACAAAATGACAACGTATGAAGACCATTATCAGAGAGGGTTCACAAGAACCCACCAGAAGATAGGTGCTTGTAGCTAGCCAGGAGCCTAAAGCCTAGGGAGAGTCGCTAATAATTCTGGAGCTGCCATCGACTAGTTAACAGGTAAAATTTTCTCCTTCTTCTCTTGCTTCTCAATCCTTGGTATCTATCCCTGTCTCAGAGGAAATCCTTTCCATGAGTACTGAGCCTCCATTTCCCACTTTTAATCCAACACATGCGGGAGGTTTTTCCCAATTGTCACACACCACTCCACCCAACTTTACTCCTTAGCAAACCTTTACACCAACTACTACCACTCAAGCTCTCCTTTCCTCACTTTTCAAAGGTGTTCCCTCTGCGGGAACCCCTACTTCCACTATTGATGTAGATCCTCTTCTTTCACAATAGGCTAAGTCTGCAATGACAACTTCTTCACCACTCCAGCCCATGAGTCCTTCTACCGATTCACTAATTGAGTCATGGCAAGTGGTAATCCCTTCTGTTGGTTCTCAAACCAAGCTTTGGAATGTGCCCCACTTCTCCCCACAAACTATCACTCTCTAGAAAAAGAAAATGCCCGGACCTATCAGAATTACCTATCCATATTCCCTACCTTCTAGTGCTCCTTTCGCAGGCAGACTAGTTTCATCACCAACCGAATTCATGGTACAAATTGACTGTAGAAAGGAAGCACGCATAGGTAGAATAAAAATGTGCAAGGAAAAGGATGATAGTACTTCTACTGAGCCAAAGATGCAAAATATTTATGATGAGACCTGGCAAGAGTCGAAGTTTGCAACCATGTACCTGAGAGTAACCAAGCCACAATGGGAGATGCACCAAGAAGACTATGAAATATATGCAATATGGCTTGACATGAAGGTGGCCCAACCATAGGATAAGGTTAATAATATGGAGGAAACACAATGGGTGGTCATCTCTGACTTTCTTGAAACTGGTTGCCAGTTAAAGAAAAATGGTGAGCAACTTAAATAAGTAAAGGAAAGGGCTAGCTTTTTGGAGAAAAAAAAGGAAACACCTAGAGGTAGATGTTGCACATATGATGAAAAGGGCACTGGCAGTAGATAATGAGAAGAACAAACCTCAAGATGATCTTGCAAAGGTTTAGACCATTGACCCTGCTATGGTAAATGAGTTGCATACAAAGAATCGGGAGGCAAAGAAAAATTTGTAGCTAAAGAATGAAGAGTTGGAGTGGCTTTTTCTTGAGTATAGTCAAGGAATAGCATAGAAGAATGAGGCTTTGGAGCACCAACAAGCTTGATATGAGAAAAATTTATAGGAAAAAGAGGCTGAATTT
This sequence comes from Sequoia sempervirens, assembly GCA_007258455.2. Taxonomy (NCBI): domain Eukaryota; kingdom Viridiplantae; phylum Streptophyta; class Pinopsida; order Cupressales; family Cupressaceae; genus Sequoia; species Sequoia sempervirens. The sequence continues at coordinate 374,221,890 of VDFB02000008.1, read as the reverse complement.
GAGGGCCTAAAAGCTCAATTAGAACAAGAGCTTCAAGAGACAAAGCCCTCTTTGGACATGCATTTAACAAATCACTCCTGAGCCAAGGAAAATTGGAATAAAGAAATGAGAAGCTCTATGGAGTAACTGGCATTTGAGAAAAGGAAAAGGGAAGAGTTGGCTGAGCCCATTAGCTCAAAAGACGTAAAGATCAATTATCTTAAAATCTCTCTCCTATCCTCTCCTACACAACTAAATATTATTTCGTTGGTTAGGTAGTTGTACATTTCTCATTGGGAAAAAATTAAAACATTTTACCTAGCACTGCAACCCACCCTCTGATTCATTTCCAAAGCACCAAAGTTGAGTTAGGAGGCTCATGATACAATTGATCAGTTCCCATGGTTTAGCTTGGAAAGGTTTGGGAAGAAAAAGATATGCTCACCGAGCTATACTTGGTCTTTGATGAAGACCTCTTTAGGGTAGGGATTGAGGATCAGGATATAGCTACCCATATGGCAAACAATTTTATCCATTGCCACTCTGCCTTCCAAGACACTAAAGCGACTGTGACTACTCTGAACAAGATAATGGAAAACATGCGAGAGAGTTTCTCCAAATTGAACAGGATGGGTTTGCCATCCCCATTCCTTGAGAGTGACTCTATTGCTACGACTGAGCATATTGCAAAAAGAATAGAAGAGAGGGAGAATGATCCAGATGATTTCAGGGATTTTAGTCATCCTCCCATTACAACCAACATTGAGGTATTTATTCATCCACTTGCACAAATACTATTTCATTGTGAAGCAGGGGTCAGTTTACCTAATGTGCTCCCTCATAAAAAAATGATTTATATAAGTGGAGCATAGGAGAATTTTTTCATCATAGTAAGGCCATCTGAGGATGAATGATCACCTCTATAGGTAGCTCTTTCAAATATATGATTCCATTACCTAATGAAATGGTGCTCTGGCCTGTAAACCAAAGAAATTTTGGGTTCTTCGTTCCTCAAGCAAAATTCTCCTGGTAGTTGCCAAAAGTTGTGAATAAATATTCAATGAGCTACCTTCAGGTGTATTTTACTCTAAGTATCAGCCCACACATCACAAGAAATCCACTTGGCCTTTTATCAAGGTTTTATTTCCCCTCCATGTGTCTACTCTATGCACCTCGAGGGTTTCCCTTCCTTTGCATCTTGGGAATCCCTGCTATTCTTCCATGTGTTGCAGCTGTAGGCCATTTTTGGTAGTTCCTTTTTGCTTCTTCATCAGGCTCCGCTCGAGTGCCACGAAGCTCTCATTCCCAAAGAAATTTGGCAGGCCCCACAATTTTTTTCTACGATGCACTCTTTCTACTTTTCTACTCTTCACAAATCTTTCAGCAAGAGGATGGAATAACAAATGTGGGCAATGAAATGCTGCCATGCATCTCTTTTGTGCCCAGCCGATGATCGTTTCCTCCACTTTTGGATAGAGCTATTCCCACTCAACACATGTATCCTTGGCGCAAGTCTTCAGTAGCAAGAGATAAAGGTTCACATGGGAAGCGAAATGCTTCCATGTGCCTATTCGGTGGATCTCATATTTGGGTGATGAATCATGCAAATCAAATGTTGTGATTGGCCACTGCATGTCATAATCATTTGCATGGGATGGTGACACTTGTTTGTTTTAACCTTGCTGAGACCACCACCATCATTTGTAGGAGATGCACCTAAGCCTGTAATGACCAAATGCTTGGTTTTGAATCTTTTTAGTTGCAATGGCTTGGGGAATATTATTATTTCTACATCATTTCCAAGGATAGCAAAATCTTTTCTATTACTGCTCTCTGAAGCAATGGGATTTTTCTATTATATATACTTCTCTCTGTTGTGAGAAAAAGTTCATAATTTTGAAGGAACACTAGTTTTAGGAAAAAATGCTAGGCCTTTATTATTGTTTTATTTTCTTTCAAAAAACTTTTAGACTATGCCAATTGTTCAGACTTTCTATTCTTTCATGTTATTTGATTATACTGTAAAATGTGCTGCTATTTTCTAGAAATTCCATTTGAGAACTTCTATATATATTGAATGCAATTTTTCTGGTCTAGATCATGTATAATGACTCTTCTTGGCTGTAGGAATGCATGCAATGTTATTTTATGTTAATGAATGGATTGTCTGTGCTTTAATTTTCAGTTTCTACTTTTCTAGAACATACAAATACCAATCAGGCCCTTAGATCTATGATTTGTCATTCCTATCATTAAGTCTTGGTGCATCGCATTAGGTTAGACTTTATTTTATTATATTTGTTTCCTTTTCCCTTTCCGAAACCCTATTATAGAAGAAGTTGACTTCTGTAAAAACTTGGAGATCACTTAGTTTAACACAAAAGGTCCCCCATAAACTGAGTTTCCCATAAGACACTGTTACCTTGTCAAATTTTGGCATCAACAAAACCCATGTATCTACCCACTCAGTTGACTCACATTGATTCCACTTGAACTAAATACAAATCTAACAAAAACAAGCCAACTCTCATGTCCAAATGGTCCATGTTCTTGCATCTATGCTTTGAAATGAATTCATCTTTGAAGAATCTTTGATTTTATGACAATCCAATCTACCTCCCACTGTACCCTCCTCAACCAACCAAAAGAATCCACACACTGTTGAATCAAGTGTCCCTCCCTACGAAAATGTTGAACTACACCAATCAACAATAGAATGTACATCACTGATTTTTGCTCCTGAAATCTTAAATTTCTCCTTAATTAGAGCTCTCTTTACACATGCACTTACTCCATCATGCTCCCCTTTCCCATGCCTAGCTTAAAAAAAAAACTCCAAATATGAGGTGCACCCCTCTCTACATGCATTCTACTCAACCAATAAAACATATAGGATTATTGAATTGACCTGTTTAGTTATCTAACCAAATGAGATGTCGGCCTAGTGCTATATCATGCTCTTGCAAGAACTCAAAAAAAATATCAAAACAATGTTGGACATACTCAGACGAGTGAGACCTATCATCACTCATATAAAAATGATACTCTCTAATTATCTTTCAATCCTCCTCTGTACTATCAGGTGCATGCCTAAATGTTATGTGTAAAAGAATACAAATTTGAATGGAGTTGTAATACTAACATTGTACCTCATTTTTTGGTTGCAATGTGTAGTTTTCTGCAAAATCAACCACTAATATAATAGTGTCAATCGGAAAAGAGTCCTTACACATCCTGAATTGTTGATCCAACCACTGAGACCTATGACTATTCCTTGCATACTTTTAGAAAATATTGTCCTTAAAATCTAAAATAAAATCAGCAACACTGTATTCTTTTGTAACCAACTTGCATCTAGAACCTTCACCTCCACTCTACAAAGTATATTTGACTATCTCATATCTCTTTTTCTCAACAAGATTCTTTCCAAATTCATGTTCAGAAACCTTATGAAAACATTGAACAAAATTTGACAAGCCACCACATTGTGAACACTTTGCATATAAATAATCATTTCTATAGAAAAATCAACCATCATCTCTAGAACATAAAAATAGATCTAGCAAGTCCCTTGATGATTTTAGAAGATGTATTACACCACACTCCTACAACATTTCATTAGTATGCAAAGTAGAATGGATATAGCATAATAGTTCATGGTAAAAAGAAAACTCCATGTGGTATTTGCAACAAGTATTACGAATTTAAGAGGGACACAATAAAATGGCTTCAAACCTTGAAAAGTCCTTTGCGAGATTTCAATCTTTGGATGTGTTTCAATAAATTTTTTGAACAACATTGTTTGGCTTGATTCCAAGAAATGTTTAGGATGTGGTGTATGGTCTTGATTTCCAATTCTTAGCTTTAAAACATCCTTTGCATTAGGTGATACTCTAGAGTTATCATGCCAAAATTGTTGAATTACCTTCTTTACATTATCGTTTAGCTTCTTATCAACATGTGGAAGCCTCCTGGAAAATGCCCATGTGTCATTTTGAATAGGATCATCTATTCTTTCTCTTCTTGCAAGTGCTCTATCCAAATTTTTATGATTTATGTCAAAATCAATACAAGTTTGTCTCATAAAGTGATCCTTTTTCAATTGATGGCTTACTAGGATAGTTGTACTGACTCTCCGAGTAGCTCTCTTATATTTTTCCTTGTTATTTTTTCCAATAGACTTGAGAGCATTAAAAATATTTTTGACAATAATAGAATTTTTTTCATTCTTCTTATTCATGCGAATCTTCAATTTGGCTAGCAAAGGTCTCATCTTATACATCTTTAGCAATTGTACAAAAATTTGGCATTGCTCAGTCAATGTCTTATCACTAAAATATTGTATGAAAAGTCTTCTAGCCCACAACTGAATGGTTCATGTTGACTTCTTGCCTTCAAATTTTTTTATAATGTTCTCATCAATTTCAAGTAACCATTTACGGGTTCTTGAAGGTCTTGAATTTGGAATGTCTTTCTTCCACACAAGGTTCTTCATTTCTCATGTAATATGGTGAAACATAATTTACACTTGGTTCAATATTATGTTCAACATCTCCAATTCCAACATTTTCACCTTGAACATTTTCAATATCATTTTGAATAATTTCATTCCCAATTTCAATATCATGTTCAACATCTTCAATTCCAACATTTTCATTATCAATTTCAATATTTTCATTCCCAATTTGAATATCATGTTCAACATCTTCAATTCCAATATTTTTAGCTTGAACATTTTCATTCCCAATTTCAATATCATGTTCAACATTTTCACCTTGTACATATTCAATTTACTCTTCACTTGAAAGACCATAGGGCTCAGGTTCACCAATATTTAACATACCTTGTCTTCTATTCCTATGACCTTCTCTATATTTTTGTCTATATGCTTCAATTTGTTCTTTTGTAAGCTTTCTCTTATGTTTTTGCTTCTGACGACTATTGCTCCCCATTATACCTCATAAAAGATGCTAAAAAATCATTATTTATGACAAATTTGAGTAGAAGATGCTCCAAAAATTTGATATTTGCCTCTTCCTATTTGAAACCACGCATTTTTCACCTACAAATCCTGTAAAAAAAATGTAGGGTCCGTTGGAATGTAGAAAATGACCCACATGGGGTTTTTCTATGGCCCACAAATTTGATATCAGATAAAATCTGGTATTTTATTTGAAAAACATTTTAAAATGTTTGTAATGGCAAGATTTAGTGTTGCAAATCAGATATCTGGTATTGATATCACAAGAGCAAGTAGATGCCATTGTCATAAGATGAGTATATTTGAAGAATGGATTGAATACTAGGTAAATCAAGGAGATGAATTCATTATAGATGCAATAAGAAAGTATAAGGAACCATATCATCATTTAGAGAAATTGAAAAGATTTGAAGATGAATGTAAATTTCACCAAGAATAGGTCATAGATGAAAGGCGAAATATTAAAATTCTCATATAGTAGGATATCCAAGATTTAATACAAAATAATATAATATCAAGACATGAAGTCTAATTGTAAGGAAAATGGAAGAAACAAATGAAATGGGAAGGTGACATGATAATGCAATGAATTAAAGGATTTGAAAGAGTCGTTGTTGAGTGCAAATGATTGATTAGTGAAAATCGAGAATTTATTGAAATATTGACATGTCAAGGCTTTGATCCTCAAACATTAGGACAGGAGGGAAAGGAAGCCAAATATTTCAAGGAATGGATAGAAAGGATAAATAAAGATCATGTTCAATTGCTGACACGAGAGGTTATTGATGAAATAATACAGTGCATAAATGTTATAGTCAAATATGAAACAAGCAAAGCACGAAAAAATGGCATCATACTTCAATTAACTAAAGAATATACCAGGTTTAAGCTCACTTGGAGAGCTATTTGAAGAATTTAAAAAGAGCACATACATCAAGTATTGAAGGCTTTCTGAGAGTATTAGTTCAAACAATAAGGAAGAATCTTGGAGCTTGAGTCATAAGAAAAATGGAAAGGACCAGATACCAGATACTAGAAATACAATGGAGCTTTTTTTTTTTATAATTTACAGGTTGATCCTGGTCCTGGTAAGTGTTTATCATTCTGGTATTTTGAAAAGAAGTTGGTAGCCTTGTTGGAGATAAAGTGTTTGTGCTAAAGTATGAAGAAAAGTGTTGTTGTGGACAAAGTCAAAGTTTTGACTTATTTTAGAATGTTCTTGATGACAGTTGACACATGCCATGTGACAAATTTTAATTTGTTGTTTCTAATTCTCTAGATAAACTTTTAAGTTGAACTTTTGGGTTCCTTGTTTCTATAAAAGGCCATCTCCTCCCACATTTTATTTTAAGTTCAGAATTTTTGGATGTCAGAGGAGCAAAAACTTCTTTCAAGTTTTGTTCTTTTTTCTTGTTTTATGAACCATTATGGCATAAAAATTTGTATGCACGTAGACATTAATTGATATTAGAGCTTTATGGATAGCTACCTATCTAAGTATCTTTTGTAGTTGGTTTTGTATGTTCAGCTAAACAAGACTATATGCTACATCATTTAAGGGTGCATACAGAACCTATTTGGTGTCCATAAATGAGACCCTCTCTCTTTAAAAGTTTGCACCATTTTGTATGTAGTTGTGAAGCAATTTGGTGAAATACAAAGCAGTTTGCTCTATTTCAATTAATTATTTGGGGCATCCATGGAGAATAACTTGGAGAAATTTTTATTTTTCAATATTTTTCATATTTTGTTTTGGAATAGATGTTTAATATTTTGAAAATGTTCCAAAAAATATAAGTGCATGAAAATAATTTTGTTGAAAATCTTTTATTTTCCATGAAATTTTTGAATGCTTAATGCTAAATCTACTTAAGTGATAGCAAAAGATTCATGATATTCATGAAATATTATGCTGAATCTTTTGATTTCATGATGTTATTTGATGATGAAACAATTTTTTATGTGAATTTTTTGTAATTCTTAGTAAAGCTATAAATAACCATAGTCCCTTTGAGATTAACAACAATTATCACATCATTACCCGAGAGCGACCCTAGTGCAACTATGACCTGGTTATCAAAGACTTGGGATTGAACGAAATTCAATCTTTGCTTTGTAAATGTAGAATTTTTCGTTAGGTTGTGTTTGTTCCATATGTTTCAAGAAGGATAGGCTCTTCATAGTCTTGTCTATGGAGATTTTATTTGATCTGTTTACTATGAGTAAAACTATTGTCAACACATAGCAGCAGCATTTATCAACCCAAACGCATCCTTCTATAAGCAAAAGTTCCCCACTTCGTGGTGAAAGCTATTTCCATTTGATTTTCCCTTTCTACCATTATTTGGTTATATCCAGAGAATCCATCCAAAAATGACATCATTTTTGAACCATTGACTATCTGTAGCACTTCTTTGAGTGAGGGTAGTGGATAATTTTCTTTCTCAGATGCCTTGTTGAGATTTTTAAAATCTACACATGAACATGTATCTCCATTTTTCTTTCTCACGGGAACCAAATTCACCACCCAAGTAGAATGTATAATAGGAAAAATTATTTTAGTTGATTAAATATTTTGAACTTCCTTTTGAATTAATGGCCACAAGAGTGCTTTCACCGGCCTTTGTTTTTGCAAGAAAGGATTTGCATCAAGCTTTAATGGTATTCTATGAGTAATGATGGAAGTATAATAAGCCTTTAAATATTCATATGTCCAGGTTATAACCTTCCAATAATCCTTAAGTTCCTAAGCAATATTTCTTTACTCTTCTTTAGTACAAACCTTTCTTATGAACACATTCTTAGGATCTTCTTTAGTATGCAAATTGTATAACTCAAACTATCCTCTGTCACTTTGAGGAAAATATTTTTGTTTGAATATCTTATCAATATCAAATAATCATTTGAGTTCAATTATTCCTTTCAGAATGTTATTACCTCTAGTTTAAAATAATTCTTCATCTTAGATTTCACCAACAGGGCGATCTATCTCTTTAATTATTTGTGCTTTGAAAATACTAAAATTCGTGATAAACTCCAATATATGTTGGTCATCATCAAACACTTGTAAATTATAACATTATCAGGAATTGAGGGTAACTGCACACTAGTTTGAATGTAAATCTCTTCAAATATGACACTTCTAGAGGTTGTAGAGTACTAGCAATAGTAACTAAAACATCGGCTCTTTGATTAAATCTTCTTGGAATATGAGTAATGTTGAATGTGTCAAAAACTTCTATTAAATTCGATACTCTATGTTGATAATTGGATAATTTCTTGTGGTGAAAAATATATTGCTTTTGAACTTGTTTAACCACTAATTCTAAATCACTGAACACTTTAAGGATTCTAACCTTTTTAATTGTGAGGATGAAACCATGTATGAGGGCTTCATATTCTGCCAAATTGTTAGTACATTGAAATTGCAATCGATAAGCAACAAGAAAAGATTTACCTTGTGGACCAATTAGTTCAACTCCAATTCTAATCCATTGTTTCTATTTGGATCCATCGAATTTAAGAATCCAAGCTTGATCATTCATATTTTATACTTTATCATTCTTCGATATCGTTGAATAAATCTTCTCAATTTGTGTAACATGAACTCCATCTCTATGCTTTTCTAACTCAGATCTGTTGATCTTAGCGTGTTCTGGACAATATTGATTTTCAATTCTGTGAATTATCTCCAAACATATCATACAACTATCTTTTGAGTCTACAACATTATGTAACCTACACCAATCCTGCAACAACAAACTTTTTAGTGAAATTAGAATTTTATTACTTTCTTGAGCTTTTGCAATAATATTCTTTTGAAACTTATCAGAAGGGCTATTCTCTTCTTCAAAAGAATCAAAATATGATTTAATTAAAACTTATGTTCGAGGAGTTAGTTTATTAGGTTTTCCAATATCATATGTGAAGATTTCTTCTATTTTAACTCCCGAACTCTATATTTTGTAAACTCTTGGTTCTACATCAAAGTACAAAACTTCATTTTTTTTATTATAATCAGTAATCATGTATTTCATGTGAGGTTCTCTTTCAATTGTAATTTTGTTAGGGACTTCCTTCCATGGTAACCACATGTGTGAGAAATCAGTAGCCATGTATCCATTCAATGTTATGGACAAATCTCTAGTCAAAATAATACCATAAGTATTGGGTATTTCAATAACTTGAATGTCTATATAATATTGAATTCTAGGGTTTGGCACTAATTGCATATGACTATTAGTCATCTCTTTGACTACATTTACTTCTATTTTATCAAGTTGAGTAACCTTCTTTAAATAAATTTCTAGAGTTAACCCTAGCATTTGACATATGGATAAAGGCATCACATTAGTAGATGCTCCAGAGTCTACTAAACAATTATGAAGATTTTTACCAAATATTCTCAGAGTGAGCAAAAATGGTGGAGACTCTAACTTTCCTTTGTAAAAGACTACTTGCACATCTGCCATGGGAACAAAATTTTTATCATTTGTTTTAGCCTAACTATCCTTCACTTGAATATCTTTAAACTTTCCTTTGTTTGGAAAAGCTTCTGAAGTATTTAAGAAGGCTTTCTTGATCATACGTGTTTTGAGCAATTCTGATAGAGAAAGGCTAATCTTGACCTTTTTAATTTCTTCTGCTAAATAATGAGTAAAATTGTTTTGATATGCTGAATTTTTCTTTTCATTTTTCAAAACATTTGATGAATTATAATGAGAAGTTACCTTGGTTAACCATGGGTTATTACTTGATTTATCTTCTAGTGGAGTATTAAATTTATTAGGTGGGATGGATGTTTCTAATGGCCCATTGAATTTACCTCCACTACTGGAATTATTTCTCGTGTTGTAATTATGTCCTTTCTGATACTATTGAAAGACATGAACTTCATCAATTTCTTCTTGATCCAGGTGGAACCAAAATACCTAAAAATTTCATAGTATCAAAGTCTCATGAAACTGACATCATTGGATAGAGCTCACTAACATGATCTTGACACAACTTGAATGGACCCAAAAGGAGTCTGAATGTAGAAGTGAGTTTTGGGAAAATTAGTTTTTCCTTTTTCATATATATATATATGTTAATTTTTTTGTTTATCAATGCGTGAAGATAGGTTGTAATATACTATTTTAAAAGCAAGTTCATTTAATGGTTTTATTATAGGATTTTTTATTTTTTTTAAATATAGATATATTTGTATAATAGAGTTGAATTAATTGGATTTTTACATTTCATAGAATAAATTATATGTGATTAGTGTGCAAATTGAATGAAGTAATTATAACATCCAGGAAATGTGATTTTAATACAAACTGGTTGAATTTAAGAATGAATGAATGCATATCATTATTAGGAGGTTGTGTCTATGGAAATTAAAGACATGTTAAGTGTTTATGATTTTGAAATTAGTTTCCTCTAATATGTTATTTTTAGGAAATGGAGTTTAGAATACTATTATGGGTTTTTAGTTAAAATGTGATTGATGGTTTAAAGGATTTCTTGGTTGTAACTGTCATTTGAGGTTTGAAGTTGGATTTACTCTTTATTTTCCTTGTGTCATTTTCTATTTGTTGTGAATTGGTGTATAGACATGTGGGAACCCTCAATGTTATGTTATTCTCTATTGGATTTTGAGGTTAATTTGGTCTTTAGGCTTCTTGAGGAGAGTAAGCTTGTTATATATTGAGTTTATTATTTGATTTGGTATTTGACAAAGGTTGATCGTAATTGTGATTTTTGGTTTATGCATGGGTTGTACCTATTTTCATGTGTAACTATGTATGTGGCTATTGGTGAGATGGTTTATGCCTCGTGTTTGCTTCATTTGAGAATTAGTTCTTCTCTGTGTTGGTATACCCTTTTATGATTTATTGATTTCGCAAGTCTCTGGAAGTGGTCCATTTATGTTGTGATTTCCTTTGTATTCTTGTCACTCTTGATTGGCATTAAGTCTTATTATTTTTATCTTGATTTTTCTTGGTTGGGGATCCATTCTTGTCTACTCCTAGCATGGGAGGTGGGTCTTCAAACCCACATGGTCGGGTGGAACTTGCTATGCACCCCATTGGGTCCCTTGTCAACGTCTGTGTAGTGTCGAGTACTAGTTGCAAAGTGTTCTAGAGTTTAGTATATTTCCTGATGTATATTCTTTGTACCTATTATACCATGTAATTGATGTATTATTCTCTTGATGTATTTGGAAATAAATGTTTTAATTTATGTACTTGGACAATGTAATATAATTATTGTAATGTATAATGTAATATTGATGTCCTTATGTGATTGATGATCATGGTTATTGTTATTTTGATGTCTTGGAATCTTATGCACGTTTGGAGTCCTCATGAATGCATTATATATTTATGGTTATTGATATGAAGGAAATATTATTTTAAAAGAGTTCACATTTATGAATGATTAAGTAACGAATTTATCATGAATGGATGGTTTTGTCCTCTTAGGGATACTTCTTGTAAATGAATTTTTATAGGGATTAGTTATCATAATGTCTTCACGTACACCCCAAAGGACATAGGGTTGTAGTGCATATAATCATTTGAATTTCATGCATTTAAAATTAATGTTCATTTTGTTTGTGTAATATTTTAAATAAAAGAATAAATAAATTGTACCATATTTGTTGTCCTTTGGAGTTTATGCAGTGGGGCATTACAACTTGGCATTAGAGCCAAGGTTGCAATACTGGGATCTTTGGTTAATGTTGTTGCCATGTTTTTTTGTGGTGAGTCATTGTGTGAAAACAAACATAGTTCTACCCCCTTGTGTCATCCAGGTGTAGATGAGCATGTTGAGTCTTAGCTTGTTGTGCATGCCAGTCATGTTGTTTAGCATTCTCTTCTATGTCCCTTAGCTTCGAGTTTGTGAGGTCAAGGTGACCTTTGAGTTAGTTATAATGTCTTGTCTTCATGCATCTTCTCTTTGAGTGTATGCTTGTTGAATTTCTACTATGTGTATGCCTTTCCCTTATTCTACCTCTTTTTATGCATGTGGGTGCTGATTGTATTCTATGCAAGTTTAGGGCTATGTGTTGAAAATTCATAACAAGTAATGAAGGCTGGAAGTAGAAATGGATTAAATAATGACTTTAGTGTTATCCTAGATTGAGATTGCGTATATTTTTATTGAATTATACTATATAAGTATAAAAGGAATGTAATATAGTGTAGTCATACTATCAAGTAGTGATTTGTTAAAAGAAGTATGATATTTCCTTTCATTTGGTGTAAGTGAGTGACGTGAGAAAGTAACATGTATGAAATATTGTTTAGGGTGAATCTTGAAAACTAATTTAACAAACTTTATTTAGTGTGTGCCTTGCAAATAAATCACTTCTTTCATCTCCTTGTGTTCTTGGATGCATAAGTGTAAAGGGAATGATCTCAGAGTAAATTGGTTATTGAATGCTTATATATGCTAGCTAATTATAAGTTTTATGAAATAATGTTGTGCATGATATGTTTTAGGAATAAATTAGAGTTTTCAAACTGATTCCATAAGTATAAATTTATAGGTGAAGTTGATAAAATATTATTTGCATCAGTATATAGGGAGAAATCTTATTGCATTGAAGTTCATAGGGTGTTAGAAGTGTGGTAAGAATGTTGCATTGTATGAGTATGATTAGGTGTATGGGTTAAAACAATCTCTTATGTCTTTTCTTGAAGTAGAAATTTAAATATGTTAATTTTATAAAAGTATTGTATTTGGGATGGTGTGTAAAGGCCTTGTTTGATCAAATAAAATACATAATTATAAGCTAAATGTTTTACCTTAGGAGAAAATGTGATGTTGTATGCTCATTTAATAAAATCTTGGATTAATGCAAAATTGATGTGTTGTGTGTGATTGATTGACGATTCTTCTTATTTATTATTGAACCTATTATGTAGATAAATGGTAATATTTTGTGTTGAAATAAAATGTGTTTTGGCATGCATATGACATGTGACTATGTTAAGTGTACTCTCCCTAGTGAATGGACGTGTTATAACTTGGGTACAATGTTGTTGCATGAGATGAAAATGAAAGTTTCTTTGTGAATGTATTATTATGAATGATGGAAGTAAATATGAATTCTATAATTGAAAGGAATTGATGTTTATCTCTTGTAAAGTGTATGATGTAGTAAATGGTGTTAAAAATAATTTTCATGAATTGAGAGGATTATTATGCTTTGGAATTAGTGTTGTCATTATGTGACAAAAGGAGGTTATGTTTGTCTAGAAGAAAGCAAGTGAGAATTTTTTAGGCTTATGGTATTAATCATAGCTTTAATGGAGTTGATAAAAGTGAACTTTGAATTAGATGAAGATAATGTTGTGATTAAAAAACTTGCAATCTTGGAGGAAAAGTATGGAGGATGTTGGGAGTACTTGTATTTGATATTGGCATTAATCATCTATGGGCATATGAGAATAGAGAAAATTTGTTTTCTATGTTAGTAGGTATGAATGTACCCCATATGTTGTGGAAACCGGTATCTGTGCAATGTTTGTGTGTTGTGTTAAACCCGTGCTTGCTTTGTCTTCCATGTGATGGTGATACTACGCACCCATCCATGGGGGAAAATATTGTTTTCCTTGGTGTGGAAAGAACCATACCATTATTGTGTTGCATGTGTGTTACTGATTGGGGGCCAACCCACGTGTGGTTGATAATTTTTTCACAAGAGTAGCCAAAAGATATTATTTTTTTGTATACTTTTCTTTTGGTTCTCTAAGTCTCCCAATCTGTGGAGGGATAGTAGATGACATGTCACTCCAATGGGTGGGGTGTACAATGTATGAATAATGACAGCGTGCAACAACCTTAGCTCAACTGATCCCAGTAGAGCATACCCACTACTTTCCCTCATGATGGGTCAAGCTACTTGATCCATATGTGTTAGCCTAAACCCCATAGTTTTGAGTACAATAGCATTGGTTTGTTAGTGTATTCCTAGCCATCCGTAGGGATGTTGAGTTGGCATTAGTGAGTCAACCTCATTCGTATGAGAGGTGAAGCTTGAGTAGTCCCATATTGATATACTCTTATATACATTATATATACCATATCTGCGTTCTGACATGATGCAACAAATACGATGCCACACCCCACCGATGTTTTGACATAGTGTTGGTGATGATTTCATGTTGCTAATGGTAGCGAGATGGGCTCAAGGACACAATGCCACATGCATAGACACGTGAAGGTGCACTACGAGAATGTGGTGTGATAGCCTACTTGTGTGATGAGCATAATGGGACCTCACACACTTATAGAGGGATAATCATGTTTTATTTTGATAGTGTTTGGGTTGGTTAGCATATGGGTATGTCCTAGCCATGTATACCTCTAGCTACAATGAGTACCTGTGTGTGCCTTCTCTACAAGGTATTGCTATGTGGCCCATGTGTCTAGTGTGTGCCTACTTCCACAGAGCCACATACACATTACCATGCGACATATGACTAGTGTGTTTCTTCTCAGGTTGGTGTATGACCATGCCACACTAAGATACGATGTAGGATTGGGGCCGAGGTGCACATCCTATGTGGCTAGCCAAGGAGTGCATGGGCCACTTGGCTAGTGCATGCCATGTGATGACATGATGTAGGGTGTAGCTGAGGAGTACACTCTGAACCATGTGGATGGCATGCTCATTCTACACCACATGAGGGATATTGCTATAGCCTAACATTGTTCCCTCCTTCCTCATTTGGTGGCTAGTATCTAGTTACGCAGTGTTGTATAATGCAATTTCAAAGATTGTGAACTTTCTTTATAATTATTGATTATTTTCTAGTGATTGTGAAGGTCGATGCCTTATTTATATTTCATTGTGATAGTTTAGCCACACATTATGATCTTATTTTCTCATAGCCCTCAAGGTTACATTTGATTTAGTGTTGAAATTGTGTGCATTTCCTTGCTTTATTGCTGAAATTTAATCTTAATTTGAAATTTATTTATGACTTTGGTGACTAAAATAGTTTATCCTTATTATTTTTTATGTCGGCCATGTGTCGTATTGTGATTCATTTCCAAGGAAGTATGAGGTGGACCTGGTGAGTGTATACGAGGAAGCAGACATAGGGAACATTGAGGATGGGGTTATGTGAGGTTGTTTCATAGCTAGGACCCACTACCCACCTATGTGCAATGACCATCTCTTGGAGGCTAACCACCTTATACAAAAAGAGATGGATCATTGTGGTCTTGTTTGGATGGTCTCACCATGTGTGTGTGGCCTAACACCATCAAACCACTAGTTGTGAGGTATGGATCATGTGAGATGGATATTGGATCTTGGCTCATGGATTAGTATGTTCCTTTCTGGTGTCCAAATGGACCCTTGTGTAGCCTTGTGTTATGCATTTCCTAGTGATGTGACTGTGTATGTATGTGCTAGAAGAATATTTCTTATATTTTGTGCATATTGATGCAAAAGAGGGATAACCATGCTATCTTAAATGTGACTGTATTGTGATTATGTGGTATTAAATAGATTGGATATTATTGAAAATGATAAATTGTGACTTGAAATATGTTACTGAAACATGATATGGTGTGTATTTTTGAATTTCAAGTAATAATTTGATGTGTTTTCTTTCTATGATATTTTGAAGATGTTTGTTTTGTGAATGGAAAATTGAGTTAATTGGAGTACTTGCTATGTTATTAGTGTTAGAACCAAGTATTTTACTATAAGAGATGTAAGGATTTATTAATAAAAGTGGTTAGGAAGATATTATTTTCAAATGTTTAGCCAGATAGTTATTCTAATTGTAATGATTCAGAATGAGGATGTACATCAATTATAGATTAGAGAATTTTTGGGACTAATGTGTTTATGTTTCCATTTTGAGCCTTGTGACTTCTAGGAGTAATTCAAGTCTTAGGGGGGGAGGATGTAGTAACCCTCCATTCTCGCTTGGGATGTGTAGGTAGTCTGGCTAAGGAATCTGAAGAGGAAGATGGAACAAGGGTTTTTGATGGTACTCTTGTGGGTATGCAGTACATTGTTTGGATAGCTTAGCTTACTTGTTGATCATGATACTTCTTTTATGACATTGATGTTATGATGATACATTGTGGTTGAATATAACGAGTTATGCTTATATCTAGATGTAGTATTATGTTGTTATGCAATAGACTAGTAATTTTTTTGTGATGATTATGATGTGATTAGTATAGCTTAATGATGGTATTATTATGCTCAATGTTGTAGTTACTAGTGCGGGTGTTGGTGAGAGGATAGTGTAGCATCACTCATTCGTGAGCGCCCTACTACATTGTGATTCCTTCTCACGATGTACATTTGTTTCAATATATATACTTAACATGTAATTTGATGCAAGATGTAGGTACCAAACATCAACTCTACTTCCACTGTTAGATCTGAGTGTACCCTATAATCCCAATGGCTATGATGTTGAAAAAAAGGGAGTTGAAAAGAAAGTGTCCCTATCCAAGTTGGTCACCCCATTGTTGTGTCTAACGGTGTTGTTCATCCATGACCCCATCTTTGTTTCAATATTGTTTTGTGATGGTTGTTTATTGTAATCTTGGTATATCTGTATTTTAGTTAATGTTTGTGTTTGATATTTTCTTAGTAGATTATTAGTGTTGTTTAATTAAAATAATTAAATAGTTAGATGAATGTTGCTAAGTTAATTATTAAATTTAAATTCAATAAGCTGGATAAATTAAACATGGTTACTTAAATAAGAGAAAATAAATAAATAAAGTATGCAAATAGTAGTGGTTATAATTATAAATAGTTATCTTGTAAAATAGAAAAAATAATAATTTAATGGTTTAATTATTAAGTATTAATTTAAGGATAAACATTAGAATAAAGAGATTTTTTAATTAATTAGTTGAGTGTTAATTATGAGTTTTTAAATCAAATAAAAATAAAAGTGGCAAGATTTCATTGGGATGGAAAAATCAGAAAAAGAAAGAATAATATAGTTTAACATAATTTAATGTTTTAATTGTAAGTATTAATTTAGTGAACTAATTGTTAAATAGTAAGTTTAGAATAAATATTAGAAATAAAGAGTTTTATTAACAAATTAAGAAATAATCATGAGTTTTAAAATTAAATAAGGGAAAAAGTGATAAGTGTTCATTTGGAAAGAAATAGGAAACTTGTTAATTTAACTTGAATGTTGCTTTCATAAACAAAAATAATTTATTTTTTAATTAATTGTTGTGTGATAATTATGAGCCTTAAATTTAATAAAAATAAAAGCTAAAGATTTTATTCAAAATGGAAAAAAAAAAAGGAAAAGAAGGAAAAGGACGAATGCATGTTCATTTTTCTATTTGAAAACTAAAAGGCAATGAAAACTTGCTATTTTTGCAAAATTTTGTCTCTCTTTTCCTTTCTCTATAAAAGAATTCATACAAAAATTAGATTCAAGAATTTTTTTTGGAAATATTGTTGTGGAAAGAGGGAGAAATTTGTGATGGGATGTTTTAACAGAGTGAAGCGAATATTTTCATGCACGTCACTCCGTTTGCAGAGTGTAGGACTCCAGGTTCATTAATAGCTATCCATTTTAATGGTTGTTTCAAATATATTGTTTAAATTCATACTTTTTTTGGATCGTAATTAAAATCGTTTAAGTTTTCTTGGAAAATGGTTGGTGTTGTCTATCCTTACTTTTGAATTGAGGTGGGTGTGAAGTGAGTTGTTTGATTTGGCTTTCTTTTTTATTCTTCACCTATAAGTTTAGTTTTAGCATTGTGGTTTGGGGATTGATACCAATTTTTTTCTCTCCAACCCATTTTGTTTATCATATTTTGTGCTGGAGAAAATTCCAAATTCTTTGAGAAAATTTCTGTGTCTATTGAACAAAGTTATTGCTGATTTTAGAAAAATATATATTTTGCTAAAAATGCTTGTTTGTATTTTATTTCAAAAAAAAATAGTTTCCTCTATCTTAATTTTATTTATGGGAAAATTAGTTTTTCCTTTTTAATATATATATATATATGTGTGTGTGTGTGTGTGTGTGTGTGTTATATGTTGATTTTTGTGTTTATCAAAGCATGAAGATAGGCTGTAATATACTGATTTTAAAAGCAAGTTCATTTAATGGTTTTATTATAGGATTTTTTTTTTTAAAATATAGATATTTTTGTATAATAGAGTTGAATTAATTGGAATTTTACATTTCATAGAATAAATTATATGTGATTAGTATGCAAATTGAATGAAGTAATTATAGCATCCAAGAAATGTGATTTTAATACAAACTGCCTAAACTTAAGAATGAATGAATGCATATCATTACTAGGAGGTTGTGTCTATGGAAATTAAAGGTGTGTTAAGTGTTTATGATTTTAATATTAGTTTCATCTAATATGTTATTTTTAGGAAATGGATTTTACAGTGCTATTATGGGTTTTCAATTAAAATGTGATTGATGGTTTAAAGGATTTCTTGGTTGTAACTGTCATTTGAGGTTTGAAGTTGGATTTACTCTTTATTTCCCTTGTGTCATTTTCTAGTTGTTGTGAATTGGTGTATAGACATGTGGGAACCCTCAATTTCATGTTATTCTCCATTGGAGTTTGAGGTTAGTTTTGTCTTTAGGCTTCTAGAGGTGAGAGTAAGCTTGTTATATATTGAGTTTATTATTTGATTTGGTATTTGACAAAGGTTGATTGTAATTGTGATTTTGGGTTTATGCATGGGTTCTACCTATTTTCATATGTATCTATGTATGTGGCTATTGGAAAGATGGTTTATGCCTTGTGTGTAATTCATTTGAGAATTAGTACTTCTCTATGTTGGTACACCCTTTTATGATTTGTTGATTTCGCAAGTCTCTAGAAGTGGTCCATTGATGTTGTGACTTCCTTTGTATTCTTGTCACTCTTGATTGGCATTAAGTCTAGTTATTTTTAGCTTTATTTTTCTTGGTCAAGGATCCTTTCTTGTCTACTCCTAGCATGGGGGATGGGTCTTTGGACCCACATGGTTGGGTGGAATGTGCTACACACCCCGTTGGGTCCCCTGTCAGCGTTCGTGCAGTGTCGAGTACTAGTTGCAGAGTGTTCTAGAGTTTAGTAAATTTCCTAATGTATATTCTTTTTACCTATCATACCATGTAATTGATGTATTATTCTCTTGATGTATTGGGAAATAAATGTTGTAATTTACGTACTTGGACAATGTAATATAATTATTGTAATGTATAATGTAATATTGATGTCCTTATGTGATTGATGATCATGGTTATTGTTATTTGGATATGTCTTGTAGATATGCACAATTGGAGTCCTCGTGAATGCATTATATGTTGATGGTTATTGAGATGAAGGCAATCTTATTTTAAAAGAGTTCAAACATATGAATGATTAAGTAACAAATTTATCATGAATGCATGGTTTTATCATCTTAGGGATGCTTCTTGTAAATGCATTTGTATAGGGATTAGTTATCATAATGTCTTCATGTACGCCCTAGTGGACGTAGTGTTGTAGTGCATATAATCATTTGAATGTGATGCATTGAAACTTAATGTTCATTTCATTTGTGTAATATTTTAAATAATTTTTTTTTAAAAAAATTGTGCCATAGTTGTTGTCCTTTGGGGTTTGCATAGTGGGGCATTACAAATATTGCTAAGTTTAAGGTCTAATGGGACTAGTAATCAAAATATAGTTATGCTTTGGAGGATGTGCAAGAAATAGAATGCACCTTTCCACATTTTATTTCTTGAGAAAGAGGCTTTAATAATTTTTCTTGGAAAATTTTGGATTGAGATATTATGATGTTTAACTTGGAACAATTTGATATGATGTTGAAATAGACAAGTATGCTTTAATTTGATGTGATGTTGAAATAGACATATATGTTTTAATTTTGATTAAATAAACATCAGGACTATGTCTCTTACAAGAGGGAAGGATTTTATAACCCAATTTTATTTCATATTAATTATAAGATGGTAAATTGAAATATTGAAGAAATTCAATATGTTAATTGGAAATTTTGAAATTTTTGAAATAGATTCAAAGAAGTTGATAAATGTTGACTATATGATCATTTTAAAATTATCTTATATGTTATCAAGAATTGAATTTTATTAATGATTGTTGCAAGTACAAGTGTGTGTAGTTGTAGGGTGATAGGTTGAAGAATGAGAACATGGTTGAAGTAGGATTGTTTAGACAGATCAAACTATAAGCTCAATGGAATCTAGGCACACACATCACAAAATGGCATGATATCTGCATTTGAAAATTCATATAGGGATTATATTAAGCTAACTGAAATGACTCAATGATTAAAAAGATGCAATTGTGAAATGAAATTATGTGGAAAGTTATATTGAAAAAGTCAATCTTGAGCTTTTGTTTTGAATTTAGAGGAAAACAAAAGTGAGATTTTCAATGTGAATGAATGTGTGAATTTCAATTATGTATTTTATATCATTGTCAAAATGAAAATGAAAGATCATTTTTATTTAAATGATAGATATTCCCATGAAAACATTTATATGTGAATACAAATATATGTATATATATAAAGATACGTGAATATATATATGAATATAAATATATACATATATATAAATACATATATAAATGTATATAAATATATGTGTGTCAAGAACATAAATATGTATGATCAAAACTAAATATAAATATAAAGTATGTATATATATATATAGTGAAATTAAAACTAATAATTATCATTATCGAATAGATGAAATTTAAATAGATATCATGAGAAAATCCTATGAAGGATGTGGTCTACCATCGATAGTATGGAAAAAATCGAATTTAAAGTAAGGTAGCAATATCATTAATACCAATTATTATTTTGAAACAACCCCTTAATGGAGGCACATGAAAATGTAGAAAGATGATATTTTGAAAGAGGATATCAGCTCCAACTGAGAGTAAATTGGTGTAGAACGAAGCATTGTGGGAAAAATTTGAAAAGGATTCCTGGTTGTAGAGGTAATCATTGATTTTTCCATTTCAATGTTGTTTTTCATTTGATTTTACAGTTTTCATCTTTATTTTTGTGCTCAAACCAAATCATTGCATTATCAATTCTATTGAATGAATATTATTAGACATTGAAGTCTTATGCAAACTATACAAGTTAGAATTGTATTATCTATGGCTCTATTATTTCTTTCTCTTCACTCGGATTCACCCAGGCTTGTGGAGTCTATAGCTTGGAAGAGCTGACTATTTATATTACCTTGTAAGATTTGATATCACCATTTTTGAGTTTTGGCTACATGTATGTTTTTAATTGCTAAGCCCATCATAGGATATGGAGGAAACCTGATAGGACTATCATTAGAGTGTGTAAATTATATATTTTCACCACCCTTATATGATAGGTGGAAGCTATCATAGAAATATTTTTGATGTAAATATATTTACTTTCTTATTGTTGTCTCTCTGATGGATGCCCATTCGAGCTAATTCCATCACCCTCAATCTAGCATTGAAGGGTAACTTTAATAATAATAAAAAAATTTGTGTCGTTGAGGGCAATGGTGGGTTCATATCACCTAGCTCTATATATAGGATGTGTTACATCTTGCAACTTGAAGATACCCTATTTATGTTGCCAAGTCCATTTAGGATAACGATCGAATGATGAAATTCATTCTTTAAATTTATTTTCATGTGTAGAATAGTGAACCATCGCTTAATAAGCATGAACACCATGCCATCCAAGTCAAGGGTGGTGTTATGGCAACACCCACGCCCACCCTATTTTTTAAAATAACCATTCAATGACTATGGATCATTTTAGTACGATAAATGTATAATATATATAAACTATGAATGAGGGTTTTGACCCAAACCTAGTTAAGATTGATCCCATGGATTTGATCATTTTAACATTATAGATTGATGGTTAGCATTTCATCCAGTACTTTTAAATTCATTTTGTAATTTGATAAGAACTTCATTTTAGTTATTTCTTACATGAAAATTTATACATAAATGTTTAGAATAATAAAGTCTAGAAAATGACGCATTGGAACTTGATGTTACAACCATAAACTATTGGAAAAAACATTGTTTTGTAGTAAACTGTAATTGTTTAGCTGGAAACAACATTGTATTATTGTAAACAGTGAATGTTCTGTTGGAAACGATATTGTTTTGTTTAAAACTATAACTATTTAGCTTGAAATAGCATTGTATTATTGTAAATAGTGAATGTTTTGTTGTAAACAACATTATTTTGTCATAAATTGTAACTATTTAGTTGGAAATAGCATTTTAATATTGTGAACGGTGAATTTTTTGTTATAAACAACATTTTTTTGTCATAAACTGTAACTGTTTAGCTAGAAACAACATTTTATTAATGTAAATAGTGAATGTTCTCCTTTAAATGATATCGCTATGTTGTAAAAGTGTATGTGTAGCTAAAAATAGTCTTGTTCATTAAACTGTTTAGTTGAAAAAACATTTATTATTTGTAAACTATGAACATTCTACATGAAACAACTTGTTATGTAAAGTTTAGTTGGAAACAATAATGTTCAATTAAAAAAAATGAATGTTCATATGTAAACAACAATGTTAGATTATCACAACTTGTGTGAATATAAAAGAAGCAATAATATGTGAGAAACTATTAATATAGATATATTTTGGATTCCTTATTTTCATTAAATTTTGATAAAAGAAACCTAAAAATTGAATAATATTAAATGATTGCAATCTAATTTAATTATTTATTTTAGAATGTATGCACAAACCAATAACTTAAGTAGGAACATATATGTGTATGCACATAAAAATTTTCTATGTACATACACATACTTGTGACATACCTTCTTTTGTTTTACTTAATTTATTGTTAAATGGATAATGCTTTATGTTGAAAGTAAACAAGGGTTATGTGAATGATATGGCTACATATTGTAATGTACCATTCCATTTGATTAATGTATCTGATTTCTTTTTAGTAAGGAAATTAGTAATCTGATTTTTCTTTTTCGTAGACATATGTGAGAAGAATATTATTTTATTAAATCAATTGAATAGTGATACCTAAGTAGACTAGAGCACCTCAGGGTAGATGCTACTAGAGGGTAGACAACTATTATGAAATGTTGTATTGTAGAATGTTATCTTCCAGGATGGGTGTGAAAATGGAGTTCAAAGAGTATAGGTTTGATTTACTAGAATCTATTGTTTGTTTCTGCAACATAGCTTTTATGCTTTCCCAAACAGTATAGTTAATTTTGTATGTATGAACTCTATGATAACACTCTCTACCATTCCTATCATAGATCTTGTATTTTATTTTCTAACTTTTTGATAGAAATTGAATGTTGATGTATGGGAAAATAAAAGATTCCACCTTGCATATTCTTCTTTGGCTAAACTTTCCATGCAAGGTCAGGTATTGTTCAAGTTGGAAGAATTTTGGGGAAGCATAAGCTTTTTGGTTGGGTGATAAAGTGATTCAACCATGTTCTAGTCCACCAGTGGAGGTGAGCGTCAAGAGGAACCTTAAATGTACACAAGACTATTTAGTCTATGATGTAACCATGATATAATACTTGATGTACCTTGATGTAAAAGTTGTACATGCAATGAATTTGTTGCTTGATGAGTCAAGTCAAACATGATATTATGATTTGAATTTTGAATTGAATATACGAATCTTGACTCATTTTAATTAGACATGTATTGCTATGAAGGACTATAGCTATTTAGTTATGTCTTTTTAATTTGAATATATTCATGTGTCATTTATAGTAATATTAATTAAGGAATAATTTAGGATGGATTATTATAGCCACTAGTCAATGATGATGACTCCTCTTCTTGAAATGATATATATATATAGTAGAAGTTAAAATTACTTGTGCATACATGGAATGATCAAATTCTAGGGGAGTAGTTGAAGCATTCCACACATTGATGTAGACAAGGCATCGATGTACAATCTACAAGGAGAAGAAATGTACCATAAGGAATATTTAGAAAATATTATCATGGAAGATGTATCATATCAATCACAAGCTACAATAAGGAAATTTTTTTCCTCATTAGATGATGATTTTCTCTCATTAGATTCAAGTAACTTAAGTAAGAAAAATTTGTGCATGTCATGCTATGATAATTATTGTGCCTATAGCACACACGCCCCATTCAAAATAGGGACCCTCTCTCTTTTCACTTTGTTGAGCCACTTTTATCATTGCCTCATTTGGTGTACCCCTATTTTTGTGTCCCAAATGGTCAAGGAGTCTTAGAAGAATCATCTTGAGTTGACCAAGTTTTTCCATCCCCAAATTTTCAAAGCCTTTGGCCTTTGTGGGATTCCCCTGGTAGTTTTCCTTCAAATTCTAAGTTGTCATCTTCAGGGCCCCATGGGTCCGCCCCTATGGGCCACTCTATGTGGAGCGTCGCCCTGATTTCATTGTTTCAAGTGGTTTTCTTGATACATCTTCCTAATCTTCAGGACTTGCATCTCCTTTGCCATTTCTACTTCCAGATTGCATGATGACCTACTCATGAGTGTCATCTTCTCTACGGACCTTGCCATTCCTGCTACCCTTCTTGAAGTGTGCATCCACCAACTTTAGCCGCCATTGTAACCATGTTAATGATGGCCATTAAATGCTTAAATTTCTATAAATAGCCCATTTCAAGCTATCATTTTCATCGTCAGGAATTTCAGGAAGTTTTTCAGAGCTTCCTGCCTTCACCACCTTCACACTAGCAGAGCTCCTTTGTCGATTCGATGTCTTTTTTTACGGATTACTCATTGATTCCATTGATGTTTTTAGGTTGGTCTTCCACCATTTGGTTATCCTTTTAGTTTTCTCCAACTTTCAAAAAGTCGCTAAATTTTGACAAAAGAAAACTAAGAAACTAGTTCAACAAAGCCCCAATGATCAAAACCCATGTTTTAGAATTTTGAAATCCTATGAAAATATTATCATTAAGGGCCTACAGATCTTGGACCTCTAGTGGACATTCTAGAACTAGGTTAATCACACCATATGAGCTCACAATACTCTAACTACTATTGTTTCACTTAGAATGAAAAACTTCAAAAATGGTCGACACCCTCATCGGGCCTACCATCGTGGGAAGGAATTCCTAACTAGCCATTTGTCCTAGAATTTTCCCAAAATTAATGAACCCAAAGAAGGATCCTTCGACCTTCTTGCGTTTGTAAGTTTGGGCCTCCACTTGCAAAATTCTCTATGAACTTCACCATTCTGAACAAAAATTTGATTACATCCTTCTACAAGGTGGGCCTTGCCCTTGTTGTCTCTGATCAAAATTCAATCGCGCTAAAATGCTTAAATCTATACTTGTTGTAGAATCATCATTGTGTACTTTTGTCTGTGGGTTTCCATTAGGTGACTGCTATTTCAAACAAAAAATCTACCTCATCCTCCTGCTTAGCAGACCCCGCCTTCATCATTGCCATCCAAGTTTAGGACCAAGGTAGCTTATTTGATGTTGACCATCCTTTGTAGTTTTCCACTCCTCTTTCGCCACCACATTAATGACTACCCAAAATGATGAAACTTTGAGGTCCTTCCTATAGTTGGGTCCCGATTTCGTCATTGTCGTCTGATCTCTCCATGACAAAATTGACAAAGTGTTGGCTCTTTCACGGTCCTTTCCCTACGGACTTCCGATAATGTGCCGATATAGATTATCTACCATTTACAATGGCCCCAGGTGACCGTCTCTCTATCTTACAAATCCCATGATTTCTAACCTCTGTTTGAGCAAAAAATAAAAAAACAACTAAGTTTGGAGCACTAGGTAGGACACCCCATGCGAATGGATGATTGCAAAATTTTCTCCCAATCTTGCCACCTCAAAATGGATGAGGACCTCCCTCAACTTGCTACACGGGACCTGACCTTGCTAATTCCTCCTAGCTGGTACCAACAAATGATTGATGACTAAGCCCCCTACGGACCTAACAACATGGGTCTCCCTTGACATCCTTTTGTCCTACCTCTATTGGTTTGAATGGCCAATGTCCAACATGTCCCCACACCTCTCAACCCACAGTCACCCAAACAACTTGAACTTCAAGTGAACCATGATATCACCCATTGAAGTCATAGGTCTCACATGGTGAAATGTCTCTTGTGGGACACCACTCTATCAATTTTTTTTCAATGGTGGGACCTTAAACGTCTAAGCCACCCTTTGCTTCCACATGCCTTAGGCCTGCACACCTGAATCATGGTCTTAACACTTCCAAAAATCCAAGAAAGATCTGAACCACATGCCAAAATTATTTGACCCTCTTAATGGACCCCACCTTATGACCAATTTTTGATGCGGGTAGAACCATGCGGGCTCCATGCCCTAGTTGCCGACATTTTACCACTGCCTCCAAGATAGCTACCATCCTAGGGAAGTCTACACACCTAGGCCTGCATTGCCATATATTTCTCTAGTAAAAGGTTAATTTTGATATGAAAAAGATGTTAGGACCCTTGAATGATGAATTATCTGATTTGACATCATTTTTCAGGATTTTGGCTAGCATTCCTCATGTTTTATACTTGAATGTGCTTACTGCTCCTTCACTTACAGGATATATGGAACTAGTTGCGGGACCTTCAGAGAAATCCACAGAGAAGGAAAAGGGAAATAAAGCTGCCAATATACCAAGAGGGAAGGAAGATAAGGATCAAATGAAGTACAAGTTCTAAGGGGAACCCCTAAATTCAAAGGTCATCATAGACTAGAAAGAGATCTCAAACACTAATTTGGGACATATTGACATCGATGAATTTAGGAAAAGGGTCATTATCAACCCAGCCATAGAGAGTGCTAGGAATATAAGATAGAGTGGGTTGGAAAAGGATTTTGGTTTCCCACCTACCCTCATTTCCCCCAAATTATTAATGGCCTATAGAGAGGCAAGAGAGCGCTAGAAGAAATGTAGACAAGGATGGCAATGTACTAGCTGATCTGTCCACCAAGTCAATAGGGAAAACTTTCCACATCCCTACCTTCAATGAAATGGGAGAGACAACTAAGGAATATGCCAAGACCACATGGGATGCTTACCCCCTCAAGTGAAAGAAACTTATTAATCAATAATAGTTAGCTAAAGGAGAGGACGTGCAGTGCAAACAAAGTGCCCCAAGAACTCTTTATAACTGATTTCTACAAGGATTACTGTGACTTGGTAACCTTATTGAGTAGAGTTATGGGCCTTCCAACTGTAGCTTTCTTCTAGGAGTGGATGATGTATTTCATGGAAGGAATCCTCTAGGGGGAAACTAAATTATACTAGGAAGAAATGATTAGTCACTACTTGCATGAATAGTTTGCAGTTGTAAAGAAAACCTCATAGTTTTACATGACATCATGCCTGGTCTATTTGCTTGCTAACTATGTACAATATAGGGGCTTGTTTGTGGCACCGAGCTAGACTCCAAGAAGAGAATTGAAGTTATATGACAAGAATCCACAACTCCAATATAGGAACTTTAAGAAGGACTATTGCAGAGTCAATGATGCCTTCATCGAGCACATCATCAGATTACTTGGATGTGATTTTGAAAGAAGGGTCTAGCATAGTGCTAACACCTTCATCCACCAGTTTTCCTTCCTTTTTATTCAATTTCCCAAGTTTACCTACATCTATGTTGAGGGCTTCTCTGAGAGACCATATAAATTTCTCTAGTACCTAAATTTTTGGATGGTACTTCTTGAGCTCAACAGGAAATTGCAACATTCCCACACCCTTCTCAGTGACAAGCATAGGGCGAGGGTTCCTTATCCCATTTCCTTATTCCAAGTAATGTATTCACTTCACGCATCCTAGTGTGTGGATTACTTAAAGAAAGAGCTTGTTGAATATAACTTAGAGCTTCACACTACCCGACAACAAATTGATCCATATGGCAAGCTCAAGAAGGCAGTCAGGATAGAATACAACCATTTGCATAATGTTGACAACTTTTGGATGAATTGTAGATATGATTAAGAGGTATGAATTAGGCACTACATGTGTAGGATGACACATTTTTTCAAGACGATCAATTTGTTTCTAGTGCTAGACCAAATTGTAGAAGATGAGAACACAGTGGTTGATCCTTGATATGATGTTGTCGCCAATCTACCACTAGCCCTGATTGAATGGGACAAGGAAGAGATCAATGACATTGATATTTTTATGAAGCCCATCAAAGCAAGGACAAAACAATGGATTGATGAGCAGATTGCTGAATTGAAACTACAAGGAGCCACTTTAACCTACGATGAGCTCAAGGATGAAACTGAGAGTGAAACTAATGCTGCAACTTCCACTACCCCATTTGGAGAAACTTCAACATCTCCCCCATCTACCTAGTCAAGAAGGAGAAAATAGGTGGTTGAATGCTAGCCCAAACAAAAGGTGTACTCTAGGAAAGTGTCAGATGGCGAGCCTTCCAAGAAATAAAAGAAGTCGGGTGGATTCACAGAAATTCCCACCACATAGGAAGACCCACTTCATGAGGGAGAAGAGGGAGAAATTGAGCAACCAAAGTCACCACCTGCTACCTCTACCCTTGGTGCCACTATTATTGCCA
The DNA here is from genome assembly GCA_007258455.2 of Sequoia sempervirens. Lineage (NCBI taxonomy): Eukaryota > Viridiplantae > Streptophyta > Pinopsida > Cupressales > Cupressaceae > Sequoia > Sequoia sempervirens. The sequence goes on along the minus strand of VDFB02000008.1, from coordinate 374,193,333 downwards.
TTGTAGTTACTCCTCTACTTTCTCCCCAAGTAATTACCACTTCTTCTCTGCCCGTGGTGGACATATCAGTCCACCTTGCTTCCACCCCACCTACAACATAGGTAATGGTGATAGATTCTTCCTCTACCACTACTTCCCTTCTTTCTTCTTCCTCTATGTCTCCATCAACAACTCCTCCATTGGCTACTGCAACAAAAACAATACCTACCATCTCACTCTCAGATTCTCTTGCTTGACACATACGAAATATCCCAACAGAGATTCCTGGGTGCTAATGAATCCTACTGTACAAGCTACCTTAGTATAAGCTATTGTGTGTCTCCCCATGCCTCCTCTTTCTAAGCCACCAAAGATTGAGATGACTATGTGGATCTCCAAGGAATTGAAAAGATAAATGAGAGAAGCAGCTAAATAATTGGAGGAAGTAAATGAATATCACAAAAACATAGAGCACTAACACCTAACAATTGATGAAGTTGTACATGAAGGGAAAGAAACAAGATCCTCTGAGGAGGATGAAGAAGATGCTAGCACAAGGTAAATTATAGAAACCCTCGATCAAGATCTTGAGGAGGAATTTGCCAAGCACCTCAAGGATGTTGAGGAAGAAGTAGAGAAGCAACCCCTTGAAGGAAAGAAATAATTAGATAATGAAATGGAGGTAAGAAATGAGCCTCCAACTAGGAAACAAGAGGAAAGCCCTAAACATGATGAAGAAATGTCTCTTCTGCATGAGGAAGAAGAAAAAGAAGAAGAAAAGGAAGAAGAAAAGAAAGAAGAGGCTAAAATAATAAAGAGCTCAGAAGTGGAACATCATGAAGAACATGGGAAACGAGAAGAAGAAAAATAAAATGCCTTTGAAGGGGAAGATAGCCCCAAAGAACATACAACCATTAAATCCCTAGAGAAAGAAATAGTATTCATCCAAGATTCAGATGAAGAAGAAGAAGCAAAGACAAAACAAGAGGTTCCTGGAAACAAAGAAATAGAAATCCAATGTATCCAAGAAGAAGAAGGTGATCATGAGTCACCAAAGGAAGGGTCCCAGATGCCTGAATGGTTTGAGAAGTGGTTAGAGAAGAAAACCCGAACCCTGATGGATTCCAAAGCAAGACTTGAGGTCATCATGGCTCGAGCACAAATAAGTACGAAGAAAGAGAAGAAACCAAAGGTTAGATCCCATCTGATGATGGACACATCCAGATCAAAAACTATACAAATAGATATGTCAATGATTCAAGAAGAAGGGTTCAACTATAACATCTCCACTATTGATCTAGGGACAACCATGAGGGTACAAAAAGTTGACCATATTCAAGGATCTTTTGCCACCATTGTGCATCAAATACATAAGAAAAATCCTCTAAGGAGGAGATTAAAATTAAAGCACAAGTGGTGGACCTAACAACTTATATTCAACAATGATCATCGGCTGGAGAGATTCCTACCACATCGTTAGCATGACCTCAGCTACTGTCCAAAGAAAATTTCAACAAGTAGAAAAGAAGGAAGAATTGGACAAAGGCCACTGAAGAATGGCTCCGATGAGTAATCTACAATTATGATATGGGCATAGGCCATGCCATTAGAATGAATTATAAGGTGAGGCTTTTACAAGAAAAATTGGAGGACGTGGAGAAAGTATGTGCCCGCTACCTAGAATTCTATAGAATCACCAACCCAAAGGTTGAGGTTGTCCCCAAAATACTAGAGAAAGCCTAGGAAAATGAATTTGGCATTGTCAAAGATGATCACTAGTTAGTTGAGGCATGGAAAATGGCCCTTGAACACTAGAATGAGGTGCTAGAAAGAGTGTTACATGATATCGAGCTTGATCTCAAATGGGAAAAAGAACACTGGGTGGATAGCGAGGATTATATGAAGTTGATGGTTGATTAGGATGTGTCTTCTGAAGAGTTGGATGCTAGAAAGATTAAGGAATACTTCCATTAAAAGATGGAAGAGGTGCAATTGATGACTTGTCTCCACTCTTCATGGATTTTACTACTAGGGAATTTGTTTTATCGAAACAAATAGTGAAGGCTAGCCCAAGGTATACAAAGCATGTGGAGGAGGTAGTCAATCATTCTAAAAGGCTTCATTTTTAGATCCTCCAATATGAGATCGTTTAGAAGGATAAGCTATGAATTTTAATGGGAAAATTCATGCAATATGCCACCGTTAAGAAAAGTGAAGGACATATAGTCATTGATGATGAATTCCTTATAGTGTAGGTGCAACAAAAGGGAAATCGGCTAAAAGACAAAAGAGCTACAGTGCTGGCCACAAGAAGACAAAATAGGCTAGAGGACAAGAATGTATTTTATGTTGTAAAATATTTAGGGGTAGGTTAAACCCTAATGTTTAGTGAATCTTGGCCATTCATTTTTCTTTTTGGACACTATAAATAGGGGGTCTCATCTCATTTTCAAGAGAGAGTTGAGTTGTTGTAAAGACATGCTACTAGAATTTTAATAAAAATTCATTGAATTTTGGTGGATTCTTGAGTTCATAGTTAGTGAATTTGAATAGATTTATGCCGTTGTTTATGATTTTTGCATCTTATTAGTACATTAGTTAATGTCATTCATTGGTATTGAATAATTTTCTTGTGAGTTGATAACCTTCTTTGTCCATACTTTTTTTTGTTTGTTGATGACAAACAACAATCCAAAGATAGTTTGGACATGAATTGAATGTTGCACTAAACTTCTATCTTTTGTTCATGCTTTAAGGTGAATGAATAGTTGAAAATATGCATTCCTTAGAAGATTGCACTAGTTTCATGAGGCTATTGGCTAATTTGGTTAAGTGGAACTTAGTTTTGAGAAGGTTGTCCATAGTAGGTTCCTACATTATCACTATTCATCAGTAGTTTTAGGTCTAGGAACTTACTCTCTCTGCTACCCTTTTGAATTTTCTTTTAAATAATGAATTTGAACAAGATTCATTGCACATTGTAAAGCCAAATCTAATGAAGAAATATGACTCCTAAACTATTATTTGAACCTACAACAATTGCACATCAATTTCATACCTCAAGAACTCCATTTAAAGGACCAATTCCCCTCCAACTTAAATTACGTAAGGGTTCCCTATGATTACCAGCAAGATCACATTAAAAACAACTGATTCATTCTGAGCAAGTCATGATCTAACACCTGAGAGACCTTGGGGTGATTTTCAACAACTTGTTGTTGGAGATTTCCTTTCAAGAGAGGTAGTGCAATTATGCATTTCCTATTGAGAAGTGCAAAAACACCATCAATAGAACTGACACTAGAAGGAGGGCCTATTTGAGCTAAGCTGGAATGAATTGGTTCATTTTCCCCTAAAAGGTTTCATAGAGTCTTGGGATCTACTCCTAACAAAGGGGAATTCCAAGAGCTGCAACCCCCTACCAAGGCTAAGAGGGCCAAGAGAAGGGAAATCACTTCATCTTCCTCCTTCACTCCATCTTATTCCCCTCCATCTTCACCTCCTTCTACCTCTCATTTGCACCACACTCATCCTTCATCCATTTCCATGCATCTCAAACTACCTTCCAACCCCATTCTTCCCATAGCCAAGGCATAGATCCTACCCCTACCCTTCAAGTCCAAGGTGTAGTCCCAACTTTTGTTGCCCCTGTGTAGCCCTAAGTTACTGTTCCACAACAAGTACTACCTCCACCTTCCCTCATGGCTTGGATAGTGAAAAACCCTTCCCCATTGTGCTTTGTTGATTACCATGAGATGCCCAAGAATCTAGAAGGATTTTGCACAAATTTCAATCCTCGAGATCCACAAAGGACAACAAAATAACACATCAAGTTATTCCAAACAACAATCAAAGATATGCAGATTGATCATGAGGATGTAGCATGTTGAATCTTTCCTTATTCTTTGGGGGAAGAGGCCTTCTACTAGTACATTAACTTGCCTACGAGATCCATTACTTCATGGGACCTATTGATGAATTCCTTTTTACAAAAGTTAAAGATTTCAATTAGCCCTTCAGAGTTGTACCGACAATTCATGACCATTCATAGAGAAGTTAATGAGCCGATAAACTCTTTCAATGATTGATTTCATCATGCTTATATGAGGCTACAACCTCCATATGTACTCTACAATGTTTCTTCCTTGTTAGTTTATTATGCATGATTAGACAACCTTACTATAGTGTTGGTGAAAAGGATGCGCCCACCACCAGCCACGTTAGTGGATGCTCACTCAAAGGTGATCATAGCAAGCACTAACTTGGGGCAGAACATTTTTGGTCCATTTCCTTCCTCGGGGAAAATTCCCATCCTATAAAAATTCAATGGCTCACCCAAGCTCTACAATATCAGACGCCTCTCATGGACCAAGTTCCATAGCTGCTCATAGTGCCACATCCAAGACAACCACTGAATCAAACACCTCATGTGCCTCATTATTTGCAGCCATAGCAGCAGCAAATGTATTCTTAGTAGCTCCCCAAACACCATTATATTTGCAAGGGCCATAATTTCCACTAGCACAACAAAACTAACCAATGACGTAGCATGTCTTTCTACAAAATCAAATCTTGCAGCCGAATAACATAGAGAAGGATTTACTTGATGAGATAACAAAAATGATTAAAAATATGTCCGTAGAGATGACACATCTAAGGAATCAGAATAATCAGCTGCAATCCTCCCAACACAATATTTAGGCCAAACTCAACAAGGAAAATAGGGACAATCATGATGTAGGCACTTCATCAGGACAAAACTATGAAAGAGGACAAAGCTCAAATAAAAATTTGAAAAGGAGGTCATCCCAAAGGTGGAATTAGACATGGAATATGAGGCCAAACAATGGAGGTATTCACACTCCTTTTGATTAGCCTATTGGTGTAGAAAAGACAACTAGTGGTGTGTACCTTGCCAAAGTAGCCTCGTCTGGGTGGTGCCAAATGCACAAAACAAATAGGCACTTTGAGTTGGATTGCCCCATGTTCCTCATGGAAACAAATATCTTTCAAGTAGAGGTTGAGAATGTTGTAGACAACACTAGATGTTGAGACCTAGTCCCATCAGAGCCTTATGACTCTTCTATGCTTATGGTTAGTCAAGCACTGTTCCCACAAAGTGAGAGCATTACTCTCAAAAGTGAGGATTCCCCTCAAAAGGATGAAGAATCCAAAGAGGTAAGAAACAAGAAAAATATTTCCTAGCTTTTTGCTTCAGTAGACAATGGTTTGGTAGATGAGGAAGATCCATACGCAGATGAAGTTTACATGTTTAATCAAATAATGACTTCCTATTACCTTAGGAGTATGCAAGTGGGAGGTGGACCTTTCACTACTTTGATTCCACTAGACAACTTTAACATCCCACCCAAACTTAATGCCAATAACAATCTAGGGTATCCTCATGTGCCCACTCAATACCTTAACAAGAATAGGCAACCAAATCATCCCCAACTCAAGCCAAATCAAACACAAGTTCAACCCACTAGATCTTCCCAAATCCCATCTTTTGATGAAGTTGAACAAATGGGTGAATATGTTGATGAAGAATTTAAGAGAGTTAAAATTAGCCTATCCTTCTTTGAATTTCTCAAAGTCCCTGTAGTTAGGAATGCATTTTTCTGAATAATTAATGGGACCCTTTCCTTAAAGGCTTCTCAAGATATGCTTGCTAAAACTTTCTCATTCCAAGACCCTCCTAATGAGCACATAATCCAACAAATTTACACAAAGAAGGTGGATCTATCTCCAAACCAACAAACAGGAAAACAACCAGTTAGGGAATCAAATCAAATTAACAAATAGTACCCCAAATAATAGAATTTAGTACGAGCTAAGGATAAGGATTGTGACAAAAGAAAGGCTCAAGTAGCCCAGGTGGACACACCTATGGGCCTTTTCTGAGGAAAGCTGGAAATGCCACCCTTCCTAACTACCATTAGGATATTCAAGAAAAATTGTATAACTTCCTACTTGACTCGGGAGCATCAGCCAACCAATGTCATTCCCCTTGCTATTTGCAATGCATTAGGCATAGTCCCAACTCCTTCTAGAAGGAAAGTAATCTAGCTAGACAAAACATAGGTCAATATAGTGGGGGAGATCAATTGGATCTCAATGTAGATCATTGTCAACCTGAGAGCATAGCAAGTCATTGATATTCAAGTAGTAGGTATCCCTAACTCCTATGGGATCATACTTGGATGAGACTTCACTAGGACACTGAATGGATAAATTGCAACAAATCACTCTCATATGTGGCTGCCATGGAAAGGGCTGCCAAATCAGATCTGCATAGAGTGGGAGCCTCATATGAAATTCATGATCACTGAATACATTAACAAAAACAAGGTGCTATTTTCTAAAACTGAGTTGGGTAACTACTCTCCCATGGTGTATTAGGAAGATTTGGAATATCAAGAAGAAGAGAAAATTGACGAAGTCTTCCTGGTGTTACACAGTCCTCCTATAAATTTGGCCCATGCACCTCAAAGCATAGAAATGTTGATCAAACCAAGAAACAAAGAGGAAACTTATGAATATGATAATTTGGGATTACTAGATGGGTTCCAAGACTTCATGGAAAAGTGTATACAAGACTAGCTAAGCCTGGGGGAAAGAATGAATTTTCAAGAACTCTTGTTGCCTAGTTGGTGTAGGGTGGATAATGTTGCCCACTCAAAATTTGAGTGTTTCCTATGTCAAACAGTAGTGGAATGTATCAAAGGATGAGTCACATTACCAAAAGAGCTACCGATAGGACAACATACCATGAATCATGTTGAGCCACTGCTTACTTCAAAAACTACAGATGAAAGTATGCAGCCAAGGAAAAATGCATGCCTGATTGGCCTAGAAGTTAAGGAACCCTCCACATTTTGGAATCTGCACTTCGGTGGATCCAAATACAAGCAAGGAGCAGGAGCCAGATTTAAACTTATCAGCCCCATGGGTAAGACCTACTTTGCTGCTCATAGGCTTCAATTCTATTGCACAAATAATGTAGCAGAGTATGAAGCACTAGTACATGGTCTTTTAATGGCTCTAAGAAAGAAGGTTCAGATGTTACAAGTTTTTGGTGATTCAGAATTGGTAGTGAAACAAGTTAGAAAATTATATTCTTGCCATGATAGAATACTAGCCAAATATAGACATAGGGTTTGAGATCTTTTAGAAAGCCTAGATGGCTTCAATATTTAGTTGATCTCTTGATCCCGAAACCACACTGCTGATGCCTCAACTCAAGTAGCTAGTACCCTCCAACCTCTATCATTGTTCATTTTGAATAAATTTACTATTGAGCTTACCTCTAGCCCATTTGTGCTTGATAATGTCACTCACTTTCCAGTGTTTAATGATAATAATAACATCTTGGATTTTATCACTAGTTCTAATGTGTTTGCAACCCAAATAATTGATGAGGTAGAGCTTGAGGAAGCTGAATTAGATATAGAAGGGGTCATCAACCTTAAGATGAACACCATTCGAAGGGACATGGTCCAACTTGAATGTATATTTGACCTAGATCAGATCTTAGACTAGGATTAGTAGATGAAGAAGAATTCCATTAACAATTAGTGTGATACTCACAACCTCAGAAGAGCTGAGGAAGTAAAAAATATATTCATTGAAAAATTATGCACACTAAAAGAAAAGGAAGGAATCATTAGCTCTTTATAGAAGTATCATGATGTAGTTGCATGGAGTTATGAAGATTTGAAAAATTATGACACCTCCATTATTACACACACCATCCCTCTTAAACTAGATGTGTGACCATTCTAACAACGGAAGTGTCCTATCAATACCTTATTGGAACCCATTATTTACAAGGAAGTAAAGAAGCTTCTTTCATCATGAATCATATTCCCAGTTAGGCACTCCACATGGGTGACCAATGTAGTCCTGGTTAGGAAGAATAATGGAGAAATCAGGTTTTGCATGGACTTTTGTAACTTGAAGAAAGCCTCAGAAAAGGATAACTATCTAATTCCTTCATTAGACAAGGTGATACAAATCATCAATGGTTAGCAAATGATGTCCTTTTTGGATGGGTATAACCAATTAATGATGTAGTATGAAGATCGACATAAGACAACGTTCACAACCAAGTGGGGAAATTTTTCATAAGAGAATGCTCTTTGGACTCATCAACACTGGAACCACTTTCTAGTGTGAAATGGACATCACATTTAAAGATCTTATTGGAAAGTGTATCATCATCTACATGGATGATATTATGGTGTTCTCCAAGAAACGAGGTGATCATGTCTCTGATCTATGTAATCTTTTCTAGAAGCGCATAGAATTCGAGATTTTGCTTAATCCAAAGAAATGCATCTTTGGAATCATGGAAGAGAAGCTGCTTAGGTATGTCATTTCAGAAAGAGGAATATCCATAAAACCAAAGCATATTTAGTCCCTCTTAAACATTTAGCTACTAGGTAGCAAGAAAGAGCTATAGTATTTCTTTGGAAAGATAAACTTTTTTAGAAAATTTATTACAGGATTTATTGAAATTGTTAAGCCACTCAATGCCATGTTGAAGCAGGATGCCAAAATTGAGTGGACCCAAGAAGCAAAGCAAGCATTTGAGGAAATTAAGAAAGATATTGTTGATGCACTTGTTCTAGTTAGTCCTAATTACCTAAATTCATTCTACATATACTCATTTGCTTCAGATCACTTGTGTGCCAACATTTTGACTCAGAAAGATGAGAGAGGGAGTGAGCACCCAATTCCCTTCATGAATGCTCCCTTAAAGAATGTTGAACTAGGATATCACAATGTAGAAAAGTAGGTGTATGCTCTAGTTAGAGGAGTTAAGAAATTTAGACACTATATCCTGCACAACAAGGTGTTTTCCATCATGTCAAATACTACAGTGAAGACGTTGTTGATGCAAAGTGAGTTAGGAGAAAGAAGAGAAAAGTGGGTTACCCTACTATAGGAATATGACATGGAAATTCAACCAATGAAACTAGTGAGAGGATACGCCCTCACCCGAATAATAGCTGAGACGATAGCTGAGGTAGGACCTGAACTCAATGTCCAAAAATACCAAATTGAAGACATCTCCCCATGGGAGTGGTATGATGACATTGTCTATTAATTGATAAACAACAAGTGCCTGCCTTATCTATAGGAGTCCAAAAGTGTGCTATCTACTTGAAAAGAAAAAACTACATGATTTGAGGGTCTATACTCTATAAGAATAATCGTGAATGGATCTACCTCAGATGCCTCGGATAGAAAGAAGCAACAAGAGTGTTGAAATATTTTCATGATAATTTTGGCACTATTCATGGATTTGGACCCTCCACTACTTATCAAATTCTAAGGGTTGGATATTATTGGCCAACGGTCTTCAAGAATGTGCATAACCATGTTCAAACCTGTCACATCTACTAGACCACTGCAACCAATCCTAGAGGTAAGACCATTTGCACAATGGGGTATCAACTTCATTAGTTCGATAAGCCCACCATCTTTTGTGGGTCATAGGTACATTCTAACCACCTTTGATTATTGTAGGAAATGCACCAAAAATGTAGTTGTTAATTTCCTTCAAATTTTTATTTTAAATCACTTTGGTTTCCCATACGCCCTAGTCTATGGTAACGACCCTGCCTTTTCTTCACTTAAATTCACTTGTTGGGGCTTTGACTATGGGATTTCCCTTAAGTTTTCATCCAACTATTATCCTCAGGGTAATGGCTTGGTAGAATCTACAATAAAAAGCCTCATTACCATGATAAAAAAAATTCTTGATAGGAATCCTAAGGACTGGCATACCCAGCTTTGTTTTTTCCTTTGGGCAGATCGCACATGCCACAAGGCATCCTTGGGTGATTCCTTGTTTCACCTTGTTTATGGCTTAAAGCCCATATTCCCTATTCACCTCAAGATCCCAACCCTACAATTCATCAACACTTTTTACGAAGAAGTGGATCGATGAGAAGCCTGTTTAGCTGAGTTACTCCATCTGGAAGAAGTGTGTGATCAAGCCATTGAAATTTTTTCTAAATACTCTAGGGTGTGGTCAAATGATGGTTTGATCGACAATCCAAAGTCAAGGACTTTAGAATTATTGATTAGATCCTATGTTGGGACAAGGGCTATGAGAAGAAAGGGGGACATGAAAATTTTGACAAGCTCTGGCTTGGGCTCTTTCAAATTGTTGAAATCCTTGGTGATAATTCTTTCCACCTCAAAACTTTAACAAGTGAAGATGTCTCATTGCTCGTCAATGGGAAACACCTTAAACATTATTTCCTTTCTTGAGCTCTAAGCTTGATCTTTGTAAATACCTGTATATAGGTTAGTTTAGGTTGCTTTTGGTTTCCTTTCTTTGTTGTTTCACATTGCTTCTAGTCTTACTTGTCTCCTAGTTGTTTTGTTTTGCTAAGGGGTCTCTTCATCTCTTATGCGATGGTCATGCTCATTCAATGAATGGTTCACTCTACTATCTTCCCTTCATGTTCTTTGGATAACCTATTACTCTTAACCATTGGTCTTTGATTTCTTTTATGGGAAAGTTTCCTTATTTAAACTCAAGCTTGACCTAGAACATGGCCCTTAGTTGAATATTTTCACACTTGTATTGGATCCTGCAAAAAACACATACTAATTATCTTTCAAGAACAATACGATGGCCATTATGAAGATGAGGCAAGTTAAAAATATTAATTATACTCTAGTGACCATTGTGATTCCAAACCCAAGGTGAGATTCAATGCTTACATAGTTGAGCAAAGGAAATAATATTAAATGTAACAATAGAAAAGAAAGAAAATGTCAAAATCAAGCAATTGTGTGGGTGTGTGGACAATTCTACTGAGGCTATGGACCCCTGGCTGGCAGTAGAGAAATGTTCCTGGAATCATAGCGACAACTTCATCTGGGCTATGGACATCTAACTGGCAGTAAGAAAATTTCTAGGTTATTTTTGGAGTTAGATAATTCATGTAGCTTTCTTAGCCATATTAGTAGCTATTGGTCATAATCTCTAAAGAGAAGCAATAAATTCACTATACACACACACTTCCAAGACATCTAGTGATTTGATTCAGTTAAGGATCTTGTTCTCCTTTGAGCCCCCTAGTTCACTTTTAGAAACCACCCCTTGGTCTACAAAACTAGAGATCCTAGGTTTTGAATGACCATTTATTCTTAGAATTCTCAAGAGTGTTCTCCCCAGTGGAGTCACCATTTGTTGTGCCTATAGCACACACACCACATTCAAAATGGGGATCCTCTCTCTTTTTACTTTGTTGGGCCACTTTTGTCATTGCCTCATTTGGTGTGCCCCCTATTTTTTAGTCCGTCTCAAAAAAATCATCTTGAGTTGACCAGGTTTTGTCACCCTCAAATATTCAAAGCCTTTAGCCTTTGCGTGATTCCCCTAGTAGTTTGCCTTCAAATTCTAAGTTGTCATCCTCAGTGCCCCATGGGTCTACCCCTGTGGGCCACTCTATGCAGAGCACTACCCTTCTTTAACCATTTCAAGGGACTATCTCGACATGTATTCCTGAGCTTTAGGACCCACATCCTCCATCATTTTTGTTGCCAAATTTCTTAATGGCCTACTCACTAATTTTTTCCATTTTGTGGACCCCACCTTTCTCACTACCCTTCTCAAAGTGCACATCCACCTACTTCAATCATCATCGTATCGATGCTAATGGTGGGAATTAAATTCTTAAATTTCAATAAATAGCCCATTTCAAGCTGTCATTTTCATCATCAAGAATTTCTAAAAGTCTGGTAGAGCTTCCTACCTTCACCGCCTATGTGCCTGCAAAGCTCCTTCATCAATTTGAGGTCTTTTTTTGCAAATTCCTCATCTATTCTATCGAGGTTTTCTAGTTGGTCTTCTATCATTTGGTCATTCTTTGAGTTTTCTTCAACTTTCACAAAGTCTCTAAATTTTGATAAAATAAAACTAAGAAACAAGTTAGACAAAGCCCCAATGATCAAAACCCACATTTAAGAATTTTGAAATCCTATAAAAATTTGATTGTTGTGGAACTTGGACCTCCTACGGGCATTCTAGAACTAGGGAAATCACGTCCTATAGAGCTGCAATACTCTAGCTACCATTATTTCCCTTAGAATGACAAACTATAAAAATGGCTAACACCCTCATTGGGCCTACCCTTGCAGGAAGGAAATCCTAATCGGCCCTTCGTACTAGACTTCACCCAAAATTTATGAACCCAAAGAAGGATCCTTCAACCTTCTCGAGTCCACAAGCACAGGTCTCCACCCGTAGAATGCTCTACCAGCTCTGTTATTCCAAATGGCTATGTTGGTGCCTATTGTGGAATCATCATTGCAAACTTCCATTTGTGGGTTTCCATTGGGTGGCTACCATTTCAAACAAAAAATCTTCCTTGTCCTCTTGCTTACTAGACCCTGCCTTCATCATTGTCATCTAAGTTTAGGACTAGGGTAGTTTATTTGATTCACACTATCCTTTGTGAATTTCTACTCTGCTTTCACCGTCGCATTAATGACTACCTAAAACTTTGAATCTCTGAGGTCCTTCCGAAGGTTGGGTCCCAACTTCGCTATTTCCATACAATCTATTTATGCTAAAAAAATGACTAAGTGTTGGCTCTTTTGTGGACCTTGCCTTGCGTAATTTTGACGTTGGGATGCCATAGCTTATCCACCATTTAAAATGGCCCTAGGTGACCATGTCTCCATCTTATGGAGCTTGTGATTGCTAACCTCCATCCGAGCCCAAAATAAAAAAATGACTAAGTTTGGAGCACTAGGCGGGCCACCCCATGTTGATGGACACTTGTAGAATTTCATCCTACTCTCACTACCTCAAAATGGATAAGGACCTCTATCATCCCACTACTAGGGACTTGATCTCACTAATTCCTCTTGGTCACTACCAACAAATGATTGACAATTAAGCCCCCTGCAAACTCGATGACGCGGGTATCCCTTGGTAGACTTTTGTCTTGCCTCTGTCATTCTGAACAACCAATGTCCAATGCATCCCCATACCTCCCAATCCACAATCACCCAAATAACTTGAACTTCAAGTGAACCATGATATCACCTATCAAAGCCATGGGTCCCACATGGTGGGATGTCATTCTATCAATGTCATTTCAATGGTGAGACCTTAAACATCCAAGCCACTCTCTTCTTCCACATGCCTTAGGCCCACACACTTGAATGATTATCTTAATGATTCTAAAACTCCAAGATAGATTTGACCCATGTGCCAAAATTGCTTGACCCTCTCAGGTGACCCCACCTTATAACCAAATCTTGATGCGGGTAGAACCATGTGGGCCACTGTGCCCTGATTGCTAACTATTTAACACTGCCTCCAAAATGATTGCCAACCCAGAGAAGTTTGCACCCCTCAGTCTGCATTACCATATCTTTCTATAGTAAAAGGTAAATGTTGATTTGAAAGAGATGTTAGGATCCTTGAATGATGAATTATCTGATTTGATGTCATTTTGTAGGATTTTGTCTAACATTCCTCATGTTTTATACTTGAATGTGCTTACTGCTCCTTTGCTTGTAGGATATATGGAACCAACTACGTGACCTTCAAAAGCATCTAAAGAGAAGGAAAAGGGAAACAAATCTACCAAGATACCAAGAGGGAAGGAAGATAAGTATCAAATGAAGTACAAGTTCCAAGGGGAACCCCTTAATTCAAAGGTCACCATAGATTGGAAAGAGATCTCAGACACTAATTTGGGACATATTGACATCGACGAATTCAAGTGGAGGGTCATTATCAACCCTACCATAGAGAATTCCAAGAATATAAGAAAGAGTGGGTTGGCCAAGGTCACTGGATTCTTGCCTACCCTCATTGCCCCTAAATTAGTAATGGCCTATAGAAAGGCATATCAAGAGAGAACTAGAAGAATTGTAGATAGGGATGGCAATGTACTAGTTGATATGTCCACCAAGTCAATAGGGAAAAACTTCCACATCCCTACCTTCAATGAAATGGAAGAGACAACTAAGGAATATTCGAAGACCACATGGGATGCTAATCCTCTCAAGTGCAAGAAACTTATTAATCAATGTTGGCTAATGGAGAAGAGGGACAATGTAAATAAATTTCCCCAAGAACTCCTCAGAAGTGATTTATATGAGGATTACCATGACTTGGTAACCTTATTGAGCAGAGTTATGGGCCTCCTAACTACAGCTTTCTTCTAGGAGTGGATGTTGTATTTTGTGGAAGAAATCCTCTAAGGGGAAACTAAATTCTACTAGGAAAGAATGATTAGTCATTGCTTGCATGAATAGTTTGTAGCTGTAAAGAAAACCTCATAGTTTTACATGACATCATACCTAGTCTATCTACTTGCTAACCATGTGCAATACATGGGCTTGTTTGTGGCACAGAGCTAGACTCTAGGAAGAGAATTGAAGCTATATGAAAATCATCCATAACTCGAGTACATGAACTTTTAGAAGGACTACTGCAGAGTCAATGATTCCTTCATCAGGCACATATTTAGGTTACTTGGAGGTGATTTTGAGAGAAGGATCTCACATAGTGCTAATGCCTTCATCCGCCAGTTTGGGTTCTTGTTTATTCAATTTCCAAAGTTTACCTACATCCGAGCCAATGGATTCTCTGAAAGACCCTATTAATTTCCTCAGTACCCAAATGACTAGATGGTACTTCTTGAGCTCTTCAGGAAATTACAGTGTGACCACACCCTTCTCAGTGAAAAGCATAGGGTGGGGGTTCCTTATCCCCTTTCCTTCGGCCAAGGAATGTATTCACTTCCCACATCCCATTGTGTGGATTACTCAGAGAAAGAGCTTGTTGAATATAACTTAGAGGTCCACATTGCCCCACCATGAATGGATCCATATAGAAAGCTCAAGAAGGCAGTCAAGAAAGAATACGCCCACCTACATTATGTTGAGGATTTTTTGGAAAATTGTAGAGATAATAAAGAAGTAAAAATGAGGAACTACATGCACATGATGACATATTTTTCCAAGAAGGTCAATTTTTTTCGAGTGCCAAACCAAATTGTAGAAGATGAAAACATAGTGGTTGATCCTTTGTATGATTTCGTCACAAATCTACTGCTACCACTAATTGATTGGGATGAGGAAGAGGTAAATGGCCTTGATATTTTGATGAAGCCCATCGAAGCAAGGACAAAATGATGGATCAATGAGTATATTTCTCAATTCAAACTTGTTGATGTGTCCCGATGGCACAACAACGTGTAAACAAAATATTACTATTCTATTTCTCCTAAAAGAGAAAGATCATCACATGGATATCTTAGCTCCCAAGGTCTTAGTAGTTGGTTCTCAACTATACTGATGTTTCTCAATGGTCAATGTAACAGTGATGTTCAAGGGACCTGCTGGTGTTAAGCTTCTGGATTGTTCTAGGATCAAGCATAAATTCAAACCTATTTTAACTGGGGTTTTAAAGAAATGAAAAAAGATAGATCAGGGTTTTGGAATAGAAAGGAATGTTAATTCATCTAATTTAACTAGACTTGTTACCTTTTATGGAGTTCCTAACTAAAACTACAAAACAAAATTAACTTGTGATTACACAGTTTCATTCATTCATAGTGCTAATTTCAAGCAATAGATTTCAAATCACCATTTAGATAATACATAAAATAAGATTTCATTCCTTAAAATATTCTCAAATCAAGTGATTAACTGAAGATGAATAACATTTAGGAACACAATATGAAGTAGATTTAAATCTAGTTGCTTCTACTGCCAGTGAAACAGATAAGCAACACTTACAAATCTGGCACAATCACCAGTGTACAGAAAACTTGTGTCTTCAAATTGTCTCCATCTATGCTAAGAAAACTTGAAAGATACATTGTTGTCTATGCTAAATATAACTCTTATCCAAGAAGACAAAAGAATATCCCATTACAAAGAACTAGGATGCAACTTTGTCTCCTCTATCTCTAGAACTGTCTACTCTATTATCTTTTTCTAACTATCTCTATTTCTACTAACTTCTCCCTCTTTTTACAAAGAGGCAAAATGCCATACATATAGAATGTACCAAAAAGAATGTGTTGGCCCTTGTTTTAGGGTTTACAAAATATCTCACTTCAAAAGGGTTGGCCCTAGAAGAGTTGGGATAAAAGATCAATGGTGCATTCAATGCATACCCTGTTTGCGTTAGTGAAAATATCTCCTGTAGGCATGGCCTTCAGATCCTTTCGAATAGAGTTAATGTTACATTTAATGCGAATCCCTACTGTCCATATCGGTGAAGGATTGTTTTGGGAATGATCTCAGATCTTTTGCAGCTATAGCATTAACTCTATTCCTCCGTGTCCATCCTTGAACTCCCATCAGAGTTGCCTTCTATTCCCTAAAGTATTACCATTAATATTGATCTACCCTTTTTCTAGTATGCCCCAACTGTCACTATGACTAATGGTTTCTTCCTCCTTCCTTTCGGCCTTGTTCCTACTCTAGAACTTTCCATACGTTGACTGTCTTCTGGAAGCGGCATGAGACTTCCATTAGATCTAGAAACCATTGTTCATCGAGCTACTCCATCTTTTAGCAAGAATCCTCTTGTTGAGAAGACATATCCC
The DNA here is from genome assembly GCA_007258455.2 of Sequoia sempervirens. Lineage (NCBI taxonomy): Eukaryota > Viridiplantae > Streptophyta > Pinopsida > Cupressales > Cupressaceae > Sequoia > Sequoia sempervirens. The sequence goes on along the minus strand of VDFB02000008.1, from coordinate 374,176,747 downwards.
CAATGCAAACCTCCTTTCATTGGGTCTCCATCCCGATTGGTAGACACATAGGAGCTCACAGTGACCAAAATGTCTTGGGAACCCTTGAGGAGTTTTATGCAGGATAGGATCGAGGAACGCTTTCTCATTGAATTCCTTGAAAGATATCCTTAGATTAATAATTCAATCCTACAAAATAGATGCCTCCATTAATTCTCAAAAGAAATTAAAATACACTATAATAAAATACACTATTGCTTATGATTTCGTTCCATTTTACTATGCCCTTCACCCTTTAGCCAAAAGGAACCCAACTCAAATTGAGAAAAAACCAAAATGGGACCGAAAACATACCTACCTTCAAAACTAGCGGGGGAAGAACCAAGATGGAACCGAAAAAAATGAAGAAATGAACCAGGCGGAACTGGGAGCAGAACCAAATCCGACCCAGAAAGGACAACCTCCTTCAAAACTGGCGAGGGGTGGAACCAAAAAGAAATCAGAACCGGGACCGAAGTTAGAATGGGGACAAGCCATGGGAACGACCATTATTTCCCAGTCCAGACCCCATCCTGGCCCTACATCCACAAAAGCAAAGAAAATGCAAAGGAAAAACCCGACCAACTGACCAAGTGATTGGAACCAGGGAAAAACAAAGAAACGTACCAAGCGAAACCGAGAGTGGAACCAAATCCGACCCAGAAAATTTTAAAGTTTCAGGTCTGGATTCCATTTCGGTCCCACCTCCGATAATATCCAAAAAGGCAACAAAGAAAAATGAAGGAAGAAAAAGAAAAGGGACAAGACATCCCATGACAAAACAAAAAAGGAACAAAAGCAAAAGAACAAGACATGTAGAACTGGGATAGGAACAAAACTTGAACCAGAAACTCTTTTAAATTTTGGGGTTTGGTTCCGTTTCGGCTCCATGTCTACCAGAAAAACACGAAAAGATCCATGGAAGAGAGGAAAACCTCCAAGACATGGGACACAAAAAAGAGAAGAAAACGACCAACCATAGAAGTGAAAAAGGGAAAGGCAGAGTCGGGTCTGGGATGGAACCCAAATGAGAAACGTTAATAGAGTTCAACATTGAGATTCAGCCCCAGACCCAATTCCGAGAAAGAACAAAAGACAAAAATAGAGGAACTGTCAGGACCGGAATCGAGGACAGAACAAGACCAGAACTTCGATGTAATACCAAGCCCGATATTGGTCCCGACTCCACTTCTGACATAATTAAAAGAAAAAAATGCCTAAGGCAGAAAACCAAAGGCCAAAGGAAAACATAACAGAACAAGGGGGACCTATTTTGTTCCAAAACAAAATGGGGTGGTTATGCAAGGCATAACAAATGGCGACTCGGCTAGGAAAATGGTTTAACCATTTTCAAGAAACTAAAGAATTCAGCTACCTAGAACTCCTGGTTTATGAACATCACAACTCCAATTGGGTCAGTTTTAACAACCAAGGTTGAGCTAGAATCTCAAAGTGTAAATCAACACTGGCGACTCTGAATCTATGTGTGTGATTGATGGTGCTTCATCCTTTTATAAAGTTTTCCTCATCTTTCAAACAACAATGGGCAAGATTTGAGCTACATGAGTTGATCCCCTTTAGCTATTGTGCAATGATATCATAGGCATTGCTCCGCTGCTAGTCAGGCATCCATAGCCCCGACGGAGATACCTCTAGTTTTCTCATAACATTGCTCTACTGCCAGTCAGGCATCCATAGCCCCGGTAGAGATAATAGAACCACCCATTCATATTGAGTCCTTTTCTCTTTAGATAATTCTTTTCTTTTTCTTTTCTCTTTTCTCTTGGAGTTTCAGATATTTCATTCAATTTTTTCTCAATATGTTAGATGTTTAACATATGTTCTAGGTTGAAAACTACCATGGATCTCATAATAGCACTTGGGAATCATATTTTTCACTCAAATCTTACAACACTATCATCCTAGGAAAAATATACCATTACAAAAGGAGATGATCTTAACGATTTGTGACAGATTTAGAGGAGCTAATGAAGGTTATTTACTTTGCACCTTGTTTTCAAGACTTTCCACAACTTTTATTGACAATGGGTATAAAACAACGAATTCAAGACAGAATCATACAATCAGAAAACTAGAGAATATCTAAACCACTTCTCTCCTAACAACCAAAGTATACTTCAGATAACAACCCACTATTTAAAGATGGAAAGAACAGAGAAACCACAAAGAACAAAACAAAACAAAAACAAAAGAACAAAGGAAATGAAAGGACAGAAAGAAGAACAAACAAACAAACAAAAAAACTATTTACAAATAGAAGAGAAAATTATTTACAAATAGGAAACAAACAAATTATTTACATAAAGAACAAAAAACTATTTACATCTAGAATAGAAAATTACAAAGCTTTATGACTCAAAATATTGTTTAAGAAAATTTCCATTGACAAGCAAGGGAACAGGTTCTCTAGTTAAACTGCTCAATCAGAAAGCATTTTCTCCTAGGATCTCTGTAATTTGATAGGGGCCTAACTAGAGCTTGTCAAATTTTTGGTGACTGCCCTTCTTTTCACTAGCTTTATCCCATAACAGTACCAAATCTGATATCCTGAAAGCCTTGATCTTGGCTCTTACATGCTAATGGGAATCTTTGAACACACATGGCCAATAATAACCAGATCAGAGGATCTAATGTGGTAATGAATCTGTAGACCCATGACCTGTGCCATGTTTCCCATGAAATTTCGCAATCACATGTCTAGCCTCTTGTTGATCAAGGCATCATAGGTATATTCCCTCGAAATTCTTCCTATATAGCAATCCTCCTTTGAGCATATAGTGTGAGCTCTTCATTCTCAGTGCTCTCCTTTGAGTAGTATTCATTCCCTTTGGGCATGGATTATTAAGCATGAAGCAAATGATATCGGCATACCAAGGGTCATTTGAGAAGGACTGAGTTGTGAATTGTTGACAAATGATATTGTCACCAGAATTTTCCATGGACTTAGATAGGCTTGTACCTCTAACAAGTATCATGGGGTGTATCTCCAGATCGAACTCTTGCAAAATGGCCATCCATTTCCCTCTTTGTTCCCTCAATTTGCTCTGCATGAGTAGAGACTTCACAGCCGCATCAGGAACTACAACAATAATCTGACTTCAGAGGATGTAGTTCCTGAATTTCTTGATAGCCTTGACTAGCACGAAAGCTTGCTTTTCAAGGGGTGGGTATTTGATTTCAGTTTTCTTGAATGGGGAACTCATGAAAGTGATTGGTCTCTCTTCTCCCTCTTCTCTTTGTTGAGTTAATACAGCTGCACAGGAATGTTCAAAGGAAAAAAAAAAATGTAAAATGGCCTCAAGTAGTCAAGGCTAGTAAGGACTGGTGCCTCTGAAATAGATTGCTTGACCTATGAAAACATGGCCTTTGCCTTATCACTCCATTTTGTTTTGGCATCTTTCTTCATCATTTCGTTCAGTGGTTTCACAATTTCTACAAAGCCTGTGATAAATTTTCTCACAAAGTTGATATTTCCGAAGAAAGATCTCATCTCCTTCTTGCTTCATGTCCTGGTTATTTTGAGGATGGACTCAACTCGGTCTGGGTCGATTGATATTCCTCTTTTTGAGATTATGTGTCCCAAGAGATTTCCTTCAGAAACCTCAAATAAACACTTTTTGGGATTGAGGGAGACGCCATACTAAATACATCTCTTAAGAACCTTAGCCAAGTCTGCAACATGGTGCAGTCTATCCTTGGAGAACACTGTCAGGTTGTCCATGTAAAAAATAATGCATTTACTGATTAAATCCATGAATGCTATGTCCATGGCACGCTGAAAATTTGCTCCAACATTTATCAGACCGAATGGCATCCTCCTGTAAGTGAATGTTCCCCATTTAGTAGTGAAAGTTGTCTTCATCATGTCTTCATAGTTAACCATCACTTGATTCTATCTAGAATAACCGTCCAGGAATGATATCATTTGAGACCTGTTGACAGTCTGTAAGACTTCATCTAGTGAAGGGAGTGGGTAATTGTCCTTTTCTGAAGCTCTGTTCAGATTCGTGAAGTCTACACATAGCCTAATCTCTCCATTTTCTTACAGAATGGGACTAAGTTAGCCACCCATGTTGAATGTCGTATAGGGAAGATTATTCTTGCAGAAAGCAGTTTTTGAACTTCTTTAAGGATCAATGGTTCACTTAGGGCATTGATAGGGTGTTGTTTTTGTCGAAATGGCTTGGCTTCGGGCTTCAGGGGAATAGTATGAGTCATTACAGAAGCATCAAATGTCTTTAGATCTTCATATCCCTAGGCTATAGTAGCAATATCCTTTTTTAGTGCCCTTAGTATGTCTTTTCTGATTGCTTCAGGGAAAGTTTTCTCTATATAAACATTTCTTTCCAGGCCAATATTAGCTAGGTTAATAGTTTCATATTCAACTCCCTTATCTTTAGCTGATATCTTCTCCAAAGCCCTAGGGTCTGAATCAGAAATTATTTCTAAGGCTACCATTCCCTTGGGAATGCTATTGCTTTTTAAATTGAGGACCCCTTCTGTATCACAATCTTTTGGGTTCTAATCTCCTTGATCCCTATTGGACTCATCAATGATCTGCACTTCAAAAACATCTGAGCTTGCTAGAAAAACAAGAATATATCGATCATCATCAAAAACCTGAAAGTTCCTGACATTATCAGGAACAACAAGGGTGGAAATCAACTCTACTAAGAATCTCTTAAGCTTGGAGCCTTGCATAGGTTCCAGGGTACTTGCAGCAACAGCTAATGAATCGGCTATCTGATTCTCTTCTCTAGGGATTAAGCTAATCCCAAAGGCATAAAAGTCTTCAATCAAGTTCCATACCCTATTTCTATATGCTGCCAGGCTTTTATTGTGGCATGTGTATTGGCTGCACACTTTCCTGATAACTATTTCTGAATCTCCTTTAACCATCAAGGCAGTGACTTTCTTCTTATGTGCAAACATCAACCCTCAAGCTAAAGCTTCATATTCTGCTATGTTGTTAGTGCACCCAAACTATAGCCTGTAAGAAGCAAAGAAGGTTTTCCCTTTTAGGCTAGTTAGTTTAATCCCAACACCACAGCCTCTCTTGGATTTGGATCCATCAAACATGAGGGTCCATAGTTGATCATGAGTTGGAGTTGGTCCTTTTGAGGTCATTGTGGGCATTTGGATAAAATGAGCTAGGGGTGGGGCTACTTGATCTTTTTCATTAGATATAGGGAATGGGTGTTCAACCGGTTCCTTAGGTGTAATTTCCAATTCTTGCACAAATATATCATATAATCTGTTTCTATTCTTCTGACAGTCACTTGTATCTTGGATTAATCCCCTAGGTTTTGGGATAGTTGTCAGTGCAAGGATGTCAAATAACCCCTAGGGTTGTTCCTTACAAATATGCTAATTTGGAAGCCTATCTGGGGTAAGTTCAATTTGAGAAGGAACTTCCATTGAAGGTATCTTATCCTTGGTTAACATTACTGTATCTTTGGCTTCAAATGAGAAGTGATCTACAATGGTCTCAGGGTGGCTTAAGCTAGCTTCCTCAACTTGGGAAACATGATTCAAAATGTTGATTCAGGGTTGATAGGTTAATTTTGAATGATTATGGTAGTGTATCTTGCACCAATTAGGGAGTAAAAGACTTTGGAAATTGATGTCTTCCCCCAAGACCAGCTAATCTTGTTGCAACTTCCTGATCAAGGCCTGTTGATTTTCATTAATCGTGGGGTCAGGGGACTTTTGTATTGACAAATCTTTGGTGTCAAGAACTGAAAAGGTTAAAATTTCTTCTCTTTTATAAACTCCCATCTTAGTTTTGAAATAGGCTACCTCATTGGGGAAATCCTATTCGATGATGACATGCTTGAGGCAAGGCTCAATTTCAATTCTAATATGTGTAGGAACTCCCCTCCATGGTAGCCACATGTGTGAAAAGTCAAGGGAGAGATATCCCCCTATACTTTTCATCAAATCTCTACTCAGTAGCATGCCATAGGTCTTGGGAATGTCTGCTACTTGAATATCTATGTTGGTTAGGATCCTAGGGTCAAATTCTACTTGCATGTGTATGTTTCTCAATTCCCCTACTACATTAACCTCTGTTTTGTCAAGTTGGATGACCTTCTTGTTTGTTTGGATAGGGTTTAATCCCAATTTCTTGCATATAGAAAATGGCATAACATTGCCAGAAGCCCCTGAGTCCAACAAACAATTATTTAGATTCATCCCATAGATTCTCAAACTTAGAAGAAATGGTGGGGTACCTACCTTGCTTCGGTATAAAGCTATGTTCATGTCTGCAGTAGGCACCACCTTTTTGTTCCCTTTTGATTTATCAGCTTGTTCTAAGGTTTTCAGCACTATCTCCCGTTGAGCAGGGCACCACTTTAAGATATCAAAATAAGAAAAAGAGGTTTTATGTTTCTGCATCTCCGAAACAATATCAAATTTTGTATTATAACTTGAATTATTTTTGACAACAGCAAGTGAATTACCTTTGTTATGGAAGTCAAGCGAACCTTTTGGTGGAGGAGGTTTGTTGTTAGCACTTTGATTCAGAGGTACCATGTGATTAGGTGGTGCTGATGTAGTGAATGGACCCTTATTCTGGTTTCTCAAGAAGTGTCCTCCCTTTGTCTGAAAGGCTTGGGCATCATACGAATCTTCCTCTGGTTCATTCTCATCTAGCTTTGGGAATGAAGGTTCCTCCTCAAAGAGGTCATAATTCATTTTTGTATCTATTGAGCCACCTTCTTTGTGAGGGTTCCCTTGGAACATTTGGGCATCTTCCTGTGCCATCTTGACCATTTTTTCCATTTCAGGGAAATTTACCTCAAAGTGGGTTGCAGTATCATGTAGCCTACACCAGTTAGTCATAAAATTGAGGTCAATCACATTAGAAGTATGTGACCTATCCTCACTAGCTTGATAATTATGGGAAAATTCACCATTGTTGGGCCCTGTATTCCATTGTGGGTTGTTATTTAGCCTTTGGTTATATCCTCTATTTTGATTTTGATAGCCCTGGTTAGGGGGGTTTTGGACTTGATAACCCCTCTAGCTATGATTATTGTTACTCTGACAATTACCTTGGTTGTGAAAGGGGTTCAATCTAAGCTGAGCCATGTCATTTGTGACTTGAGATAGAGTTTTCTTTAAGGTCTCTACCTCATTTGTAAGTTGGACTGTCTTTTCACTTTCCACACTCTTAGCAACAGGTGGCTGACCACCATGGTTTGGTGTTCCAATTTGGTTATGGTGACCATGGGAACTTTGAGGAACCTGTGGTTGTTGGAAGAAGTCAGGAGTTCCATTAGCAAAGAATGGAATAGGTGGTTGAGTTTGCAATTCAAACATAGGCCCATAATGGGAAGAAGACATCCCTGGGATAGTATTGAATAAAGAGGTTGGGCTATGCATTTGATACCCTATTGAAGGAAAACCACCTCCCAAACTCCCTTGTTGAGAACTAATTTGTTGTTGTAGCTTGATAGCTAGATGATAGACTTTAGACATGGAATCAATATCCACCGGCTAATAGGTCCTTTGTAGGAATAAGCCAAGCAAAGGGTCTATAACTCTAAAATATGCTTGAATGGCACTATTCTCAGTAACTAGATAGGGATCTTCCAGCCTCCTATACATTGGTTAAAACCTGGTATTGAACAAGGGAAAGGATTCACATGGCTCCTTCCTAATGGTAGAAAATTGATGATATAAAAGGGCTGGATCTACGTAAACCTTGAACTAATTGATAAAATAAATTTTCAAGTGTGTCCAGGTTAGAATAGAACCTTGTGGAAGATTAAGATACCAGTTGTATGCCATATCCCCCAAGGAATAAGGGAACAACCTACAAACTACATCATGGTGAGCTATCTAAGCTCTGGTACAGGCGTCCTTAAAATCCTATATGTGCTCTTCAACACTCCTTGATTCACCATGAATGTACTTGGGGTAGAATTTCTTAGGATACTTAGGCATATCATGAAAACCTCCAGGAATAGTCCCCAATGGAGAGGGATTATTCTAAAAAAATGCCATTGGTGGGAGTGGTGATTGAACCAGCTATTGGATGGGTTGAACCAGCTGTGATGCCAATTGAGATAGATTCGATGGTGGATTGATGGGTATCCATTGAGGTATTGGTGAAAAGCCTGGTAGAGTGAGCAGAGCTGACAAGGGTGGAATGATGGTTGCCCCCATTTTGCAAACCTTGTATCTTATTGGGGTCTTAAGTTCTATCAAAGGCGATGGATTTTCAGTGGATTGAAGAACTCTATGGGGTCTTTCTGGGGAGGAAAACCCTATTTTAGCCAATCTTCCCTTCTAGCCCTCCCTCTAGCGCCAAACCTGTTGACATGTCTTGATGGAACAACATGTAAACAGAATATTGCTATTCTATTTCTCCTAAAAGAGAAAGATGATCACATGGATATCTTAGCTCCCAAGGTCTTGGTAGTTGGTTCTCAACTGTAATGATGTTGCTCAATGATCAATGTAATAGTAATGTTCAAGGGGCCTACTGGTGTTGAGCTTCTGGATTGTTCTAGGATCAAGCATAAACTCAAACCTATTTTAACTGGGGTTTTAAAGAAATGAAAAAAGATAGATCGGGGTTTTGGAATAGAAAGGAATGTTAATTCATCCAATTTAACCAGACTTGTTGCCTTTCAAGGAATTCCTAACTAAAACTATAGAACAAAATTAACTTGTGATTAGCACATAGTTTCATTCATTCACAGTGCTAACTTCAAGCAACAGATTTCAAATCACCATTTAGACAATACATAAAATAAGATTTCATTCCTTAAAAGCTTCTCAAATCAAGTGATTAACTAAAGATGAATAACATTCAGGAACACAATATGAAGTAGATTTAAATCCGGTTTCTTCTACTTCCAGTGAAATATATAAGCAACACTTACAAATCTAGCAGAATCACCACTATATAGAAAACCTGTCTCCAAATTGTCTCTGTCTATGCTAAGAAAACTTGAAAGATACATTGATGTCTATGTTGAATATAACTCCTATCCAAGAAGACAAAAGAATCTCCCATTACAAATAACTAGGATGCAACTTTGTCTCCTTTATCTCTAGAAAAATCCCTATTCTTGAAAATCTATCTCTAGAACTATCTACTCTATTATCTCTTTCTAACTATCTATATTTCTGCTAACTTCTCCCCCCTTTTACAAAGAGGCCAAATGCCATATATACAAAATGTACCAAAAAGAATGTGTTGGCCCCTATTTTAGGGTTTACAAAATATCTCACTTTAGAAGGGTCAGCCTTGGAGGAGTTGGGATAAAGATCAATGGTGCATTCAATGCATACATTGTTTACGTCAATGAAAATATCTCCCGCAAGCATGGCCTTTAGATCCTTTCGAATAGAGTTAATGTTGCAAATAATGTGAATCCTTGTTGTCCATGTCGGTGAAGGATTGTTCTGGGAATGATCTCAAATATTTTGCAGCTATAGCATTAACTCTATGCCTCTGTGTCCATCCTCAAACTCACATTAGAGCTGCCTTCTATGCCCTAAAGTATTACCATTAATACTGATCTACACTTTTTCCAGTACGCCCCAACTGTCACAATGACTCATGGTTTCTTCCTCCTTCCTTTCGGCCTTCTTCTTGCTCTAGACCTTTCCATACGTTGACCATCTTCTGGAAGCAGCATCAGACTTTCGTTAGATCTAGACACCATTGTTCATCGAGCTACTCCATCTTTTAGTGAGACTCCTCTTGTTGGGAAGACATATGCCAATGCAAACCTCCTTTCACTAGGACTCCATCCCGATCGGTGAGACACATAGGAGCTCACAGTGACTGAAATGTTTTGACGACCCTTAAGGAGTTTTATGCGGGATGGGATTGAGGCACCCTTTCTTGCTGACTTCCTTGAAACATATCCTCAGATGAATTATTCAATCTTGCAAAATAGATGCATCCATTAATTCTAAAAAGTAAATAACATACATTATAATAAAATACACTATTGCTTATGATTTCGTTCCATTTTACTGTGCCCTTCACCCTTTAGCCAAAAGTAACCCAACTCAAACTGAGATAGAACCAAAATGGGACTAAAAACATACCTACCTTCAAAACTGGCAGGGGCAAAACCAAGATGGAACCAAAGAAAATGAAGAAACGAACCAGAAAGAACCAGGAGTGGAACCAAATCCGACCCAGAAATGATAGCCTCCTTCAAAACTAGCGGGGGGTAGAACCAAACATAAATCAGAACTAGGACCAGAGTCGGAATGGGGACAAGCCATGGGAACGACCATTATTTCCTAGTCCAGACCCCAACCCGGCTCTGCGTCTGCAAAAGCAAAGAAAACGCAAAGGAAAAAACTGACCAACCGACCAAGTGATCGGAACTGAGGCAAAACAAAGAAATGAACCAGGCGGAATCAAGAGCGGAACCAAATCCAACCTAGAAAATTTTAAAGTCTTAGGTCCAAATTTTGTTCCGGTCCCACCTCCGACAACATCCAAAAAGACAACGAAGACAAATGAAGGAAGAAAAAGGAAAGGGGGAAAACATCCCACGACAAAATAAAAAAGGAACAAAAGCAAAAGAACAAGACATGCGGAACCAGGATCAGAATGGAACCCGAACCAGAAAAATTTTCAAGTTTCAGTGTTTGGTTCCATTTTAGTTCCGCATCTTCCAGAACAACACAAAAATATCCACGGAAGAGAGGAAAAACCCCAAGACATGGGACACAAAATGGAGAGGAAAATGACCAACCATAGAAGTGACAAAGGGAAAGGCAGAGTCGGGTCTGGATGGAACCCGAACAAGAAACATTAACAGAGTTCAACATTTAGATTTGGCCCCAGACCCGGTTCTGAGAAAGAATGAAAGATGAAAATAAAGGAACTGTCAGGACCAGAACCGGGGAAGGAACAAGACCAGAACTTGGATGTAATTCCAAGCCTGATATTGGTCCTGACTTCGGTTCTGACATAATTAAAAGAAAAAAATGCCTAAGGTAGAAAACCAAAGGCCAAAGGAAAATAGAACAGAACAAGGGGGACCTATTTTTTTCCAAAGAAAAATCAGGTGGTTATGCAAGGCATAACAAAACCATAAGGAGCCACTTTAACCTATGGTGAGCTCGAGGATGAGACCGAGAATGAAATTGATGGTGCAACTATAACTACCCCATCTCGAGAAACTTCAACATCCCCCCTATCTAACCAGTGAAGAAAGAGAAAAGGGGTGTATGAGTGGAGCTCAAACACAAGGTGTACTCAAGGAAAGCATTGAAAGGTGAGTCTTCCAAGAAATCAAAGAAGTTAGGTGGATTCATCAAAATTCCCACCATTTAGGAAGACCCACTTCATGAGGAAGAGGAAGGAGAAATTGACAAACCAAAGTCACCACCTACTATCTCTACCCTTGCTATTGCTATTGTTACCACTACAGTTACTCTACTTGCTTCCCAAGCAATGATAGCTTCTTCTCTTCCTGTAGTGGACATATCAGTCCACCTTGTTTCCACCTTGCCTACCATGTAGGTAATGGTGATAGATTCTTCCTCTACCACTAATTCCCCACTGTCTTCTTCCTTTATGTCACCATCAACAACTCTTCCATTGGCTACTTCAACAACAACAATACCTTCCATCTCGCTCCCAAAGGATGTTGCTCCACACATGCAAAATATCACAATAGAGATTTTTTGGGGCTCTAATGAATCCTAATATACAAGCTACCTTATAATTATTTTTTATTGGTTTCCCTATTCCTTCTCTTCCTAAGCCACCAAAGATCCAAATGACTATGTAGATCTTTGAGGAATTGGTAAGACAAACGAGAGAAGCAACTAAATAATTGGAGGAGCAATTAGATGAATATCATGAATACCTAGAGCACCAACACCTAACAATTGATGGATTTTTGCATGAGGGGGAAGAAACATGATTCTTTGAGGAGGATAAATAAGATGCTAGCACAAGGTACATTTTGGAAATGCTTGATCAAGAGCTTGAGGAAGAATTTTTGAAGCAGCTCAGGGATGTTGGGGAAGAAGTAGAGAAGCAACCCCTTGAATAAAAGATAGAATTAGATGATAAAATGGAGGTAAGCACTGAGCCTCCATCTAGGGAACAAGAGGAAATCCCCATACATGATGAATAAATGGCTCCTCTACATGAGGAAGAATAAAAAGAAGAAGAAAAGGAAGAAGAAAAGTAAGAAGAGGATAAGCTTGAAGAAGAGGCTAAACCAAGAAAGAGCCCTAAAGAAAAACATCATGAAGAACATAGGCAATGAGAAGAAGAAAAATAAAAGGCATTTGAAGGGGAAGATAGCTCCAAAGAACATACAACCACTAAATCCGTAGAGAAAGAAATAATATTAATCCAAGATTCAGATGAAGAGGAAGAACTACAGATAGAACAAGAGATTTTGGGAAACAAAGAAATAGAAATCTGGAATATCTAAGAAGAAGAAGGTGATCATGAGTCACCAAAAGAAGGGTCTTAGATGCCTGAATGGATTTAGAAGTAGTTAGAGAAGAAAAATCTAACCCTAATAGATCCCAAATCAAGACTTGAGGCCATCTTGGCTTGAGCACAAATACATACGACGAAAGAGAAGAAACCAAATGTTAGATCTCATCTAATGATGGACACATTTGGATCAAGAACTATAAAGATAGCTACACCAGTGATTGGAGAAGAAGGGGTTAGCTATAACATCTCCACCGTTGATATAGGGATAGCCATGAGGGAAGAAAAAAATGACCATCTTTAGGGATGTGTTGCCACCATTGTGCATCAAATGCATAAGGAAAAATCCTCTAAGTAGGAGCTAAAAGCACAAGTGGTAGACTTGACAGCTTATATTCAACAATGTTCGTTAGTTGAAGAGCTTCCTACCACATCATCAACACCACCTCGACTATTATCCAAAGAACATATCAACAAGTTGGAAAGAAGGAAGAATTGGACAAAGGCCACTAAATAATGGCTTTGACAAGTAATCTAAAATTGAAATATGGGAATAAGCCATGCCATTAGAAGGAATAATAAGTTCAATCTTGTACAATAGCAATTGGAGGACATGGATAAAGTATGTCTCTACTACTCGGAATTCAACAGAATCACCAACCCAAAGGTTGAGGTTGTCCTCAAAATACTAGAGAAAGCATAAGAAAAGGAATTTGGCATCATCAAAGATGATCACTATTTAGTTGAGATGTCGAAAATGGCCCTTGACCACCAAAATGAGGTGTTGGGAAGAGTGTTACACAATATTGAGCTTGATCTCAAATGGGATAAAGAACACCGAGTGGACAACTAGGATTATATAAAGTTGATGGTTGATCAGGATGTGTCTGCCGAAGACTTGGATGTAGAAAAGATTAAGGAATAATTCCATAAAAAGATGGAAGAGGGTGAAATTGATGACTTCTCTCTACTCGTCATGGATTTTACTACCAGAGAATTTTTTCTATTGGAACAAATAGTGAAGGGTGCCCCAAGGTATACAAAGCATGTAGAGGAGGTGGCCAATTGTCCCAAAAGGCTTCATTTTCATATCCTCCAATCTGAGATGGCTCAGAAGGATAAGCTTCAAAATTTAATTAAAAAATTCTTGGAATATGCCACCATCAAGAAAAGCAAAGGAAATCTAGTCATTGACGATGAATTCCTTACAGTGTAGCTATAGCAAAAGGGAAATCAACTAAAAGAAAAAAGAGCTATAGTGTTGGCCACAAGAAGACAAAATAGGCTAGAGGACAAGAATGTATTTTACATTGTAAAATAGGTGAAACCCTAATTTGTAGTAAATCTTGGCCACATGTAATGATATTAAATATTTTCCATTCTTTTTTCTTTTTGGACAATATAAATAGGGGATCTCCTCTCACTTTCAAGAGAGAGTTGAGTTGTTGTAAAGACATGCTACTAGAATTTTAATAGAAATTCATTGATTTTTGGTGGATTCTTGAGTTCCAATTTCATGTTTCATGATTCTTCTATCATAGTTAGTGAATTTGAATAGATTTTCATTGTTGTTTATGAGTTTTTCATGTTATTAGTAAGTTAGTTAATTCTATTCATTGGAATTGAAGAATTCTGTTGTGAGTTGATAACCTTCCTTATCCATACTTTTTGTTGTATGTTGATGAAAAACAACAGTGCAAAATTAGTCTAGACATGAATTGAATGTTGCACTAAACTTCTATATTTTTTTCATGCTTTATGTTGAACAAATGGTTGAAAATCTCCAGTCCTTAAAAGATTGCACTAGTTTCATGAGACTATTGGTTAATTTCATTAAGTGGAACTTAGTTTTGGGAAGGTTGTTTGTAGTAGGGTCCTCCATTATCACTCTTCATCAATAGTTTCAGGTCTAGGAACTTACTCTCTCCCCTACCCTTTTGAATTTTCTTCTAAATAGTGACTTTTAACAATGTTCATTGCACATTGTAAAGCCAAATTTGATGAAGAAATAGGAGTCCTAGACTTCTATTTGATTCTACAAAAATTGCACATAAATTTTATACCTTAATAAATTCATTTAAAGGACCAATTCCCCTCCAACTTAACTTACCTAAGGCTTCCCTATGATTACCAGCAAGATCACATTAAAAACAACTGAGACATTCCAAGCAAGTCATGACCTAACACCCGAGAGACCTTGGAGGGATTTTCAACAACTTGTTGTTGGAGATTTCCTTTCAAGAGTGGTAGTGCACTTGTGCATTGCATGTGTTGAGAAGTGCAACAATACCCATCAAAAATAATGAAGATTCTCACCAAAATTGCATTGACATGAATTAAATTAAAGAAGATATTGATATACCTTCTAAGAAAAATAATCAAGTAACTATAAAGGATGAATATTGTCAACATGTCATGGTATGTTTTCTTGAATACAACCTAGTTGAGATTTCTAATTATAGAGATTTTATAGAAGAAATACCTATGGATTCACTATCCCAATTGTACAAAGATTCAAGAATAGGTGAAATGTTTCCTGAAATTAAATCTATATATATATTACATGGCTTGATACATGATGAATTTAATTATGATTTTTGGATTTTTGATGCAAGAGGAGTGATACATCATGAATTATGTCCTCTTGCGGTAGAAAATGTCAGATTAGACAATAAATATGTTGGGAATTTCCAAGTATTGTTTCCTAAGAAAATGACAACCCAAGTTGTCACCTTCCCCATTACTATCATGTCATGCAGTTTGAGAATAGTGAAACGAGAACTTATATTTTTTAATATAAGGATAAATTCAAGCAAGACTTAGAACCATAACTACCACCTTGTTACTTATACATATAATAAAAATATATATAAAAGAAAGTGTTAGTTCATATTGTATGGGCTTCATTTGTCCAAAAAGTCATTTTGTACATAGCTATTTTTAATAAAGTTAATTTGGTTTTTTTTTGTCTTGGTTTGTTTAGGTTTAATTGGATTTTTAGATTAGGTTTGGGTTTAGTTTTATTTCTTAGTCCATTCTGGAGACCCTTTAGTTCTCTTCTAGGTTATTTCTATGGGTGCAACAATAAAATTAACTATTTAGAAAATATTTGAGTAGTTATTTGAGAAACACTAGTCATATCCCTATGAATGGCTAGAGAAGGTCTCTTGGTAGTGTTAAATGATTTGGATATTTTATTTAGGAAGATCAATCAATGGTATAATATGACATGA
This sequence comes from Sequoia sempervirens, assembly GCA_007258455.2. Classification (NCBI taxonomy): domain Eukaryota; kingdom Viridiplantae; phylum Streptophyta; class Pinopsida; order Cupressales; family Cupressaceae; genus Sequoia; species Sequoia sempervirens. The sequence goes on along the minus strand of VDFB02000008.1, from coordinate 374,161,027 downwards.
AGTATCCTAACATCTTATATCTTTCACATATTGTAAGGATCTTGAAGCTATTGTGGGGTTTCTATGTGATGTTGTTTAAGTGAAAAATCTTAAATTCTCGCTTTAGTGGCACTGTGATTCTCTACATTTTCCTTGTCTATGACTACTCTCTATTTTCCATTAAGTTCCACCTTCCAATATCTTCATCAAGGAATAAACCTACTCTTGAAACTTGCACCTTCAGTTATCCTTGTCTCATGGCCCATGTGATAAAATATTTATCCTTTCTTCAATGCAATAGGACTGTCCCAACTACTTTCTCATGTATGGACTATTCTCTCTTCATTAATGAACTCTTCCCTTGTCTATAAGGTCACAATACATAGATATATAATGTCCTTTCACATTTGATTTGATTGTGCATTGCATAATTTTCTCAAAACTTGCTTCTTCATAGTCCATCAAACCTTGGGACTGTTGTAATGTGTGTCAAGCATGGCTTGCCCCTACATGACTTATTCAAGGCCTACAATTTTGATCATACCCATGAGGTATGACTGTCTCTTTTTTCCACTTTCATGTTTCCCTTAATAGTCATAGACTATCTTTTTATTTATAGGCACTATTTTTTTTTTAAGTATTGTAAAAGGGCTCAACAATAGATTCATAGGAGTAGCTAATTATGGAGGAAGTTCTAGAAGCTTGGACTTGCATTTCAATAAAATTTGAATAGAAAATTTGACTTGTTGCATTTTGAATATCCTCAACACCTTCAATACACTATCTTTCACTATCTTACACTAACCCCTATCTTTATTTCATACCTTTCTTCATTGTGGCATTCTTCAAGTCATGATGATTGTATTCACACTTATGACTATTAACCTTTGAATGGGTTGCTATTCCTTACCTTCATTAGGATTGTGGGTTTCCATCTCATAGTGTCTTTTTTGGATTTCCATTGCTATGATTATGATCTTAAAACCTTGGATACCACTATGTTGTCCCACTCCTTTTTTTTCCATCTTTACTTACATAAAACCTTCACACCACACTATCCTTTAAGAAATATTTTTCCTCCATGCCTTATCTATCTCCAAAAGTTTGAAAGCTTATCACTGAGTGATCTTCATCATGGTTGGAAAGTATCATGTTTTATTTCATTGAATCCTCTTCCTCTACAAAACTTATTGCAACCAAAGAAATATAACTATGATGGAGGTTGTCACTTTCTTGAATAAAATTCTAAAACCTCCTCTACCATGCTAACTCTCCTCATGATTGTCATTTCTTGTTTTGAAAGCTTGAGAATTTTACTTAATCTTTGTTTGTAACCTTCATGCCTTTACTTAAGCAAATATATTTCTTCTTCATAACCTGGATTCTTGAATGAGTGACAACTATCATTTATGAGTTCATCTTCTCATACTCTTACTTTGGTGATCTCATGGTTATAAGTTTTCCTCACAGTGATAGGGGTTGTCCTTGAGAAATATATCATTTTTTCCCTTCATCAATTGTCTTGTTCTTGAGCTTTAATAGCATGTTTTTATCTTCCATGAATATGATATAAGTATTTCCCCTCATGTGCTTATTAATAGATGCAAGAGAATGCAGGGGTACTAGGCAATCCTGCCTCCCCAAAAACATTTTATTTAACTTTTCTTTTTTTTCTTTTTTTTTCCTTGTGTGGTTTCTTGTTATAGACAACCTTTTAGCACTTGATTTGGGGTAACTCAAGGCATAAAAAAATTATTTATTAAATTGGTTGGGTAGATTAATGTTCAAAAATTATATTTGGGTAAAAATTGGAGTCAAAATATTGTAAGCATTATTTTATTATTTGGCTCAAATTCTATTATTTGGGTGAATTGTTGGTTGCACATTTAATGTGCTTAAGTTGCCAAAATATGTAAATTAAAAGAAAACCTAATTCCCAAGTTGGCCAAGTTAAAGTGTGGAATATTAAATAATGGATTGAAAGATAATTTTAATTCCCATGTGTAGTTGTAAAATTGATGAGGGTGCAGCCCGAGACTTAGAAAATAACCCACAAACAAGAGAAATTTTATTATTCAGAAAATGGAGCTTCTTACATGCAGAGGATCTCAAATCCCAAAGTTCTACAACACATACAAGTTACAGATAGCTACAGAATAACCCTTTCGCAATATGCGAGCTTATCCCCAAAAAATTACCAAAAAATTATAAACCCACCCATAAATAGAGCTCCTCATTAGTTTAGAGCCAAAAGAAATTCAAATTTGAGTTTAGGCGATTTGGTGCCGAAAATTTACAACATGAAGTTCAAATTTCAAAAGAGTATTTGCAATTGTATCTTCTAGAAAGTGTGCCAACTTCCTGGGGCCATAACTTTTGATCTAGGACTCCGATTCACGAACCGTTTGAACCATTGGAAAGGTCTCGAAGTCAATAACGCGTTTGAAATTCGCTATGCTAATTTTGGCAAGTTTCGGGGCCGTTCCAGGAACTCTAAGTGCCTCAAATCTAACTCAGAATATTTTTCAGGTGCAAATCTGGAAAACTAAAACTACAATATCTTTCAACCCATGAACAAAAAATAAAAACCATAAATTGGGAATTTCATTATGATGAAAAGGGTATTCAAAAATGTAAAAACATCTAAAAACTGAGAAGCTTGAAATTTAATTGTTTTTGGGTGATGCAAGATTGCCCTTACACCACTGGATGCTCCTGCATCAAAAACTAATTGGTCACTAGACATGTTGCAAAAGAGGTTACATGTAGCAAAGAGTTACATACATGAATGCATTTTTTTCCTGAATAGAGGTAGTGGTTTGCAGGGGGTTTTGAAAATATATTAGAGTGATTTCATTTCTTAATTGGAAGCTCCAAAAATGAGAAATTTAAATTCCCAATTATAGAAGAAAGGAAAATGCAAAATGAGTTGTGGGAAAAGCTTGAACCAATGTTCAAAAATGGGTTTTTTGAGATTTTGGCTGAAAAATTAGTATGGTATTGTTGGCAGAAAAAGTATAGCAGTCATGTATTGTTGTAGATGAATGTGGGAGAATGTATTGTAAATTTTTTTAGGATAAAGAAAAGAGTTTTGCATAATCAAAATAATTTCCAAAATGTGGTTTGTCAAGAAATTTATATGCATATTTGTAGCAGTTTAAATAATTTGAATTTCATACCATTTGGGTTCACATGTTTTTCTTCTTGTGAGTATGATTTTTTGTTTGAAGAGGTTAAATATTTGAGTGGAGGATTTCCTTATTTCATCAGTGGTATCAAAGTGGGATTTCTTGAGTGTATAGGTAGAAGCATCGATGTGAGGAAGTTTGCACCAAGACTTGTGGTGGTGTGTTTGTGATTTACATGTAGGTAGATCACCGAACATAAGGAAATTCATACCAAAGAGGATGGGATGGGTTATGAGGAGGCCCAAAAAACATACTCACAAGAAGAAAAGCATGTGAACACAAATTGTATGAAATTCAAATTATTTAAACTACTATAAATATGCACAAAAATTTCTTGACAAACCACATTTTGGAAATTATTTTGAATATGAAAAACTCTTTTATTTATCTTGAAACATTTTACAATAGAAAATCCCAGATTCATCTACAAAATTACATGATCAATATAATTATTCTACCAACAATACCATACTAATTTTTAAGTCAAAATCTCAAAAAAACCATTTCTAAACACTGGTTCAAACTCTTCCTGCAGCTTATTTTACATTTTCCTTTCTTCTATAACTACGAATTTCAATTTATCATTTCTAGAGCTTCCAATTAAGAAATGAAATCACTCCAATATATTTTCAAAACCCCCTACAAACCACTACCTCTATTTAGGAAAAAAAAAATCATGTATGTAACTCCTTGTTGCATGTAACCTCTGCTGCAACATGTATGGTTCCCAATTAATTTTCTAGCTACACATGGGCATTAAAATTATCTTCCAATCCATTATTTAATTTTATAAATTTTAATTTTCCCAACTTTGGCATTGGCTTTTGTTTTAATTTACATATTTTGGCAATTTAAGCACATTAAATGTGCAACCAACAATTCACCCAGATAATAGACTTTGAGCCAAATAATAAAATAATGGTTACAATATTTTGGCTCCAATTTTCACCCAAATATAATATTTAAAGATTAATCTACCCAACCAATTTAATAAATAATTTTTTTATGCCAAAAGTGTCCCCAAACCAAGTGTTGAGAGGCTACCTATAACAAGAAACCACACATTAAAAAAGAAAAATTAAAATAAAATGTTTTTGAAGATGCAGGATTGTCTAGTGTTGTGCCTATAGCACACACACCCCATTTAGACTAGTGACCCTCTCTCCTTTTTGGTGTCACTAGGTCATTTTAACCTTTGCCCCATTTTATATGCCCCTAATTCTAAGTTCGAATTGGTCACATGCAATGAAATCACCAATTCTTTATTGACCAAAATTCACCATCCCCAAATTTCTTGAGTCTTTGGCTCTTGTTGAAATGCACCTATGGGCTTCCCTTGGCCTTTTTCCATGACATATCCTAGGACCTACAGACCTACACTTGCGAGTTTCCCTTTGGGGGTCATCACTATCCCTTCACCACTAGATTAGCGGCAAAATTAGGATGCCTTCTTGCATGGCGAGCCCTACAATGACCTTAGTCATCTAAGTCTCTACTAGTGACAACTCCACATTAGGTTTCCACAAACCTCCAACTACTTCATTTATTGTTGTACCTAGTATTAATTGTAGGTCATAAATGTACTTTTTCCTATAAATATGCACTCAAACCAGTCATTTTCACCAGTGCATTTTTGAAATTTCAAAGAAGAGAAATGGAGAAGGAAGGACTGACATCTACATGAGCTCATATCAGATCAAAATCAAGATCTTCGTTAGATTATTGTGTTGTTTCAGGTGTGTGAGTGTTCAAAATTTCAAATAGATTTTTTTTTTAGGTTAGGATTTTGAGAATATGGTTAAAATATTCAAATACAATCTTCGATAACCTAGCTTGCTTTACAATAATCAGTTCCACATGAAGAAATTACTCTTGGAATTTAAAATCCCTCTTAATAATCACTTAGAATATTCCCTTATAGCCTTGTGGAACTTCACACACTCTTCATTTTTCTTTGTGTGGCATTGTTACCTTTACGGCCTAGGCCAGTGCACTCGCCATTCATAATCAAACTTGGATAAACTATGAAAAAATTACTAAGTTAGTGGTCCATTGTGGGAACAACTATGAGGGGTTCCCATTGTGGATGGCCCTCATTCCTCCGTTGCTAACTAATAGCTTACCCTTGGTGGCTTTCTGAATTATGGGTCCTACCCCAAACTTCACCACAAAATTTTAAAATCTTAGAAAAATAAATGAACTCAGAGCCCTTCAATCATCATTGCCTAATGGCGAGGCCACCCCATCCGTCCACCATGCTAACCCCACTATCTTTTTCCATTCTAAGTTTTTCAAAGAAAATGCTAAATTAAAATCTACACATGGGCTAGACTCTACAGGGTTGTGTATGCAAATAGCCACTACTACTT